>CM072925.1:97522825-98722825 GCA_036971965.1 Nyctalus aviator | reverse complement strand
ACAGAAGCACTCTTGTTCATGAAGAGTATTATTTGCTTCTCAGAAATAGCAAATAATAATTGGCTTCGCAAATCTCAGCACAATTCTCAAACGTCATTTTGTTTAGCCTCACAATAATTATATGGATAAAAAGTAAGGCCCCACGAGGCTCAAGGTCACCCAGCTTAAGGGGCTAAATGCCATGTCCTGTGTCCTCCCTGCTACTGGCCACAGCTGCAGGGCTGGAATGTGAAGGACGATGAAGCTGCAGTGAGATGTCAGTCATCAGCTCCTCCTTTCTCTCCATTAACATCTGACAGTCAATTAGTCTTCCAAATATTTTGTCCAGGGAGAAGAATGCACACACTGAAGCCATAGATAACCACGTGAAGTATTCACAAGATCCCAATTCCTGCAAATGCTTAGCTTTGCCTTTGATTCAGGTGGGAAAACCCATAGTTGTGTTATATTTCCAAAGGGAAATAGTAAGCAGTAAGGCAGGCTTCTGGAAAAAATAATTAAAATGTGATTCTGTATTGTTCATTAGTGGACCTCAGTGAAGGGAAGCAAGATTTATTTGCCTTCCTCAGCCCTGCAGAATTTATTGGTTATGAAAAGATATTTGGCACCAATTAACTTACTGGAAAAACAGCATGGAGTCAGAGCACTTGCTCACACCTGAGTGTTGGTGTGAATGAAGTGCTGCCGGAGGCTACAGGACTGGGTCAATCTATGTGGCAGGTGTGACTGCAGGCAATAGGTTTCCAGTGGGGAAAATGGTCTCTAAAGGCTGTGAGGTAACTTGAAAGTAAAACTAATCAAATAAATTCCAGTGGCCTCCAAAGTTTGCAGAACACAAAGTACTATTCTCTGAAGATGCCAACAAATGAAGTCAGCTGCTCCCCAGGCGTTATGCAGGCATCCCTTCCATGGCTGATGCTTTTGGAAACTGGTAGAAATGGGTTAAAGCTACAGATTGTCCACTAGCCAGTCGGGCAGTATGCATATGTGACATGCCAACTGCCTGTTCTGCCTGGACTGGGCATTGTGGGATAAAGAAATATGAAGGCTCTCAAGGGCTTAAATTTGGTGGGTAGGAAAGTCATATACTACCATTTAGATCACTGAGAAATCACTGCTAATGGATGGTGTGGCTGAGGCTCAAGGCTGCGGCTGAACAGCGTCTGGGAGACAGGCCACTGAGCACTGAGAGGAAGTTATTTAAAAAAAAATAACTGGATTGAAGTTTGGACCTGAGGATATGGAATAATCTATAATAATAAAAGAATAATATGTTAATTAGACAGGACAGCTGAATGACCTTCCAGACGACCTTTTGGATGAAGCCAGGGTTGCAAGAGCTGAGCCCCTTGCACGAATTTCATGCATCAGGCCACTAGTGCTAAATAAGGGCAGTCAGTTGCCCCATAAGTCCAATTATTTAAAAAATAAAACAGCCGAAACCGGTTTGGCTCAGCAGTAGAGCACCAGCAGTAGAGCATTGGTCTGCAGACTGAAAGGTCCCAGGTTTGATTCCGCTCAAGGGCATGTATCTTGGTTGTGGGCACATCCCCAGTAGGGGGTGTGCAAGAGGCAGCTGGTCGGTGTTTCTCTCTCATCAATGTTTCTAGCTCGCTATCTCTCTCCCTTCCTCTCTGTAAAAAAATCAATAAAATATATTTTTAAAAAATAAAAAATAAATAAAACAAATACCCTGTCTTTTATGCTGCATTTAGGAGAGACTAAGTCATGAAGTGGGCTAGGGTTCAGAGTCAGACTGAGCCAGAATGAATGCGGCAGCCCAGCACTTCCTCAGGCTGGCTGCTTATGCCCTCTGGGCCTTAGTTTTCTTGTCTGTAAAATGTCCAGTAATAGTATCTGCCACCAGGGTTACCAGGGTTGTCATAGGGATAAGCAAGCAAATACATGCAAAATTCTTAAAGCAGTGTCTGGTACACAGCACACCACTCAAAATTGCAATTTATAATTTAGAGAAAGAAGACTCAACTAAATTAGTTAGAGAAAAATTAAAGAATGAAGGGAATGAATAAAAACAAAATAAAAGTGTCAGAGTCCTTGCAGCCCTGTCCGTGAGAGAACAGAGCCGGTCCCAGGTAGTGTTCTCTTCAGTGGGATTTTCCCAGAACCCAAGTTAGTTTCCTTGTTTTGCTCACCACTCAGCAAGTCTCCAACAAGGGAATCATTTGAGACTCATCACAGACGTCATGATCCCTAGAAAAGAATACCCTCCATCTGGAATTGGCAGATCGGCATTTCAGCATACACCTGTAAGCTCGCCCATTGCAAACCTGGACCCAACACTGACCTGATCCATCATCAACAATGTCTTCAGACAGGCTCTCATTGAAAGAGGGGAATATGGACCCTGAGGGAGGAGGGGGGGTAGTGGGGGGGAGGGAAAGATATTTACTAAAAAAGGCTCTTATGGCTAACTGGTCTCAAATTAAAAAAAAAAAAAAAAAAAAAAAAAAAGCCTAGCAGCCATTTCTACACAAGGGCCTCTCTTGAAAACTGCACTTCTGGGAGAAGCTTGCACTGAACTGCCTGCACTGTGTTCCAGCCATCTGAGCCAGCCCTCATAGCGGAGTTTCTGGATATAGAACTTGGGCTTTTCCCATTCAGTCTATATAAGCCAGCTCCCCTCAGGCACTTTCCATTTTCATGGAAGACGGAAGACTGATTCCCCAGCTAATCTGAAACACCAAAGATGGCTCACCAGAGCAGAGTGGAGCAGAACAGCATGAGCCAGAGTAGACTGGCATAGATAGGAGCTGAGCTGAGCAGAGCAGACCAGCACAGTGCAAAGCAAACTAGCATGGAGCAGAGCAGAGAAGACCAGGGAGGCACAGAGCAGAGCAGTCCAGACAGATAAGGCCTTGGCCCCAGGAATGCCTGGCCCTAGGGCTACCTCACGGCTGTGCTGTAACACAATTGAGCTCTTCCACAGCTTTAATATTTATATAGCCATGCTTTATCATCATAATTGAGTTATTTTGCAGTGAATAAAATTTCCATCTTCCCTTTACTCCAAATTAGGGATTCCTGTTGGCATTGAATTGGTGCCAACAACCAATGTGTAAAAAAAATATTTCATCCTAGATTTTCAATGAGCCCCGCAAAGTGATAATAAATTTGGTCTTTATTTGAAGAAAGCCAACCTTTGAGATTTTCCTTGATTTAGGAGACTGAACTCTTTGACCCCTGACCCCCAATGGCTTCCCATCGCTGCTACAGTAAGGACCACAACCATACTTGTCCAGAAGGTGCTTTGTGAATTGGACACTGGCTACATGGCTAACCCTACTTGTTGCTACTCTCCCATTCTCCTCTGCTGTGGTCTCAGAGAGAGAGCTGAGAATTCAGCCTTCCAGCTTCTTCTCAAACACAAATATTCCAGCTCCTTCAGTGGCCCTTACCCTCTGCCTTTTTCACGCAATGTCTGTACAGAATCTTCCTTGGAGGTGTCCTTAAACCTCTCCACCAAAATGGTGCCACCACTCCCATCACCTCAGTTCTACACGATTTTACTTGTTTGTAAGTATTGCCCATCTCCTTGTTTGTCTATCATATTGCATGAGCTAGATTTATTATGGTGTAAGCACCAAATAAATTCACTTTACTTCACCATTAACCCCAAATTCTATCTTCCCCTGAGTTTCAAGCTTTCTCCTGCTTCTAGCATGGTCTACACATGCTTGGAGTTGGATGGCCAGTATTGTTGGCATCTCAGATATTTACTAGCTGCTCCTTAATCCCTAAATTGCTAGCAGATATTCAAGACCCTTAGAAGTAAAGGAAGGGTAAGGAGAAAAACTCCCACTTAATAGGCACAGGATGGCTGACTCCATCATTTATGGACAATGTTGTGGGTACTTCTGATACTTTCATGCTAGGAATTTCTCACTAGATTTCTAATCTTATCAACTACACTTTCTCCATATATGAAAAATTGCTTTAAAATTTTTTTTAGAAAACTTTTTTTTTTTTTTTTAGAAAATCCACAATCTATCCTGGGATTCCTCTAACCTCCTAAATGCTTTTTTAAATTTGTATTTATTAGGTTTTAATCTTTGTGCTGTAAACATTAATGGGTTTGAAAAAAATGCCTATGTCATGTTTTGACATACATATGTGACATACAGAATAGTTCCACCACCCTAAACAAGTGCTTCACTTGTTTAACTCTCCTTCCCAAGTCTATAGTTTACAGTAGGGCTCACTCTTAGCATTGTACATAGTATGGGTTTGGACAAATGCATATGACATGTATCCACTGTTTTAGTATCATAGAGTAGTTCCATTTCCCTAAAAATCCTCTATTCATTTCCCTACCCTCACCCCAAATCACTGGCAACCACTGATCATTTTATCTCCTCTATAGTTTTGCCTTTCCCAGAAAGTCATATAACTGGAATTATACAGTATGTGGCCTTTTCAGAATTTCCTCTTTCACTTGGCTGTTGTACTTAAAATTCACCCATGTCTTTTCATGGCTTGATAGGTCATTTCTTTTTATTACTGAATAGTCTTTCACTGTATGGATGTACCACAGTTTATTTATTCATTTGCCTTTTGAAGGCTATCTTGCTTACTTCCAGTGTTTGGTGATTGTGAATAAGGCTGGTCTAAACATTCACATGCACATTTTTTGTGTGCAAATATAGTTTTCAAATAAATTGAGCAAACACCTAGAAGTGAAATTCCTGAATCATAAGGTAAAACAACGTCTAACTTGTAAGAAACTGCCAAACTTTGCATTTCCACTAGCAATGAGTGGCAGTTCTTGTGTTCCACATCCACATCATAAATTAGTGTTGTCAGTTTTATTTAAATTTTAGAACTCTAATCGGTATGTAGTAGCATCTTGTTTTAATTTGCAATTCTCTAATGACAAATAATGTTGAACAGCCTTTTCTAATTATTTTTATGTTTCAATTACAGTTGACATTTAAAATTATATTAGTTTCAGGTGTACAACATAGTGGTTGGACATTTATATAACTTAAGAAGTGATTCCTCAATAGGTTGAGTATCTCCAAAACCACATATAGTTATTAAAATATTACTAATTATATTCCCTGTGATATATTTTATATCCCAGTAAGTACTTTGTAACTGCCAATTTGTATTTCTTAATCCCTTTATCTTTTTCATCCAGCCCCCAAATCCCTTTCTACCTGGCAACTCTGTTTGTTCCCTTTATCTACGATTGATTTCCATTTTGTTTGTTTTTTTATTCTGTTTTTCAGATTCTCCTTTTAAGTAAAAATATATGGTACTTATTTTTCTGTCTGACTTATTTTACTTAATATAATACACTGTAGATCCATCTTTGTCACAAATGACAAGATTTCACTCTTTTTTATGGCTGAGTAATTTCCCATTGTGTGTGTGTGTGTGTGTGTGTGTATGTGTGTGTGTATGGGAAATATATATGTTATTATTCATTTGTCTACTGATGGACACTTAGGTTGCTTCCATATCTTGGCTATTGTAAATAATGTTGCAATGAACATAGGATGCATATGTCTTTTCAAATTTATATATATTTTTTCAGATAAATACTTAGAAGCTAGGTTTTTCTTTGTCTCTTGTTAATAGCCTTTGTTTTAAAGACTATTTTGTGTGATATAAATATTACTACCACAGCATTTTTTGTTGTTTCCATTTGCATGAATTATCTTTTTCCATTCCTTTACTTTTAGTCTGTGTGTGTGTCTTACAATCAAAAATGAATCTCTATTTGGCAACATATGAATGGGTCTTGTTTTCTTATCCATTCAGCCATCTTAAGTCCCTATGTCTTTGTTAGAGCATTTAATTCATTTACAGTTAAAGTAAGTATTGATAGGCATGTACTTATTGCTATTTTATTATCTATATTTTTGAACTTTTCCCCCCCTCTTAAAATCCCTTTAATTTTGTGTGTGTGTGTGTGTGTGTGTGTGTGTGTGTGTGTATAATACTGGTTTGATGGTGATAAATTCCTTTGACTATTTCTTGTCTAGATAACTCTTTATCTTTCCTTCAATTCTAAATGATAGCCTTGCTGTGTAGAGTAATATTGGTAAGTCTGTGCTTTTCATCATTTTGAATATTTTGTACCAACCTCTTCTTACCTACAAAGTTTCTGTGAGAAGTCAGCTGACAATATTATGGAAGCTACCTTGTAATTAACTAACTGCTTTTCTTTTACTACTTTTAAATTTCTTTTTATCTTTAACCTTTGACATTTTAATTATGATGTGTCTTGGCGTGGAGCTTTTTTTAGCCCATTTTGTTTGGGACTCTCTGTGTTTATTGGACTTTCATGTCCATTTCCTTTGCTCAAATAGGGAAGTTTTCAGTTATTATTTCTTCAAATAGGTTTTCAATTCCTTGTGCTCTCTTTTCTCCTTTTGGTATCCTTACGATGAAAATATTCCTGTGCTCAATATTGTCTTAGAAGTCCTTTAAAGTATCCTTATTTAACTTTTTTTTTAATCTTTTTGCTATTCCAATTGGGTGTTGTTTACTACCTTGTCTTCCATATTGCTGATTTGGAACATGGAAGGTTTGCTTTAAAAAGTGACATCTGAACTATCTTTTAACGGAAGAACAAAAATTTATCATTCATTAAAAAGTGAGGGACATGAAAGTTGAAAAGAGGCAGAGGAAATAGTATCTAACAAGGAAGAGAAGTGAGAAAAAAACAGTGTTCTTATTCTATATTCAGGGAAGAACAGGAAAATTCATCTGGAGTAAAGAATTCATGTAAAAAGTGATAAAAGGTGACCATGTGAAATTAATGTATGGCCAAATGATTGAAAGTCTCATACTAGTATATCAATGTTAGGGAGTTTGGAGATTCATTGAAGGTTGTTGTGAAAATTAATTTTATGTGTCAGCTTGACTGGCATAAGGGATGCCCAGAGAGCTATTAAGAAATCATATTTCTGGGCATTACTGGAAGGAATTAAATTAGATTCAGTAGATTGAGCAAAGAGATCCACCTTCATCAATGTAGGTGGTTTCATTCAATCCATTTGAGGGCTCAAAGGGAACAAAAAATTGAAAATATCCTGCTTCTTTTCTTGAGCTAGGATAACCACATTCTGCCCTTGGATATCTGAGTTTCTCATTCTTGGGCCTTCAGACTCTGGGATCTATTAATACATCAGCAATCTTCTGGTTCTCAGGCCTTTAGACTCAGACTGGATTTCCCACTGTTTTTCTGTTTTACAGCTTATAGATGGCAGATTATGGGACTTCTCAACCTCCATAACTGTGTGAGCCAATTCTTTATATATAACCTAGATCCTGACTAATTAATAGAGATGAGGAATAGGCTAGTGACAACATGAACTGAAAGGGCCTAGAAAATAAAGACAAATTAGTCAGTGAAATGGTACATATTGAGCAGTTAGTCTGAACCAAGCACCAGTCTGCAAACCAGCAATATGTTATAAATGAGAGCCAATGCCTCTAGTTTGTCAAATTCAGGGTCAAGTTAGAATTAAGGTCATCAAATAAGTGATTATCATAGTCTTGCAAAATAACTGAGAAAAAGGAACATGGACTAGGGACAATTAGAAGGTAGGGTGAATGACAGCATATAGAACAAAACAGAGACCAAAATCGACTAGTTTCTGGAGTGGGCCAAATGGGTGTCAAGATACAAGCTGGAGGATAAATGTTGGAAGAGTTAAAGAGAAAAAAAGGAGCAGGTGGTGGAACTGTGTCAACTAGATAAGAAGTCACCTGAAGAGCAGTGAGTCAGCTAAACAAGAATTAATGGTATAGTAAACCATAGAAAGAGGGAAAAAATATTTTTATCTATAATACACAAAGGAGCAAAAACACATTTAAAGATACATAACAGAGCAAAGGGCGGTAAGTGATTTTCAGTGTTCTTACTTATAAATCTATGGCTAGCCTGCCAACTGGCTAATGTCTCCTTCACTCATCCTCACCAGCCCATTCCTCAACCAACTGAAATGTGACATGTGGTTTTTCACTTTCATGTGAAAATTCCAAGAAGGTAAAGCATGGGTACAAAGTTATTTTCCACATAAGCTAACTAAAAGGTGCATATGACAAATGAGAGTCAAGGTTTAAGCACTTAAGTCTGTGATATTTGTCACCACTCCATAGTCAGTCCCTAAGTGACTTGAGGGTGAATGAATGCTGAGCCCACCATCCCCATCCCTTCCAGCCAGAAGAGACCCAGGGCAGTTCAGCCTGAACTTCACATTCCTGAAATCCTGAAAGCTCCTCTTCTGGTTTGAGCTTCTGCTTCCTTGTCTCATCTCACCTAATCAGCTGGCTAAAGGAGGGAAATGGAAAATAAGTAAAGAGGGAGCTGTAATGAATGTGAGGAAGCATCAGAAACTTGGCCATCTCCTCTCCCCCTTTTCTTAGCTGGTCCCAGGGTAGGATACTCCATGTTACAAGGAATGAGAAAATTATGTTCCACTTTACCATGGTTGAGTGTTGACTTATGAACCAGGAGAACATAGTTTGAATTCTGGTCAGATCACATACCCAGGCTTTGGGCTTGATCCGGGGAGGCGGGGGGGGGGGGGGGGGGGGGGGAGGGTGGAGAGGCAAGTTGGAGGCAGCCGATCAATGATTCTACCTCATCACTGATGTTTCTATCCCTCTTTCCCTCTTCCTTCCTCTCTATGAAATCAATAAAAACATATGTTTTTAAAAATGAAAATCAAGTTTCTACAATTATACAACATCAGAATGGATATTGAGTATAATATCCATTATACTAGATATTATAATAGGTAGGGTCCAGGTTCCACAAGTCTCTATACCTTAACATCTAGTCAGATGGCATGGCTAATCTATTTGCTCATCAACCATCTATGCCATAACTGTTTCAAGCATAATAAAAATATCAAGGATGCTATAATTTATTAATTCATTAAACAATTACTTATTGATCTTTTTATTTATGTCAGATATTTCCCAATATTGGGGTTAAACTAGTGAGGAAAGACCTCATATAAACTAACAAACAATGCCAAAACAGGAATGTTGCCTTCCTAGTGCCTGTAGTTATGGAGAAAGCAAAGAACATACAAAAATATATAAATTTACAGCTATAGTTTAAATATCACAAAGCAGAGGTATGTAGTGCTCTTACCCAGTGAAGGAATTCAGCAATGTGTCCCTGTAGAGGTGACAATTAAGCTTTCAAAAAAATAAATAAATAAGGCTAAGCTAAGCTGGAATTTCTGGAGTATGGAGAAGAAAGAGACATGAGGTGACACTGCAGAGAAGCAAGACTTGGGCTGTACAGAGGCTAATAGGCCACGTGGAAGCTTGGGCATGTATTATTCTAAGTGATATGGGATGCCACTGAAGACTGTAAGTAGCTGGCATGTGTTCAATAGCATAGGAGCATGAATAGGTATAGAGTTTTGGGAAATTGCAAGAAGTCTTTATGGCTGGAGTTCAGAGAGTGCTGGAGAAAGATAGATGCTACTCATGGAAGATGTTTTAAATTGGAATAATTCATGTTTGCATTGAGTTTAAATAAGAGGTGAATATAATCAAATATTATGACACAAAATTAATCCTGGTGGATAAATAGAGAAGGTTATGGTCACAAAAAAAGCAGGGTTCCCATTTGGAAGAAAATGCAATAGTCAAGGTCCGAGTGAAGGCCTGCCCTGTTAAGGCCATTAGTGCGAATAGGAGGGAGGGGATGTTCAGAAAAGATAGAAAGGAGACCATGAACATGGAGAGTAAGTGGAGCAGTAAGAGGAAGTGGTGCTGATTTTCCTCTTCAGGCATTGGTGACTACAGAATGGCAGTCCTTTCTCAAATAAGAAAGGTTATGTTGAGTTCAGTTATGAAGCTCATGAAAGAGTGTGAGAAGGGGGAAGGAGAGAGAGAGGGAGAGGGAGAGGGGGAGAGGGGAGAGGGAGAGGGAGCGGGAGGGGGAGAGGGAGAGGGAGAGGGAGAGAGAGAGAAGATAAGCTGGGATTCATAGAGCTATGTTCTGTGTATGTAAGACAAAAATTATTTAAAGTCAAAATCATCCTAAATCCCATTTACCTCCATTAACTCACCAGAAAACTGAAAAGTCAATATAAACATCTGTTTCTCTCGGTATTTTGGCTTTAAGCTCCCTTTTCTGGGTCATGTAATAGAACCCATGGGTATTTTAAACATGAAAAGACAAAAGAATTCATGTTTTTTTCTTAGGTTTACTATAGTTAATTTCAAGTTAAACAATGCTATTACAGAATTTTTTGCATGTATTATGCACCAGGTGATGGCTGGAGAGCACAAATGAAACTCCCTTGGTAATCACAGTCAACACAAAGCAGCAGAAGGGATGGGGTCATGGGCCAAGAGCAGCATTAGCTTTTTGGACAATTGTTTCTTGGCCTACCTCTGCCTGCTGACTAGGCATCTCTAGCGTCCTCTACAGTTGTTCGTAGTTAGAGATGCAAAAACATTCAAAACCTTCCTTTAATATGCTTTCAGAAAAACAAAAGCAAAATACCATTTCCAACCATCAGACTCCACAAATCAGGCTGGCCCATGGGCACTGCTTCTCTGGCATATTGGCATCTCTGGAATGAAGTCAGCTTAGGAAAATTTCTTTTGCTTCTCAGGGATGACTAATGGAGATGCCTCACCAGATATTGTGTGACTCAGTATTCTTCCTGCCAAGAGCACAGAAATTCCAATTCCCTCTGAAGCTTAATGCATCTAGATCAGTAAAAAGAAGAATCATTAGGAGTCATGCTCATAAAACTGAAACTACTTAATCAGCAGCCTGATACATAGTGCACACTTAATTACAATGATTACCGAGATTGAGGTTCATTATAATGCATTTTAATGATTCACCTTGATAGCTAATAATGGCTCTGGATGGTTTCAATGTAATGTGGAGTTCCAGCCACGCTTGCTGCTCAGCAAGAAGGCTCCAGATGCTAACGAGACCCCTTCCCCAGAGGTCAGGCATTTCACAGAGATACTCACCTAATGAGAACAAGGATGGCATCCCCACTTTCCCAGGGAGAAATGAACACTGCAGGCCATAAAGGATGTCGGATGCAAGATAGATATCCTGTTTGAGGGTCTGTGTCCCTTCTCTGCAGGCGAATTAGCAAGTCTTTTCTTGTATTTGGGGATTTTTTTTTTCTACCAGGCTTGACTTAAGGCCATGAAAAGCCAGAAATGTGAGTTCTAAGCAAAGATAGTAAACATATGCTGACAACTGTACTCACAGTGAAGGACAAGACAGGCCTCGGCTTCACAAAGCAAGATTTCCAAAGTCAGGGCAGGAGGCTTCCATCAAGATTCAACCTCCGATTTTGATTAGTGAAAAATCACAAAGTCTTGTTCAAGCCTTGTGTTCATCATCGAATCTTCCCTATGTACAACATTATGTCATTTTCTCCTTATTGTATGAAACCCGCTTATTGTATGAAACCCGCAAGATTTCAAAGAGGGAAGGATCTGTCTCAGTTATTAGCAAATCTGTCTTTTTATACAAATTCAGGGACAAATGTATTTATGGATTTTATGTTTTACATTTCAATATAACTCCAGATGATTTATAGGCCGGTGTTGGAGGACTGTGCTTCAGTAAGTTGTGTTGGAATGCGGCAGACAGCTACACTGGGAGAGAATAGTCCCAGAAGCAGACCTGCTCCTGTAAACACGTGGCTGCTTCCCCTTGAGGACAGAGGGCAGCTCAAGGACAGCTTCTGAGTCAGCCCTCACCAGACACCTGGTAGCTGTCCTTTGGACTCTTTTCCTCTGTCAGGTGTCAGAAACGTTCTTGCCCATTTGAGCTCTGCTGGTAGACAGGCTCCTCCAAATTTCACATTATCAGTCGCTTCTCTTCCTCCCTGGTATGGCTTGGTAAGTCCCACCCTTCTTTTCTCTCTACCTTCCCCACAGTCTGCAGTTTCCAGAAATCACGGTAGGCTGTGCTCAGAAGAAGGTCATAACATGCATACTCAGCACACTTTAGAAGAAATTCATTTTTCTGTTATTCTGTTTTTAGATTTTTGCTGTGTCGATACAGCAGGGACCTTTTGCCTTTGTTTTCCAGATCTTGGAATTGATATATATATCACCACCTACATGTCCAAAAAAATAAATGTCAGATCAACTCAGAGTGCAAATCTTAATGACTGGGCTAAATGGAATTTTGGATTCAAATCAGGGGGAGATGAACAAGATGTTTCTGCTGAACCCACAAGGCTCTGGTTACTTTACCATCTGAAAATCAGATGTTCAGTCCCTAGGTGAGTGCCACTTCTGGCACCTAAGCCTGCTGGTGCTAAAACCACCTTGATCTGAGCTGAAATACAGATGTTTGTTGTCTTTAAGAGGAATTTGATCTAGCACCAAGTACCCAGGACAGTTTCGTGTGGACAATTGCTTCAGCAAGACAAAGGGATCCATTAGAACAGGCACCTCCAGCATGCTACATGGTGCCCAGAGGGGAGAGTATCTAGTAGCTCCATGGAATTCCTTTAAGGCCACATTTTGTCCTGCCTAGGAGACACCTTGATGGCAGGAAGCGGATTTCTTAGGTAGGGGCCAAACATTCCAAAAACACCAATTCATAGCCTTTCAAGTCCCAGATGGCAGAATAACCACTCTATTGACAACCAAAGATGCCAACGACATGGTACATCTCTTCCTACTTGACTTACAATGGTTAACTTTGTGTCTCAACTGGAGTGGCCACAGGGTGCCCAGATTAAACATTATTCCTGAGCATGTCTGTGGGGGGATGTTCCTTGATGAGATGACCATTTGATTCAGTGGACACAGTAAATCATTGCCTTCCCCTTTGTGGATGGGCATTAGCCAATCTATTGAGTCCTGAATAGAACAAAAGGTGGAGAAAGAAGGAATGGGCCCCTTCCTGCACCCCCCACCTCCACTGCTCTGTTGAGCTGGGACATCTTATTTTCTCCATGTCTCAGACTCACACCATCAGCTCTCTTAATAGTCAGGCCTATAGACTCAAGCTGAAACATACCACTAGTTCTCTGGGTCTCCAGATTGCAGAAGGCAGATTGTGAGGCTGCTCAGCTTCCACAATTGCATGAGCCAACTCCTCATAATAAATCTCCTTCTATCTGCCTCTTACAGAAGATATATACATCTATTTACAGCTACAGCCACAACTATACCTATAACTATATCCGTTCTACTGTTTCTCTGGAGAACCCTGCCTAATTCAGGATTTTCACACTGTGAATGGGAAGCTATCAAATGTACTGATTCCAACATCACACTATTTGGGAGGGAGCTTGGGAAGCCCACTAAATGCTGCACAGAGCACCTGCTGCCCCACCCCCCACCCCCCAGAAGATGGAGCCTCACATCCTGCTTCCTCTAATACTGACCCTTGTCCTCAACAAGTCTCTTATTTTTTCTCATCCCTATTTCCCTTAACAGTACCACAGAGCTAATGCCCTCCTGGTGGCTCGCATAGTCTAATTAAAGGATCCTTAGGTAGGCCTTGCCCTGTTATAGGCACAATTCTGAGAATTTTATAGATGTTAACTCATTTCAACTTTCTAACAGGAAGTTCTTATCCTCAAAGAGCAAACGAGGAAACAGGCACAGAGTTACCTATCTGACTTCTGTAAGGGGGAAATGTAATAATTACAGCCAGAACACGTGGCAAGCCTGAAGCAATGTGAAGGTAATTACAGCGGTGGCTAGTAAGGATTGAACACATGAGCATTTCCTTTAGGCTAACCCAGAAATTTTCAAACTTGGTTTTTAAGTGCAAGACACATAAAGAACACTTTTTACTTTGTAACCCAGCATGCATACTGAAATGACATGCTACCCCATAGTGCAGATTTAGAACAGCTACCATTGTGTTATACTCATGAATTCAAGCAGGGTTTAGGTAGGCAGTTATTTTGTTCCTTGTGGCACCAACTGAATAGTAATCAGCAGCTCGATAAGTTTATCTGTAGGATGCTAAGGTTGTTTCACTCATATCTGGGACCTGAACTGGGATTGCTAGTGCCTAAAACTGTAGTACCTATCTGTGGCCTCTCCACGTGGCTTGGGCATCCTCATATCATTGCAGCCTCGGCATAGTCTGACTTGTAACATGGCGGCATTGTGACTGTGATTGAAGGTTCTAGCCACCAGGACAGACATGGCAATATTTTTATAACCAAGCCTTTGAAGTCACAGCATCACTTCCACCATGTTCTGCTGCTCAAAGTAATCAGAAGCTTACCCAGATTAGAACAGAAGAGAATTAGGCCTCTTCTCAAGATGCTGGAGCAGGAAGGTACCACTCTACAGGAGCACATGAGATGCAAGACATTATTGAGGCTGTTTTTAACAGGACATGCCTCAAATACTGAACTTTACTTATTCAATGTACCCTGATGTCTCCTATTTTGTTCTGTCACTTTTTAGAAATATTGGCCCCAGTGCACTACAGTAATTTCATGACTCACTCATGGATATGTCCATTGGTTTTGTGTGTTATTTTAAAGGAAGAATGACACAATGTTCTAAGCTCTTTTCATGTAACATCTTTTTAAATTCTTATAACAAGTTTAGGAAGCAAATACATAGGTGTCCCCATTATATGGCAATGCCAGTGTGACTTCAAAAGCTCAAATAATGTGATAGATCCAATATTGACTCCAGTTCTCCAAGGCAGATGCTCTTAACAACTGTCACTCATGTTCTTGATGCAATGCATTTCCCTTGTTAATTTCCAACTGCCACCACAGACTGTACCATGTGGCACTCATCATAGATTGTAGAAGGGGGATGGTAAAATTGCTTGGTGATTTATGCACGGTGTGTGTGTGTGTGAACAAGAGAGTGAGAGAATGTGCATGTGCACATATGTGGCTCAGCTCCTAGAACACATGAATGCAATCCCCCCTGAGCTTGGACAATAGGGGACTAATCAGATGTCAGGGCTTTCTTGGGTCAAGGAGGTACCAGCAGCCCTACCCACCATTACTGTTCATGAAAGTGCCAGTGACAGGCTGAGAAAAAGCTCTGGAATAAGACCACCATCATAGGCAGAGGTTCACATAGCAAATACCATGACTGATTGTTTATCCATCTGGGATCTCTATGAAAATTTAAATGAATAATGACGGAACTCTCTACCCACATAAATTATATCAGAGGCAAGTTGACATTTCCTAATTGCTGGGTATAGGCAACTGCCAGCTTTGGGGACACAGAGATGAGACTAGCTTGGAAAAGCAACGGTGATGACCACCGATGACTGGAAAGGAAGTGCCCCCTGGTCAGTGACCATCAGGACCCAGCTGACTCTTCCTCATGTCCATTCCTCCATCTCCTTGGCAAGGTCACTCATTACTGTCACCTGGAAAGATTTTAAAACTATGCTAATTGTTAAAGAAATATTACCATCAGCCTGCAGGTTTTCTTCCTTTTCTTTTCTTTTCTTTTAATAGAATAAGGATTGAGAAAGCCCCCTAGTTTCCTTGATCATCTTCTAATCACGTGTACAGTGCAATGGGTCAAGGACTGCTCTGTAGGCCTGGATGTGCCAGCTTTTCACCAATTTTACCTTTTCTTGGGATGCTGTCACTCTGCAGGTAAACAGGTACCAGATAATCTTCTTTCTTCTTTTCATGCCTCACTCCATCTTTCCCTTCTCCCTGTTGGACCATGTTTATTGTCGAAAAGGAGCAGTTCCCTTGGCCTGGGACACTAGCACTTGGCAGTAACGTGTTGCTGTGGGAAATGACTTCCTGAAATCTGAACCCTGGCCCAGACAGGCACTGCAGCCCCTGCTCAGCATTCCCTCCGCCCCTCTAAATGACCCTTCAAATGCCCAGCCAGCAGCCAGCATCCTGCTGGCAGCCTTTGCTGCCTGTGATACTGGCCACCCCCTCCCACTGCACCAGGAAAACAAATCCTGGGCTGCTGATGACATGTGCTGCTCTCCACAGCCAGATGCCAGGGCGCCTGTGCCCCTGCAACTCTAATAAACCCAGCCCAGCCCAGCAGGGATTATCAGAGTCCACCGGCTGCCCAGCACCTGGCCCTTGGTGTCCTTTGACTGCCCTTTTCACAAGAGCCCTCCCGTGGCCCCACCTCAGGGTGAAGTGGTAGGCTAAGTGCTGATCCCAGCTCCATCTGCTGGGCTGTGAAACCCTGCACTGAACTCCAGCCCACCAGGCAAAGCTGCACCTTGCCTGGCCCCTGCTGGGAGCTCAGCCTGCTGCCCACCCCCAGCTCCGCATGGAGAATCACACCCACAAGAAAGCGCACCTGGGAGACCTGTCATCGCCCACCCTGGCCCGGGCAGCCACCCCACCTGACACATTGAAAGCCAAATTCTAGCAAAAGCACTACTTTTCTTAGGATTCCACAGAAGCAGGCCTTGGGACAGGGCTGGAGCACATGATTTGTACATGGGCACTCCAAGAGATGGGACATGGGGAGGGGAAGTGAGACATTAGTCAACAGAACCAAATATCAGGCGAAAACCCCTCACTGTCTGGGTCAGAGTTCAGATTTCAGGAAGTCATTGTTTCTGACCCATCCCTGGCTTAGATGGCCTTCAGGATAATATCAACACTCTGGCCCTGACTCCCATTCCCTGCCCCTCTCAGAACAGGAGACTCCCATGCCCTCCCCAGGCATGGACCATGACCCTTGCTAGAAGGAAGCAGTTACTAAAGCCACTACATAATCACCCCTAAAACAACTCAGGGATAGAAGCCTCTGAGGTGATAAAATAAGACAGGTTAGTAAGAAATGGGGAAAATTCCATGGCAAGTGAAGTGAGGAAACGGAGACAAATATTGAACAAATGACCCAAAGGCTGAGTAATAAACAGCCAGGTAATAAATCACAATACCTTATCCTTCCTAACTAAAAATGCCCAAGAGCAGATGGTTTAAATCACCATAGTCATGAAGCTAAGTAATAAAAAACAGTTAGATCCAATCTAATCCAAGATGGAGAAAATATTGACCAGAGAACAATCCCAAAGCTCATTATACCACCATTATAATGAAAATGGACATAAATAGAAAGTGTCATAGCCTCTTCCCGAACGGATCATATTAAGAATAAGAACCCTTTCCAATCAAAAGGTAGAGTCAGAATTTGGCACTACAAAGCTTGGAGACAACCTCCCCTTGGAAAAACATAAAATCCCTAAAACTGACCATGTGCACAACTCACTCATGAATCAGCCTGAGTCCAACTGGGTGTGTATAGTTTGCTTATTTCACAGCAGCACCTACATCCTGGCCTCTTTCTTTTTCTTTATCTGAATAAAACTTGCTCATCCTTGACATTTTTCCTAGGCAAGCTAAGAATCTGGAGGTCACATGGCATGGGAAAGGTCTTGAACTGTGCCTCAGCAGGACCAGCCCTGGTTCAGAAGTAGTCCAGTACACTGGCTGGAGATTGAATTATTCGCCAGTGGCCAATGATTTAATTAATGATGCCTCTGTAATGAAACCTCCCTATAAACTCAGGAGGATGGGTGTCAGAGTTTTATTATTCCCCATATTTCTTAGGATAATACATTTATATTGGTTAGGACACTAAGTTATGCTGCAGGAACAAGCAAATTTTAAACCTCAGTATCTTAGCACAGCCAGAGTGTTTTGCTGCTGTTGTTCACACAAGGTGTGAGGCAAGCAAATGAATCATTCTGCATTCTATAACCAGGGATCCAAGCTCCCATCAACTTGCATCGCAACCACATAGACATGTGGCTTCCAGGGCTACTGGGCAGGAGAGAGCTGAAGACTGCACCAGCAGCTCTAAAATGTTTTGGTGCAGAAGTCTCAGGCATCACTTCTATTCACTGTCCACTAAGCTAGTCAAAAGACGCCAACCTAATTGCGAGGGATTCTGGGAAATGTTGGAACAAATGGAGTATTTTGAAACACTCCGTGCTGGAGTCACACTCAATAAATAACTGTGTGGTGTGGAAGGGGATTCCAGCATCTCTCCTCACAGCCCCTCAATGGGTGTACCTACTTTCTGTCCAGGCAGCAGTGAGTACAGTAGTGTGGATGTGCAGTTCTCGGTCCTGGACCTGAATCTCTTCATCATTAATTTAACAACCTCAGACTACTCACCATATGTCCAACCTATAGATTCCTCATCAGCCAAATGGTGGGAGTATATGCACATTAATTTTTCCATCTCTATATTCTTCAAGTCAAGGCAGCTTTGCAGCTGGTTTCTCCATTTCCCAAATAGAAGAGATCTGAATTTTAAAAAAGGCCCTTTTGTCATTGTTACCCAAGAGATGAAAAGCAGACACAGGTTTTTTCCAAAGGCTTCACTTCTCTAGACAATGTTCATACACAATTTGGCACAGCTGCCCTATCAAGTGAATCACACTTAATTTGCACAGAACATTTATGAATTATAAGTTGAACAGCAAAATATCCAACAGGAAGAAATCTATTCATTTCAATAACTATGATCTTAATTCATATTTTTTAACTAGGAGCCCAGTGCACAAATTCATGTACCTTGAAAAAAAATTTGGTGGGCAGAGGGGCAGGTCTTGGCCCATCCTCCTCATCTCCACTCTGTCTTTCCCGCTGCGGTCCTTGTTCCCCTCTCTGCCAACAACCCTGCTCCTGCTGCCTCTGCTTCTATGCACTGATGGCATGGAGTAATTGGAGCCGATGCCAACAGTGGGTGTGAGCAGGGCCAACGGCATCAGTGGGTGCAAACAGCAGCTGCTGCTCCGATCACCCCTCAAGAGCAGGAGGAGGTAGAGAAACCCTCAGGGGCTATTGGGGCTGGCAGCCACCGCTCACACTCACTGACAGCACTGAGCAATAATGACTGGTGCTGGCACTGGCAGCAGGTGCAAGCAGCAGCTCCATCACCAGCTGTGGGTGAAGGTGCAAGCGGGACCTCCACTGGCAACAGGTACAAGCAGTGGCTGTTGGTCTTGATTGCCCCTCAGGAGCAGTGGGAGGTGGAGAAGCCATGAGGAGCGATCTGGGCTGACGTTGGGTGCTGGCAGTGGGTGTGAGTGGGGCTGGCGCTGGCAGCAGGTGCAAGCACCGGGCGGGATGGTGGCACATGAGAATAAATAATTTCCAGTAACCTCAAGTGGCTTGCCCTGATGACAATGGCCAGCGCCCCTCCTTGGTCTGGCACCCCTGCTCACCTGCTCCAGCATCCCACCATGGCCAACACCCACCATGTTTCATGTACGGTCCCTGATGGTCAGTCCATGTCATAGCGACTGGTTGTTCAGTTGTTCTGCCATTGGGTCTATTTGCATATTATGGTTTTATATATACAGATAATAATACTGATAGTCTTATTTAATAAATAAAGATGTGCTAAGCTATAAACAGCATTTGATCAGTCTGCGCTGCTTACAAAACAGCACAATTACTTTTGTTAAGGCTGAGAGCCTGTTGTGAGGGCAGTTCTTGTACAGCCTCATCGGAATCATCTCTTTTTCATGGACTAGGAACCAGCTGACTGGTTATTGAAAAAAATTAGTAAAACCAGAGATTTGTGAAGCAAGACTGGAGGTCAGTGTGGCATGGAGGAGAGAACAGTGGGCCAAAACCAGGGAACCTGGTGGCAGATCTTTATTAACAACCTGTGTGGCTTCAGGGAAATCATTTTATATCCTGTGCTTCACTTTTATTCCACTATGGCAACAGCAATAACCTATCTGACGATCTGGGGAGATGGATGGATGCAATTTATTTCTTTCACCTCGTCCTTGGGGTCATGCTGTCCTCAAGGAGATCAAGTTCTTTGTGTCTTTACAACACTCCATCTTTCCCCGATCTTCATCAAAGTGGGGAAACATCATTTTTCTTTCAAAGTGTTGTGGAGAGCCTCTAATTATGAATCCATGGATGAGCAGACTTAAACTGCATTCTTTGCAATCAAAGCTGATTTGAATTGAAAGCTGCGGGAAAAAGTTTGGAGAAAGTACTGGTCTTGCAGATGTCAGCCCAAGTTTTTCTCCTTTTCCTCATATCAACATTGAATGATGTCTTTGAGAGACAACCTTATGTTGATTGATATTTTTATTTTTTGGAGAGAAGAAGGAATAAAATGAGTGTAACAAAAATCTTCAGTGTTTTCTTATAGACACAATATGGATGCCACCATTCAGCCATTCCTACCTAAAAACCATCCCAAAAGATGGAATTTAGACTGTGGACTTAGTTATCAGGGCATGACCCTTTCTTTATGGTCTAATTACAAAAGTGAGAAAGGTATGGCTTAAAGGTATGGTGAATGAGCAAGTCCCTTTATTCCTATAAACCAGGAGTAGGGACTCCTTTTTCTGCAAAGAGCCATTGGATATTTATAACAATATTCCATGGCCATACACAATTATCAACTTAAAATTAGCCTGCTATATTTGGCCAAACATTTAATTAAATCACCCCTAATGCCTAGATAGCACCAGACCAACTGATTTCCCAGGCCTTATACAGCTGACGGGCCTGGTGTCCCCCACCTTAGCTGAAACCTCTTCCTACTGGACATTTGCACCTGAGTCTAGCTCAAGGGAGAATTATAGCTAATCTTTAAGAAATAGGGACCAGCTCTCAGAGTACACATATGAGATAAATCTTCTTCAGTTTTGCCCATCACTGAACTTATTAAAAATCAAGTGCATGTTGCTGTATTCCTTCTCTTTCCATAAGCTACCTGAGTAGACTTAGTAGCATCCATCTATACCTACCTCGTGGCAGGAGCAGGAATCCCAGCATAGGTCAGATGGGAATCACCAGGATCTTTGCTTCTGCTGAGGTCACCCACAGTAAGGAATACCTGGGAGGGAAGCAGCATCTTCTCAGCAAACAGCAGTGCATTTGCGGTGTCAGACCTCAGGAAAGTCAGTCAGTAGGTCCTGAGCTGTATTCCCTCTCTTATAAGTTCAGGATAGTTTTCTCTCTTCCAGATACTTAAGTAACAAAGGCTATCTTAGCGGAACATCAAGCCCAACACCAGACTTACTGTTATTTTACTTTGTGTTTCACTCTTTTTACTACAAGACCTCACATCCCTTCCCTCAACAGTTTTCTACTTCCATAAAGCAGCTCTCACTAAACATCAAGGAGTTTTTATTAGGGAAATTAGAATATTTTGAAAGTACATAGTTGTGTATTTATTGTAGAAAATGCAGAAAAGACTAAATAGGAAAATAAAAGTCCCCCTAAATCCCATGACCAGGAAGTTTTGGGATATGTCATCCTGCACTTTCTTATTATCAATTCATACCTTGAGCAATCATTATTAGCATTTTTTTGTAACATGTTTTTTCTCCCCTTAGCATGTGATGTTTGCTTTCCTTTGACGTTAAATGTGCTTACATGATATCATTGTGATATTTGCTTAGTATTGCATGGCTGAATTTAGCAGAGTTTATTTATCCATCACCAAATACATAGCACTTGGGTTGTGACCAATTTTTTTCTGTTATATATTACTAGAGGCCCAGTGCATGAATTCATGCACCATTGGGGTCAGTTGGCCTGGCGTATGGGGTCTGGCCAAAATCTGCTCTCTGACATCCCCAAAGGGGTTCCAGATTGAGACAGGGTGCAGGCCAGGACGAGGGACCCCACTGGTACATGATCAGGCCGGGGAGGGATGCAGAAAATTGGCCAGCCAGGGAGGAATGTCAGGAGGCTCCAAGGCATGTCTGGTCCATTTCCCTCAGTCTCAATTGGCTGGACCCCAGCAGCAAGGTAACCTACCGGCCAGAGCATCTGCCCCCTGGTGGTCAGTGCACATTATAGCGAACAGCCTTAGCATGTCATTAGCATATTACGCTTTGATTGGTTGAACAAATGACCAGTCAACAGACACTTAGCATATTAGGCTTTTATTATATTGGACGTTGTAATTAGTATTTTTAGCTGGTGCTTTCTGCACATAATAACTATAATCAATAATGGCTTTCATGTCAGGAGTGAACTGCATATATCAATGCATCTGCATCATCTCACTTGTCACTTGGCTGTGAAATGGCTTTATTTGGTCCATGCCATAGTCTGTCTGGCACTGAGGCTGAGTTCTCTGTGTTATCTCAAACTAGCATATCACTTCACAAAGGTGAAAGGAAATTTAGACATTATTTAAGCCTCTTACATCTATACAGCCTATAGCTAAGAATTTTATTTACTGCAAAGACAGTATAAAAACAATGACTTAATTGTCATGTAGATTAAATGTAGCAATACCTGGCAGGTAGTAATTTCAAGTATGTGCCACTGTGATTACTATTAGGAGTGTTACTATAATCAATCAGGAGAATGCAGGGCCTGGGTGCCCCACATCCCTGCTCAGTGGCTCTGACTCTCTGCCTATTTCTGATGGACACAAGAATGCCTCACCCCATTACTTCTCTCTCTATAGGCTGTCTGTCTTCACACAGATTACCCTGGAAGCAAACCTGAGACAAGAACTCAAATGCTAACAGTTATTCAGGAATCAAAGGAAACATCAATAATAGAAACATAAGGTGCTAAAGAGAGGCAGGGAGATGAGTGAAAATAAAGTGTGTTGTTACACCAGTGACTACTGTGAATGACAGGACTTCAAATCAGTGTAGAACATGCTCCTGAATAATTCCACCAATAGCTGGGGGCTGGGTATCCATCACTGGCTGCCATTGCATTATTGTGGATTGTTACAGGAGAGGGTTACCAGCACTCTCGAGAATGCTGTCAGGCTGAGTGGACAGGTACCAGAAATCAGAGGCTGGTCCAGACTCCAGGAAATGTTACAACCTTGAGAATATGGTTGGCCCCAACAGTTTGGACTGTGTGAGAGTGCCTGCCTCCAGAGTTCTTACAGTTCCCTGGTCAGTGCATCTATGCTATCAGGCCAAAAAGAACATCCAGTGACTGTGTGGGTGGAAGAGGGACACATAGGCACTGAAGGAGCACTCAGCAACCTCTCACAGCCTATGGATGGTCAGCCACCTTGGAGCTCAGACCATCAAGTGGGCTCAGCCAGTAAAAATCACAGCAGTGCAAGCTTCCTGTCAAAGCACCATCCCTGTGCAGACGAGAATAATTGTGGGAACATATTCCTGCTCCTTGTCTCTGGGTTAGCCAAAGCGATGCTGTAAGGAAATCTTAACTGAGCTCCCTCCCTGTGTCAGATAGAGAAAAAATATGTATAAAATATTTTTCACCACTGTCCTCAGGGATGTCCGGGCTGAGGAGCTACACCTAACTACTTTCAGGTAGCACCTACATAATACGAAGAACCATCTGTAAACCAGGCCCAAGTCTTTGCTTCCTCTGTCGACCATGAGGTAATAGGTATAGGCTGGGAGAGAAAAGGCAGTGTACCAGGAGTGGAGAGTATGATATTCTAGCTACTTATTCATGAAATGAACTTGTACCTTCTGGACCTGCCTAGGCCAAATCTTGTATACACCACTTCCATCTGAGGATGGAAGGCTGCTCTGCACATCCAACTTTATGACTTGGTGAGTCAGGTTACACCCAGTTCAGGATGGGCTGCTCAGGTCACATAGTAAATCATGGCTCATGGGTAAGGTCATGAGCTGTTTCTTAAAAGGAGAGCATGTGAGGGCTTTACTCCAAATTCCTAAAAGTCTTCTTTGTGATTCACCCATTGAGGTCTTGCCAAAAGCTCCAAACAGCACCCTCTGTCTGCTGCTGACACTTCTAGCACTACTGGAGCAGCTCATTCATATGGCCCCAGGGCAGAGCAGCTTGCAAGGCAGCCTTGATTATGTTTCCTAGTCTTCTATTGTTCAAAACTGCAGCTATTTAGGTCACTTAATAAATGGGACAGAGTAACACACCAAATTGAGGAATATGTTGTCTCCTAAATCCAAAGAGGCTCAATAAATGGTTGTATGAGGGGCCAGGTGCACTAAGATATCCTTCACTTTAGAAAGAATATCCTGACATGCCACACACCACTGACTTTAGAAGTTTCACAGAGGCAGAAGGACCCTGAATTTTACTAAATTTATTTTCACCCCCTGGCACTTCAATGTCTTACCCATAGTGCTGCTTCTTGCTCGTTAGGCTCACTGTCATCAATGTTATAGGCCAATTTGTGATAGCTCATGGAAGGGAAAGGCAATCAATTTAAGACAAAGGCCTGGGAAATTGACAGGTCCTAGCAGCAGGAAAGCCTTGCCAGATGAACGTGACCTGCTTTAGGTGGGCCTTTTTGACAGGAATAGAAAATATACCATTTGCCAAATCAGCAGCTGCATACCAGGTACCAGGAGATGTGTTAAATCATTCAAATAACAAAAGCAAATCTGATCAAGCAGCTACAATTGGAGTCAGCACCTAGTAACGCTTAAAATAATCCACTGTCTTTCTCCAATACCCATCTGCCTTCTGCACGGGCCAAATAGACAAGTTGAATGGGAACATAATGAGAACCGCCATCCTACATCCCTACATCTTTCATGTCCATGATGGTAGCATTAATCTCTGAAATCCCTCCAAGACTGTGGTCTTTTATTTAGTTTATTATTTTTCTAGAGATAGAGGCAGTTCTAGTGGCTTCTGCTTGACCCTTCTTACAATAAAAGCCCTCACTCTATAGATCAGGGTAAATATATGGGGATTCTTCCAGCTACTGAGTGTAGCTATTCTAATTATTCCAGAACTGGGGGAATAAACAGAAAATGGATTCAAAGACCCAATGGGCCCACTGTGAAGTGGTACTGAGATAAAACTCATTGATCACCTGACCTCCATAAATCTCTACTCTGACTGGTGGACCACAGCAACATTTTGAGACTCCTGGAATTAGTGTCAGTTCAGAACCAGTGTCCAGGGGTACCAAAGGACTCTCAGTATTTCATTTTTCCCAGTAAGGTACCCTGATAAAATACATAGTTTGGCTTGGGGAAGGCTGGGAGAATAATTAACAGTATACATGTTTGACAGTGTAACGGGATCCTTCTTCAATGGGACCTCGCCTCCCCTTCAGTCATGGAGTTCTGAGTCTGTAATTGGGTCAGATCCAGGAACTGATTGAGGAGCCCTGACTCCCTGTTTTTATAATTCAAACTCAGCTTTTGTTCCCTTGATCTAGAAGTTTTCTGTTTATACAGATCAAGTTGGAATTTAGTAGGCTTTCTATGTACTTTACTTATAGGAACACTTTCATTAACCAGACAACACCCTAGTCTGGAGAAGTCAGAATGCTCTGATTGCTGCTTTGGCTCTCCTGCCAGGTTTGGTAGCCACACCCACCTTGCCTTTGTTGGTTGAATACTTCCCCTTGGCATCCTGGGGTCCAATTACTCCCACTGCATTTATTGTTCCTAATTCAGTGACCGCAATTCCCACTGTGAAGTCTGGCCTACACAGAAGTGTGATCACAGAGCTTTTCAAGGATGCTGGAGCTTCTCGCACAATTTTATTTGCCAGAGTAGTAGTGGCAGATATTTCTTCTAGATTCTCCCTGTATGAGTGAGTAAGTTATAATCAAATCCACTCTAACACTCCCTTGGCAAGACTGCAGATTAGTGCACTGCTGATTCAAATACGCTCTCATTAGTTAAAAATGGGTCTTTGGTATGCTCTAATTCCTCAGTTTAAATAACCTTGTCAACTATTATCAATGCATTATATTAAGTTGATCCAATTTTATGAAACTCAAAGTCACAATAGTATACACTCAAACTTGTGGTTAGGATAACATTATAAGAATGAAAATGAGTGGAATAAGTCATTCCTTTTCATTCACCCATGGGTGAAGGAAGGCAGGAGGAGCATGGTTGGTAATTGGGTAGTAGCGGTTAATGTTCCCAAGGACAATCACTGCCTATGAGGACTATAAGGCAAGGGAATTAATGCACAGTCTCTCGTGATTACAGAGATGGGCCCTGGGTAAACTCTCTGAACATCCTTAGTGGGTTTCAAGTGAGACATAGTCCTCATTGCCCATAATCACAACCAGCTCAATGTACCCTTTATTGACTTCCTGTCTGTCCTTATCTCCTCTCTCTCACACTCCATGGGATCACTTCCCAAATAAAGTACCTGCACCACAAATGGTGTAGCAGACTTCTGGAAGAGCCAGAGGGAGACAATGGCATACCTAATCCCTCTGAAAATGTGAAAATCTATGTTCTTGGTTTTCTATACTATGGAATGGTGAATGGCGGTAAGATGCTCTCATGTTGGGTGAGGCCAGAAGGTGAGTATCTAAGGACAGAGAGGGCACTCTTTACCTGGATAAATAATTGATTTCACTAGGTAACTTTTAATTCTCAATCTTCCTGATTTTACTGATCACTTACTACAGATAAGATGTCATGGAAAATACAATGAGAAGCAGAGAGAGGAAGCATAAATGAATCCTCCCTTTGATAATTACTGTATTTTTTAGGAGATATGATAAGCACATGGATATGTGACCAGCAGATTAACATGCTATTTAAAAAATCCAAGTGTCCAACACAAACAGCCAACCCATGATATAAGAAATCAGAGGTGGGAAATAATGAAAATGAGCATAGTGAAGGAACACATCACATAGCCCATGCAACTTGAACTTTGCTCTGAAAAATGAATAGCTTTCCAGCCAACAGTAAGAGATACTGTTGGCTGGAAAGCTATTGGGTATTGGAAGAGAATAGTGTTTCCCCACCTGACCCAAAATGAATGGCGGTAAACTGACCATTCCATGTGGAAGTCACCTCTCCCAGAACGCACTTTGGGACAGACCAGCCACATAATAGGTAGGGACCAGCACTAACTCTATAAATGGTGGAATATGAGGCCAAGAGGGAGGACTCGGTGGACCTACAGATAAAGCAACAGGCCCTCTTTATTTCACTTGTTCTTTTTCAGCTTACTCTTCTTGAACACTAGTTTTTTCTAAGACCTGCAAACCTGCCTACCCTAAGAAAAAGGAGCATGTCCCCCTGGTGTGCTTGAGATAACAGGAACCTAAGCCTCTGAACAATTTTGTTAAGATCTACAAGACAGACACACTTGAAGCACTAAGGAAACGTGGGATTTGTTTGTGAGCAGCAGTGGGCATACAGATATCTGTCTATCACAGATCTAAAAATAGAGTAATCTCACTGCTGGAACACCATGACTCTGTCTAGCCTGGAAAGGAAAAGAAGGCTAAGACATTCAGTAAAAGAAATACTTTCATAACTGGCTAAAAGATGGTTAGGAGTGAACTGGGATGTCAAGATAATGTTGGGCATTCTTAGCAGGGCTATTTTCTGGTCAATTGGAGTATGTTAACTAATGATCTGTCACAACCCCATGAAACCTTATACTCTAGCTCCTTATCCTATTCTTCCATTTAAGACTTTTCTATTCAAAGAGACTAGGAATCTCACAATGAAATTTAGACTATGACCAAACAAACAAGTTAAAAAAAAAAAAAAACCCACTTCATTTAAGATATATGAAATTACCCCATTAAAAAGGGTGAGGGTAAAAGGTGCTGACCTAAGTAATTTTAGAAATGAGTCTAATCCGTGAGACTAAAAGCAAAAGGGAATGCAGATAAGCATTATACTCTAGTTGATAAAGTTGTTTCCCATGAGATTACAGGTAAGCCATTATCCACGAATATTGTAATTGAACAATTAAAGTAAGCATTAGCAAATCGTGGGAGCCAAGTTTTTCGGGTTTTTTTTTTGTTTTTTTTTTTTGGGAGCCAAGTTTTTCGTTGTTGGAGTGAAAGGTTATAGACAATCAAAGGCTAGAATGATCCCTGTCATACTAGATTAGAGAATTAAAGTTGGAAACATCAGGATGAATTTATGTTTAGGTCAATATAGATACAGATATATACCAGTATACTCACATGTAGGTGTGAAAATATTCAATATACACATACATTTTCTTACTCTGTCTTCTGAGAGGGCCTAGAAACAGGGATACTCCAGTAGTAATGAGCCCACACAGGTTTTGTTTTTTGTGGCAGGCAGATTAATGGTCCCCCAAAGACATCCACATCCTAATCCCAAGAACCTTTGTGTATGCTAGATCACACGGCTAGATTGTGGATAGATATAAATTTGCTAGTCAGATGGTCTTCAGATGAGGAAGTCATCCTGCCTGCTCCAGGTGGGCCCAAAGTAGTGACAGAGTCCTTCTGAGCAAACGGGGGAGGCAGAGGGAGGAGTCAAGTGTCAGAGTGACGCAGTGGGAGCTTTGAAGATGGAAAGGGACCACCACAAACGGTCACATAACAAGACAATTCCTCAGTTTATGAAATGAGGAAGGAAGTGTTTTCAGAAAAGAGAGCACCCTATGGAAATGACCGTCATTATCATTGTCACCCCAGCTCGCATTTATTAAGCACTTGTTATGTTGCTGACTTTACACTGAGCAATATATATATATATATATGCATTTCATTGGCTCCTCAAACAGTTAAGTATTAATAACTGATTAAGGTGGCAGCTTTGTCTATTGAACAGGACCTCCCAGAACCTGCCCCCACTTCCAGCCACCAACATACATACGCTGCCACTACTGCTCCAAGTGACCCACACTCTCTGGCACTTACCCAGGCCTCTCGCAGGCTTTCTTCCGAGGGAAAAGAACTCATGAAAGAGACTTTATTCATAAGGAAAATCTATTCAGGACATGTCATTGTTTGGTGTAAATGGAATGTTCTTGAAAATGTTGCCATTCTTAGAAATTATATATGCATCTGCAAGAATAGAGATAAAACAGACTTGACCTCCAACTTCCTCACAAATGAAAAGTAAAAACCAAATAACTAACTAACTAACTAAATAAATAAATAAAAGCACAAAGCAACAATCACAATAGCATAATACTCTGCCCTATAGAAATGCTCTGCATTTGTGATTATTCATTTACTTAATGCATTTCTTTTTACATCTGGAACAATCGCTGATTTCAAAGTTGAGCTGGCTAGGTCTGTTGCATTTGGAGATAAGGGATTGATTGATATGGGGAGGCCACAGAGATGGGAGAGCTTACTGCATACCCCTCAAGTGAGCTCACACTCCATGTAGAAGCCTGTCATTGTACTTCTTAAATGGCTGTCTCATGAACAGGAAACATAAGGTTGTTTTTTTTTGTTTTTGCCTCTATGAGATTATACCAGTGATTTCCACACCTATCCCCAGTGCTGTAAATGATTCGTCTTGGGGTTGACCAGGTTTTCAGAATTTTTTAAACCTCCAGATCATTTAAAAACTTAAATGTATTTTAATAAACACTGCCTTTATATATGAAGGGGGTGAATATGGTGAACTCCTTTGTGTTGCCCTTAATATGTAAAGTTTGGGAATGACTGACTTAAATGTTTACTCAGCAAACCTGAGTTGTACATTTCATACCACGAGATGCTGGGCACTAAACAAAGGAAGTAAATTAAAAACAAAAACAAAGAAACAAGCCAGGACATTGAAGTTGACACATAACTCCAGAATATAGAGTTTCCAGTCAAATGGTGAGCTCGGGTGGTAGAGCCAGATCTCAGGGAAGATGCTCTGAGGTGGCCTCACTTGTTCTGGCTGAGACTGTCCTACTCCCCGAGAGGGGGCCCCTGTGCCCGCATCCTCTCCAGCACTAGGTGTGGCTCCCCTTTCCAATCTTTGCCTACTTGCTGGGCATCTCTGTTGTCTCAGTGTAGCTCTCTGATGACTGAAAAATTGTATCTTCTCTTCAGATTCATTAAGCCTGTCAATTTACGACTGTGAAAATTTTCACTTCATAGCTTTGCCTATTTTTCTATTGTTCTCCCTGTCATCAATGTATTTATTTCTATGTTATATTATGCATTTTTCAATTGGTAATAACTCATGAGGATCAAATTTCAACAGCTAAGGAGGATCTTCTGTAAAATTTCACCTCTTCTCCTGACCCTCAACCATCTCATTTCTTACTTATCATTCTTGAGATATTTTGTGCACGTGAAAGCAAATAATTCATGTAAGCATTCACACAAATGCACGCAAATGATGGATTGTTTAAGCATTCCCCTTACCTTGCTCTCGTTGTTTAACTGTATATCCTGGGGATTGTCACATATCAAGACATAAAGCATTTGCTCCTGCCTTTTTGAGATTGTGGTGCACTCCTTTGATAAAATATTTAACCAATTTACTGTTAAGAGACATCTAGCTTGTTTCCAGTCATTTTTCTCTGTTCTAGAAGTAGAACAGCTGAATCAAAAGGCCCATGAATTTTTAACTTTGAAATTTATCTTAGAGCTTCTCACAGAGGCTCTACCAGTGAAAACTCCCATTGGGAACATGTGAGAACAGCTGTGCTCATGTACCGCTAAGTAGGGTGGGATCACTGTGAATGGAAACACTGCTCAGAGACACATGGGCACACAGTACAGTCATCGGTGAGGAAGGGCAGGTCCTTGCCTAGCACAGCACCCGCATGCACTTCTGTCCTCTGAACTGCTGTGCTGTTTCTCCACAGTGTCTCTGGCCTTTTGCTTTTGGGAGAGTGTTTCTTATACTAGAGAAACAAGATGTTTCTGTGATATTGGTGGCGTATCCCAATTTCCCTCAACTCATTATTTGGCTTTTGACTTCACTGCATGGTGTACACAATGCCCAAACTTTTTATATATGTAGCTAACTTTATCACCATTTTTCTTCATCTGGGCTTAGTTTGAACATATATATAGTAATGTACTAGCTTATATATATATACTGTAATGTACTAGCTATCAACAGTGTCTGTTCTCCTATGTGCTCTTTCATTTAGCCTGCATTTCAGTGATGGCTTAATATTGGCTTTGTTGCTTCCTTACTATGCACCACTGCTCATCTCCCCATGGCCTGCTGTCTTTCTTCACTTCCTGCATGTGTGCTTGGTGCTCTTGCTCCACAAAGATGAAGCCTTCACTAAAGTTTATGTTTTGTTTGCTTGCTTTATGTATAAAAATGCAATACAGCTGAGACCGGTTTGGCTCAATGGATAGAGCATCGGCTTGGGGACTGAAAGGACCCAGGTTCGATTCCGGTCAAGGGCATGTACCTTGGCTGTGGGCATATCCCCAGTAGGGGATGTGCAAGAGGCAGCTGATCGATGACTCTCTCTCATCGATGTTTCTAGCTCTCTATCTCTCTTCCTTCCTCTCTGTACAAAAATCAATAAAATATATTTTTTAAAAAATGCAATACAGTATAAATGCAGCCTGGGGCAAAACTAGGTTTTAAATTGTTCATATGGAAAACAATATAGTAATTATTCAATGAGAATACAATATTAAAGTATGTGTTTCATGTACTCACTACTATGAACCTACTTTTGGCCCACCCTGTATACATACTGTCATAGATTCAAAACAGCATCTATAAAAAGGATTACAAGGACAAATAATTATTAAAGAAGTTGGAAAAAGCAAGCAGAAAATTTACAGAAAAGGGTTTCTATGGGACAAAAAGTTGTAGCCCATTATAAATAACTATATATACAGAGCATCCCATAAAAATATAGACACACTTTAACAGCTGATAGCTCAATTTTGAAAATTAAATGTATTTTAATAAACATTGCCTTTATAATTATTCAAAAAGTATGTATATATTTTGGATATATATATATGTATATATATATATATGAGGGTGAAAAAAAATATATATATACATATACCATTTATTGGCAAGATATTTAAATATGGAAAGAAGTAAAACTACCTCTCACGCTAATTATAGTTTTTATTTGTTTTTAATTTTTTTAATTTCAACTACATTTGACATACAATATTATATTAGTTTCAGGTGTACACCCCAGAAATTAGACATTATAAAACTTACTAAGTGATCATCTTTATATATGTCATACCTATCTGACACCATACATGGTTATTAGAGTATTATTGACTGAATTCCCTATGCCGTACATTTTTATTATAACCAAATATTTTGTGTGATTTCCTTTAATTGGTTTTGCACAAGAGATCATGGTAGGTAGCTGGGTGCCAATATGAAGTCTCTCTTCTCTACTCCAGCTGCAGAGAACTGTCCCCAAGTCTGGATTTCCTCACTTAGGCCACATCCACTGCTTCTTGGACTCCAGTGGAGTCCAGAGGAGCTCCTATATATAACTAGCCATACACTCTGTGCTGTCTGCAACACCAAAGGAATTTCAGTTTATGCTTCAATATGTGCCTGTCAGCTTTAAGAATTGACTTTTCTTGCTGATTTTGAGATCTGCCCCTAAGCTTTCTCCCTCAATGTGCCCTGCGTTATACCCACTGCTCTTAGTGGTCCTTCTAACCACCTGAAATCAGGGAGTGGTCAGGGTCTCCTCATTTTAGTGAAGCTGGAGTGTGTGTTTTCACTTGTCATTCTCCTTGCTACTTTCCAGAAATTTTCCATGAGAAAACAAGGAAATGCAGAATAGATACCTCTATGCTAGATACAAAAGTCTCTAATTCCTTAGTGTTTGGTTTTACAAATGTCTTCTGTTATCCTGTCACCATATGGTAACTGTATTTCTGGCATTTTATTTTTAAGCCCTAATCATTAAATTTAATGTTGTCAAATCTCTCAAGTTTTCAACTCAGTTTGTTTGTGGTGTTTTATTTAAAAGCTCTTCATTTTACTTGTTAGTCACAAAAAATAGTCTGTTCAGGTGCCTACTACCCATTTCCTTCAGAACTCTACACATTGATCCTGTCACTGAATTCTGAACACGGTCTGGGAAGGCAAGCATTAAATGCTATTGTATATTTGACATAACAGTTTTATTATGAATCTTGCACATACACTTATATTCTATTGGCCCTGTTTCTCTGGACAACTTGAATTAAGACAGACATTATTAAAAGGATATATATACAGTTAACAAATGTAGGAATTTAAGTCTCTTTTCTCTGCAAAAATGAATGTGGCACTTAGATATGTGTGTGTTTGTGTGTTTGTGTGTGTGTGTCTGTGTGTGTGTGTGTGTGTGTGCTTTAGAGTCACTTCACACTGACCGTTGTGCTAGCCAGACTTACCCAACATCACAAGCCTTGATGGTAGCTATTTCTCATTCATGTATAACAGGACAGAGCTTTAAAAAGAAACAGGAAGCATCTGAGCCAGTCCAGGAAGACAGGGAGAATGATAAGGAGAGAACTTCATGGTCAATGTCAAGAGCACACTAAAATGGCTTTGAGTCTCAGAGCTGGCAATAAAAAAGGAAGAACCTAAATTATATAATAAAGTAACAGTCATCTATCCAACTTGCATATTCTCTTTAAACAGAATAATTTCAGAGGTTTATGCAAAAGTGTGGATAATTTATTACAAGCAGATTCAGACACCCACACTGGGAGGGGGCCCAAATAACGGGTTGCCGGTGAAGCTGGGTGATCTAGGAGTATATATGTGCTACAAGCCTGCTCTACATCTACCTGTGTTGCCATCTGATTGAGTCTCTCATTATTCTTGCCCAGCAATGGACTTCAACTTTCTCTGTTCCTGTGTGTCAGAACGCCTTGTTATAGCAGGCTCTCCCTTGATTTCCCATGCCTCCCACTCTGTGTCCAAAAACATTCTATTATTTCAGCTTGGTTGGTTCCTGTGGTTAGGCTGCTCAAACTGTGGTGGCTGTCCCTGCCTATGTTCCACCTGCCTTTGATTTCCTCTGGACCCCTGCCCTGTCTGCCTGCGTGTCAAGCTACCTTCTGTCCCCATGGTCCTGCACTTGGCCATGTCACTTGTCTTCATTCAGGTCATTGCTTTCTTTGAGGCAGTGGTGTACTCCCTCTTCCAAATCTCCATGCCACCCCCCTCTGAGGTGGAGGAACATCTGTTATTCACAATAGCTTCCTAGTGACTTTATCTTCCTCCAGGCTACCCTCTGCTGCAGGTGTTCTCCAGCCATACCTAAAACATATGACCCATTCATTCTTGGGGCCCACGTTAAATACCTGGTTCCCTGAGCCCACTGTGAATGCCTGATACTCCTTGCCCTTAGCAATTCATTCTTTCTACACTCTACATGCAGTAATTTGATATGTTGAGCTAAATACAACATATATTTTTAAAATATTTTAAAATATATTTTTATTGATTTCAGAGAGGAAGGGGGAGATAGAAACATCAATGATGCCTCATGTGTGCCCCCCACTAAGGATCCAGTACACAATCCAGACATGTTCTCTTGACTGGAATTGAACCCGGGACCCTTCAGTCCACAGAACAATGCTCTATCCACTGAGCCAAGCCAACTAGGGCTTTAAATATATTTTTATTGATTTCAGAAAGAAAGGGAGAGGGAGAGACAGAAATATCAATGATGAGAAAAAATTAATGATCAGCAACCAGGGCTTGTGCCCTGATTGGAATTGTACCATGACCTTCTGGTTCATAGGTCAGCATTCAACCACTAGGCCACACCAGCTGGACACAACATATATATTTTTTCATACATGGTTTGGGTATTAAAGACAAAGTAAAATATTTCTTAATGAATAAAAACCACTGTCAGATATCACAGTGCCTACAATCCAGGTGGCCACATTGTCCCTGAGGTCCCACCTGCAGCTGTGCTGCTGGGACCCTCCTAGCTCCCCTGTTCTTTTGTGATTGGCTTCACCTCCTTTTTTTCTAAGTCCTCCTTCCCTACTAGGGGGAGTAAACCATGAATTAACTTAAATGGCATGGTTATTAGGACGCCCTGCTCTGCTGAGGTCAGACTGCCACATCAGGCCAAGCTCTGGAGCTGCCACACAACCCAAGGTTCTTAAAGTTCTTTCCAGGAAGAAAATAAATTCAGATGTCATTTTTCACCTCAAATTTAATTCTTCATCTTCCCTTTTAATGTAATAAGTTTTTCAGGAAGCTTTGGTTGGGGGCCCAGGGCAGGCTGCTCGAAAATATGCCACTTGGGCACATTGGTTATTTCTAATTTAACATTACTTAAAAAATAGCTGGTGCAAGAATGACCTTTGTCTCTAAGAATGCAGTAAATGCATTTCCTCCGTGAAAGGCACCATCCGGGCACCTGGAGATCGAGAGTCGTGCCTATCACCGGGTTAGGAGAATACAGGGTCCAGAAGCCTGTATAAACAAAGTTGTTACTGTCTTTGCTCATTTGCTACCCAAGCCAAATGATTCCTCATAATGAACTCCCACACCTAAGTTTTACTTTTGTTTTGTTGAAACCTCACACATTTATTGTTCCTCTATGTAAAAAGACAATAAAAGCTGCCTGATTTTTGGCCACCCTCTGCCCATTAATTTTATGATCTGTGTTCAACAGCGTAAGTTGGTTTTCTCCTGTGAATCTCCCTTGTGTCAATTTTATTATCACTCTGGCCACAAGAACTCAAGAGGGAAATTCCCCTCTCCTTGACACTTTTTGAAAGCACAACTTCCTACATTCTGTTGCAGAAAAGAGAGGAGCAAGGATGGGAGAGGTACGGGAGGGGCGAGGTTCTTGGCAGCTGGCGCAGTTCATATGCCCCCATTTCTCAGGCTCACTATTAATGTGATGATCTCTTACAGCTTTTCAGGGGAAAAAGCAAAGAAAATGACCCTCCAAAATGGTTAAATCAATTATAAGACATGTTCGAAAGGTAAAAAATATATGTTTTTGAATTCTAGAATCATGCTACATTTTCTGTCTCTAAAAAGTGTTTTTTTTATTGCTCTTTCAACAGTTGGTGTCAGCTTCATAATTACTTTTGCTGCCATCCATGTTTCTCAGGGAATAACCTATTTCCTTAGGCCAGGAAGTTGACTTTTACTTTATACTTTTGGGCATCGTTCTTTAGGATGTGTTGTTAAAAGAAAGGATGTGGCATTCTGCATAACCTGAGAGAGAGAACGTGTGCTAACCCCCTGCTGTCGACAGCCCTGTTTGGTGGGGCTTCTGAAAAGAAAGGATAAGCAGATAGCTTCCATTTCTAGAAATTACTATAAGACTTATTTGTGACAGTTTGGCTAACTCAAACAATAATAATATTTCGGGGGAGCTTGTTTCAGCTTAAGTTTGTTTTGTTTTGGCTTCTGGGGTGCCAGAGGCAAGGCATTCCTCCACTTCAGCCTGGCAGCACCGCTCTGCCCCAGGCCACCATGTTCCCCACAGTATGTAGATAATTCAACATTTCTGGGTTAAATGCCTCAGGGGCCAGAGAAATATTTCCAATTATAAAGTAAAGGTTCTACATCATCTTGGAGTAAGATAAGCTGAGGTTAGAATCTCAGATGCATCCCTTACGGTGAATGCCGTGAGATGTTAGGTCAGTTCTCTCTGCCCCCGTTTCTTCTTCCGGTCAATAGGACAGGAGACACCTGACCATTGAATAACATAAAGCAACTGCCATCACCAGTGAGAGTTGAGATGTACTGAGTGTCACACCTGTGCGAGAGCTCGGCACCTCTCAGGTGAAGCCCAGCCAGGAAGCCAGGAGCAGCGAGGAGAGGGGGGCAGCACACATGCCAGCTCATGACCCCTTTTATCTCTTATTTTTAAGTCCTCACCCAAGGAATCAGGGTACTTTCCCCATGATTTTTAGGAGAGAGTGGGAGGGAAAAGGAGGAGAGAAAGGATGTGAGAAACATCAATGTGAGAGAGACACATCAACTGGCTGCCTCCCGCTCCCACCTTGACCAGAGCTGGGGATTGAACCTGCAACCGAGGTTTGTGTCCTTGACCCGGAATCAAACACGCAACTGGCTTTTATTCCTCAGTGTCATTCTCTGGAGATTGACTCAAATTGTCATATGTATCATTATTCATTCCTTTTTTTTTATGGCTGAGTTGTATTTTGTGATATGGATGCACCAGCTTATTTAACCATCCTCTATTAGGAATATTTGGGTTATTTTCAGTTTTCACCTATTACTTGTAAAGCTGCTGTGATTGATTGTGTACAGATTTTTATGCTGACATAAGTTTTCATGTCTCTGGAATAAATGCCTCGGAGTGCGATTGATGGGTTACAAAGTAAGTTTATTTTAGTTTCTTCTTAAACTGCCAAATATTTCTCAGAGAGTCTGTACTGCTTTACATCACCACCAGCAATATATATAAATGATCTATTTTTAAGACACATGCAACAGCATTTATTATTATCAGCTGTTTTTTGGTAAATTTTATTTGTTCTATTAGGTGTGTAGTGATACCTCATAATGATGTTAATTTGCCTCTTTCTATTAGCTAGAAGTTGATCATCTTTTCATGTGTTTATTTGACACTGCCGGTGTCTCTTCGCGTCTTTTTTCCATTTTCCAGATGGATTGTTTACGTATGTTTTTAACTATCAAGCTTTGAAGCGGCTTCATATATTCTAAATATGAGACCTTTGTCAGATGTATAGGGTTCAAATATTATCTCCAAGTCTTCAGCTTGTCTCTTAATGCTTTCAACAAGTTCTTTGGAAGAGCAGCGGGTTTTAATTTTGATGAATATTGTTTTATCTGAATAGTTTTGATGAACATTGTTTTATTTGTATAGTCTATAATTTGGACCTAAGACATATATCAAGTATGTGAGTGAGTGTGTGTGTGTGTGTGTGTGTGTGTGTGTTTCATTTGGCAAGTCTCTGGCCCAGCATCAGGGCAATCGATCTTTCTGGTAATCTGAAGACATCTCCTTACCCACAGCCCCGGGTTTACCAATTTCCATTTATTTATATATATATATATATATATATATATATGTATTTTATTGATTTTCTACAGAGAGGAAGGGAGAGAGATAGAGAGGTAGAAACGTCGATGAGAGAGAAACATTGGCCAGCTGCCTCTTGCACACCCCCTACCGGGGATGTGCCTGCAACCAAGGTACATGCCCTTGACCGGAATCAAACCTGGGACCTTTCAGTCCGCAGACCAATGCTCTACCACTGAGCCAAACCGGCTTCGGCACCAATTTCCATTTAGTTGAGAAACTCCTGGGGCAAGTGCCCTGCTCTCAGAGCCACATGTGCCGCCACCTGCTTCACAGGCAGACAGATAAATAGATGAGACTGAAGTCACGTCCCAATTGTGGCGCCATCTGATTCCACATTATTATTCTAATTCTCAGTCAATTTTAGTGCATGACCTTTTAAAATGTTTATTATTGTCCTAATTATTTCCTGGAGAGACCAACTCTTTACTGCTTGAGTACAGAAATTATATTCATCCACAAGCGGTAACGATTGTAAATGAATGCATTTTAACTTCCCATATGTGAGTTACACTAGATACACTCCTCCAAGGAACTTATGTCATGTATCTGTTCTGTAGAAACATTGTCATGGATAGTTTTCCTAATTTCTGTGTCTTTTTCTTAACCATTTCCTACCCCATGTTCTAACACGCTTTCTACCTTCTTTCCCCCCTTCTTTCTCTCATTTATAGGTTTGTAACCTTTTTATCTCTCATAAATATCTTTGAATTTGGTATCCATCTCTCTTATCACTGCCATTCTCCTCTCAGTCACCTTATACTGTCCAGCAACATTCTCTTAAATTTGTGTCTTTCTCTTTTCACTCTCTCCTGTCTTTCTTTACGTGGTATATTCTTAATATATCTTCAGTCACCTAATCACACATTCTTTCTCATTCTCTCGTGTCATCTTGACCTGAGTTTAACTTCACATTTTACTAGCACTGTGTCCTTGGAGAAGAAATTACACTTTTCATTTATTTTTTCCATAAACCTCAGTTTTCTTGTGCATAAAATTAAGAGAAAATACCTATCATGCATTCTTGTTACATAGACTAGAAATAATTCATGTGAATAATAATATAGTAGTCCCTACTTATCCATGGGGGACACATTCCAAGAACGCCCCAGTAGATACCTAAAACTAAAGATCGGATCAAACCCTGCATATACTGAGTTTTTTTCCTGTACATGCATACCTGTTCACTTAAAGCAAGCATCTTACAGCTTCTCTTTGGCATATCCAAGTTGCCAGTATCACTACTCTTGTGCTTTTTTGGGGAGGGGGGGAAGGGGGAAGGCAATATTATTAAGTAAAATCAAGGTATTTGAACACAAGCATAGTGACACCACAACAGTTGATCTGATAGCCCAGATGGCTGGCTACTAAGTACAAATAGGCAGGGAGCATATACGGTGTGGAGATGCTGGACAAAGAGATGACTATTGTTTAGGCAGGATGGAGCAAGATGGCACACACTTTCGTCATGCTCCTCAGAACAGCATGCACTTTAAAAGTGATGAGTTACTTATTTCTGGAATTTTCCACTTAATATTTTGGGTAACTTGAACAGCGGAAATTGAAACTGTGAATAGAGATGGACTGCTGCAGCAATTAACACCTATTAAGCAGCTGTGGTATTCTAGAACAATAGTTAACCAACCCCCTCCCCCACCCACGAAATTCCCACAAAGTCAGCACCATTATTGTGTATACTTTATATATGAGAAAACTGAGGCAGAGTAGTTAAGGCATGAAGACAATGGAGCCAGGGTTGAGTATAGCAGCTGTGCCAGAACTCACAACCATAACTGCTCCACTTTGTGGCAGTGAACTGCTTGATGGTTAAGTAATCTGGCTAGTAAGTTCCTGTGCCAGATCCCCTCTGTTCACACAGGGTCTGACACATGAACCCACTTGCAAGATAGCTTAAATATTAAGCAGTCAAACAGACATGAAGCCCTATCAAGTGACTCTTTGAAGGATGTAGTATTATTACTCCACATTTACTGATGATGAAACACTTTTATGGGAATTGTATAACTTGCCCCAGGTCTCCAAGGTAAGTGGAAGATCCAGGGGTTGAACTGAGACATGTCAGGTTATAAACTCCACAACCCAAAACTCCAGGATGGTATATCAAGCCACCCCTCCCAGGACATGCATGCCAATTCCCTTTTGAGAGAAGAAATATCCTCCCTTCCCTTTAAATCTGGGTTGACCCTCAATTCTTACTTGACCAATAGAATGAGGTGGGACTTCTGTGTCTAAGCAATAAGAATCATTGCAGATCCCACTTGAGCCCCTTGGAACAGTAAGTTTTGGAATAAGACCAACTGTCCTGCTGAAAAGATGGGGGATACCCTGTGACTACACATGATTGAAGGGGGGCTAGTCAGATCTGAACTTCCAGCCATTTTCAATAAGACACTAGATATGTGAATGGGACCATCTTAGAACATTCAGCCCAGCCATCAGCTGAATATCACCAAGTGATCACAGGAGACTATGTGGACCGGAATGACACTTGCCCAAGTCCTGCTTGAATTCCTGACTCATAACATCATGAGTTTTAGCAAAGTTATTGGTGTCTTAAGCCATTAAATTTGAATGGTGCTACAATGCAACAAGTAACCAGAATAATGGGTTATATCTGAAATATTGATTCCCACTGGAATGGTGACCACCTTTAGGAGAAAACAGGTAAAATAAAACTATCAGGCAATGGCAATAAAGTCCCTGAGATATCAGGAGAGGAGACCTGGCAAGGCAGTGTGGTCATGGGATCTTCAGAACCATTAATCCTGAGGAGTGTCCCAGTTCCTTTTCTCAGAGTCCAAATGGCCCCATACCAAGTCAGCACCTGACCATCCAAAATGAGAGGATCTGGCTGCTCTTCCCTGAAGAAACTACAGGCCTCAAGTCCCTATCTTTTCAGGGACTTGGGCTCCATCACACAAGGCTGAAGGTTCTAACCAACCCAAATCCATTCCGGTTCCTTGGTTCTCTGGGGCATTTGATTCATTGATGGAGTAGCCAAGTTCCTTTATGGTTACCCCTGCAAGTGAGGCAGGCTCAGGAAAGAGTCAGAGGGGTGTGAAAATCATGTCAATGGCAAGTTCTAAGCCCCCTCTAAGGATGCTGGAGGAAACTGCTTTCATTGACAGTGTCTGAACTTCTGCAAGAGAGACACTGAGCCATATTGTCCTCTCCTCCACCTCTGCAGTTACTTCAGTCACCAGCCAACCCCTACCCATCAACACCACCAAAGTTTTGACCTGGGCACATACCTGATCAACTGCTTTCGGTCTTCTAGCAACTCTCGATCCAACCATAGTTTGGGGTGCTAGTGTCAGAAACTGCCCTATATGTTCTCATGTTTTAACCACAGAGTATAAAGAGCAACCCATGCTGCTACATCTCTGAAGCCAGAGAAGCATCAGCAAAACTCAGGTAATTGTGGTTCATCCGTCACTTCTGTTGCTGTAATATATTATCACTGCTATTTTGCAGCTATGGACCTTAGAATCTCAGAGAGGCTGAACGATGAAGCCAGAAATAAAGTCCAGGGTCCTTGTGCTCTATCATATGCTCCCTGCCCACTCATGGCCACTCTCCTTGCATATTTGAATGTGTCCTTGAGAGGAATGTGGGCATGCTGCCAAGCTGGTGAAGGCAGACAGACTGGATCGGTTCTTTCCAGGCTGCTCAGGATCATTGGCTCCTTTTGGACCATGTTTGGGTCTTAAGCCTCCTCTTCTGAGGCAAGACAGCAGCCGTGGAATTAGAACGAAGAGCAGATGAAACTGAGTTTTACTCTGAGCAAATCTGAAGGGGGAGCTACTGTGAGAGAAGTATGCATACAACTTCTCACATACCCAGTTGCAGTGGGAAGCAGGTTTCTCTATAATATCTTGAGGATATTTCAGCAGTTTGCTCACAAATTGTTGAAATCTCCCTCCTTCAGACACTAGCTCACTGCCAACAGACTCCCTAGGATCCAAATAGGAACTCTTTATCTCAGACCCAGCACAGCTTTCCTGCTTGCTCCTTTCAAATTTCAACACTCCGGTTTTGTTTCCACTCCCATGCTGCCTTCTTAGTCTAACACCCTGGTTTTTCCTGGAAAGAGTCAGTCACTGAACAAACTCTTTACTTTTCCAAGATGCTCATAGACCCATTCTCCAAGGATCCTGCCCTCAGCACTGCTCTGCCCCCTTATCTTAGGTAAGTGGATGAGCTAGAAGAGCAGTGGCAGGAGAGAAACATTTTGCCTAAAAAAGTTTAGAGCTTAATTTCGCATGCTTTTTCTTCTCCACTGGCTTTCTGATATCATGTTCCTAAATTCCCATGTCACCTGTTTATCTCTTTTTCAGATCCACAGCTAATATTGGTTGGTCTTTTTGTCACTCTTAGCTACTACCCACGCAGCCCACAAGAACAAGTTCAGGTCATGTGGGGAGAGTATTTCTGTCCGGGAACTTGGCATGTATATTTTTGGTAAGAGGAGGCCTCCTGATGGGTGTGTCTCATAGGCCCTCAGTTTCTGGCCAAGTGGCCGAGGGTCAGAGCAGGGTCCTTCTTTGATGCAGGGGACTGCATTCTAGGATTGTCCTGCTCTCATTCTACTCTTCTCTCCTGTGCTAATCTCTCCTTCTAGTTATTGTTTCAATAAAATTCGATGTTGCATGGGTAATAAAAGTCAGAATTAAACCTTTTTACTTTTGGCTGAAGTGCTTTAGAGGATGTTATTATTATTATTATTATTATTTTATTAATTTATTCTTTTGGCTAGTACAATTTTTGGTCTATACATTATTTGCATTATAAAGGCTTTCTGGAAATGAATTTCATCATTCCACTTACCAGAAAGCTGAGAGCTAAGAGAGTCAACCTTTGTAGTTCTCATTACAAGAAAAAAAAACAAAAAGAATTTGTAATTACATATGATGATAGATGTTAACTAAACTTGTTATGGTAATCATTTCACAGGATATACAAATATGGAATGATTATGTTATATACCTGAAACTCATATTGTTGCATGTCAAGAGACATAGAAGCATGGAACAGACTGATGAATCTCAGAGAGGAGGCAGGGAAGGGTGGGAAGAGATGAACCAAATATGAACTTGTATGCATATATGCATAACCCATGGACACAGAAATAGGGTGGTAAAAGGCCTGAGATAGGGGCAGGCATGAGCTAGAAGGGGTTAATGGGAGAAAAAAAGGGGACATATGTAATACTTCCAGCAATAACGTTTTTTTAATGGATTAAAAAAAATGTGATTTTCCCTGAAAAAATTTTTTAGAAAAATATATATTTTTTATAAAAAGCTGAGCTGTGGAGTACAGGAGACGAATCCCAGCTCAGCTGAGCACAAAGACAAGGACTGGAGGTATTTGTCTCTGTGTGACATGAGTGGTTGTTCAGCAGATTTAAGTACAACTACTGTGAATGCAACACATAAAAGACACCAAATATTCAACTTTCCTGGAAATACACTGATACCCCGTGAGCAAAATGACATCCCACAAGCCCAATCTAGGATTAGAGCTCCCTGAAACCGTGGAAGATGTCCAGATTCCCCTCAGATTCATCTGCTCTCCTGCTCTGTGGAGCACCATGTTGGTTCCACAAATTGGCTTCTTTTCCTGAACGAACCACAGGCACCAAAGATTTTGGCTTAGACTGTGCACCTTGCCTTAGACCTTAGCACCTGCTTCATCATTTTTGTTTTGTTTTGTTTTGTTTTGTTTTGTTTTGTTTTGTTTTCTACCCAGACTCATTCCACAGTCGTCTCGGCCCTGCGTTATATCCCAGGAGGCTGGTACCTGTGGACCAGGAGGCTGTCTGTCACCAGTGGGTTTTTAAGTTGAGTTTCCAGTTGAGTCTGACATCAGCAGAAAATGAGAGGTAGGAATAGTGAGAGATCTGGTGTTTCTTCCCTAATACCCCCCTTTTTAGCAACACGCCCTCATAGTAACTGAGTCATCTGCAACATTTCCCACCAGATAACTTTTCTCTACAGCTTCTATGTTACCCAGGCTCAAAGTGCCTTCATCACATGTGGTTTAGTTTTATTGTCCTACTCCTCACCTCTCAATTATTATTTCATTAAAGTGTCTTCATTTGAACCATCTGGGGCAAACTCTGATATAGTACTGAACCTTTATAGGTCCCTTACTAAATACCTCATCTTTTTCATAGAAGAAACAACACCCCTGCATCTGGCTGTAGCCCCTGGGATCCACTCAAGTCAGACCACCTTGGCATCAATCCCGATCCTTTCTTACCTGTTTTTTTTTTTTTTTTTTTGGGGGGGGGGGAAGCGCAGGACAGGAGGGAGATACACAGAAAGATATGTTTTCTTCCTAAATTAAAGAATGTGGCCCTGGCCGGTTTGGCTCAGTGAGCGTTGGCCTGCAGATTCAGGTGTCCCAGGTTCGGTTCCGGTCAAGGGCATGTACCTTGGTTGCAGGCACATACCCAGTGGGGAGTGTGCAGAAGGCAGCTGGTCGATGTTTCTCTCTCATCGATGTTTCTAACTCTTTATCCCCCTTCCTTCTTCTTTGTAAAAAAAAAAAAAAAAAAATCAATAAAACATATTTTTTAAAAAAAGGAATGTGAATTCTTAAAAAAAAATTTAAAAAGTGAATTCTTGGAAGCTTTAGATAAGGGGAGCTATCAATCTGCTATCTCTAACTTAATTTGGATTTTGGATCCCCTCCCACTTGTTTGGCAGGAAAGGCACCTAAATTTAATCTTGAAGTTCCACCAAGAATGTGCATGTTTCTAGGATCTTGCATTACAAGATGGCTGGAAGGAGTCCATGTGTGAGGAGAGGTCCTTGGCCATCCATTGCCTACCTGCTCAGTTTTTACTTAAGGTTTCATGCCCTGTCTTTGCCCATTGCCACAGGAGTTAGAGGGATCTTCAGGGTTATATTCTCCTAGACACATCTCTCTGGGGTCACACATCTCCTCCCAGGATGCCAGGACCCTGCTCTGCTTCCCCGACCCTCCCACTCAGAAGTCTCCTGCCTAGTACACAGCTTTCTCTTTCCTCACAGCCTAGGAAGATTTCTCCTTAATTAGGAAAAGCTTCTCTTTCCTCCCTTTTGTTTCCAAGGTATGTTGCTTCCACCACAAAATTTCTCTCCCTTTAACTCCTTCACCAGCACTGATAAATCCCCCACAGGTGCAGAAAATCTCTCAGGCTGAAATTTCTCTGCCCCTGCCCCTTCCTTCCCTGAGGCATGCTTGATTGGAGGCGGAAGTTGGGGGGTTGGAGGGAGGAGAGAGATAACTTTATGCAGGATTAGAAAATCCTTAAACTAAAGCACCTCAAAAGATTACCAAGCCCCATAGAACATAAGCAAAAGAGCCCGTTGGCCTGGTTCTTGGTGCAAAAAATGGGTGTCTCCACACACACAAACTCAGTCTTGGTTTTGACTGTCCCAGCATCTGGCTTCTACCAGGGCTGATTGTCTGCCTTTGGGAAACCTAAACCTAGATTTTCTGAGAGTAAATCTTGCCAAGATAAGCATCTGGAAGAAGAAGAAAAAAAATCAACAATACTCTTAGGTTCTTTCTTTTGAAAACATTTTCAGTCACCTACCTAAGTATTTTTTAAATAATTTGGCCCACCTTTACTGCTGATCTCACTGTGCTCCACATCAGCCACCCACTCTGCCACCACCATGGGTAGAATTGGCCACCTTTTTCCTGGTGAATAAACCATTCCCACTCTGGGTTTCTATGGCTCCATGTGGGGCTGGGAAGGTAGCCCCCCACATACACACCCTGAAAAGCAGTTCCCTGGGTGCTGCTTTGAGCTTCTCAATGATGTAGTGGCTATGTGGTACCGAGGAAAATTTATATCTGAAAGATTACAATATTGGTATGCCACCTCCGAAAGAGGAATTTATGCTTTTACTTTTAGTTTGGGTACGCTCTGCCCTGCCAGACTTCCATGTGATTTATAGATTGAAAGCTTTTTATTTATTCTTCTTAAGCAAAATTACTTGGCTGCTTTTTTATAGACATTGTGGGTGGGACCGAGTATTTATGACAGTGTAGTAAGTATACTGGAATGAAGAATCTGCACCCTAAAGGACATAACAAAGTGAGAATTTTTGATTGTAGATTTTTCATAATGGTTCCAGGCTATGGTTTGAGCATCTGTGAGGGGCCTCTTTATTGATCTGTAATTTGAATAAAAATGGGACTAATTTGCCTTTCCTACCCCATTTGCTGCCAAAATGTCTGACAAATGGCATTTCACTGTGCTTTGTAGCATCAGAAATCTGATCCTATCAGCTCTTACAGTGTAAACCTGCCCACAAGGACAGATCCACACTTGCCAAGCTCACAAGATATCCTATATAATAAAAGCCTAATATGCTAAGTGTCTGGTCAGCCATTCAACCAATCAAAAGATAATATGCTAATGATATGCTAAGGCCACTCAACCACTCATTATGATGTGCACTCACCACCAGGGGGCAAATGTTCCAACCTGTAAATTAGCTTGCTGCTGGGGTCCTGCTAATCGGAGCTGAGCAAGATGGCCGGACATGCCCTGGAGCCCTCCCATGGTCCCTCCCTGGCTGGCCAACATCCCACAACCCTCCCTGGCCCTAATTGTGCACTGGTGGGGTCTCTTGGTCTGGCCCATGCCAGAGTGTACGAATTTCACGCACTGGTCCTCTAGTAGATTTATAAACAAAAATTCTACTCAGAAAACTATAATGAAAAATGCACTTCTCAGGTTGATCAGATAACTCTCCTTGGCATCCCTAGATTATTCTATTCTCATAGGTGAGAAAGAAACAGAATCATCATGTGAAGGCTACTCAAGGTATAGGAACTCAGAAAAAAAAGGTTATTCGGATCATTCAAGAAGAATGAATATCCAGAGTCCTCTTATGCAGCCCTGCTACAGTTAATAAATGGACACTTCAACATTTGTTTCTGTAATTACTTATTCTGTTTCATAATGTTTACATATTTTCTGCTGACCAATCCATCCCTTACTTTACTGATTAACATATTTTATTTAAATCTATATTGATATGCTGAGTCAAAAGTTGCACTGGCATGGGGCCAATTATCTTGCTACCTTTTTATAAAGAGCACATGAGTGCTGGAAGCCAATTACAGCATGTCATGATTGCAAGAGTTTCATTGAAAGGTTGATGAAATGTGGGGACCCAACAAGGGCTAAGTCACATATGTTATCGCCTATTGGAGTTGGCTGAGGGCATTTCCCCATACCTGAAAAGAATGCATAAAATGATTGCTTGCTGCCAGACAGCTCAAGGCATCTTAATCTACATGTTATTGCCTCCTACTGGCCAAAACCTGAACAGCTGTAGGCAAATTCTTCCAATTTGACAATGGATTCTGTACCTAACCCTACCCTTTGATGTGTATATCTCCACCATGCCTTAAGACAAATTGTGTTAATAAAAAGCAAGGGGTCCTGAGACAAGGAGAACTTAGATCCTTTTAGCTAAGCCTTCTCTGACTCCCTAAATGCCTTCCAAAATTATGTTTCATCTCTGGACTTTTTATTAATATATGCATAGCTCTTCTTCAGATTGCTGAACCCTTCTAGATGCTCAATAAAGTTGACTGGTGTTACATGCACCTTTCTACTGTCATCCATGTTGTGCTGGAGTTATTCATTGACTCTCAAAGGAAAATCTTTTCTTGTCTAAAATGTGTAGTGAATTTCATCACTATCACCTCCAAAAGACACTCAAATCTATGGCTGTATCTGGGGTTGGCATATGTCCTTTACTCACCCCAATTCTTTCTTAGGTATTCTGCTTCTCCAGATATATCCACCAGGACATCTGTTTCCATCCCACCCATGTGCCATGACCCCACACTCCTTGGAACGGTACTCCTTTGTTCACCTCTGTCAAGAGTATTAACAAGGTGGGGTCATGTACAGACCTGGTGTCACAGAGACTCAAGCCCATGATATTCCAAAAAATTGGGAAGGACACTTGTGAATCCACCAGTCACACGCTTCACCAGCCACAAGGCTTAATGATTATTAGGTGGTCACTTTATTCCAGGCATTGTCCTATATGTTGCATGCATTAATTTAAGCCTTACAACTATCTCAGGAAAGGGAAAGTTTCCAATCATATCCCTGTAACTCTCCACATTCTGAGCCTCAGTGGGACTTGCCCAAATTCCACAGTATATAACATCACAACGTTCTGTCTTGAATAAATGGGGCTACAGGGCTGGAACTGTTTGCCTTTTGGCAGCCACATCTTCGTAAGTGTCCTTCCTGTTGATCATAAAGGTCTTGCAATGACCTCAACTAAATCACTTTAGAACTAGCTAGTTTTCCATCACCATGTACCATAAAGCCAAATCTTATGATATGTAAAAAGTAGGTAACATGGGATCACCAAAGCCCAAAGGAAACATGTAGCTCACTTTGAATATTAGAGAAGATGTAGACCCCAGAATGGGTTACATATGGTGTCTCTCCTGAGAGGCCTGCTGAACTGAGCTCATTTACATTAGGGAGAGGATAAAGGTGGAAGGTGAGTTAATAATATTGATGAAAAGATGTTTCTGTGGGCCAATCTTAGACCACATTTTTACTGTGCTGTCACATCACTGTGGGTCAGATATCCTAAATGTCATGGGCAACTAGTGTTTTCCCTTTACCCTTACCCTGGGACTTTAAAGGCCAGTGGCCAATGGTGAATGGAACATATATTGTTTCAATGACAAACACCACAATGTCCACCCATGAGCTATGAAATATTGTCCAAAATGTAAGCTAAACCCAGCAAGGTATGCAAGTTAGAGATGGCTGACACAGGACTCTTGGCTTGCTTCAACCAAGATCAGAATTAGAAAAAAATTTGAAGAGCAATTAGTCCACATGTACATTTTGTTTATAAGTAAGACCCAGTGAGGATTGGTGATTGTAAAACATTACATGGCTGACAGGGCTCTTTCCACAGTACTAGCCATCATGTATTCCATCAGCTGACATTGATGGAGGAGAATCTCTCATACAAGGTGTACCTGGTACCATGGTACCATGGAAGTTATATTCTGGTGGAATCTAATGAACAAAATAAACTGACAAACAAAATAGGTCCAGAGACATGGATGCATGGAACAGACTGTCAGATCTTAGAGGGAAGGTGGGTGGACAGGAGATTATTCAAAGAACTTATATGAATATATTCATAGTCTGGTGAGGGGGGTGGGGGAATGGGGGATATCTGTAATATTGTCAACAATAAAAATAAATTCAAAGGAAAAATAAAGAATCTAGAGCCTAGTACCTGTGTGCAGAATTCCATCCCACATATTAGTGGTCCACCACCTGCCTCCATGGCAATGTGAGCTGAGCATGCTGCCCTTCATGCCTCAGCCCTATCTTTGCCTTGGAGGAAACAGTTCACACCAGGCAGAGTGCAGGTTACACGGTCCTTCCCCACCCCCCAATATTAAAACAAGTTTTCCCACATGGGAGAGTTTAATCTGAAGCTTGATTTCACTGTGAGAAGTTGTGTGTAGTGGACCTGACCTCTCACCTCCCTGGAATTGTTGAAGCTACTACAGTTTTATCCACAGGAGCATGACAAGTTGGAATACCCATATTTCACATAAGGCATGAGTTGGAGAGAGAGAAGAGACTGCAAAGCAATTAAGCTCGAATGGTCAGCAGGAACATGACTCAGCACATATGGGCATGGCTGCCACAAACCTTTCTCTTGCCACGTCATATTTCTTCTCCAGTCACATTCCTAGGAGGATTGTCCCAGAGAGAACTCTCTTATTTCTGGATAGTGCACGGGTGCCAGGACCATGCTGGGCACTTCCTCCTTCACTTCCTCATGAAACCATTTCTATTTCCAACCGCCTTATGTGCTCCCGAGGTGGGAAGGGCTCTCTCAGCCTATCACACACAAAGATTCTGCCCTTCCGTGAGACAGGAAGCATTTTCCCAATCTAGCCTCTCCTGGGAACCAATTCAAGACCTCCTGTTGGCACATTGAAGCTGTTATGAGAATGAATTTTCATTTGCAATCCACAAATACCTTTGTAAATGAAACTGCACAATTCACCCTTTAAATGGAATCATCTTGATGTTGGAGTCAGCCTCTGGATCTCAAAACCAAAAGGGGGGAGGTTTCAAACAGAGCCTCTAGCATCGAAGGAGTGTTTGATGGAGCACATTCTCAAGCCACAGCTGCCGATTGACGAAACCTTTAAAGTGGCATTATTGCCACTTTACTCACTTCTCTGCCTGTGTTTAGTTTGCTCATCACCTGGATGCTTGTTGGAAGCAGCTCTGGGGTGCAGATGCACCCCAAACACTTCCTTTCTTATAAGATCCAGGGGGAAACTTGGGTCCCCTCCCCCTTCTTTCTATTTCCCAAGCTCATTGCATTTTATGGCAATGAACATGAGGCTGCACTTGTTCTTGATTGGCTTGTTGAAATTGTTTTCGGTTCAATTGTGAGCAAACATGATTCTTTGAATAGCTCAGAGGATGCATTCATTTTGGTTTAACTCAGAATGAATCTCATTGTGAGATCTAATCAATTTTGGTAAGCTTCAGTGAAGATTTAGCTTGCAAATATTCTCTAAGCCAGTCGTTTTGAAAATGGAACATTCAAGAGGAAAAAAGGAGGTGACTGCTTATGGGAAATATAGATTCCTGAGCCCAGAGTACTGAATATGAAGCCAGGTTAATCTGCTTGCTTACTAAATAACCACAGCAGGTGGATTTGCTGTATGCCCAAGAGCCACAGTGAGAAATTAAAAGAAGAAAAAAAAAAGAACAAAAACTGCTATGGGTTCTCAGGTCATTTCACTGCCTTATGTCAAACATGGTGTGTAGTAGAGGTCTGGAAGCCAGAGAAGCCTGAGGAACCTGGGTGTTACTCAGGAATGTATTATACTAATTTTATGAGCCTCAGTTTTTTGTGTTGTTTTGTTTCAATTAAATGGAGATAACTACCTAACTCACAGCAGAAGTGAAATTAAGACCTAGATGCTGCTTAACAAAGAGCAGGTCATCAGAAACCTTTGTCTCTCTCTCTCTCTCTTTGGATTGTTCACATAAAAACATTCAATCCTGTAAAGAATTTTTGTGAGTTTATTTGAGCCAAACTGTCACAATTGCCAAGAAGCAAAATCTCAATGGATTGGGATAATGCTCCTGAGAATGGCAGTTCTTCACCTTGTTTTATACATTACAGTCAAAGAAGGAGATATAAGTGGGTTACAGGAAATCCATTGGTGATAAATTACAGAGGCGGGAGAAAGCAAAAAGGTGGGATGGGGAGGAGGGAACCTCTGGGATTGAACAAAAGTAAAAGGATGACACATACTTCTTTTACTTAGGTGGGTGCAAGATAGTTAACAGTCAACAATTTACATAAAAATGACAATGAAGGAATTTATGGTCTCTGTCCTGGCGTCCAGGTGCACTTGGTTGTGCTCTGAGGAGTCCAGAAAAAGGAAAGTTACAAGCATCCCTGATTTTCCCAAGGATGTTATCTTAGATACAAAAAGACAATAGGCTTAGTTAAGGTCAAGATTGGCCTTTATCAGGGAAGGTGCTGGCTAGGACCTGACTATCCACTATAAACTGCTCTTAATGAAAGTCTTAATTATAGACCATCCTTTGTGGTTACTTAAGGTCTTTGAATTTGCAAAAGTGTCAGGCAGGCCTTCCCTGAGCTTATCAAGTTAGCATGTGGCTTTTTTTTTTTTTTTTTTTTTTTTTCTGTCCACAAGATCCTCTGAGAAGTGTCCCTGGGGAGAAGCTATACAGATTCTGACCAGGGTGCCTGAAACTTCCCTACCTCTAACCTGGATTTTAAACAGATTTAAAAGGCTCAGAAACTGTGAAGAAGGAAAACATTGACACACTATATCTGAGGGAAGAGTCAGTAAGTAGAAGAGAAGAAGACAAATGATTATTAATTACTCAGAGTCAAAGCTGCTCAATTATAAACATCGTGGGCAACCCCTCATTTATGTCATGTCAGCTTCCCAGGAAGATGGATAGCACCTCCTCCTTTCTGCTCCAACTCTCACCCCTTCAAACTGACCAGGCTTCACTGAGCAGGGTTTGCACACAATAGGTAGTGACAGCTGACCAAACAGTGACTTACCTGGAGATGTTGTCCTGCGGCTGGATGCTTTAGCTGTGCAGGAAGGGGTGAAGTGTGGGCTTGAGCATCAAGTACAGAGAAGCCAGTGTGAATAACCTTCATCTCTGCCAGAAGAGAGGCTGGACTTTCCCACATTCCTGGTTCCTGGAGCCTTATCAGGTGGCATTTACTCCCAAGTCTTGGGCACAGTAGACCCCATAGGCTGGAGTCAGGTGTGTGCTGTAGGGGATTCCATAGGCAGGAAGGAGGTCTCCACAGAGAGCTCCTGAGCTGGTGTCCCTTACTCCTGGGACCTCCTGAGTCTGTGAGGGTGATGGCTGGACTCAGATAACCACTACTTCACTCATTCAGCAAATGCAGCTCATTTTTAAATAAATTTTGCATACAATGTGACCCATTTTTAAATAAATTTTGCATACAATGTGACTCATTTTTAAATAAAATTTTAGTGCCATTTTTAATTCATTACTGAAACCCCTGGGGGCAAATGATTCAGGCATTTATAATCTGACAGAGAAGATGATGAAATGGAAATTTTGGATTGGAACTCGGATTCTTTGTCCGCCGGAGTCAAAGAATGAATCCATGGACAGAGTGTAGTATAGCAGAGGTGGAGAGCTATTGAAGAACAAGTACAGACTCTCATGTGGGGAGAGGGAAAAAGTCCCAGAGAATGGACTCCCATGTGGGAAGGGGGATTGGGGGAGGGCTCCCACCAACTTTCTGTTTCCATGGTTTATAAAGGCTGTGGTTCCTGTGTCCTGATATCCCCTCTGATTGGCCACTATCCCCCTTTTTGACTTGGTCACTGTAGCAGCTCCTGAACTCAAAGGTCAACCACATGGGACTTGTGATGCCCTCCTCCTCATTGTTCTTTTCCTTCTGGGCTTTATCCCTCATTTATTTTGTAAATATGGACCTTTTTGGCTACTTCAGCTCCCTTGTCTTATGTAAATACAACTGTTGCTGCTCCTTGCACCGGCTTCCTTGTGTTATGGAGATGTACTAGTACCTTCTCCCAGTCCGTTGCCCTATGATTTTTTCCATGGACCCCAACTCCAAAAATTCCCTAAACCTCCCTATACTCCCCTAAAATTCCTGTTTCAATGAGACCCATGCATAACCAACTACAAAAGAAGGAGAATATTAGTAACAGAGGTGACAGGCATTTACTGTGTCATCGGCTCTCGCTTAATTCTGATCACAGCATCACCTGGGAAGTGATGGAAATATTCAAACTCAGGCCCTGGCTGGTTTGGCTCAGTGGATAGAGCATTGTCCCACTGACTGACAGGTCTGGGGTTCAATTCCAGTTAAGGGTACATGCCAAAGATGCAGGCTTGATCCTCAGTAGGAGACATGCAGGAGTCAGCCAATCAATGATTCTCTCTCATCATTGATGTTTCTATCTATCTCTCCCTCTCCCTTCTTCTCTGAAATCAAAAGAAAGAAAGAAAGAAAGAAAGAAAGAAAGAAAGAAAGAAAGAAAGAAAGAAAGAAAGAAAGAAAGAAAGAAAGAAAGAAAGAAAAAAAGAAAGGAAGGAAGGAAGGAAGGAAGGAAGGAAGGAAGGAAGGAAGGAAGGAAGGAAGGAAGGAAGGAAGAAAAAAAAAGAAAGAAAAAAAGAAGGAAGGAAGGAAGGAAGGAAGGAAGGAAGGAAGGAAGGAAGGAAGGAAGGAAGGAAGGAAGAAAGAAAGACTCAAACTCGGAACTCTGAGGCTAGTAAATCATAATCTCTGGGAGTGTGGAGTGGGATTGGAATGTCTTAAACTCCCAGAGATGTTAACATGCAGCAGCTGAGACTCAGATGGCAGAGATTCTCACCATGGCTACATGCTGGGACCACCTGGAAGCTTTGTCAAACCTCCCTGCCAGGCCACACCCCATGGGAATTAAATCACTAGGGGTGTGTGCCAAGCAGTGGTGTTTGGAAGTCTGGTGAGAGTCAACTGTTCATTTTTCAGGAATTCTGTGAAACCACTGTTACACTGTTGGCAACTTGAAATTGGCCAGGGTGAGAGAAATTGCCAAACAGCAATTCCACTCCCCAGCTGGAGAGCTAGTTGTCAGACATTTGGCAACTTGACGCCACTGTTTCCAGACAATAGTCCTTCTGGTGAATGAAAAACAAAGAATTTCAGCTAGGAAATTACCAGAGGCTTTGTCAACAGGATGTACACTTGGGAATGGGAGGGGAAGCATTCCAGAGGGAAGTAGCTGATGGACAAGGCTTGGAGTTGAGTGAATGGACAAAGTGCAGGGAAAGCAGTGTGTTGTGGACTAAGAGGCATGAGGGACACTCATGCTGGGAAGGCAGGCCAGTAGCCAACCCGGAGGGACTTCAAGCCAGTTCATCTCACTTTAGTCTCTGAGTGATTGGGGCAAATGAGGATCTTTAACCAAGACAGACACAGAGACTAAAATAAAAGCTAAGAAGTCCTGGCCCCCTCCAATGAGAATTCTGATGTCTATCCAGACTCTCAGAAGGGGTTTCTGGGAATCTGGTTGAGGCAAGGTAGTTTATGCAAAGTAACTTAAAAAATAAATAAATAAATAAATAAATAAATAAATAAATATGTGTACATGTATATGTATATTATATATGTATATATGTATATGTATATCACATATGTAAGATATATGTCATGTATATAATATATCCATATATAGATATATACACACATATATATGTCTTTATTGTTGTAAGTATTACAGATGTCTTCTTTTTGTCCTCTCAACTCATAGCCTACCCCCCACCCCAGGCCTTCACAGAACTATTATTTGCATCTTCTCCATCTATTCATCCTTGGAGGCCAATCTGTACGTTTTTTGCCCCCTGGCTGCCCTGTGGGTTTGGCCAATGGGATTCTTTTCTACTGGGATCTTGACCAAAACCTTTCCCACCTTCTCTCTGACCCAACTTTTATCTTCTTCCAGTAAATCTTTATGTTGTAACTAGAGGATTCTTGTACAACTGAAATCTATTGTGCTTAAGTTATAATGTCCAGCATACATCAGCTAGAGATCCCAGTTATTGAGAAGGATTGAGACTGGCTTTCTCACTTCCCAGCCTCTTTATATTCTTTTTAAAAATTAAAGTTTATTTTTTTTGGTTGTAATTTTTTTTTAAGTTTCTCAACACCTACCATTGAATGGTTATCCAACTTAAGTGAGCACAAATGATAGGCAAAATTTTAAAATAAGTAAATTTTGAAGTTTTATTATAATTTTTAAGTATAGGATAAAGTATATCAGCTTATCATCAAAAGAAACAATTATTGCACCTGAAAAGGATGATAGTACTGCATTATTTAACAAAGGAACAAATGTCTAGTTTAATGATAGATAATTTGACTCAAAGGTCAAATCCCAAATCAAATCATGATTCTTTAATGTTATTAAATTATAAGTCATTTCTGGGTAATTAAAAATGTCTGGTTATGGATCTTTCGGTAAAAATATGGGCCAGAAATTAGGAATGATTCTGTACTAAATCTACTTGAACTCAGCTGGATTCAGATAAAAAGCATTTCACATTTAAAACTAGACATGAGTGTTTTACTTTGGAAGAGAAAAGCAAATGGGTTCTAATCTGTTCTTTGACCATATTTAGTTTGGAGAGTTCTTTCTTTATGCTATCTTATAATGTTTTTATACATCAATTTATTTATCTATTAAGTGAATAAATTTAATTTAATTTAATTTAAAAGAATTAAAACTTTTGGTGATATGGTCATGCATTCTTCTTTAAAAATCATTATTTTTAATCCTAAGACTACATATGCCTTAAAGCATGGTCTCCAACTACTCCACTGTTCTCAGCCATGAATGCCAGGATGGAGGGCATGCCAGCCATTTGATGTGCTCATCATCTACACCAGGAACAGAAAGGCCCTCACCCAAGGGGACCTTTCACTTGTGGAAGCGCCAAATTGTTCCACAGAATATAAAGAGGCTGGGAAGTAAGAGAGTCAGTCTTACTCCTTCCCAATAACTGGGATCTCTCCCGATGTATGCTGGATATTTTAATTTAAGCACAATAGATTTCAGTTGTACAAGACTGAATTCTGCCTGGCTGGCAGGTTCCAGGAAACCCCACCAGTGGCGAGGGCTGGACTGCTTCCTGCCTGTGGCCCTGGCCCTCCTTAGAGAACTGTCCCCTGTAGCTCAGGACATTCAGGTTCTTTCCCAACAAAACAATGAGCTTGTCTCCGCCTCGTCCTAGCAGGTGTGGGGCTGGTGGGGAAATCCTGGGCCCAGTTTGCATTCTCCTCCCGTTTCCTCCTCCAGGACCCTGTTTCAGGTAATCCAATCTGATTGGAGAAATACTGGACCGACTAGTGTGGTTGAGGCCACTGTTCCATACCGGCTATTTTTTTGTTTTTCATTGTTGCCCCTCAGAGCCTGTCTTGGAACCTTCATAGGGAGTGCCCTGTTTTCTCCCAGAGAATGCTCATAGAATTGGAGAATCTTTCGTTCACAAGAGGCATTTTTTGCTCTTCTACCCGTGGTCTCCTGAGCAGAGGTGAAGTAGCTACAGCCCCACAGTAGGAGGCAGCATATGAGGACAAACCCGTGCCACCAGGGAAGTCTGGCCCAGGCAGGTCCCCCTCTGCCTCTTACATGCTGGGTGACTCCCATGACCTTTAACTTCTCTGAGCTCTCTTGGACTCATTGTAAACTAGACTTTACTACCCACCTAGACAAAATGCTTCTCACCATGCTTATTACCACCAGGAGCAAACATCTCCCATCCAGATGCTCTCCATTGGGACCACAACCACGCCACGCCTCTCCCAGTCCCAAAGGAGCCCATTCTTACTCTCAAAGCCAAGTGGGAGAGCCCCGATAGGAACCAAGGAGGATCATGGGGCCTCCCTACCCAGGAGGGCCTCCCAACCACTGGCTGTGACAACATTCTGCCTGGGTGTGCAGTGCCAGGTCAGGTCCAGAGAGGACGGTGAGAAGTCCTACCTGCTACTGACACCAGGCACCGGGTCTGTATAGTTAGTAACTCCTTTTGAAACTTTGAATGAATCAAAAATGATAACAGCTGAGCCATACAAACACAATTCTGCTTGATGAGTTGCTTTTCTTTGTGTTTTATTGCTTAAAATTTTATCTTTATTGTTGGAAATACTATAGATGCCCCCCCTCTTCTTCCCCATGGACCCCCTCCACTCCTCATCTACCCCGCCCAGGCCTTCACCACATACTATCTGTACCCATTGGCCCACATCTGTCAAAATGGCTATCACCAACAAATCAACAAACAACCAGTGCTGGTGTGGTTGTGGAGGAAAGGGAACCCTCATGCATTGCTGGTGGGAATGCAGACTGGTGCAGCCACAGTGGAAACCATTATGGAGTTTTCTCAAAAAACTGAAAATGGAACTGCCATTTGATCTAGTGATTCCACTTCTAGGAATATATTCTATGAAACCTGAAACACCAATGAGAAAGAATGTATGCACCCCTATGTTCATAGCAGTGCAACTTGCAATAGCTAAGATCTGAAAACAGCCCAAGTGCCCATCAGCAGGTGAGTGGGTAAAAAAGCTGTGGTACATTTACACCCTGGAATACTATCAGCTGTAAGAAAGGATCTCTTACCCTTTGAGACAGCATGGAGGGACCTGGAGAGTACAATGCTAAGAGAATTAAGTCAGTCAGAGAAAGACAAGAATCACATGATCTCACTCATATGTGAAATCTAATGAACAAAATAAACTGATGAACAAAATAGATCCAGAGACATGGAAACCTGGAACAGACTGATGAATCTCCGAGGGCAGCTGGGGGTGGGGGTGAGGGGATAGATGGGGAAAGAGGAGAGCTTGAGACAAGGACTTGGGTGCAGATAACTATCTGGAAGAAGATTGCCAACAGCAGGAGTGGAGAAAGGGTGCCAAAGATGCCCACGTGGTTTCAGGGTCACTGAGAGGTTGCAGAGGGGACATGAGCAGTTCTTGGTGGCACTGCCATAGCCGTCTCCATTCCCAGGTGTAGGTCTGGACTTGATACCAGGCTGCCTGGCAATTTTGGGTGTGTATAGCACAGGGACAGTACCCTGATTACTTTCTCCTCTTCCTTAGATTCCAGTGCTTCCTTCCAATCACCCAAAGACAGTTTCAATGCAAAAGGAGGGGCCCTGGGGTAATAATAAAACCACAGGGGCTGGGGGGCAGCCCTGATGTGTTGCTTCCACAATCTGTGACTTTGGACAAATCTCCACAGGTTTGGAGACTGACATTTCTTTCTCTAAAGCCTTTCACCTCTCAAGGACATTTTAGAAATCAGAAGCAAGGTTGTACGACAGTGTACAGTAAATTCTGCAGTGCTCTGTGAAGTCTTGTGGTTAGCGCCCTAAGTCTGAGACTGTCCTCCACTCCTTTGTTTTAGTTGATAGGAAATAAGAAAATTCAATTTATTTATTGATATGGACAATATCTCTAAGGTAAAGTACTCATCAAGTACAGACTTCATTGAAATCTAGAAGAATGTCTTTCTTCAACTTGGGCCAAAGTGCATGCTTATGCATTATTTAGTAACCTAGGCAAGGGCCTGGTACTGGCTTTATCCTGCTATCAGAGGAAGTGTTTTGTGTGTTGTGAGTCAGTGAGTTAAATTGTATTTGTTGTTTATATTCTCATGGGTCTGGGAATAGTGGGAAAAAATGATTCTCTTTTATGTTCTCTCCACATGAAGCCTGAGAACATACCCTATCCCTGTGAAGAGAAAGTCCTGTGAACTCCTTGTAAACAAGATGAGCTGAAAATGAGAGCAAAGAGCCTGAGGGACTGCTGGGCAGGTGAGCACTGTAACAGGCTGCTGTGCTAGGAGGTAGCACAGCTCACTCCCAGCGAGCAAATGCTGCATCCAAGCTGTGAACTGGCCGGTGTAGTGGGCCTGGGAACTGCCTTCTCAGCTTCCTTCCCTCATGAGGGAGGACAAAAGGTGGTACTTGCCTGGATGTACCAGGAAAACAGAAGCAGGTGGCTGACAGCCATGCCTGCTCATCACACTCAGGAGCTGAAAAGAGCAATATTTGTAAGCTTGTAAAATTACAAAAGAAAAAAACCAGAAATGTATTACTCTAACCAATTTATTGAGTGGTCTTCTAGACATTTTTTCTATGCATTACACATATTCTTTTTGATAAATATGAGGTTCATTCAGTTGGGTTTCTGGTTCTGATAATTGGTACCATAACCAAACTTATTATTTTCCATTTAGCTATTTACCTTAGAGATATTGTCCAATAAATAAATATCTACAACATTCTTTAAAACAATGGTCTATTCCTTCTTGAATAACTATGCATCAATCTATATGGAAACTTTCAGTTGATGGATTTATTTGTTTTCCATTTTCTTTCCTCTGAATTGTTTGTATTGTTCTCTATTAAATTGTCTTTTCATATGAATTATTAAGATTTCATAGTGTTCTGAACATTAATATTTGTGATATATATCCCAAGGACATTTTTGTCTCTTATCTTTTAGGATTATAGAGAAAACATTAAGTTTGATACAGATAAACATAAACTTTTTTTCCTAACAATTATATTGCACATATATTAAGGAAGCTTTCTTTATGCACAATGAAATAAACATTCTCTTACTTTATATTTACTGATTTATTTTCTTAGTTTAGAGATAGGTTTATATACGTTTCATTTGTTTTTATATTTAGCTATATACAATTTGAATTTGTTTTTATGAGTGTTATAAGTAGGACTCTAGAAAAAAAAAAACTACTTATACCACCTTTTTTTTCTTCTGAATGCTAATAGGTCAAGTTCAAGGACTAATTAATCATCAGGTGTAATAAGTTAGGTCCACTTTCAATATAAAGGTTAGTGGGTCAAGTCTATATTCATTAAGTAGTTTAGTGGGATAACTCCACCTTCATTAAGCTGACTAGTAGGTCAAGTCTATGCTCATTTTGCTATTTATTTGGGTCAACTCCACATTGCTTACCCAGTTTAGTAGGTAAAGCTCACTTTTTTTAAAGAGAGAGAGAAAGAGAGAAAGAGAAAAAGAGAGAGAGAGAGAGAGAGATCAATTTGTTACTCAACTCATTCATGCATCCACTGACTGACTCTTGTACGTGCCCTAATGGGGGATTGAACCACAACCTTGGTGTATCAGGATGACGCACTAACGAACTAAGCTCACATTTGTAATGAAGTTTAGTAGTTCGAGTCCACATTATTCTGTAGTTTAATTAGTGAATTTTACATTGATTATGAAGTTTAGTACATCAAGTCCATGTTCACTATTAAGTTTAGTAGGTCAAGTACACATTCATTATGAAGATTGGTAGGTTAAGTCCAGCTCTATTATTAGTAGGTCAACTCCAGATTCATTATGTAGTTTAGTACAGAAGGCCACATTTATTATGTATTTTAATAGGTCAATCCCACAGTTACTGTGCACTTTAGTAGGCCAAATCTACATTCATTATGAATTTTAGTAAGTCAAGCCAACAATTATTATAAAGTTTAGTAAGGCAAAACCACATTCATTATGAAGTTCAGTGTGTTAATTCCATACTCATTATGTACTTTAGTAGTTCAAATCCACATTTATTATGAATTTTTGTGGGTCAATTCCACATTCATTATAAAGTTTAGTAGGTAAACTTAACATTGGTTGTGCAGTGTAGTAGGTAAAATTCACATTTATACTGAAAGGTTAGTTGGTCAAGTTCACATTCTTTTTTTTATTATTATAAATCCAGTTTTATTCCACAGTTCTACTACAAGCACAGCGTATGTGTTCCTACTCTATGCAATAAGAACCATAACATATATGAGAAAAAGCTCTCTAAAAATAAAAGTGAGCTTTACCTACTAAACTGGGTAAGCAATGTGGAGTTGACCCAAATAAATAGCAAAATGAGCATAGACTTGACCTACTAGTCAGCTTAATGAAGGTGGAGTTATCCCACTAAACTACTTAATGAATATATGAGATTGGGCACATTCTTTACATAGTTTAGTAGGTCAACTCCACATTGATTATGCAGGTTCATAGATAAAGTCCACATTTACAAGGTTTGGTAGGTCAAGTCCATATAATTTGTAGTTTAGTAGGTAAAGTTTACATTTATTATGAAATTCAGTACATCAAGTTTACATTTATTATTAAACTTAGTAGGTCAAGTCCACTTTCATTATGAAGGTTAGTAGGTCAATTCTACATTCATTATGAGGTTTAGTAAGTCAAGTCTAGATTCATTAAGAAGTTTAGTAAGTCAAATCCACATTCATTATAAAGTTTAATAGATTAAGTTTACATTTATCATGTAGTTCCACACTCATTATATACTTTTAGTAGGTCAAGGCCACATTTATTATGAGGTTTAGCAGATCAAGTTTATATTCATTAAAAAATTTTGTGGGTCAATAAACTTCACATATATTATGAAGTTTAGCAGATAAAGTTTATGTTCCTTATATGTCCACATTAATTATTAAGTTTAGTTGGTCAACTCCACATTCATTGTGAAGTTTAGTACACCAAGTCTATATTCATTGAGTGCTTTAGGATACTAAATCCACATTCATTACATCGGTCATGTTCACATTCATTATGAAGTTTGGTAGGTCAGGTTCAAATTTATGATAAAGCTAGTAGTAAAGTCCACCTTTATTATGAAGTTCAGTATGTCAAACCACATTATTATGTAGTTTAGTGTTCAAGTTCACATTTATTGTGTAGTTTAGAAAGTTAAGTCCACATTTAATATGTAGTTTAGTATTCTATTCTATTATGTCTATTATGAAGTTTAGTAGGTCAACTACTTTATTATGTAGTTTTGTATGTCAAGTTCACATTCCTTATGTAATTTAATATGGTCAAGGCCACATTCATTGTGTAGCTTAGCAATTCTAGTTCCCAATTAGTATGTAGATTACTAGGTCAAGTACGCATTTACTATGCATATTCTTGTGCATTTTTCCCATTTGTGTTCTAGAATTAGCTTGTAAAGGTCAGGATAATTTCCTTTGCAATTTTAATTAGAGTTGTAATGAACTTATAAATTAATTCTGGGAGAAATAACCTTGTGAAAATATTGAGTATTTTTATCCAAGTACATAGTAAGTAATTTAATTTTTTCAGGATCTCTTGATATTCTCCATTAAAATTTAGTAGTTCTATTGATATAATATTTGCATCTTGTTTATAACTTATTATTGATATTTTATAATTTTGTTACTCATAAATGCAATCTTTTTATATTGTGTTTAATTTATTTTATTAGCTTATTTTAATAATAAAGTAATTAACTGTGGTGAAAAAAATAAAACAGTGTGGTTCCTAAAAGAAGTAGAACAATACAAATACAAAAAATATATTTGTCTTGGGGCCCTCTAGATAATTCCTAAGGAGCCCAGTGTGGGCAGTGTGCTTCTTTCTTGAGCAGCTCAACTTATATATGAGATACTCTTTAAAAAATATATTTTTATTTATTTCAGAAAGGAAGGAAGAGGGAGAGAGAGAAACAACAATGATGTGACAAAATCATTGATCGGCTGCCTCCTGCAGGCCCCACAACACGGGCATCTGCTGTGACTGAGAATGGAACCGTGACCTCCTGGTTCATAGGTCAATGCTCAACCACAGTGAGTTACCAATCAGCTGTTAGGGTCGCAGAAGGAGGAATGCACAAAGCCAGAGGGATGAAGAATTATAAATTTATTAGGTCATCTGGATACCAGATGGGCTGAGCTCCAAAATGGCACCAGCCTCCAGGGACTGTTAGTCAGAGATCTTAAAAAACTCTAGGTGAGCTTTTTCTGGGCAGAGAATTCTCTGAGTGGATCCTAAGGGGAAAGATAATGGTCTTAGCAAGAGGAATGTGGTCTTAGCAAGTGAAATGTCCATCGAGAAGTGGCCTATAGGTCAGTTCTCAGGGGAGAGGGTATCGATTCAATGATTTGAACAGACCTAATACCAACAATATTATATTTGTATCCATCTACTTGGCCCTTTATTCAACTCTGGTGCAGAACGAGTCCTGTTTTAGCATCTGTTACTAAAGTATAATCATAACGTTGCCAATAGCCTGCATGCTTGGGTTCTGGTGCGCAGTCCTAGCAGTTTTACTTTTGGCCTAGAACCAAGCCAACCCTGGGGCAGATGCTCAGTGCTCCCCCTCTGTTGGAATGCTGTGACAAGGAAGGACACCCCAGGAAGACTGTGTATCGATCTTCTTCTGCCTGCTCCCATGTGAAATGCCCACCATTTATCTTTAGAAGTTTGTGTTTTGTGTGTGTGCATGTGTGTATGTAAATGTTAAGTACAGTCTCATTGGCAAAGGGGCACCTAATTCTCAGAATTACTTGCTAATGAATTCTCACTACTCTTTTTCTTTTTTAGCAATCTCATGACACTTCATTGCTGTTATCATTTTTTATTATTGTGAAGTGGAGGATATTTCCATATGTTTCTCAGCAACTTGGATTTATTCTCTTATGTTTAACCTATTGATCCCTTTGCACATTTTTTCATTGCATTCAGTCTTTCACCATTAAACTATAAGCTTCTCATAGGTGTCCTATATCAAATTGAGAAAACTCCCTTCTGTGTTTTGCTTGTTGAGTTTAATCGCAGAATTATTATTTGCTTTTCTTTTTTATAATAAAAATTACTTCAATTGTACCAAAAAAAATGAGGTTTCTATGTTCTTCATTATCATCTCTTATGTCCCCTTTTAAGTGTTGAATTTAATTGTCCTTTTTCTGGAGTATATGATGTACTAATTTTAAAGAAAAATATTTAAGAATATCATTTTAAAGAAGTGGTAAATTATCTGAAATTTAAAACATATTTCTTTAACTCTCTCATTAGAATGATACTTTATCTGGCTGTAAATTTACATACATGGTATTTTCATACTCTTTTATTCCACCTCAGAGATTGTTGAGTGTATTTCTCCCTCATTTTCTTATCGATAGTAGTATCCTGATGTCAAATAGATTCTCATTTTTCTTATTACTACCACCACCCAAGCCTTTAAGATATCCCATTCTTAATTTCCTAAAATCCTCCACACTATATTTTATTTCAAGTTCCATGCATGGAACATTTTGATCTAAGGAGTAAAATCTTGCTCAGCCATGAAAATGTTCATTTTATTTGTGAACTCTCTCCCTCCCACTCTCTCTGTCCTCTTTTGTGGATTTCCTATGTGATCTTTTAATCTCAGTTTACTGCAATATGACATGGAAAAACTCTGTGCCACACAAATGGACAACTGAACAAAATACTCAGAATCTCTGTCAATTCAATTCAGTAAGCCTCAGCTAATATCCAGAGAAGTGTAGCCCAAAATAAATTTCCAATTATAAATTGACTTTTGAAGATTTGACTTCAGGGACAGCATAAGATTAGTAAATTATGGTTCATGGGAAACGTAATGATTTGTTTCCTTCAAACTTTTGTTAAACCAACCACCCTTTCGTAGGGTTCATGTGCAGAGAGATGTGCTAGCCATAGGGGGCATATTTGTCAGAATTCTTCAGATTATTGCAAAATTGCCTTGATTAATTCCTCTTTCTTAGTTTGCAGACCTCTTTCTATTTGTGATGAGTTTCCTTTCTTTTCCTTTGTAGAATATGCCCATTGACATATAGCAATATATTTTTTAATACAATTGAATAACCAAGCTTTGGTGGTAAAAACCATTCATTTTATGGGACAGTTGAATTTTCACAGGAGAGGCAGCTGTGGATTTATTAAGCACATTTAATCTTAATCTATCACACTTACTAGCCTGGTTTTCTTATTTTCCATATTGTTTCTGTCTAGTAGTTGGACTGATTGACTAGTTATTGAATTGGTTTTAACTGTGATAATAAAATGTAATAATACAGATTTCATTCTTCCCTATCCCTTTTCCTTCAGTTTAGCTGAGGACCAGAGATTGAGTGGGTGAGGCGTGAGGGGAGGGAGGGGTGATGGGGAGAGAGGAGACAGAGACTGTAGAGAGAGAAAGCCTGAGACCTTTGCATTGCTTACAGGTGAATTAGGAATCTGTGTGATTGAATAAGAGCATTCTATAACCTCTCCCTGGACTGAGGGTCATCCCTGCTATTCACCAAGATTTATGACACCCAGGATTTAGGGCTCCCTGCCTCTCCAGCCTGCTGGACTATGCCAATAAGAGCAGAGCCACATTATGTGTCTGGATGGTTATAGGAAGTACTTGATAAAGGCTCCCTGACAACCTGTGGGCTCTGCCGTTGGAGGAACAAGAGGGAGCATGCAAAGTGATCCTTCTCCAAACCTGCAGTCATTGTAAGTAGGATCGAAGACTCTCACCGGTACCCCCTTCATATTACTGCTGACCCCAAAAGAGGGCCCAGAGTTAACTACCCATCACCCTTGTGATGCCAGGTTATGGAGGGGAGAAGTTAGAGTACACTTAGTAAGAATCAGTAGGATGTAGGGGCAAGTAAATATATCTTTTTAAACCAAAAATAATCAAATGTTCAGCAAAAAGTTAAATTCAAACAAGCACACATTGTAAGACTCCAAAATACATGCTGTATGCTTCCGTTTATAAAGGACTTGGAGAGTATTAGCTAGTCGAGGGAAGATGAGTATCACATGATCTCACTCATATGTGGAATCTAATGAATGAAATAGACTGAAGAACAAAATAGATCCAGAGACATAGAAGCATGGAACAGACTGTTGAACCTCAGAGGGAAGGCAGTATGGGGGAAGGTGGTGAAGGTGAGGGGGAAGATGGTGGGGAGAAGTTGGGGGTTGAGAAGAGATCAACCAAACAACTTGTATGCACATATGCATAACCTATGGACACAGGCAATAGGATGGTGAAGGCCTGGGGTGGGCTAGAGGAGGTCAATTGGGGGAGAAGAGGGTCATAGGTAATACTTTCAACAACAAATATTTTTAAAAAGAAAAATCGGCACACAGCATAATGCAAAACAAAATAATAATAATAATAATAATAAATAGCAATAATAATTTAAGCTTTTAAAAACAAGATAGTGGCTCATTTTTAGGAAGCAGGGAAGTGACTAGGAGAGGACATAAATGTTCTATTTATTGATTCAGATGCTGGTTACATAGCTGTGTTCTGTTATGTTGTGAATATTTATCAAGCCATTCATCTATGCTCTGCACACTTTCTGCATACATTATATGTCAATAAAATTTTTTAAATGTTCTAATTATTTTTACTTAGTAAAGATATTTGCTCATTAGTAATGTATTGAATGAATTTATTAGCAAAATCTTTGTGAAATTATATTAATTAAATCACATTTAACAATGAATTTAATATATATATATTTTTTTAGATAAAAGAACTGTCTTAGAACATCCCGAGGTGTGATTTTATTTGCTAGAAGACGTCTTTTTGAGGGTCCCACCACCTCCCCTGCCCAAACACAAACCGGCCCTCCCTTCGGCACAGGTAACGTGAGTGCCTCCTTTTGGGCAAAGCCAGACTTGCGAGGTAATTATTTTGACTTTATAGATCATGGTGAGTTTAAAGATCTCAATTTCTTTAAAACACCAGCTTCTGCTTTCACTTTTATATCTCATTTTGTCCTGTTTTTTGTTTGTTTGTTTGTTTGTTTGTTTTTCTTTATATTCATTTGATTGACTTGTTCTTTTGTTTGGCCTTAGGCACGCAGTCCTTTCTTTCCTTGGCCCATTTCATGATGTTGGAAATGTCACTGAAAAGGCCATTTTTTAGTGAATTACTCAGCCCCCAACAGTGTCTGAAGTGTAACAGCTCCCATGTTCAATACCCAATGAGGGCATGAAGTGGTAAGGCTGCCTCCTGGGCTGGAGATTCTTGAAGGTCTAATGCATTAAATACATCCAAGCCCTTGGAGCCAGCAGACCAGCACACTCATTGTCAGGGTTTGAAATCAATTACCAACAACTATTATCATGCTAAACCTGCAAACTTTTATTTTTTAGCAACAAATGGGCATCCTCCAGCTCTTTTTCAAAGATGTTATGTGAATGAGCACGTTAATTAGAAGTTGGATGTTGTTAAACCAGTCTTTCTGAACCACATAATTTCTCACCTTTTGTCTGGACAGCCCAGCTAGAATGAGTCTTTCATGCAAACTGAAAGCCCCCTGTGTATTCTTTAGCTCTGAGGAGAGAACAGTTTTTACTTCCTTTCTCTTGCCTCTTTGTTAGACGTAAGTAGGATTTAAGCAGTTTTCTCCAGCTTCAACAAAAATATCAATTAATTATGAATTCTGCTCTGGATTTTTGCCTGGAGCTTTCCAATTGGCCCTCACAAACAGGTTAACAAGACTTCCCTTTCTTCTCAGTCCCAGGTTAAGCTTTATCTCACTTTAGGTTCCCCTCAAAAGCAGACCCTGGGAGATCACAATCAGGGTGCAATTTTTTTATTTGGGAGGTGGTCCCAGGAAGCCTAAAAAGGAAGAAGAATGAGGGAGAAGAAGGGTTTGAAAACTAAAAAGTGAATTAATAAGAGTTATAGTAAGAGTAACTGAAGATCTGTCTGCTAGGACCCTCTCTGAAACCCTCAGAATTTACTTACTTGGGGACAGAAAACCTGGGGTCATTATCTTTAATTGGTTGATACCCTTGGGGGTATTAAATCCTTGACACTCCCAGGATTCCCTGAAAGGGCCTAGGCAAGTTGCCATAATGGTGCAGAAAGCCTAAGGTCGGGGCACAGACTCATGCAGGTGCATTGGGTGAGATGCTATCAGAAGACAAGAAATTAACTATCACAGCTGCAGGAGAACTCAGACCTGAGCCAATGAGGTACAGGTCGACCTCCATATGTCTGCCACAGCTTCTCACCTGAGCACTGCCAATGCTAACATTCATGAGCACATTCACATGGGACTTACATACAGAGTTTGGAATAGAAAATGCCTTTGAGGATGCTGAAAATATGACAAGGAAAATGTGTCCATACTCACTCATCCATCTGAATTAATCAAATTATTCAGTCACAAATGAAGAAAGCTGGAATACCATTTCCTAAGCCTTTACTCATTGCATATTTATTTGTTCAGAAAGCATTTGGATCACCAGAGAGCACCCAAGCCAATTTTTTCTTTCAGTTACCAATATTAAACATCACACCAGGAAGAAGAGAATCTTTCAAGTCTGTACCAGGAAAAAAAAAGAACCTGGTAAGTAAAAATTTTAAAAATAATAAAAAAAAGAATCTTGCCCATGTTTATATGTGACAGATAACAGAAAGAATTCTGCCCTAAAATGCACTCTTCAGGTATGAAAAAATAAGTTTAATAATTAATTTGTGCAGCATGAGATTTTTCTATCAGTCTTAGAACTAGATTATTTGTGCTTTCTGTCAGGTTTGCTTGGCTGTTTTTAAAATTGAAACATAACTATCTATTTTGGGGAATAAATGCAAAAGGAGCCTAAGGTCATTCTGTTGAAATCTACTTGTTCAGACATGACTGACCAAAAGTGACCTTTAAGTCGGAATTGATCAGCAAAATCAAAATTGTATTTGGTGATAAAGGAATAAACAGAAGCCAGAGACACAAAGGTCCCTGGCCAAGAACACAGCTATTAGGATACCTGAGGAGAAACCAATGGGAGGACTGGATATGAGTCCAGTTCCAGAATTGCCCTTAGGTGAGCATCCCTATGCAGAGGGAAGGTAGCCAGAGAGGCTGGACAGACCTGAGCTACAGTTCATTGTTCACTGCCCCTGTCAAGAAATGGCTTTTGGTGTGTCCAGACTCCAGGCTTTAAATTTGAATATTGAGTCTGCAAACATCAACTGTACAACCTATTCTTTTTTTTTTTTTAATATATATTTTATTGATTTTGTACAGAGAGGAAGGGAGAGAAATAGAGAGTTAGAAACATCAATGATAGAGAGTCATTGATCAGCTGCCTCTTGCACACCCCCTACCGGGGATATGCCCACAACCAAGGTACATGCCCTTGTCCGGAATCGAACCCGGGACCTTTCAGTCCCCAAGCCGACGCTCTATCCATTGAGCCAAACCGGTCTTGGCTGTACAACCTATTCTATCCAAGCTGCAGTATTCTCTCATTGGGAAGTGGACAGGACAATAGGATTTACCTCAGCCATCCCCCAAGGCATCCCAGATTGCAAGAGGGCACAATTAGAATGAGGAGGGATGCAGGAGGTTGGCCAGCTGGGGAGGGACCATGGGAGGACTCCAGGGCATGTCCAGCTTATCTTGCTCAGTCCTGATAGCTAGAACTCAGCAGCAAGCTAACCTACCAGTTGGAGCGCCTGCCCCCTGGTGGTCAGTGTATGTCATAGCAAGCAGTTGAGTGGTCTTAAAATATCATTAGCATATTACACTTTGATTGGTTGACCAGACAACAGAACACTTAGCATATTTAGGCTTTCATTATATAGGATATACTGTATATGAGGCTCCCACAACCATAAGAAGTGCAAAAAAATCACTGTTAATAACTCATTCTTGAATTGCCATTCTTAAAAATCAAATTGCCCTTCTGTAGGGCTTGTGCCCCACATTGGGAGCCACTGACCTAGAAGGATCCCTGGATTTCTTCATTGTATCTCTGGATAGTGCTTATCTTCTTGGCTGGGTAGCAGGGCCAAGAAAGGCCTCTTCCCTTGGAAAATACAGCAACAGTTTACGCAAAACAAACAAACAACAACAATGACAACAACAACAAAAAACAGGCAAGATCAAATGTCAGAGGTCAAATGGAACTATGCATGAAGCTCTGAGGAAATTCAGGAAAGAGGGTGGCTAAACCCAGCCCGAAGAGTAGGGAAGAAGTTACAGGTGAGGGGATGAGAGACGAGGCTTGGTGGATAGGGAGATTCTGCAGGTGAAGATGTCAGGAAGAGGAAACAGCCATTCTCACCCATCATCTGTCAGCTGTGTTCTATCCCATGGCCCACCCTGGGTTCGTGGGTTTACACTTTCTGGGGAGAAAAAAGACACACTGTGCTTTGCTTTTATATAAATGAGGTATGAAAAAGTGCTTCAGAAACTTGAAAGCATAATGTAAATGCAAAGTAGAGGCACTTTTATTTACCTACATGTAACCCAAGCTATTTGTATTCATCAGCAGGTCACTCCAATTGAAACACATTTGGAAAAAATTTGCACTTGCTCTTGCTAATATAGTTAATTTGTTATGTCTTTAGCTGCACTCCAGCTCCTTCCTAAGCAGGGCTGACTCAAGAAGTTATCTTGGCATCTTAGAGTGAATAATCCTTTCGTTGCTGTTCTCATTATCACACGAACAGTCATTAAGGACTTGCTTTGTGCCACTGACTGCTAGCAGATGCTGTCTGTGACTTTTCGCTGGGCTTGGGAATGTGAACTAATCTGTGGAATTGCCTCTGGTTCATGCAAATACACATTTTTATTGGATACAAAGCAATTTTCCCGTTCCTACAATTGGCAAGTATCAGAGCCAGGGCTTGAATTTAGCTCAGCACTTGACATATTGCCTCTCAGTTTTCACCATTAGGTCCTTTGGAGGAAGCAGATTAGATATCGAAATGGGCCATATTTTAAAATACCCATCACTCACAACCTCTTCTTATATTTACAGAAATATAAAAATGATACTGCCACACATTAAATATTGGAACAGCTGAATCCTCACCAAAAATAGTCAAGAATGCTGGGTTCAGAGAGAAGGGCTGAGCCTTTCACCACTCCCTGGAAGTCAGATTTATCAAGAAGGTGAAAGCAGCAAACAAAAGTGCAAGCATGAACTTGGGAAGCTTGGGTATGGGCTTTTCCACCCATAAAACGTTAATATAATAGATGTATGATGAGGGTGATCAGAATCTAAAGTTCTAAGGGCTTCAGTCATTTATTCTCTGTATCAGGTCTTAGAGTCAAAGCACATTCATCTTCGGACCCAGGCACTTCAAGTGTTTCTGGAGCTGAGCTCTACTCTGAGTTGTGGCCCAGAGACCACAATGGGGCCGTGTTCTCACTGTTCCCATTCATCATAAATACCCTGTCTGCCTGGGGGCCCTCCCATGGCCAGGTTCCCAGAACTGGGCCTGGGAAAATGCATTTCTGTCAGGTTGTGCTGGTATTACTCCTACATCCTGAGCGAAAGCATCGCTGCTCTAGTGTAGCGTGTTGACATTTTAACACAGGATTGAAAAGGCACCTGTCACAGAGACAGGAATATTGAACTTTAAATTGAAAATATATGCTGCCTCCTCCCCTTCAGCACGCAGCCTGGAGCATTGACTGTAAGTTGTCCCACAGACCAAAATACCATGGGCAGAGAGGCCGGGCCATGGCTTCCACTCACTCCTTTCTGACTAAGTTACTATACGAAATTCGGGAACCTTCTTAGCCTTCTTTTGGTCCTTGATCACATGAGTATCATAATGCCCATTTGGGGAAAATAGAACCAGATAAAATACCTTCTTTCAAGTCACTGATGCCCCATGCTTTAGGCTTTTCAAGTAAACACAATGTATCTGCATCTATCATGGAAACAGAATTCTGAGGTCTCCACTTAAGTACATTTTAATGGAACCACTATTTGCTTTTCTTTAGGCTCCTAAATTAGACATGCATTCCAGGAGCTAGATGGAGGGGTTTTTTTTTTTTTTGCTTTTTTCCTAAATTTCCAGACCAAGTCTGCAAGCTTTGCTCCTAATTCTATTGACTTCACTCACCACCAATTGTCCCCAAATACTCCAAAAGTGATTTTGGCGACTTGGTCAGAGCGATTCAGCAACCGGAATTGGGTCTGAAGGACCGCAAGGCCAATACCTTGTGTTCTTGGGAATGTTCCGTTGCTTCCTCCCTCCCTGACTTGAGGAAGCCTTGGCTTGATGTACTGAGCCCTTAATCCAAACAGGTGTTTTGATAGTTTAATGTTGTCATCCAGGCACAGAGCCCAGATCTGACCTTGAAGTTGGTTTCTGCTGGTGACAGTTCCACAGGAGAATTGCCGCAAGTGGCAGTGGTGCCCATGGTGAGGACTCCACTCTAAAAGGAAATGAAGGCTAAGTACTACATACTCACTTCACAGTTAATTCTCAGAATCAGAGAGGGACATTTCATCTTTTTTTTTTTTTATTGTAGGTTTATTTAAACTTCTCAGTGGGCCATGACGCTATAGGGTACTAAGGTGAGAGGATAAAGACAAATTTGACCATGTCTCCAAGGAGTGTCCAATCCAGTGGGAGAACTGGACACTAACCAGGAAGCCAAACAATAAAAACTCTATAACAAGTGCAGAAAAGTGTGCGAGCACAGAGCACAGCACCCTGACCTGGTTTAGGAAAGGTGGGAGTAGGGATAAAGAGGCCTAGAGGTTAGATCTGAGACAAGTGAGATTGTGAGGTATCTGTCTTTCTCTAACTGGCTTATTTAGTTTAGCATAATAATCTCCAGGTCTGTCCATGCTGTTGCAAAGGGTAAGAGTTTCTTCTTTTTACCTTTACAGATGCATAGCATTCCATTATGTAAATGTACCAGAGCATTCTTATCCACTCTTCTTCTGATGGGCACTTGGACTATCTCTTTTAATTCTAGAACAACTTACAAGATAGTTATATTAGGTGGCAAAGGCTAGGTTTTAGTGCACTAAAAATGAACTCCAATATTTCAATGGTTTTCGCCATGTCTTACTCTGATGCAGGCTGAGTAGTTGACCTCTGTCTTACAGCTACATGCTCCAGAGCATTTGTCTCCAAGGAGAATGCGGAATACTACATACTAACATACAGTAGATGCCACTCTGGAAGGCCTCACATTGCTTCCGCTCCCATTCCATTAGCCAGAAGTCAACCAAATCACCCTAACTCAACTGAGGGAAGCAGGAAAGCAGAGCCTTCCTCTCAGTCCAGAAATAGAAGGCTGTGGAGGCTCTGGGTGAAAGGGGGCTTTGTAAGACATCTAACCACATAACCTCACAGGGTTATTTGGTCATAAATTTCTGCCTGAGCAGATCATGGTGTGTTGTCATGCCCTTGGCCTATAACTTCTCTATAAAAGGTTATGTTAGCCTTAAGCAAGCCTTGTCTTTGTGCATCTAGGTTAGCACACCTTTGAAATGCCTTTTTCAGACCCTTCAGAAGAGTAACTACCATCAATAGAGCACATAATCTTGTTAGCTATCTTGTAATTCAATCCCCTTTGTGCTTTCTCCTACCTTCATGTAATCTCCCTTATGTTCCCTCTCTAATTCCAAATAAATAAAAGAAACTGCACACTGTCACTCTGAGAAGCAATTTTCTCAGTCTGTTGAGATCTTGCTTCTAGGCCTATCCTCTGTTTGGCTCAAATGAACTCTAATAAACTCTTACAAAATTTTTTCCTACAGGTTTGGACATTCTTATGTCAACAAAGTTATATAACATTGACTCGCTCTCAATCATTATGTATCAGCAGGATTTTATTCAATAAATTGGAGACTGATTTGCATCTCTAACTAATTTTGTTGTTGTTGTTTTTCAGTTAACCATCTTCTTCCAGTCTGACATCCAGGCATGGGTAAAAAGACTTCCTCAAAAGGTTATTCTGTTTTAACAATTTTAATCTTCTGATGAAAAATGTTCATGATAAATAGTTGTGCTTGTTGTAAGCCACTTCTGTGTACAGCAAAGAGACTGACAGCTAAATGTTGTGTCGGCAAAGGGACTTCTAAATGTGGTGTTAGCATTGTGGCAGTGAGAGGAGAGGAGAAACTTCCCTCCACCCTCAAATTGCTTTCAGCTGGTCAGATAATCAAATAGACATGAGCCAGATCAACAAGAGAAAATGGTCAAATTTAATTACACACATATGTATGGGAACCCCTCATAGAAGAGAGACACCACATGCACAAGAGATTCAAAGAAGACAGAAAGGAAAAATGGGTATACTGTACATATGACATTCTGAGCTAGAGGTGAAGCCTTCAGAAGGTCATTGTAGGGAGATCAGGTCTGCAATAGTCAGTAGTTTGCCTTGCCCTATAGATAGGTCAAAAGAGGTTATCTCTGATAATCTTTTCTTATGGGCAAGGTCACTAGTTTAGATTCTTCTGTGTAGTTAAGAAAGAGGACGAAGTTTCTCTTGAGCCCAAAGCTAAAGATTCCCCTTGGCCACCAAGATTCCCCTTTAACATTAAAAAAAAAGGACTCTGTTGAGTCTGAGACATTACTCCTTCATTACATTGGTGGCATTTGCAGATGTAATTTTCTGCTATTTGTGTTGCTTTCTCTTTTGTTATTATAGTTCCAAGATATGATGAAAAAGTATAAACAGTTGCTGAAACCGGTTTGGCTCAGTGGTAGAGCGTCGGTCTGTGAACTAAAAGGTCCCAGGTTCAATTCCCGTCAAGGGGTCAAGGGCATGTACATTGGTTGCGGGCACATCCCCACTGGGGGGTGTGCAAGAGGCAATTGGTCGATGTTTCTCTCTCATCGACGTTTCTAGCTCTCTATCTCTCTCCCTTCCTCTCTGTAAAAAATCAATAAAATATATATTTTTTAAAAAAGTACTAGAGTAACTAGACAAAAAAAGGTATAAACAAATATTTTTCATGCATCACTATTTGCTTTGGACTACATTTTGCATGCAGGACTTCTTTGTCCTGTATTAAAAAAAAAAAAAAAAGCTTTAAAATACTCCTGCCCTTCATTCCTTCTTTGGAGAATATTTTACTGTATTTCTCTATAGTGTATAAGAGTTTAATTGAACTTGTAGGAACAGATAAAAGTGTCATTAAAACAAGTCATTTCAATTTTCAAGGTCATATGTTTTCCCTGGTATGGTGACTATAATCATATTTATGCTAAGTTCTGACTTGTCATTCCCTTTTATGTCCTAGAGTTCATTGCTATGCAAAAAATAAAAATCTTTTGAACTTGTCTATAAATTCTCTATAAAGAAGGATGAAAGATGAATTTTTATCCATGAAAATTATTCAAACATTTTATATTCTTGAACCAAAACTATTTATGTCCTTTGAACTGGAACCTATTGCTGCACTGTGGGGTGTGAAACAGATTTCCATACCCAATTCCAACGTGTGTATGGAGGCTTCCCCACACCAGCAAGCAATTCTCCAATGCCAGCAGAGTGTCTTAGAATTTAACTCAATTATGGCACTGTTTACCTGGAGATAAAAACAGACTCCACAGGTAAAGGGCTGAGTTCCACAAGAGCAACCTTCCCATCAGAGCCAAGTTGCAACATGTGCTTCTGACCGATGGACTATAAATTGAAGACCTCTATGAGGCCCTCCTCATGCTCAATTAATTTGCTAAAACTGCTCAAAGAATTCAAGATAACTCGCTTACTCACTAGATAACCTATTTATTATGAAGGAAATTAATGGATACAAATTAACAGCCAGATGAAGAGTTCCAGGAAGTAAGGCCCTGAAAGAAGGCACTTCTGTCCTCATAAAACTTCAGGCCAAGCAAGGAAGCTTTCTGGTTCTCCAAAAAAGGGCCAACCAACACAGGTCCTTTTGGGTTTTTTTATGGAGGCTTCACTACCTAGTCATGATTGGCTAAGTCATTGCCATTGGTGATTAATTCATCACCAAGCCCCTTTCCCACCCCTGGAAATCAGGGGGTGGGATTGAAATTTCCAATCCTCTAACCACATGATAATTGGCTCCTATTGGCAAACAGCACCTATCCTTGAGTGGAGTCCAAAAGTCACATCTCTAATAGAGCAAAAAAACCCTTTGTTGCTCTCATCACTTAGAAAATCCCAGGATATTTGGGAGCTGTGAAGCAGAAACCATAGATAAAGACCAAATGTATATATCTATATCTATATCTATATCTATATCTATCTATATCTTTCTTATAAATCAGAATATCACAAGTACAGAGATAAATAGTAGCTCCAACTACTATTTCTAAAAGCAGATAACAACACTAGAAAGAAAAAATATTATAGGTCAATATCTACATAATAGCCAAAACTGGTTTGGCTCAGTGGTAGAGCATCGGTCTGCGGACTGAAAGGTCCCAGGTTCGAATCCGGTCAAGGGCATGAACATTGGTTGCGGGCACATCCCCAGTAGAGGGTGTGCAAGAGGCAGCTGGTCGATGTTTCTCTCTCATTGACATTTCTAGCTCTCTATCTCTCTCCCTTCCTCTCTGTAAAATATCAATAAAAAAATATATATATATATATATCTACATAATAGCTCCAATCAGACACCACTGCAAGTAAAGAGGTACTTTCAGTAATTATGACAATAGTAGATATAAACTCAGACTATTTGGGCAACCCAGGACATACTAGTAAATAACCCCAACTATAAAGCATGTGGAATATAAATCAAGGTGATTTGTTTGCTTACACTCCTATATTGCCTTATCTGAAGTATTTCTATTGAATATAAAGCAAGGGGGTTTGGTTGCTTAAATTCCTATATTGCCTTATCTGAAGTGTTTTGTTGAAGGGGTAATCTTGAGGCATAAACTAAAAAATTACATTTATTCAATTTTGAAACTTCAAACACTTACCTGTATATGCCATCATATTTGATCTCACTTATATCTGGCCATGCACACATGCATACACAAATCCATACACACACACATATGCACACAGGAAGCCAATCCTTAGGACAGGCTATAGTTTTATTGTAGCAGAACCAGGCCTAAAGAAGATCTCTAGCCGTAAGTTCTTGTTCTATCCCATCACACTAGACTTTTGGTGGAGGGCTTTCTAGAACCCAGAAAAACTTACATGGAGTGATTGCTTCAAAAACATGTTCTATAGCATAAACATGTATTTAAAATGTAGGTTTCAATGTGTCGATCTGATTTTAAATACAGATTCACTATTAACCAACTGTCAACAAATATGATAATTATGGTGCTTTATTTGAAGAACTTAAGGCAATTATATTGACTTGATTAATTTATTATAGTTTGTTAGGCACTGAGCTCCTTGGAATTTTGCTAAATAACTAAATAAATATTTCCAGTATTTAAAAAAAATCAAATAGAGAGCAAGGAGACATGATTATCCCATTTCCAAAAGCAGATAACAACACTAGAAAGAAAAATATTATAGGTTAATATCCCTGATAAATATAGATGTTAAAATCTGCAACAAAATATTAGCAAATTAGATCCAAAAATACATTAAAAAGATCATATACCATGAACAAATGGAATTTATTTCAGGAATGCAAGTTTAATACAATATTTGTACCACAATAAACATGATGCATCATATAAACAAAATGAATGATAAAAATCACATGATCTATCAATAGATGCAGAAAAACCATTTGATAAAATCCATCATTGATTTATGATAAAAACTCTCACCAAAATGAGAATAGAGGGATCATACCACAACATAATAAAGGCCAGATGTGACAAACCCAGAGCCAACATCATACTTAGGGGGCAAAAACTAAAAATGTTTCCTTTAAGATCAAGAACAAGACAGGAATGTCCATTTTTACTACTACTCTTCAACATAATACTGGAAGTCTAGCCACAGCAATCAGACAAGAAGAAGAAATCAAAGGCATTCAAAATGGAAAGGACAGAAACTGTCATTATTTTCAGATGACATGGTATTGTACATAGGAAACCCTAAAAACTCCACCAAAAAACTACCAAATTTAATAAATGAATACAGCACAGTAGCAGAATACAAAGTTAACCTCTAGAGAAATTTATGGCATTTTTACACACCAATAATGAACTATCAAAAATGGAAATTAAGTAAACAATCCGACTTACTATTGCCAAAAAAAAAAAAAAATTTAGAAGATACCTAGGAATAAATTTAATCAAAGAGGTAAAAGATGTGTCCTCAGAAAATTATATGTTATGAAGAAAGAAACTAAGGAGGATGCAAATAAGTGGAAGCATATACAGTGTCCATGGAACCATCATTAGTATGTCCATACTATCCAAAGTTATCCACAGATCTAATGCAATTCCTAATAAAACAATAGTATATTTCATAGATCAGAAAAAAATATTTTAAAAATTTATATGAAACCAAAATAAAGACACTGAATTGCCTAAGCAATGTTGAGAAAGAACAGAGTTGGAGGGTTCACAAAGCTAGATATCAAATTATACTACAAGGCCATTTGTAATCAAAACAGCCTGGAACTGGCAGAGGAACAGGCATGGTGATCAATGGAACAGAACAGAGAGCCAAAAAATAAATCCACACATTTATGGTCAATTAATATTTGACAAAGGAGGCAAGAGCATACAATGGAGTAAAGACAGTTTCTTCAAAAAATGATGTGAAAATTGGACAGCAACATTCAAAAGAAGAAACTAGACCACCAACATGCAATATATACAAAAACAGACTAGAAACAAATAAAAGACTTACATAGAAGTTGAGAATCCTTAAAAATTCTAGAAGAAAACATAGGCAGTAAAATTGGAAACATCTTTTATAGCTACATTTTTGCTGATATATTTCCTCAGGCAAGGGAAACAAAAGAAAAAAAATAAACAATTGAGGCTATAAAAACTTTTGTACAGCAACAGAAACCATCAACAAAAAGAAAGGCTGCCCCCTGAATGGGAGAATATATTTGCCAATGATGCAACTGATAAGGGGCTAATTTCCAAAATATATAAATATGTACAACTCAAAACCAGGAAGACAAAGAATCCTATTAGAAAATGATCAAAACACCTTACCTGGCCAGAGTGGCTAAGTTGGTTGAGCATTGTCCTGTGCACAGATAGGTTACTGGTTTGACGCCTGGTCCACATACAAAAGGTAACTGATTGATGTTTCTCTCTCAAATTAATGTCTCCCTCACACATGCTCAATCTTTCTCTTTCACAGCATGTATTCATGTGAAGATTTAAAAAAAATTAATGGAAAAAGGACCTGAAAAGACACCTCTCCAAAAAGAACATATAAATGAACAATAGAGATATGAAAAAATGTTCACCGTCACTCATTATCAGAATGATGCAAATTAAAAGCACAATGAGCCGAAACCGGTTTGGCTCAGTAGATAGAGCATCAGCCTGCAGACTGAAAGGTCCCGGATTCAATTCCGGTCAAGGGCATGTACCCTGGTTTCGGGCACATCTCCAGCAGGGAGTGTGCAGGAGGCAGCTGATTGATATTTCTCTCTCATCGATGTTTCTAGCTCTCTATCCCTCTCTCTTCCTATCTGTAAAAATTCAATAAAATATTTTTTAAATTTTTTTTTTAAAAAAAGCACAATGAGATATCACCTCACACTTGCCAGAATGACTTGCCTATTAATTAAAGTCCATGTGGTTGTGAAGCCCTCACACCAGAAGGAGCGATCATCAGGAGCTGTTGCACAGTGGGCACAGGAGTGGGCCAGGGCTTGATTCTGCGTGTGCACAGAGGTAAGTCCTGTGGCTCTGGTCTACCTCTTTGGGGTGATCCATCTCGAGGCTCTCACACTGTAAGAGGGCACAGGCCAGGCTGGGGGACCGTACTCCCATGTATGAATTTCGTGCACTGAGCCTCTAACTTATCAATAAATCAACAAACAACAGATTATGGGAGGATGTGGAGAAAAGGGAACTCTCCTGCAGTGTTGATGGGAATGCAGACTTGTGCTGCTCTGTGGAAAACTATAAGAAGTTTTTTTTCAAAAAATTAAAAATGGAACTGCCTTCTGTCCCAGCGTTCCCACTTCTGAGAATATATCCTAAGAAACCCAAAACACTAATTTGAAAGAATATATACATTCCTATATTCTTTGCAGCATTATTTATAATAGCCAAGATATGGCAATAGCCTAAGGGCCCATCAATGGATGAATGGATAAAAAAAAAAAAAAGGTATATTACATTAATGGAATACTACTTGGTCATAAAGTGGGGGAAAGACAGAAAGAAAGAGATTTTGCTTGGGGCAATGAGCACATTATACATGTGCAGACGAAGTTTTATTAAGTTGTACACTTGAAGTATGTAAGGTTTTGTGAGCCAATGTCACCCCAATAAATTCAATAAAAAATAAAATATAATATAAACCATGATGGGCTATATATATTCACAATAATATATAATAAAAGGTATGAATTATGTAAGGTAAATGAAATTATTCTCTTGCAATATTGGAATATTTCCTATAAAGTGATACCATGTTAATTATATGTAGAATGTGCAAATAAAATGTATAATGAAATTTTAGAACAACCACTAAAAATTAAATTTTAGCAGATTAATATAATAAAATATTAATAATTTAATTACCTCAAAATAAGCTGCCTAGAAAAGAAGAGATAAATATAAAATGTAGAAACCAATCCTGCCCCATGTGGTTCAATGGCTAAGCGTTGACCTATAAACCAGGAGGTCATAGTTCAAACCAGGTTAGGGCATCTGCCAGAGTTGTAGCCTTGATACTCAGTAGGGGGCGTACAGGAAGCAGCCAATCAATAATTCTCTCTCATCATTGATGTTTCACCCATTTCTCCCTTCCTATCTCTGAAATTAATTTAAAATACTTTTTTAAATGTAAAAACCAAGAGTAAAATAAACCAATTAGTAAAATTGGTAATGGTAGATAAGTCTAATATGTGAGTATAGTATACTTATATATTAATAGTTATAAATATATTATATTTATATAAATATAATAGCACATATATAGTTATATATACAGATTATATATACTTACATAAATATATTATGCATAAGAGAATTTGTGAAGCATAATACCTAGTCATTCAGAGAGAGGAATCAAGCTTAATCAAATGGACCCACTGAAACTATGTTAAATGTAGGAGGAAATCAACCTAAAAACACTTGTCATCAGAGATCAGCTATGAGAACAATATAGATGTTACATACAAGGACAGGCTGGTATGAAAAAAGAGAGAGAGAATAAGAGAAAAGATAGGAAAATTTGAAACATTATTGCTAATTATTTACATACACATGCATATTCATGTATGCATGTATGAAACAGCAGAACAAACAATAATGAACACAGAGTCTCACAAACACCACCAGGAAGTGCTCTTCTAAAATTGTCTGTTTTCCACGGTCAATAGAGGACACAGACCTCCTCTCCCCTTACATCCAGCAACCTCCTAAGAAACATGTCTTACTCCTTCCTCTCAAGACCATGCTGCTCTTTTCCTTTTTGCAGATTTGCTGAAAGCAAAGGCAACATATTCAGCCAGCAGGCTCCAAAGCCACTGAGTAGAAACCTAGTTTACATGCTATTGAGGTCCAGGGAGGCCATTAAGAGTGAAAACACCAAGCAACTGACAATACATGGGAATTATAACTGTGTAAAGTAATGCTGTTTTCTAATTATATCCAGCACCTGTGAGGAGAGTACAAAGATGTGCAGAAGACAGAGAAAACAGAGACTCCCAGGTCTTTTTTTTTTTTCTTTCCATTCTTTTCTCTGAAATAAATTGAGAGTGGGGTGAATCTAAATTCTTTAAAGAAATTATTTAACTGTGACTTTTTTCCTGACTGAAAAAGCCTTAAGGCAAAACTTAATGAAAAGAAAATGATTAACAACCTTAATTTGTGTGTTTCTGAAACTCTAACTCCAAATATTTATCTACTTTAAAACTCCAATAAAATAAACTGACCCACTGCTGGAACTAATTAGGAGCTTGGACAAGGGAGCTTAATAACAACTCACTGGCAATAATCAGGAAAGGAAAAAAAAAAAAAAAAAAAAAGGAGAGAGATTGCATTCAAAGGAATAAAAACAGGATAAAATGCCCAGGAATAAACAAATTAAAAAATGCATATATTTTAGGCAAACAAATCCATACTCACACATATCCATATATATTTTTACTGAATGACAGGAACTAAATAGCTGTAGGATGTGCAGTGTTCCTATAAGTGAAGTCCTAGTACTACACAAAAGCAAATACTATTGAATTACTCAGTAATTTAAACAATCACTATCATAATTATGTGATAAATTTTAATGAAACTTGACAAAGTATCTGTTAAGGTGAACTACCCTTAACCTCTCCTGCTTGGACATATTTTCTGAAATATATCCTATATAATAAATGAGTAATATGCAAATTGACCATCTCTCCAATACACAAGATGGCCACCCCCATGTGTTCAAAGATGGCTGCCACAAGATGGCCAGCAGGGGAGGGCCATTGTGGGCAATCAGACTAGCAGAGGAGGGAAATTGGGAGGGACCAGGCCTGCAGGAGAGGGCAGGTAGGAGTGACCAGGCCTGCAAGTGAGGCAGTTGGGAGAGACCAGGCTGGCAAGAGAGGACATTTAGGGGTGACCAGGCCAGCAGGGGAGGGCAGTTAGGGGCAATCAGGCTGGCAGGGGAGCAGTTAGGCATTGATCAGGCTGGCAGGAGAGTAGTTAAGGGTTGATCAGGCTGGCAGACAGAAGCAGTTAGGGGCAATCAGGAAGGCAAGAAGGTGAGTGGTTGGGAGCCAGCAGTTCTGGATTGTGAGAGAGATAGGGCCTAAACAGGCAGTCAGACATCCCAGAGAGGTCCCAGATTGGAGAGGGTGCATGCTGGGCTGAGGGACACCCCCCCACTAGTACATGAATTTCATGCACTGGGCCTCTAGTGATATAACTTTGGGTGGCTTTAAACAGCAGCAATGGAAAACTTTGAAAAAGTAAGTTTTCCAACAAACACACATTCCAGCATGCACAAACATGCATTTGTGAGATGGTGGGAATAAAAGAAGCTTTAGTGGAATGTGCTTATACATTTGATGTGGAGAAAAGCTCTTTATGCAACACATAAAATACAAAAGGAAAAAAACAAACTGATGAACAAATATGACTTCAAAAAAACTTAAAATGTTCTGAAGGACAAACAAAAATATTAAAGACAAAACTAGCCTGAGGGAGAGTACTTCTGACATACGTAAGTGGAAAAGCAGTAGCATATTTATCATTGAAAACAGGTGTACAACATTCAGAAAAAATAACAATAACTGGTTTTAAAAATTACACAGTAGAAGACCAGGTAATTCCTAGAATAAGCAATTTAAATGGACAGTACCATATGTAAAAAAAAAAAAATGTCAATCCACTTCCAGTCTTTTTCTTACCTTCTTGGCCATTTCTTTTTCAGTCCTCACATGAGGGTATGTTTTTATTGATTTTAGAGAGGGAAAAAGTGAGAGAGAGAGAGAGAGAGAGAGAGAGAGAGAGAGAGAGAGAGAGAGAGAGAGAGAGAGAGAGAGAGAGAGAGAGAGAGAGAGAGAGAGAGAGAAACATCAATAGGTTGCTTCCTGCTGTGTGCCATGACTGGGAATCAAATCTGTAACCTTTTGGTATTTGGGATGATGTTCCAACCAACTGGCCAGGGACTGGCCACTTGTTTTTTATGTCCATCTTATGCACATATCCTGCATTCGTACTTTGTAGCCTTACTTTTTTTAACTCCGCATTTGAATCAAAGCATGTTTCCATGATGTGTACTAAAGAGTTCAACTCAAACTACCATAGAGGTCATTTGGTTTTGCAGGTAGTGATGAACCAGTTCCCAAATCTCTTCTTTGTTTGGGGTTGAGGCCGCTGACTGAGCATACTTACAGGAGAGTTTCCTTCGACAGGAACCCAGCTCCTCTATTGTGTCAGTTGAGTTCTGAGCCAGGTTTTACAAATCATACCTTAAGAAAGCACCATTCTAGATTATTCAATTGGCCATTTTCCAGTTTATATTTTACCTTCAAAACTATTATTTATTATGGACAATCAATGTTTAATGATTTGTTGATAAAGTGGTGCCATCAGAATATAGTAACATAAGATGCTCTTTAGCAAACCCAGGTTGGGCAGGAATAAAGTAACATAGAGCTTATGAATAAGTATTTTCCACACACAGGAAGAAAAATATTTGGGAGCCAATTACTGGAGTGAAAAATTCTGAGCCACGCCACATTTGTAATGACATTAAGATTAAAAATTAGAGAGTCTTGCTTTACCCCATGGTCCAAAAGAAGTTGCTTCACCCTAACCGGTTTGGCTCAGTGGATAGAATATTGGCCTGCAGACTGAAAGGTCCCAGGTTCTATTCCGGTCAAGGGCATGTAGTAGAGGGTGTGCAGGAGGGAGCTGATCGATGTTTCTCTCTCATTGATGTTTCTAACTCTATATTCCTCTCCCTTCCTCTCTATAAAAAATCAATAAAGTAAAAAAGAAGTAGCTTCTACTCAAGAGCAAAAAGTCTCAGGTTTTCCTTGGACAATTTTATCATAAGAGAGCTGTTGGCGCAAAATGCTTTCTGCCCTCGTCACCATCAAGATGACTGAGCTATGGGAACCTTTTACTACAACCACCTACAGTTCAAAAAATAATAACATTTACCATTCACTAAGGATTTACCTTATGCCAGGCAATGCTTAACCCTTCATGCACATTTGTCTGTGTTTTATGGAGGGGTGATTGGGGATAAGATGTGATGTACCTGACCACCAGCTTGTGGGTGATCAAGCTCAGATTTTATGCTTTCTCTAGTAACTTCCAAATCCCACACTCTCTCCCTAACCTACAAAGTAGGTCTTCAAATAGCAGCACAGTGACGGCTTGGAAGGGGGCACAGTTTTTTGGTTAAATACTAATGTTAGTAGTCAGGGATGACTCTTTGTCCTATAAGGCAACTTGGGATAGGTGCTTACCTCCACATCATCTCTTCTTTAGACATTATTGCTGCATGTAGGTGATTGGGAGACAGAGTGTTACAACTGTCCGTTTTGGTATGACTATGATAGCAGTCATAAATATTGCATTCATTGAACAAATAGTAACTGAGCATCTCCTTCATGCCTGGCATTGTCTTATAAAGATCTGAGAAAGGCAGTACCTCTCAGCGGCTTATAGTTTGCTATAACTCATCAGGGGCAGGCGTCCCAGCTACCAACTGCTTTCAAGCAGCTATTTTCAACCTTTCTCATCTCGTGGCACGCATAAACTAATTACTAAAATTCTGTGGCCCACCAAACAATATATTTTTTTGCCAATCTGACAAAAAAAAAAATAGGTATCACTTTTATTCATTCATATCAGATGGATATTGTTATGTTGACTGTTATCTTCTTTTTTTAATTTGACAATCTAAGAGAAAAGAGGTCAGTGTTCCTGACTAAATAGTCAGATATTACCTGTTTTTAAAATTCTTGCAGCACATCAGAAAGCGCTGATTTAGAGCATGCCTCCTCAAACCTTAGCAGCGTAACAAAATGACACTTTGCTGGTTGTTTGTGAATCTGAAGTTTTCACCCCGAGTCAGCTGGGAGAGTGTGTAAGGCTAGATGGAACCACCTGCCAGCTGGCCCCTCACCTGTCTGGTGGTGAGAGTGAGGCAAAGGCTGCATTACTTCTGATGCTTCTGTCTCAGAAGTTCTTCACTACCTCTTGTCACAGTCTGTGCTGTGGAAGTACAGGGGCGGGGCCTTGGGCAGGGGTGGGGAGGTGGGAGGTTAACCAGAAGAGAGCTAAGGTGTGGCAGAGAATTCTCTGGGGCAACAAAAGATGGACTGCTGTTTCTCAGGCTGGGGTGTGTGGGGTGTTGGGGGAAGGAAGTGTCTCTCTTTTTTCCTTAAGTCATTACACGGTGAAGCAGGAGACGAGGAACCCAGACCCCAGAGGACGGCCAGTCCACTGTGTGAGAGGGATTCCATGATCTCGGCCCAGAAGACATAGCCTAAGTCCACGTAGCCCTTGGACGCAGCGCCATTTATAATTAAGGCCAATTATTGGGTATTTTTGTTTCTCTACCCACCTAACCAAGAGGGAGAGTTTAGTGTGGCCACAGACTCTAGAAATAGAGATATTATTATTGTCAATTTTGCTGTAATATCGTATCACTAAACCAAGTACTGAGTGTTTGCATGCGGTTGCCAGCTTGGTAGCCGTCCTGAGTATTCTCATATCAGCACTCAAGTACCATAGTTGTATTCCTGGTGTCGGGTCACCTGTACCCAGCCATCTACTATGTGGCCAGGAATTGACTGGATAAAGAGCCCCAGACTCTATCTCGGTGCTGTTGGGTCTGAAACTTGTGGTGTTTCCCATGAGCTGGGCTGAAGAGCATAGAGAACAACATAGGAAAGAAAAGGCCATATTCCCGCATCAGGAAAGGCTCCTGGCTGCTAATCTGGGAAGCCCATGTACACAGCGTGGTGTTTAAACATCTCTGTCCCCACACTTCCCTGGGGAGGGATCAAAAAGGCTTCTCGTTTACTCCCAATGGGCAGGAACCCCAGGAATGATCTGACTGTGAACCCTCACCTGTTCTTAGGAGTTTTTACCCCAGGACAGTCTGGTAAGTGTCCCTAATTAAAAACCCATGGGTCTCTTTACTACAGGAAGAACCACTAGCCCACCCACCTCTGCCCGCCTGGCATCTTTTATTTTTTAAATATATTTTATTATTTTTTTACAGAAAGGAAGGGAGAGGGATAGAGAGTTAGAAACATCGATCAGCTGCCTCCTGCACACCTCCTACTGGAGATGTGCCTGCAACCAAGATACATGCCCTTGACTGGAATCGAACCTGGGACCCTTGAGTCCGCAGGCCAATGCTCTATCCTCTGAGCCAAACCAGTTAGGGCCCAGCTGGCATCTTGATATCTAGGCAAGGTGCTGCCTTGCAAGCTCACAGGTATTAGTACCGTGAAGTCGTTGAAGTGCATTCAATGATGGTTTAGAAACATGCCAAATAGCATTCATGAAGACACGGACGAAATGGTGGAAAATTCCCACCTGGATGGCAGACACCTAATCCTGAGTGATGTGGAGCTGAAGCCTCATCCACATCCACAAAGGAAGGCTGTACAGAAAACAGCTAAGTTCCAAAGTGTCGTATTCTTCCTGTTTTTAGGCACCACTGTACCCTGCCACCTACCATGTGGTTTAAGTCAGAGTTGCATCTGTGAATCAGAACAGCATCTTCCTACTCTCTCTTCTCCTAGTGCAGCAGGCAGCTGTTCCCACCACAGCAGGCTCCCAAGGGGCTGCGATCCGAGGCTGACTGCAAAGAGAGCCTGGCGTGGGTAAACATATGGCCGCTGCCTCTCCACAAACAGGGCCCACATCGCAGTGCATCTGGTGGGTGCGTGGGAGGGCAGTGGGCCTCTTCCATCTGTTAGGAGCTAAAGCAATGGGCACTGTGCCCCTCGCCTCCCACACGTTATCTGCTCAAGTCCTGTTAATGAAGAAATAGTCTGTCCTTTCTGGGCACGGGGCATGGGCATGGACAGCAATAAAAAAGCTCCCTGCCATGGTTTGGCCCCATCCTCAGACCTGCTCACAGAGGTCTACTCAGAAGGTGCTACCTGGAGAGGAGAGAGCATGAGGATCCAATGCCAGGATTTCCAGACTCAAGTCACTTTCCCATCACCGCAGCTATGCAACCTCGTGTGAGTGATCTGACCTCTCTGAGCCTCAGCTGCTCAACCACAAATGTGACTTCAACAGCTACTTCTTCGTGGGGAAGGTATGTGAATGGAATCACATGCGCAGAGGATGCTCTGGGAAACTCGTTGTGGTTATAGATGTGATATAAACACAACATCAATTGCTTTATTATTATCATCTAGAAACATTTTGTAAGCTATCTTAACCGCTGGGGGGCAGGTGAGCTACCCTTTTCACTTAGAGGCTCAAAGGTGTACTTGCTCAATTTGGAAAGTTTCACCTGGAGTAAGACCTAGATGTGACATAACTTCCTGGAAAGTATAATCCACTTCCTTCCTTACACACTGGGTGAGACCTCCACACACAGAAGCCTGCATATTAAGGACCCCACAGAGCACATTATCACTGAACGGGATGCCTGGCCCCACAGGGCAGCTGTGCCATTTTATGTTACCAGCAGAAGTGCAAGGGTACCAATTTCAATTTCTCCACATCCTTTCTCATATTTGTTAGTGTGTGTGTGTGTGTGTGTGTGTGTGTGTGTTAAAAGTCATCCTAATGGGTGTAAAGTAATAGCTCATTGTGGTTTTAATTTGCACTTCCTTAACCATAAGTGATGTTGAACATGTTCTTATTGGCCATTTGTTTATCTTTAAAGAAATGTCTTTCTAAGCCCATGCTTAATCAATCTATTTGTTTTCTTGTTGAGTTGTAAGAGCTCTTTATATGTTCTGGATATCAACCTCTTATAAGATATGTGATTTTCAAATATTTTCTTTAGTTCTGTGGATTGGTTGCCTTTTCACTCTACTCACAGTATCCTTTGGTACACAAAAGTATTTAATTTTGATAATGTTCAATATATTTTTTGACTCTGCTTTTGGTGTCATATCCCCTATCATTTTAGAACCTTGGAATCTAGTTGGTGCAGCAGGTCATGTACATTGGTCAAGCTCTACTCCACTCGCTATCTCTGAAGCACATACATTTAGGACTTTCTTAACCATCTAGCTTAGTTTTTATTTTTAACATTTCTTGGTTATATAACTTTTATTATATGTCCCACTTGCCCATGCCCAACAGTGGGGAGTCTATGATAGAACTAGCAAATCTTAAAATTTCTCTTTTAAAAAAATATATATTTTATTGATTTTTTACAGAGAGGAAGAGAGAGGGATAGAGAGTTAGAAACATCAATGAAAATCATTGATCAGCTGTCTCTTGCACCCCGCCCCTCATTGGGGATGTGCCCGCAACCAAAGTACATGCCCTTGACCAGAATCAAACCTGGGACCTTTCAGTTCGCAGACCAACACTCTATCCACTGAGCCAAACCAGTTTTGGCAAATCTTAAAATTTCTCTATGATGTTTCCTGTGAGAGATTTCAAGTATAATTTTTAAGTTAATTTTAAAAATATTTATTTAATTTTATTGTGGTTTGTAATACTTTTGATGGCATCACATAGACAGAAATATTATTTGAGCCGAAACCGGTTTGTCTAAATGGATGGAGTGTCGGCTTGGGGACTGAAAGGTCCCAGGTTCGATTGCGGTCAAGGGCATGTACCTTGGCTGCGGGCATATCCCCAGTAGGGGGTGTGCAAGAGGCAGCTGATCGATGACTCTCATTGATGTTTCTAACTCTCTATCTCTCTCCCTTTCTCTCTGTACAAAATCAATAAAAATATTTTTAAAATATTATTTGAAATATTATGATGCTTACATTCTGTATTGTTCAAAGGGGCTGTCCAGCTAGTCATCAGCTGAAAAATGTCATCCTCGAGCTCCAGGTGATATACCAAGGCTATGTAGCTCTGCTGCAGCAAAGTAATGAAATGCTTGCTTGAAATGTCTTATAAAGAACACTGCTTATCAGCATTAAGCACTTTAAGAGATCTGTGTCCAAAAATAGGAGCATAATAGATAAAGTATACAAACAGATAACATAATATGATGTAGCCTGGGAATAATGCATGCAAGGAATTGTAAATGGCATATTTTGATAATATAATGTTTTGTACAGGAAATAAAACTACAGAGTGTGAATCCAATTCAGTTTTAAAAATGCAAAGACAAAAAATATTATAAAGATATTAAATTTGTCTCTATCTAGTCAATGGGATTTGGGGTAAATTTTATTTTCTCATGATTTCCTACATTTCTAGAGAAAAATTAAGTGGATATGCATTGCTTTTTATATTTAAAACAGGGCTAAAAAGTGTCTGTCATTAAAAACACAGCCCACTCCTCCTTTTCTCCTTCCCCCTTCTTGTCCTGCCCTGTAGGCTGAGACACCTACAAGGCGGCCACCAGGTGAGGAGTTGACTGAAGACTCATCATTTCATGTGTCATCATGTGACAGAGACACATGAAATGATTTTATCAATAAGTTGTTTAAAAAAATAATTTCTACAACTGCCATAAAATGTGTGTTTTTGCACATGGATGGATGTGTGCCAGCACGTGCACATAACTAAGGTATGAAAATCTCAATTGTGAGGATATATATGTGGAAACCATGCCAGAGTCCTCACATAGTTAAGGCTAGAGTGTGGAAGCCTTGCTGATAGTTTGCCGGATATCCAAGGCCACTCTGGGCCTAGGCTAAGATACCATAAACAGCTGCAAGGTCACAGCGATCTCACAGTGCGCTGTGCCTTGCTGTCGCCAATATGATTGATGTAACTATTGGCATGAAGCCTTCTTTGTCTCTGGAATAATATACAAGTTACTGACCAGCTAGTCTGCTGAAGTGTGTGAAGAGTGTACTGAAGAGACAGAGCTAAGAGAGAAGCTCGGAGGTAGTTACTATGTGAGTCTACAGAGACCAGTCAGAGTGCTGGACAGGGGAGACAGGAGAAGCTGGGGAGGCAGAAAGCTTAGGTATTGCTATGAGCTGAAGCGGCAAGTCCAAAGGGCAGTGTGAGGCTGCTCAGATAATAACTGTGGATACAGAACTGCTACTTCTGTATAGGAAAGGTATGTATTTGCCAACTGGTGTACAGCTGCTAGTATAGGACTGTTGTAAAGAACTGTTTTGTCTGATGGTTCTATGGCCACTGGCTTAGGCAATACACCCACAACTTCTCATGGCTTCTCCATCTAAGACCAGGCAGCCAAGGAGATCCAACCCCAGGCAGAGGGGCTTGGACCCAACACCTGTTAATAGTAGCAGAAGGTAAAGGAGGAATTTGGACTAAGTTCCCAACAGTTAGTACAGTGGGCAGGGTTAGAGAAGGAACCTGCCCTGGCATAGTATTAGAAGAATATATGGACTCAGAGCAACTCCTAGCAGCAATGCTGAGTAGGACTCTTGCTGTGCTCTGACAGCTGTTTCCTCGGTAATCTACCAGAAAACTTACTTAAGTGAGTGTGTGTGTGTGTGTGTGTGTGTGTTTAAAAGTCATCCTTATATTTTATTTTTTTTAAATATGATTTTACGTTCAATATATTTTTTGACTATGCTTTTGATGTCATATCCCCTAAAAATTATATTTTTAAATATAAAATTATATTTAAAAATATAATTTTATAAAAATATGATTTTTACATTTTTTAAAAATATTTTTATTGACTTCAGAGAGGAAGGGAGAGAGATAGAGATAGAGATATCAATGATGAGAGAGAACCATTGATTAGCTGCCTCCTACACACTCCACACTGGGAATCGAGCCCAAAACCCAGGCATGTACCCTAACTGGGAATCAAACCGTGACCTCCTGGTTCATAGGTTGACACTCAACCTCTGAGCCACACTAGCAGGGCTGTTATTACTTTTCACAATGACTGACTGATTTTCCTTTTAGTTTCCACCACATCAGTGGTCTTTCAAATCCCTACCATATATGTTCATACTCAGAGACCTATGTATGAAAACATATATGGGATGACATAACTTACTTTTACCTCTCCTTCATATTATAATTAGGATATTAAATTTATTTGAAATTTGTAAGTTTTTGATATTACTTGCGCATGCAAGTAATATTATATTTTAGTTTAATTTCAGAAGAGCAGATGGTTGTTAGTTATTTCTTATGAAAGTGAGCTGAGGGGCCAGGGCTCCAGCTGGTTTTCTCTGATTGGGCAGAAAATTTCCCTTCAGTGGGCAAGATCTAGGAAGCCCTGTTTTGGCCTCAGCTCCAAGCCATATTCTCTGAGTCAGCTTTTACCAGCCTCAAACTGAAATATTTCCCACCTGACCCCTTTTCGGTATCTGTCAAATGTCCAGGAGCCAGAAGACTGGATCTTTCTCAACAATGTTGGTTGTCCCACCGACAGTATGAAGCAGGCTGGTCAGACAGTCTGAAAGTCCATCAAGGAACTCTCACTGCCAACGGAGAAACCTGGTCAGGCTCTGTCACCCCCTTTCCTTTGTTCTCTGTTGTGCTTAGAATGGAACTGAGATCCCCATCTCTACTTTCCAGAGGTTGAGGATGCCTGACATTTACCAAATCTTCCCTTCTTCCCTTCAGCAAGTGTCCTCTTACCCATCAATTATCCCCTGCAATCACCCTCCCAGATGTTGGCAATCATTAGCCACATTCTACAGTGAGATTAAGTACTGGGAGCCACCTCCACTACAAGGGTATTTTCACATGCCACTTACAGAATTCTGGCATTCTCACTGTATTTGGGCAACAGAAGATCTTTGAGTTCAAAGGGTTGAGTTTGCTCAGTCACTCACTCACCAAGGGAGTGGCACTTTCAGAACCAGATATGCTGGATGGAACACAGCATCTCTCAGGAGCAGCTGGTGCTGTTGTTAAGTTCTTCCTTACAGTCATGAGAGCTTCTAATTCAGCAGGAGGCAGAATGGGTCTAGTTTCTGAAACAAGGACATATGAGAACCAGTTATGTTCTGCTCTCTTCATTATCTTCCCCTTTGGATTAAACACCCATGGTGTCATGTTCCCCTTTCCTGCAATGCACATCTATGTAGCCTTCTGACTTGTGACTATCCTTTGTTGCACAATGTAATTTATCATGGACCCTTTTAAAACAGGGTGGCCAAGATTATCCTGTTAAATTTGTTTTTAATTTGGTGCCAACTTCGGGCTTTTCAAGGCTGCTTTGAATCCTGCAATTTCATAGAGAAAATAAGCAATGCATTCCTGTCCCTCCATGCTCAGAGTTTATTTGTGCTTAAAATACTATAGATAAATTTGCCTCACAGGAGTTTTTGGTGAATAATGAGGACTGGACCCATCAGTAGCCTCCATCTTCTGAGGACTGAACTCATGGTATGAAGCCAAAGACCTCCTTCTTGTCACTTAGGCCGATACCCACTGCCACTGCCACATGTGAACACACACTCATATATATGCTCATATGTACATGCACATACACATATACATGCATACTCACATGTACACACGCACAAACACACACATACACACATACTTACACACACTAACTCACTTATATACATCCCTCCCTCCCGGTGCCTCATCTTCAGTACTATCTCCTTTTCCCCTCCTAAATGTGCTCACTCTTTAATTCTCTGCCATTTCTGCTTTGTCTGCTGCTCCAGATCCTCTGCCAACCTCACTCTATATTTATCTTGAAAAAAGTCCAACACGTAACCCAATTTCCAAAGGCAGATCTAGGTGGGACAATTGCTATTATATAGGACAGGCATCTGGCTGAGTTCAGGAGATGCCCTCATTTCAGGGAGAGGCCATTTCCTGCTCATTCCATCTAAATGGTGTGCCGCCCTCTCCTCCCTCTCTGCCCTGAACCCACTCTCTGGGAGGCCCTGTAGCCCCTCATGTCCAGGGAGCATCATGAACATCACACTCTGGAGTGTGGCCCTGAGTATAATGGTGCCCCGAGGAGTGGGGCAAGACAGAGGGTCTAGCTGCATTCTGTCTAGTCCAGGGGTGTCTTTGGTGCCTTAGCTGTTTGACCCTACCTGTGTGTGGAAATGCTCTGTCCTCTTGGTTGTGAGGATGGCACACCTCTGACCCTCCTCCGTGTGGTCTCTCCTTCACTATCCATCAGGGACATATCCATGTTCTAGTACTGGGTCCCAGGACCTCTTCTGTGCTCTTCCTTCATTTTCAACCGAGGTGATGTCTTCATCAATGTAGTTGTCAATGCATCTAAATGCCCATGGTGACTTCTATACATGCCAAATTACAATTCCTGGCTGTGAACTCTACCTGCATTCTCCTATGTGTACCTGCTTCCCTGACATTCCACCTGGATGTGGAACAAGCAGGTAGATCTAAGCTTTGGTTTGTGCTCACACTTCTCTCTGCTTCTTCTTCAACATCAGACCAACGTATCACTCCTGATCCATCTCTTCCCCTCGTGCCCTTTTTCATTCATTAGCAGTTCTCTTGGCTCTGCTTCTGTACGAAATCAGCCATGTCCAGTTCTTCCCATTACCTCCCCTGTCCCATCCTGCTTAGTGTTGTCATATCTACTCTTGATTCAGCAGAAACCTCATGACTGTTTTACCAGCTTCCTCTCCTCCTTCCTACAATCTGTTTTCTGAGCAGCAGCCCATGTATTCTCATTATAGAAGTCTTGTTAGGGGACTGCACACTTGAGATCTGTCCCTGACCCTGCACGTCTGCCAAGGCCTCCAGTGAACTTAGAGTCACATGCAGAACCCTTACCACATGGCCACCTAATCACCTTCCAGCTGCATCTGGGGACACTCTCCTCCTGGCTCAATACAGTCCAGTTGCACTGACCAGCTTTCTTTTCTTCAATAATCCAAGCTCACACCTGAGTTAGAGTCTGCATACATGTATTTTCTTCTACCTGCAGCTCATATGGCTGCTCCTTTGCATGAGAGGGCCCAGCTGCAGATCACCTCCTCAGAGAGGTCTCCTCCGACCATGTATTATAGAGTGGACACTCTGCCCATCACCTTCTTGCACACCACCCAGTCTGTATTGTCTTCATAAGCACTTACCTTAATCATGGGATTACTTTATTTCTTCTCCCAATCCTATCTAATAAAAGAGTAATATGCAAATTAACCATCACTCTGACCCATAGCTACAAGATGGTGGTGCCCAGGCCTCTCAACCCCGCTGGAATCCTCCAGTTCTGGGTGGCAGTTCCTGAGAGGAAGGCCTGATTGGCCATCACCTGTGGAGACCCAGGAGAGGCCAAGGGGACCCCTCAGACAGCAGAGAACCATGAGGAGTGGGCCTAAGTCATCAGTAGGACATCCCCTGAGAGTTCCCAGATTGGAAAGAGTGCAGGTCAGGCTGAGAGATCCCCTGTACCCCCCGGGCCTTGTTTATATTTTATTTTCAGTGCCCAGTGACCTGGAATTTATAAGGCAGTCAATAAATATGTATGAAGTGAATGATTAAATAACTGACTGACAACTGCCGACCTTCTGTATCAGGGGTTCTCAACTCGGGGCACAAAATAATCAAAATGTTGGATTTAAAAGATATGAACACCCAGGGTTCCATAGCCAGAACTTCTGATTTAATTGTTCTGGAGAAGAGCCCAGGCTTCATATTTGTTGAAACTACTGATGTGAGTCAAATCCGCATCCAAGGTTCAGAGTCACTTTGAATGCAGATTTCAGCCCTCAGTCTCTTGATACGAGCAACCTGCAACTCCTCCACTGAACTCCAGGGAAAGAGTTAGCACAGGAAGGGAGGCTTGCTTGGCTAGTGTGGCCAGTGGTAAGAAGGGCACTGACCTCAGGGGTTGGTGGGCAGGTCTTGGAAAGTGAGGAAAACTTTGAATTGGGCAGAGTTAACGACAAAAGCCTTGGATTGGTGGGCACAGCAACAGAGGATATTACGGTGAGTCCTGCTGGGCAGCATCTTTGCTGAATCTTACCTTCCAGGAGTAGGTGGTTTCCTGCAGCATGCAGACTAGTTGCCATTGTATGTGCTAGATTTTTTGTTTTGTTTTGTTTTTGTGGTGTTTTCGTTTTGTTTTTATTTTGCTCAATTTTCCTTTAGTCTCTGCACTATTTAGCACAGGGACAAGAAATCATGTTGGTTTCAGTTCTTAGTATTAACCAGAAGGAAGGCTTAAACACACATTTGAAGCCACACAGAAAGAAGTCTACTCAGATAAGAGTAAGTGAAAATCCATGTGTTCATGAGGAAAGAAAAAGTCAGAAGAAAATAAATGCAGGCATCTCTGCAGTCACCAGGGGGAGCAGAGAAGGAAAGCTGTCTTGCCCCTCTGAGGTAATTTTTATTTTTTAACTGCATGTTTAGTAATATAATTCAATCTATGAATCCCAGTTTAATGAATCAACCTAATATTTTTTCAATGAAATGAAACATCCTATGAATATAAACATAGTGTATAAAATAATGTGTTCTAAATAATGCAATACAATGGAGCTATTTTCAATTAGAAATTAAAATCAGGAATTTTATTAGAGACAATAATAAAGTATATTAATTTTGTTAAATATGTCGAAGATGGTAGGGCTAAGAGAAGACACGGTAACTTGTTTAGTGCTTTGCCAAGGGAGATTAAGAGAAGAAGTAAGCCTAAGGAAGCAGGCATCACTAGCAGCCTGTGCTATATCCAGAAAGACCAGCATGTGATGTCACAGCTTGAAGGCTGATTGGGAAAATTTTATTACATGCTTTCTCCAAATCCTCCTGCAACAACAACCAATTAACTTCCTTGCTAAGTCTGAACACCAAATCCAGTTGCCTTGATTCAGATCCTTGCTTTTTATATTCATGATGTGTTAAAATAGGATCTTCCTGGGAAGGATGTTTATATCACAAATGTATTTAAATCGATCACAAAGCTAAATGAATATAAAATTAAACACAATATTGGCATGCATGCATGGTTTTAAAGTATTTTAGATCAACTGTTTAATGAAAAAGTTCTTGAAGGAGAGACAGGCAGTGGGACCCCAGGGGCTCCTTCCAGGTGCCTTGGCAATCAGCGGGTGAGTCAGAGGCTATCCACCACCATGCAGAAAGGGGATGTGCACACCCCCAACCCTTAGCTTCAGACATAATTTCCCTTTATTTGACCACCTAGACTCTTACTTTGCAATTCCTTTACTGTACTTCCTCCCTTTGCTTTGGATGTTCTTAGTTTTGTCTCTTCCTTACTTGTAAATTACAAGCCTTGCCAGGCAGAGGCTGTGTTATAATCATCCACATATCCTCTGTAGCACCTAAGAAGATAGCTTGTGCTTATTAAGTACTGAGTCTCTTTTTTTATTTAATAATATGTGTTTATTAATTTGAGAGAGAGAGAGAGAGAGAGAGAGAGAGAGAGAGAGAGAGAGAGAGAGAGAGAAAGAAAAAGGGGGAGAAAATAGGAGAGAAAGAAAGAAATATTAATGTATGAGAGAGAAACATACAGGACTAGGGATTGAACCCAATACACTCAACCAACTGAGCCGCACCAGCCATGGTTGAACTGAATCTCTTGACTATCTATTGATTCAAGGGGTGGAATATTTTCTGTGGATTCAGAATCTACCTTCTCTAAGCAGGATTTCATGACTGCTCAAAAGTCCTTGCTAATGACTCAGCCATGTCAACAGAAGTATGGCCTGACTGGGAGCAAAGAAAGTAGACTGGAAAATATATTAGGGAAATAACCATTGTCCTCGGCTGATTGAAATTCAATAGACTCCCTGGGGATTTATTTTCTAAATGGCTTCTAATTTCCCTAAGTGTTTTGTCCTTTTCTCTTATATGTGAGCATCCAATGAACAGGCACTGGTGCCATAAATTTCTGACATTCTTTCTTGGCAAAATACTTTAATTATAAATTATTGCTTGCTTGCAAGTCAAAGGGAAGAGTAAATTGGTTCAGTTTTGCTTTTAACGTTGACTTTAGAGATGAATGGCTTCTCGTCCCTCGTGGAGCTGAAACCATCCCTGACCCTTTGCAAAGGCAGGTGCCAAATACTTATACTCACCCTACAACCGATGAGATGTGTCTCCTTCACCTCAGGAACAGGCTGTGCATCACCTGGATCCTGCTGTCTCTTTGCAGAAAATTCAAGGACTTTATCTTCTTGATGTGTCTCTTCACCTGCTCCCAGCCCCAGGCAATAGAAGAGAGCTTCTTAGATAAGCGATCTGAAAGACAATTCTAAAAATATTCCAAGATGCCCTCTGGACTGTGACTTCAGAGGAAAAGTGTAAAGCACTAGTGTTTAATGCACAATGAATGCTAGCAAGAGGCTCTAGATATCAAGCACATTGCATGATGCCATTGAACTGTCTCAACGTGAAGAAGGGATAGTACCATTGCCTCCAATTCGCAGTTTAGACCTGAGGCCCAGAGGAATTAAGTAGCTCACCCAGGGTTGGTCTTGCTCTCTCTCATGTGTACACAGAGCAGCCTATTAACCCAGAGATATACCTCCTACGCATGACTTAGGATGCCTCCTAAAAGCAGCCTTCTTTTATGTATCTAAAGTGTAGAGGCTCGTGAAGTTACAGCAGGCAGAAACTCCAGTTCAACTGAGAAATTCAAATATAAGTGTAGGTGATATTGTACTTGAGGTCACACAGATGAGGCTAACCAAAAAAGCCTTTGGGACCTTGAGGAGGTATTGAAAGCCAAGTATCTTTGGCAGGTTCTCCCAGAATCAGGCCCCAAGATGAGGATTCCTGGGCAAGTGACTGGTTATGGAAGAAGTTCCAGGGGAGGTAGTCAGGGAGCAGAAGAGGATGGGAAGAGGAGGAAGTCATATGGGGAAAATAACAGGAAGTCCTGTAGAGAGCAGCTGCAGCCTGATCCAAAAGAGGGCTGTCCCAATTATGCCCCAATTAATTAATTATCTGTCTAGACTTAGTGGGACAAACACAGGTAAATAGGAGTAATCACGGCCTATTTCCTGGTACTTCAATGACTAAATAGCTGAGCCGAACCGGAACACATAAACACACAAGACAGAATTAGTATGAAATCACACAAGGTTTATTTACCTATTCCTAGTGGTTCCTGGGCTCCAGCAAAGGCCACCCAGCGATGCACTCTGAAAGACAGACAACGAAGATGGAGACAGACAGGCAGCCACAACTGGTTCAGGCTTGCACAGCAGAGCAGTCAGTCAGGGGCTTGTCTCATGGAGCGACATGGAATCCTCCTCTATCAGACAGGAGACGTCAACTGAAGAAGGGTCTGATGCTTATATAGCTGGTAATGAACAACTTGTATCCTTATCGCTGTGGGCCAGACGTGTGCCTTATGCTAGGAGCAGAGAGTTTATACTTTAAGGGCTCAGAACTTTCACATCAGGATTGTGGGGTATTCACCAATTTGGAAGTTACAGAGTATTGGGGACTCCACACAGCAAACATTTCACACAATAATTATTTCATATTAAAGGGGTTTCCTTATGACCATAACATTATTATAACAAGGGCTCTGGAGAGTGACGCCTCTCTGAGTTTGCTTTGCCTTGGAGCAAGGGAGCTAGACTTTCATATGTGTACCTGTTCATAACTGGTTACTGGATACCAAGGAGGACAAACCCATAGGCACTACCAGTCAGTACTCTAAGCTTCAAAGGTAAGGCAGTCCTTTGAAGAAAGCATAAGTTCTGAAATTAGGGGAACAGCATGCTGTCGGGTAACCCTTTGCAAAGGAGGGTGCCAAATGCTTATGCTCACCTCACAGCCAAGGAGATGGGTGTCACAGGTCACTAAAGCCCCATTGTGCTGGACACTAAAGCCCCATTGAAGGAAGTCCTGCTCCATAAGGTTTGTACCTGCAGTCATCTTAGCTGGACTCAAAGAGGCTCACACCAAGACACATTGTAATTAAAATGCTCTTCTATTGTAGTCCCAGTTTGATCCTTACAACTGATTGGCCTTGGAGTCAATCCCTCCCAGTGACACCATCAATCAAGGCTTAACTACAATAGGACAGTGCACACATCTGACACGGGTGCACCTGAGTTCCCAGCTCACGTGACTAGAAAGGCTGTCCCACTGAGCCCTATAGGATACTTACTACACAAGGCAACTCTACCAAGGAACCAGGGGGTGTCTGAGTCGAGATAACCAGGATACAGGTCTCAGGACCATCATTTTTATTACAATGCTAAACATGGAGCCAGAACCATGCTCCTTACCTCACAACCCCAAGACCTCATCAGGGAGTGTGGGGAACTGGGAAGCCTTCCAACTATAAACAGTGAAATAGATTAAAAAGATTGAAAAACAGACTTGGAAAGAAAGATTGAATTAGAATAGAATTAGAATATTTAGCCTTAAAAGGAGATGAAATAGTTACCCAGTAAATGTGCAAGAAAATAGAGACTCAGTGAAAAGAGAACAATGGCTGACTCGGTGACTATAGATTCAGGATTTATAACTTTGTGTAACTTAGTATAAGTTAGAGGGATTGGTGTCAGACTTAAGGGAAAAAATCCTGATAAAGAATGGCAGCCCTCAAGGGTCCAGTCAAGATGGTGACATAGGTAAACAGGGACTCACCACCTCCCATAACCACATCAAAAATTTACAACTGAAATACAGAACAACCATCATTCAGAACCACCTGAAATTGTCCTGGACAGAAATCCTACAACAAGGGAATTTAAAAAAAGAAGCACATCAAGATTGATAGGAGTGCCAAGACTGGTTTGGCTCAATGGATAGAGCGTCAGCTTGGGGACTGAAGGGTCCCAGGTTTGATTCTGGTCAAGGGCATGTACCTTGGTTGCGGGCATATCCCCAGTAGGGGGTGTGCAAGAGGCAGCTGATCAATGACTCTCTCTCATCGAGATTTCTAACTCTCTATCTCTCTCCCTTCATCTCTGTACAAAATCAATGAAATATATTTAAAAAAAAAAAAAAAAAAAAGATTGGTAGGAGTGACTGAGATGCAGGGTGGAATCTCCAGAACCAGCTGGTCCCACACCCATGTGTGGTGGTTTAAAATTGGAAGGAATATCTTGGCTATGGAGGTTTCCATGAGGAGCAAGGGGCCTCTTGCCCATGCCCCCAGTGCAGGCTTCTAGTGCTGGAAAGAGAAATCGCCAAAACTTATGGTTGTAAAAACCAACAGAGACATGAAGGTGGTGAGAGTCCTAGGCAGTTACTTTTAAATGGCTCACACATGGACTTACCTGGACTCACTTTCTCTGGGGCAGCAACTTGAAAGGAAACTGGGACATTCAGGGAGGAAATAACTTGTCTGGAATTGGTGAGACCTGGAAAAGCAACTGTCTCCCAGACAAAAATGATGGCAGATGCCAGTGTTCCTTTGTTGACCCCTCCCCAGCACAGAGCCAGCAGGTGGGGCACCACATTTGAATCTCCATCAACCTGTGTCATAGCTTTTGCCCATTCTGGTGATTCCCTGAGACTCTGCTTCTCCCTACTTGTAGGCTTATCCAAACAATTTCCAGCAGCTTTTCTATACAACTGGCCTCTCTTGCCTCATGCTTCAGACTTTCCTAAAATCTCTCAAACAAGCAGCAGATGGCATTAGTGTGCCCTGTACTTCTCAAAAAGTGGCCCTAAGCATGACACTAGTGATAGCCTGCTCTGGTTCATAGGTTGGCTTCTCCTGGGAGCCTCCAAGCTTACTACAAGTAGTGGCCATCTGCAGACTGCTTTGTAGCTCATCTGGCTTCTCCAGGCAGTGCATAAGCAGAGGCTGATTTTGAACCTCATGGAAGGTCCCAGAGTCAGTGCACTCAGTGGTTAGCTTTGACCATGCTAGACTGAAACCCTTCCACTTACATAGTGACACACTCAAAGCGTGTACTCAGTGAGCACTAAAGCCCCATTGAAGGAAGTCCTGCTCCATAAGGTTTGTACCTGCAGTCATCTTAGCTGGACTCAAAGAGGCTCACACCAAGACACATTGTAATTAAAATGCTCTTCTATTGTAGTCCCAGTTTGATCCTTACAACTGATTGGCCTTGGAGTCAATCCCTCCCAGTGACACCATCAATCAAGGCTTAACTACAATAGGACAGTGCACACATCTGACACAGGGGTGCACCTGGGTGCCCAGCTCACGTGACTAGAAAGGCGTCCCACTGAGCCCTAAAGGATAATTACTACACAAGGCAACTCTACCAAGTCCAGGAGACATAGCAGCTCTACCTAATACATAGAAACAAACACAGGAATCATCCAAAATTTGGAGACAAAGAAACATAACAAATCTTCAGAAAAATAGCTAAATGAAATGGAAGCAAGAAAACTACCAGATACAGAGTTCAAAACAATGGTTATAAGTGTGCTTGAGGAACTTAGTGAGAACTTAAATGAACTTGGTGATCACTTCAAGGAATTTAGTGAGAACATCAGCAACATAAAAAATGACTAGTCATAAATGAAGGATACACTAACTGAAATAAGAATAATTTACAGGGGGTCAACAGTAGAGTAGAGGACAGTGAGAATCAAATCAAGAATTTGGAATAAAGGAAGTAAAAACTACCCAGTCAGAACAACTGAAAGGAAAAGGAATCTAAAAATATGAAGATAGTATAAGGAGCCTCTGGGACAACTCCAAGTGTCATCATGAGGGGGCTGGAAGGAGAAGAGAAGGAACAAGAAATTGAAAACCCACTTGAAAAAATAATGACAGAAAATTTCCCTTACCTGTTTAAAGAAAGCACAGAGAGTTCCAAACAAGATGGATCCAAAGAGGCTCACACCAAAAACTCATCATAATTAAAATGCCAGAAGTTAAATCAAAGAGAAAATCTTAAAAGCACCAAAAGAAAGGCAGTTAATTATCTAGAAGGGAGTGTCCATATGATTGTCAGCTTATTTCTCAACAGGAACTTTGTAGGCCAGAAGGGAATGGCAAGAAATATTCAAAATTATGAAAAGCAAGAACCTACAACCAAGATTAGTCTACCCAAAAAAGCTATCATTGAGAATTGAAAGTCAGATAAGGAGCTTCCCACACAAGGAAAAACTAAAGAAGCTCATCACCACAAAAACATGAAATGTTAAAGGGTCTTCTTTAAGAAGAAAAAGATATAAAAAATATGAACAATAAAATGGCAATAAATACATATCTATAAACAATTGAATATAAAAATCAAAGTAAATGAATAGCAGAACAGAAACAGACTCATAGATACAGAGAACATTTTGAAGGTCCCCAGATGGGATGGGTTTTGGGAGGGTGGGTAAAAAAAAGGTGAAGGGATTAAGAATTACAAATTAATAGTGATAGTGTGGTCATGGGGGTATAAAGTATAACATAGGAAATCTACACTAATAAAAAAGAAAGATGTAAATTGACCATACCTTCGTGATGTCCACCAGCCAATCAGGAATGAGTATGCAAATTAATACAACAAAGATGGTGGGTTAATTTGCGTGTGCAGATGCCCAGTGGTTGGGGGTAAAATGCATGCATTATTGCCATGGTGACAACACAGGCGTTCTGCACTGCCCCCGCAGCTCAGGGCCTCTGGGCAGTGTGGGTAAGCAGAAAGGCATCTCCAGCTGATGGGAGTGAAGGCAGTGCTGGCAGCCAGGAGAAGGAAGGCCCATTCTTGCACAAATCTTCATGCATCAGGCCTCTCATACAGTTAATAATATTCTAATAACTATGTATGGTGTCAGATGGCTATGATATTTTTCAGAATAATCACTTAAGTTTTATAAGTTTAAACACTGGGGTATATACCTGAAACTAATATAATATATATGTCAACTGTAATTGAAAAAAATGATTTAAAAGAAAAAAAAGGAAGAAGGCAATGAGGGGCATAAACTCCACACACCTGGATCTGCTGTACAGCATTATTTAGGGTCCCTCCTGAATTGACCTGTCATTAACATAGAATCATGACACAGAGAACACTTCTGAGAATCTCTGGGGATGCAATGTGGGGGGCAGAAGTACATGGAGATGAATGAGACAAACCCAGGATGAGTAGCTCTTCCCTAGCCCACTTGGCCCTGTTTGAGGATAGTGGAAATAGCTAACCTTTCTAAGCGTGGGCCTGGAGTCAGGTTGCTCCACATCATGGCCCTTTCCAGCTGTGTAATATCAGGACATAACTGACCTCTTTGGGACTTGTGTGAACAGCGGCAGTGGCGCCAGTCCCTGCATCATGTGGCTACTGTGTGTAGTCTGTGGGTACAGACACACTCAGAGCTGGGATCGGAGAATGAAATATTAACTAGAATAGCTCTTTAAAGTTAAAATACAGACCTATGCCTGGTGGAAGAGTGGCATTCACTGCTGTTTACAGGGATTTAAAACACTCATTTGCTGGAACAGAATTTATTTGAGCCAATGCAGCAGCATCAGGGACACCAAAAGCATTCTGAATATCTGAAATAGAAGCTCATTCATCCTCCCAATGCCCCTGGGTATGAGGTGAAATTCACAAACTAGCATCTCCAGTTTGCAGATACAAAAACTGAAAAATGAATCAAATGGCTGCTTCCTGAATCTGGAGAAAAAGCAGGCCTCACTGCATGTCTCTTCCCTTACAATCCTTTTTATTGATTTCAGCGAGGAAGGTAGAGGGAAAGAGAGATAGAAAACATCAGTGATGAGAGATAGAATCATTGATAGGCTGCTGCTGCACATCCCCTACTGGGGATTGAGCCCACAACCCAGGAATCAAACCCTGATTCCTGGTTCATTGGTCAACACTCAACCACCGAGCCACTCCAACCGGGCCTCCCTTACAATCTTAAGATTGCAGTGAGAGTGCAGCAAAGCAGCAATAACTGAGAGGAGAACAGAGAGAGAGAGAGATAGGTTACAACATTCTGTCTAAGTACATACTCCAGTAGCCAGTTTTGGAGAGAGCAGGGAGCCTGGCACAGAAGCTTTCTCTCTCCATGATGCCACCCTGGCTTCTGATCACCCCTTACTGTGTTGTGGTTTCTGTGCCATGAGACTGCGCTAGGCATGTCTCCTCCACCAACACACTGTCTGAGAGCAGGTCTAAAAGAGAGGGCAGCCAAGGGGATCCCCCATGCAGCTATGGCATCTTGGTTGCGCCTTCAGAATTTGCCCCTGTTTCGACAGTTAGAGCATAGTCAGGTGGTTGCAGGAAAAAGACATGCTTCTGTTGAAAATTGTGTTTTCAGGGAAGCAACAAATGCATTTCCCTACCTGTTAACCACTTTGGTGCCTAAACAGAGTTTCTTCACAAGACAAAGCACACTACTGTGGGTGCTGCTAGTCAGTGTCTAGGTGGAAGGTAGAAGGCCTCAGACTCCAACACTGTCTTCAGTCATGAGCTGTTTGGTACCTTGTTAGCGGGAGACCCAGCGCCCACTGCTGAAAGCCCACAGCAATGAAAATCATGACAAATGAAATATATATGCAGTAATTACAGTTCATCTAAATTTTAACTATCAAATATATTTGTATGGTAAGGAAAAAAAGCCACATCTATAATAATAAAAGTGTTATATGCTAATTAGACTGGACAGCTGAACAACCTTCCGGACAACCTTCTGGACGTAGCTGGGGTTGCGAGGGCCAAGGCAAGCCGCCAGCGCTGTGAGGGCGGAGCCCCTTGCACGAATTCCATGCATTGGGCCTCTAGGAATATATATAAGTCCTAGAAAATAAGTAGTTTTGTTTGCAGCAAGGATGTCCCACAGTGCTCTAAGGCTTTTTAGCTCTTACCAGGTTAACAGGATTTGGAGCAGCTGCTGTGGGGAAAGACGTCCCCTGGCACACCTTCCTAAGTACACATGCACCCTGCATACATGTGCCCCCACGTGCAGTCTACCAGCAAAGAGCTTCCAGTTCAGTAAGTGTAATAAGTCGAGTGAGTAAAGGACAGTGCACAGACAGGAAGTGGTCTGGCTGGCAGAGACAAAAGAGGGGTGGTTACCTTTTGAAAAGAAGGACAAGATCCCAATGTAGTGTTCCAGACGTGGGGTTGTTGGAGATAAGCCTGCCACTGGGTGGGAGGGCCACCGTGCAGCCAGTGGGGAGGAAGACCAGGGGGCAAGTGGGGAAAGTTACCGGGCCAAGAATCATGGGAAGTCCAGGCACCGCCCTGAACAAGGGGGTCATGACACTTACTTGCCTTCCGATGTTTTTGTGAGAAAAACACGTTACAAAAAGTATGAGAAAATCGGTGTGGCTAATGATATATGATGATTTCAAAGTTACCTGAAGAATCTTCAAAAATCATCATCTTTCTTTGCTGCCTGTGGAAGGTTTCCTCAGGGCTTACATCTATAAATCGTACTCTGCCATTCTTCTAGTCCCGTGGTCGGTAAACTGCAGCTTGTGAGCCACATGCAGCTTTTTGGCCCCTTGAGTGTGGCTCTTCCACAAAATACCATGGCCTGGACAAGTCTATTTTGAAGAAGTGGCACTAGAAAAAGTTTAAGTTTAAAAAATTTGGCTCTCAAAAGAAATTTCAATTGTTGTACAGTTGATATTTGGTTCTGTTGACTAAATGAGTTTGCCGACCACTGTTCTAGTCAAAGGTTACTTGTGGCCCCAGGATGAGGCCCAACCTCCTTCACCCTGGGCGGAGGCTTTTAGTGATCTGGCTACTGCCTACCTCCCCAGCCTGACCTGACCTCACAGGGCCTGGACTTTGGGGCTTTCTCTCTGAAAAACCTGTAAGAGCCCCTGAGCCCCCAGGAGAACTATCTCCCCAGCCCTCAGTGTGCACAAACATCCCCATACAGACCTGTAACTCATGCTGAGTACTCAGGGCTCCGCTGTCCTGATGGCTCCCAGCCTCTGTGGGCTGCATTCCTGCCCTGCTCCATTGGCTCCTGCGTGCCCTGTCGGAGGAACCATGGATCTGCAAAGCCACCGCCTGTCCCCCATCTGCACGGGCCCCAGCATCACTGCTCACCCATGCCCCATAGTAGACACCAGCAAAGGTCCATGAACTGGTGTCACATATGCAGGCTGAGAGGGGCACATCCATTCACTTGGCCTTCCAAAACAGTCTGCCACTGTGGATACTGCCATTTTCCATCATTTGTTAGATCATCTTATCTTGTTCTTCTGTCCATGACTGGGGGGACAAGACGTCAATATTTGACAACCTGCCCCAGAGCTGGTAGAAACCCCTTCTGTACAGTCAGGTGGTCCGTGGACCAGAGAGAACTCATGCCTTTGAACTGCCAGCCAAGGCATATTGCTCCCACACCCCAAACTGGATAGATTCTGGGTGGCAGGCTCAGTGCCTGCTGTGTAAGGAGATTCTCGTGGCATTCTGATGCACTGACATCAAGAACACCATGTTTAAGGGACCGCAGGAAGGAGAGGCTGCCAGAACAGTGGGCCAATGCCAAACCCTGGTTCTCCATGGGCCCCACTCACGTGCATGACCAGGGCCCTCAGGAACGCAGCTAGAGTGCAGGAGGGCCCTGCACTATCTGGTTCTGGTACTTGATTAAGTTCCTTTGTTAAGGAGGCATTCTTTTCTTAAAATATGAGTGAAAACCTGAGAATCACAAACATGAAATTGCTTACCTTTATGTGTTTTTTTGTCCAGTTCCATATCCTGCAAAGTTACAGAAATGGTTGATTTTGTAATAGAATTCTTTCTTTATGACAGGTTGAAAAGTACATGCAGCAAAGATATATATAGTATATACCATCTTGAGCCAAAAATGAGTTCTTAATGCCTTTTAAAAAAATACAAAAAAGCATGATAATGATTAATGGCATGTCTAAATGCTTAGTTCTGCACCGGCAATATTTTTGATGATCCCAAACTCTTAGTTTTTTTGTTAGGGCTATACTAATTAGTTAGGGCTATACTAATTCATTTAGTTCAGGTATCTACATGGTTACCTGAATCCAAAATTTGAGGCTAGTGTTTTTTATTTGTTTGTTTGTTTGTTTGTTTAAATATATTTTATTGATTTTTTAAATTATTATTATTTTTTTTTACAGAGAGGAAGGGAAAGGGATAGAAAGCTAGAAACATCGATGAGAGAGAAACATCGACCAGCTGCCTCCTGCACACCCCCTACTGGGGATATGCCCACAACCAAGGTACATGCCCTTGACCGGAATCGAACCCGGGACCCTTCAGTCCGCAGGTCAACGCTCTATCCACTGAGCCAAACCGGTTTCAGCGAGGCTAGTGTTTTTGAGCACAGGCTGCAAATCCTGGCCTCACTGTCCATCCTGAAAGCAAGGTTTTGTAAAGCCAAACTTTCTCTCTTTTTTTTTTCCCTCTCCAACAGTTCTGGAAACAATCCTGTTTTCCAACTTTTGGCAAATACATTTTCTGAAAGAGACTTATTATTCCAATCCTGTGCTCTGTCATAATAGATATAGGCTATGAATCACTAACGGAATCACAGGAGTCAGTAAAGAGATAAAAGTCAAATGGGAACTGTCGTGGCAGGACGGGTAAGAGAGGGGCCGGTGAACAGGTGGCAGCAGCCACACTAGTGATATAGGGAGCTGGTGCTGGAGGCTCAAATGTGCACAGGTTGGGTTGTCACCTGACAGCTGCAAATGTCCAAGAGAATGTGAAACGAAATCTGTGTGAAGGTCAAGTGAGTCTAAGGAGAGGGAGTAGATGCTGAGTGGGAGACAAGCAGGAGAGCAGAGGGAAGAAAATTCACAATATGTGCATCCAGCACAGCAGAGCAAGGGAGCTTAATCTCACTTTCCTGACTGATCTCTGGCTGCATGGAATGCATGGGCTACTCACTGGGAACGGCACAGGATCTATTCCAACCAGGCAATTGAATTAAAACTAACTTTGTGTGTTTCTGCTGTAATGCACAATAATGAGCAGCCTTGCCGAAACCAGTTTGGCTCAGTGGATAGAGCGTCAGCCTGCCGACGGAAAGGTTCCAGGTTCGATTCTGGTCAAGGGCATGTACGTTGGTTGCAGGCACATCCCCAGTAGGGGGTGTGCAAGAGGCAGCTGATCAATGTTTCTCTCTCATCGATGTTTCTAACTCTCTATCCCTCTCTCTCCCTCTCTGTGGAAAATCAATAAAATACATTTAAAAAAAAAAAAAAACAATAATGAGCAGCCTTGTGGCCCTGTCTCAAAACAGAGTCACAGTCAAAGAAAGAGCAATTTGACACCTAACATATTTTTTTAAAAATATGTTTTATTGATTTCAGAAAGGAATGGAGAGGAAGAGACAGAGAGGAACATTAATGAGAGAGAACCGTTGATCAGCTGCTTCCAGCATGCCCCACACTGAGGGATCACGCCCCACTCTGGGGGACCGAGCCCACAACCTGGGCCTGTGCCCTGACCTGGAATCAAACCATGACCACCTGGTTCATAGGGCAATGCTCAACCACTGAGCCAGGCTGGACAGGCGACAGCTAACATTTTGAAGTAAACTGAAGATCTTTAATGCAGATTTGAGTGACTCAGAAATTGCATCCATTGAATCACACAGCAAAATGTCTCAGCGTCCCACTTAGAAGCCTCTCTTGTGCCGAAGGGAGCCTGTTTGACACATGTTCAGGTACTTCCCAGAAATTCGGTTGCTGAAGCCTCCTGGGCCCACAGAGGAGGCAGGCTCTGCACCCTCACTTCTTTTTTATCTCTTGCCTGGGTGGTTCTGAGAAATGCCATCTTCATTGATCAGACAGTTCAGGGGATCAAGAACTGATTTTCGCCCACAGTAGTGATCATCACGGGGATTCCTCCTGCTGACCCTTCACTCCTGTCCCAGGGATTATTTCCCAAATAAACTTCCTGACTGCACTTGCAGGCTCTGATTTCAGGAAAGGAAGGAAGCTCGGGCCAAGACACCTGCTTTCTGGATCTTGAGCACCTGTGTTTTACTGAGGGCGACAGACCTTGTTTGATGCAGGGGTGTGAAACTGTGAGCTGCACTAAGAAAACTATGCCGATAGAGGATGGGCACACAGACACTAAGAGAAAGGGTAGCGAAACCTGCTGATTCAGCTCTGGTTGGGTCCCAAGAGAAGAAACTTGGAAGTGTTCCTTGCCAGCATGCCTGACCATACCCGCAGTAACCATAGCTCCTCTTTGGTGTGCCCCACACATAGGTGCCCAGACTAGCCCTCCATGGCAAATGCCTTTATGCCCATTATTTCTAGAGGTTGAGAGGTCAGGAGCTGGTTGAATGTCAACTAGGTTAAAAACATGAGCTGGATTCAACCTCACCTACCAGACTCTGACCTGTCCTCTTCCATTACACGGTGGAGTGTTCCTTGCTTCTAGACATGCTCAGGTGTCTCTCTAGACTCTGGCTTTAAAGGGCTGGGGCCAGGCAGGCCAGGGTTTTATACTCTTATAAGAGAAATTAGGTCTCTCCCAGAATGAGAATGACGCTAAAGGGATATACAGGTGAGAGTCATTAACAGCAAGGTCCACAGAAGCCAGCAAAAAAGAAGATGGAATGGCCAAAAGAATCGGGGAAGACCTGAGGGAACACAACTGCCTCTTCCCCCTTGAAAGGAGAAGTACTTTCATGAAAGAGATCATATCAGTCACACTTCTTCCACAGCACTTAAAGGCTTTCCAGTACCAGCAGCAGTTTTGTGCTAAAAATCTAGAATTTGCCATTCCCCTCAACGTCCTTGGGAATAGTACCCAGCAAGCCCTGACAGTCTTGCCAACTGTCTTTAAGAACAATAACCAGCAGTAGCCGGTCTTTCTCAGTGGATAGAGCATTGACTGAAGGGTTCAGGGATCGATTTCAGTCGAGGCCACGTGTTTCCATTGTAGGCTCAATCCCAGGCCGTGGTCAGAACGCATGTAGGAGACAACCAATCGATGTGTCTTTCTCACATCTTTGCTTCTCTCTGTCTCCCTCCCTTCCATGCTCTCTAAAAATCAATGGAAAATACCCTCAGGTGAGAATTAACAACAACAAAAGAACAATAACCAGTAATCTCTGCCCTGGAAAGCATGCTGAGTGTGTTGAACACTTTGTTGTCTCATAAAATGCAAGGTCTCCAATATTCTAATTATGTTCATTTTACATGTGAGGAAGCCCAGGCTCTATAAGTGAGGACAGAGAGTAGTGAGAAGTGGGACACATTCACTTGGAGGTTTTTCTGGCTCTTGGTTCTGAGGTGTTCACCTGATGGTAAACATTCAGCAACTCTTGACCGACACCCCCTGTTGATGTTGCCACTTGCAGAGCTGAAGACAGTTGATACTCTGGGACTAAAGAGATTGCCTAAAATATATTAACTTTCTTCCTTGATTCCCTCCCCCCCACCCCAAAGTGATGTAATGAATGCAGAAGAAAGACTGCTGATTTGGAAGTCAGTAACCCAGACCTGAGCTTGACTTCCTTCCACCTGACCGCTCTGGAACTGGTTCCTCACCTGTAGGATCAGAGGATGATGCTAGGTGACTGAGAAGGACTTCTCCAATTGTTGCACCTTTTATCCAGTTCTGAATTCTCACTTCAACATTGCCTCAGAAATTGTTCTAGTCTCTCTTCTTATTTCTGATAAGCAATTTCATGTTTTTCCTCAGAGCCTTTCCAATCATGTCTACATTGAACATCTGAATGGTCATCTTTCTGTTCTAAGTCAACAAGATCCTACTTTAATAAGACATTACAGCTTTTTAATTTCTAAATGTCATTGATTTAACTCAAACAATAACAGATTTGGGGGGGGAGAAAAGGAAAAACTGGATTAATTACATTACTCTAAAATTGGGTATACCGTTCTTCATTTTTTTATTACTTTTTTATTAAATTATTATCTGTGTACATATTTTAACACTGCTCCCCCCTCCTATACATACCCTCCCTCCCCAGAGTTTTGTGTCCATTGGTTGTACTTACATGCATGTATACAAGTCCTTCGGTTGATCTCTTATCTCCCCCAGATCTCCCTACCCTCCCGGCTATAATTGGATAGTCTGCTTGTTGCTTTACTGTCTTTATATCTGTCTTTTGGTTCATCAGTTTAAAGAACATTTTCTTTAATATCCATAAATGAGTGATGTCATGTGGTATTTCTCTTTCATTGACTGGCTTATTTCATTCAGCATGATGTTCTCTAGTTCTATCCAGGTTGCTGCAAATGATGAGAATTCCTTCCTTTTATGGCAGCATAGTATTCCATTGTGTAGATTTGCCATAGTTTTTTGATCCAATCATCTGCTGATGGGCACCTAGGGCTGTTTCCAAATTCTAGCTATTGTAGCTTGTGCTGCTAAGAACATAGGGGTGCATATATGCTTTCTGATTGGTGTTTCTAGTTTCTTGGGATATATTCCTAGGAGTGGGATTACTGGGTCAAATGGGAGGGGGATTACTGGGTTCCATTTTCAGTTTTTTGAGGAAACTCCATACTGTTCTCCACAGTGGTTGCACCAGTCTGCATTCCCACCAGCACTGCACAAGGGTTCCTTTTTCTCTGCAACCTCGCCAACACTTGTCATTTGTTGATTTGTTGATGTTGGCCATTCTGACAGGTGTGAGATGGTACCACATTGTTGTTTTGATTTGCATCTCTCAGATAATTAGTGACTTTGAGCATGTTTTCATGTGCCTCTTAGCCTTCCTTCTGTCTTCTTTTGAAAATATTCTATTTAGGTCCATTGCCCATTTTTTAATTGGATCATTCATCTTCCTTTTATTTAGTTGTATAAGCTGTCTGTAGATGTTGGAGATTAAACCTTTATCAGTGATAACATTTGCAAATATGTTCTCCCATACAGTGGGCTTTCTTGTTGTTTTGTTCTGTTCTTCATTTTTAGTAATGCAACAAACGTTTGAGGCCATGCCTGTTACATATTTGATCTAAACATGGTTTCTGAATGAACACTGATGACCCCTTCGACACAAAACATAGGCATTTTGTAACCTTTTCCCATTGTCTAAAGTTCAAGACATATTGAGGAATATTTCCTATTTGAAAATCTCAAATCTGTGTTTTCCCTCATCAGGTCACCTCTCTATAGGCACTTAAAAACTTCTCCTGAAAGTCATCCTAAGCCTGGCAGCTGGATGGGTGCTCGAGTGTCAGTTCTTCACAACATGTGAACTGGCCTCATCAACCTCTCTTAGCTCTGAAAGTTCTGTAATCTCTTCTAAGACACAAGCATTATTAAGAAGGTAACTCAGGAGATACAGCAATTTCTACTGTGTCACATTGCCCAATATATGATAGCCCCTCAATGCTTTCTAATTTCAATGCTAAATCATAGCATAATAACTATGGTAACATTAGAGACCCGGTGCATGAAATTTAGCCCAGCCTGCACCCTCTCCAATCCGGCATCCTTCTCACAATCCTGGAAAGCTGGCTCATAATCGCTCATCTGCCTGTCTGCCTGGTTTCCCCTAACTGCTCCCCTCCCCCCGAGCAGGCCTCACTGCCTCTGTGTGCCAGCATGATCGCCCCTAACTTCACCTCCCCTGCCAGCATGTTTGCCCCTAACTGCCCCCTCTCAACCGGCCTGGTGGCTCCTAACTGCTCCTCCCCCCACTGGCCTGGTCATCCCTACTACCCCTCCTGCTGGCCTGGTCACCCCCAACCACCTTTGTCTGCTAGCCTAGTTGCCCCCAACTGCCCCCCCCCGCCAGACTAGTTGCCCCAAGTGTCCCCCCTACTAGTCTAGTCACCCCTCACTGCCCCCCTGCCAGCCTAATCGCCCCCAACTGCCCCCTTGCTGACCAAGTTGTCCCAACTGCTCTCCCCCCGCCCCCCACCTGATCATCCCCAACTGCCTTCCCCACTGGCCTAGACACCCCTCACTGCCTCCCCCATGCCAGCCTAATCACACCAACTGTCCCCACTGCCAGCCCAGTTGCCCCCAACTGCACCCCCACCCCCCACTGACCTGGTCGCCCCCAACTGCCCCCCATGTCAGCCTGGTCACCTCACACACCCTGCTGTTCAGTCATTTGGTCGTCCCTTGGGCCAACCCTGGGCAGCTGGGCAGCTGACATTCCAGGCTTGCCTGTGCCTCAGGCCAGCCCTCGGTGGCTGGGGGGTTGAGGGGTCTGGGCACTGCCATCTTTGAGGGCATGGCAGTCAATTAGCATATTCCCTCCTTATTGGCTGTGGGTGCTGCCATCTTTGTGAGGGTGTGATGGTCAATTAGTATATTCCCTTTTTATTAGATAAAGCAACAACCACAGATCCACACCTAAGAAACCATCCTATATGCAGCTACCATTCCAGATCAACTGAGGTGTCCACCAGGAACCTCAAACCCCTCCCCTTAGCTGCCACATATGCTAGGAGGAAGTGACATCTTCTCTTCATTTGAGATTCCTGATGCTGGCAAGTTTCTTTTGCAGTGAAGTGTAAGGCCCATTAGGATTACAGAAACACTAAAAGATGAGTGTGTCTATGGAGGGGAGAAGTAAAAAGAAACAACATTCATCTGGGCTTCTTGAAGCTATGCAAGTGGCATGGAAGAAAATACCATAATCACGAAAACAATAGTAATAATAAAACCTACGACATCATGAATTTTTTCCCCATTCTTTCAAATTACTCTTTCACCAGAAATGTATATTTTTGACCCCAAAATCAAATGTTTTTTTCAACAACTATCAATTACTGAGTATTTGTTCAGGACCAGGGTGTGCCCAAGCAAAGAGCTGTGTCAGTATAAACACTGTGACCTGAGGGTGCTTACCTATAATAAGTGGGAGAGAGAAGTTGCATATTCATTCCACAATAGAAGAAAATGTATATGTTCAAATGTTAAATTGAGTGAAGCATGTTATGAAAGCTAAGCCTTTGAATGAAGCCTTTGATAATTTTAGTAAATGCAAGACAACTCATCCCTCCAAGCACATGCCAGGCAGGGGCACACACGTATCCATGCTCAACACTCAACACATTACCTGAAGAGCCAGGGTACCGAGCTCCAAAGCATCAGCCTGAAAGTTTCTAGGTAGTTCGGTCATGGGGATAGTCCATGGAACTCAATACAGGGGTGACTGCAAAGGCATTTTCTTCCTCTGACTTCTGCAACACTCCACTGGCAGCCAGAGGTGACCAGTGACCACATCTTACACAGAACTCAGGAAGGGTCCTGCCTGCTGTATTAGAGAAGTCCAATTTAAAATTCAAACAGTGCCCTAGAGTTTCCTGCCATGCAAGCTGGTTTTCTCTTGGCAAAACAAACTAGCCCTCAAAGTCACCCCAAAGCCTAAACAGCAAAACGTACACCAACAGAGAGACAGGGATAGGGGCCAGTTAACCTTTTTTAAAAACCTCAGCTTCTTCATCTGACAAATAGAAATAATGATTCTCTGCCTCACACGAGTCTAACAATATCTATCTGCTCAGCCAGCTGGTCCAGATGAGAGAATGTTCTGTTCAGGGAAAGAGCCAGGAACACTAAGCAACTATCCTAAGGTTAGGAGGCATTTGAGCTCTTCTAGATGGAGAAGGTGCAGTGTCACTTCTGAGCATTCTGCACCGCAGCCTTGCAGCTCAGGGATCCAGGAGGCAGCCTCAGTTGTGCTTTGCCATGTGCAGAGATGGAGAGGGATGGGATGCAAGTTCATAAAGACAACCCACAGGTGGTGCTGGTTCTGCCAATCCTCTCCTCCACCCAAATGCATCCTTTATGGGAGCACTCGGGGTTAGCATTCTCTTTGGGCTGCTGGGGTTCGACAGGAAGCCAAGTCCTCCTGTGAAGTGACCACAGGGTGGGGTCTGCTGTTCTGGCACCATCTTCAACTCCTACTCTGTGGAAACTCTGCCAGAGGAGGCCTGTTAGAGGAAGCAAGACCTTCTGAGGCCAATGGTTGGTTACCAGGCAGGAGGAAGGGTTGGGTCTCTAGGAAGCTTTCATGGGGCATAACCAGCCTTGACAACCTGGGCTAAGCCTGGGCTCCCAAGGCTGGGGCAAGAGTAACAGGTCTGAGCCTGGGGTAAAAATGGGTTCACAGATGCTTTTCTAAATCACTTTAACCCCCTTTATGGTATATCTTTCTATCATAGTTCATGAAATCCAAATCCACAACTTCCCCCCAATGTTTGAAATGCAGACTCTGGGTAGTTTGCCCTCCCTGGGTTCTGGCTCTCCTATATCCCCCCCCCCCCCCCCCCCCCCCATGATTGTGCCTGCTCTGCCATTCCAGTCCTGCAGCCACTCTAGGTTTGTAACTGGACAATTAATGTTCCAGGCGGCCTGGAGCCAATTCAGCAGAGACAGGGTTGAATCATATATAAGCGTTTATTCCAATAATGCCAGCAGTATGGGAGAGCATCAGGTCATCACAAAAATCTGCTCTGCACCCCCACCAGAAGCCAGCTGCTTATACTGGGTAGGAGGAAGATTACACGGAGAAGTTGAAGTCAGCAAAAGGGATAAGAAAGGGTATGCAGCTGAAACCTGTTTGGCTCAGTGGATAGAGCATTGGCCTGTGGACTGAAAGGTCCCAGGTTTGATTCTGCTCAGGGGCATGTACCTTGGTTGTGGGCACATCCCCAGTAGGGGGTGTGCAAGAGGCAGCTGATCGATGACTCTCTCTCATCTATGTTTCTAACTCTCTGTTCCTCTCTCTTCCTCTCTGTAAAAAAAATCAATAAAATATATTTTTAAAAATTTAAAAAAAGAAAGGGTATGCAAAATGGGCAGTTTACAGATAAAGCTGTCTAGGGAGTTGCAAAGGTCTGCAGGCATGCAAAGGGCTGTCGGTTTTCAAAGGGCTGCCCTCAGGTTTCTCAGGTGGTTAATCTTTCCATGATAATAGGCAGCTCTATGTGGAAGATGGGTTGCATTCCAGAAAGGTGAGCTCCCAGGTCCCCCATGCAACTCCCCGGCAGGTTAGAATGTGCTTTTTGTAATCAGAACAAAAACAATCACAATTAACAGAGCATGATTAATATGATTGTAGCTGGTCCCAATATTCTATTTCTGCCCCTAACAGTTTATTTTCAATTCCAATTGTGTGGGGCCAGCAACTCCAAACCTCTTAGGGAGTTGGGCGGGCTTAGCCTGGTTTCCCCCGGAGGGTTGGCGGGTTAGGACTCAAACAAGTACCAGACCTATAGAGGGGGCTTTTGCAGACCTCAGAACCTAACCTGACACTGGGGAACCCTTTAGGACCCGGGGGAGCCAGGCGGTAATTCCTTATCCTTCAAGTCCCCAGGGGCGCTCCCCTCCCCCAGCCTTTGTCGCCCACACATTCCCAGACACCAGCCATGGGCCTGGGGCAAAGTTGGCGGCCACCTTTGCGCGGGGAAGTTCCCGCCTCCCCATCCTCCTCCTCCTCCTTGCTGCCATCCTTCCCTGGGGTTCCCGGCTGCTGTCTCCCGCTAGCGTGTCGCTGGGCTTAGCAACTCTAGAGACATGCCACAGGGCGCCCCTGGCCCACCCCTCCCGCAGGGCGAGTCTCCCCACACCCTTCCTTCCTGCGGAGCCAGAGGGCCGGGCGTCGCCCCGTGGTGCGCCCGTGAGCTCCCCGCCGGCCCGGCCGCGGCCGCTCCAGTACTCTCGGGGCAGCCGGGGGCGCGGGCGGCGAGCGCAGGGCTGGGAGCGGCGGGGTGGGGGAGAGGGAGGGAGACGCAGAGGGAAGCGGGGTGGGGTGCGGGAGGAGGAGGAGGGAGCAGGGGAGCAGAGGATCAAAGGCGGGCGCCGCTCCGCCCGGCTCCCGGCCGCTGGCTCTTTGGGGAGACGGACCGGGGGCGGCCTGGACGCCTTCGCCGGGTCACTTTGCCCCGGAGGTGAGTCCCCCGGCCCGGGCAGCGCGGGCGGCGGAGGGGCCGGAGGGTGCGGGGCGGGGGCTGCGGGCGGGCGGCGGGCTCGGAGGCAGGCCCCGCGGGGAGGGCGTCCTGGCTCCGCCTCGGAGCGCGCGGCACTCGCGGTGAGTCGGTCGGGGTGGTCGCAGCGGCGGGACCCGCGCGGCGCGGGTCGCCAGGCGGGCGTTGAGAGCGGAGCGGAGCGGGCTAGCCAGATGCGGAGGAAGGGGCCGGCGCGATCGGCTCCGGCTGCAGCCTGGCGCCCCGCCACCCCGGGCGCCCAGGATGAGGGGGGCTGCCGTGCGAAGTCGGTGGGAGCTGGAGAGCAGACCCGGGAGCGCGGCGGAGCGCGGCTGCCTGGGCTGTGACGGCGCGCGCGGGTGTGGGCTCGGGGGGGGGGGGGGCTTGGGGTGCAAGCGACCCCAAGAAGACCGGCCGGAGCTGGTGAGTGGGAAGCGGCGGAGCTGGGGACGAGGTCTGTTTGGGACCGGAAAGCGGGGCTTCGATTCGCAGAGCGGAGCGGGGAGAGGAAGGCGGCGAAGGTTCGAGCGCCTTGGCTGGGATCTCCCAACAGGCGGCCCGGACCGGGACTCCCGGAGCCCCTCGCCGCCGGGAGGAGCAGGACGGGCAGCAGTGGCGGCCCACAGACCCGCTAGCCACCGGCCCAGGAGCGGTAGGGAAAGCGAGTGGATTCGTGTGTTTTTTGTTGCTGTTGTTCAAGTTCGTCTCGATTTTCCTAAGTCTGATTTTTGCCTCTTCCCGTGCGCTCTCCAAGCCACAGCGGGAGGAGTGGGCACTTTAGGGCTGGGACTTGGAGCTCTGTGTTTTTTACAAGATCCCAGTAGAATGTGCGATGGCTTTTCAGACGGACAGAAGAAGAGGTCCTCTGGTCGTATTTTATTTCCTTGGGGATCCACTTGCCCACAGGGGCTCGGACTCCTGGCGCCCACATTTCAGGTGCGCACAGCCCTGCTGAGACGGCAGATGCGCTGGCGCCGCCTGGCCGCTGGCCCGCGCTCCCTGCCTGCGCTGCGGGCCACGTCCCGGGGTTTATTGCTGCGGACACTGGCCGAAGGCTTGGCGATTTGGGGATTCTGGCTACGTTTTCTAATTAGAATCAGGGTCAGGCACCCGGGTTTGCGTTCCTGTCCGCCCCTCTCTTACTCGCCGGCGTGGTGAGTCTGAGTCCAGAGGGAGAGGCTGTTGCGCAACCTGCAGCCGGTAGTGCTCAGCAGCCTGGTAACAAACTGGGGGGAAGGAGCCAACTTTTCCGTGCCGAGGTGCCATTGCCTGGGCCGAGTCGTGCTGGCGCAGGAATGCGGTCTTCCAAGCTGGAGTCTGACTCCGAAATTCTCACCGCGGCTCAAGTGGAAATGCGCCTTCAGGAGGGGGGGCGGGGGCGGTCTGCTGTCCGTGCTGGAGAGGACTGGAAAGTAGCTGGAGCTGAATTTTCGGAGGAATTGCTGCATGCTGTGTGCCTTGCAATTGTGTGGAATGCCTTTTTGGAGATCAGACCACAGGTGCGGGGCCTGTGGGATGTGCCAGGAGGAGCCCTCCCTCCCTCCCTGTCTGCCACACTCAGGCTCCCTTGCAAGGAGCAAATGTTGATTTCTGGCTGATCTGAGGCTCTCTTCCCATCAGGTCCCCAAGGACTGCATGCAAATGAAATAGTCACAATCAACAGGAACTTGTTAAATAAAGGGAAAAATTGGGACATTTACGTTTCAAGTTTCTTATTATGGAAGATTTCAGTGGTACTCAAAGGTAGAGGGCATAGTACACTGAACCTCCAGTGTAGCCCTCATCCCACCACCAAACTCATTCACCTTTTGACGCCTCCTTTCCCTTCCCCCTCCCGTGTTTACAGACCCTCCTCAGAGTTCTGGAGGCCATGTTTGCTGGATTAAAAACCCCGTGACAAGCTTATGTCACCTCCAAATGCGTCTTCGGCCATCTCCAGCTGATGACGTTACATTTTCATCTAACGGAAATGACTGCATGACTGCTTTAAAGTATTCGATTAGAACCGGGACCGGTTTGGCTCAGTGCATAGAGCGTCGGCCTGCGGACTGAGGGGTCCAGGGTTCGATTCCAGGCAAGGTCATGTACCTTCGTTGCGGGCACATCCCCAGTCGGGGGTGTGCAAGAGGCAGCTGATCAATGATTCTCTCATCGATGTTTCTAACTCTCTATCCCTCTCTCTTCTTCTCTGTGAAAAATCAATAAAATATTTTTTTTAAAAAAGTATTCCATTAGAACGTAGTGATGTGAAAATAAAAATGAAGGCACTCCCCCATTTCCATTTTGGAGTAGAAAAAGAAAACCTGCTAATAGTCTTTGAGGCATAATGGTGTGTGTGGGGGGAGGGGGGATCCAGATCCTGAGAAAAAAACATTTGAAACAATGAAACAATATAGATTTATATAACACTTGATGTGCAGAGGATACACAAGAATCTAGTTGAATCATGATAGGTAAAATAACTTTTTTTTTGGTGGAAACTTTAAAAATTACTTCAGCGATAACAAACCATTGATTTCATCCACATTTAGCATGACATAATAGTGCTACACTGGACTTGATGCAATTTTTCTCATGTAGCTCAATTTCCCCCCCTGGGAGTTACTACTATTATATGAGAATAAAAAGATATTTTCTTAGGTAAGTTTCCTTTCAAAGACTCTTGTCAGTGCTATTCTGAGGTTTTGAAGAGCAATCAGTATTTCACCTCTCAATTAGAAAACATTTGGTTACATCCCCTCTGGAGAGACCCTCTACTCACTCATCTTTGATTTCTGTTGTTGAAAAATAGCATGAAGAAGACCTTCTGGGACAGTGGGAGGGTGACCCCTACCCTCAGACACCTACATGCCCCCTTCCACCCTGCACACCTCTGCACCTTCATTTATATAAAAGCTGTTTCTAAAAATTGCCAGTGACATTCTTGGAGGAGTCAGCCAGACTACTGAATACCTTTATAAGGTGCACTATTTAAAAGCATCCTTAGCTAACCTTTTGTAATATGAATAACCATCCTGTAAGTGAGCACTTTTATAAGTCTTTCTCCTCCTAAGTAAAACCACATCTTTCCATGGCACCAGCATGACACTGACCCCTCACATTCTCTGCAAGGTCCCCGTGCATACTGGACATTCTCGTGTCCAACACGGACTGAGTACACCCTATAGTTTGAACAGACTTCAATTTTCCAGCAAAATCCTTGAATGAGTGGGCGAAGGTGGCAAGAATTGAAGAATGGAGTGTTCATTTGTCAGCAGCAGCAAAAACAGACTGGGTAGCAAACCCAGTGTTTTGTGGAAGCACTATGATATGAGGTGGTATCGGAGCATAGCTTATGACCCAGCATCATTACACTGCAGTCATTGGGTCAACATATCAAAAAAGCAAAACAATGAAGACATTCAAACATTAAATATTAAAAGCATTAAAGATAGGCGGACAAGTTCCTGCCCATGCCACCAGAAGTAGTGCAGTAGTAGGTGGTTTTAACAAATGTGACTGTTCAACATTCTCTGCGCAAGATACTTAAGACATTTCACATTTTTCCTGAGAGTTCAAAAGCATGTGTTTTAAAGAGGAGCTGAAGTAACTCAGGCGTCATACAATAATGCAGTGCCCTCATTGTCCCCTCAGGCAGTTTACTAGATTTCAACTGGAGTGGGGGAGGAGGACTGAGGGAGACACCTTTTCCATTTTCTCAAGTCCGCAACTACCCTTCCTCCCCACAGTTTTTTCTCATTATGCCTGTGAGAAGACTTAAGTTTCAAACCCTCTGCTGCTTGCTTGCTGAATAATCCTAGACCCCTTAACTTTTCTGAGATTGTTTCTTTTCACCCGTGTTCTTTCCAGGATTTTGAAAAGGAAATATATATGGTTGTCACAATTTTTTATATGGGGAGGATGATTGAGAACATTTCAGCATGTCTTAATGGAATGTTTCCTTTGTGTTCCCCATTGCTCTCTGAGAATAGAAAAAGAGCTCAGGCCCTTCGTTGTACCTGTGTCCTACAACTCCTCGTCGTCAAGAGTCAGGGTAAGGACAGTGTGTATACATGTCCCTGTAGGTATCCATTCCCACATAGAAATGGTGTAGACATTTGTGTCTGCTAGGGCTTAAAGGGAGGTATAGGAAAGGCTTATGAACAATATCTTTGACACAACTAAATTTAACCAACAAAACTTAGACTCATATCTATATCTATAAAACTCTAATATCCAAATAGACGGAATGGCGGAACAACTAAACAACTGGTTGCTATGGTGTGCGCTGACCACTAGGGGCATACTTGGAACATGGCAGGTGTCGGCAGCAGGAGGCAGAGCATGGAGGATGGTGGAGCAGGTGAGCAGGGACAGCCAGTTGCTGTCATCAGGGCGAGCCTCTGGTAATTACTGAAAATTCTTTGCTCCCCGTGCACTGCAGTCTCACTCCGTGCTTGCACCTGCTGCCAGCACCCGACACTGGCCCCAATCACTTGGCTGCTGGCCCTGATTGCCCCTCAGGGCTTCTCCACCTCCCCCTGTTCCTGAGGGTTGATCAGGGCAGCAGCTGCCGCTCGAATCTGCTGCTGGCTCCAGCCCCAATTGCTCTATGCCACCAGTGGATGTGAGTGGGCCTGATGCCATCAGCATGTGGGAATGGAGGCAGCAGGAGCAGGGCTGCTGGCAGACGGGACCAGGGGACCAGGGGCCACAGTGGGAGGGGGGGGGCGTGGAGGATGGGCCAAGACCCATCGCAGCTTGCAACCCACAGTTCCTTTCAAGATGCACGAATTCATGCACTGGGCCCCTAGTCACATTATAAAAGTACACAATGTGTATTCTCCAGAATACAATAGTATAAAGCAGATAACCAACCAACTACAAAGAACCATTATTTATAATACCATTATAACCGTTATTTATAATGATGATTTAAGTTACAAACTTTGTTTAGATCAAAAGTTCTAATCATCTTAAACCATTTTATGATAACCTGTTCAGTTACATAAAAGAACAAAAACAACAAGTATTGAGACCCAATATAACTGTTAAATAATACAACCAGGAAACAACATACATATGTGGGAAATAATAAAAATAAAAGCTGCAACCAAAAGCATACTGCAGAACGACCCAGGGGACACTTTTACTTGCATAAAAGTAATTTATCTAGGAGTTCAGTTAATGTTATTTGAGAGAGACGAGTATAGTGCTCTTGGGGTTCAAATCAATGTTCATTGTGAAACATGGTGAGTTTTTAGTTTGCCAATCGATTCTTGTATCGATCACGGGCATTTTTAAACTCAGGTCCTGATAATGCTGTAAGGAGAGAGCAGGTATTTCCTGATTGCAAGTTGGGTCTTTTCATCAAAGGCCCAATTACTTTACATTCATAAAAAATGATTGCTTCTCAAACATTTGGCTTCATTGGGTCACTGTTTTCAGAAGTGCTTCCACCTGTTACTTCCTTAATCTTTCTCTCCATTGGGAAATATCAGTAACCCAAAAAAGCAAACAGACATTTCAAGCAGCTAGAACCATAAACGTTTTATTTCACTGCCTCAACTTTAAACTGAAGATGCTTCCGAAAGAGAAAAATATATTAACTTCAAATATATTGGGGCTTCACAACCCTGCTTATGGAAGCAAAGACAAAAATGTTACATAAACTTACCTTTCTGCCATGTGTACAAAGTGCCGTTTTAAAGTTCTTTTTATGATTTTGGTCCTCACACCTCAGTGCCACAGGCTCGCAGTTGGTGCAAATGTTGGGGATACGGTTTGCTTCTGAGGGTTCTAGTGGGACTAAGTCCTGGGGCTGGGTTGGGTAATGCAGAGGCCCTGCCAAGGGGTGCACTCAGGATGAGTTTAGCGTGTGAGGGGACCCTGAGAATGCTCAGCTCTTCGTACCGAAGATTGCCACCAGTTCTCTTATTTGCAGTGTAAATAAAATTGCCTTTAAATAGAGTATGTATTTCGGTCGCCAACCTTAATATCTGAAGTCTCAGGCTCTGCTTCTTCCCTCCGGTGTTTCCTTTATTTAGAACAGTGGTCGACAAACTCATTCTTCAGCAGAGCCAAATATCAACAGTACAACGATTGAAATTTCTTTTAAGAGAAAATTTTTTAAAAATATACTTTTATTGAGTTTTTATAGAGAGAAAGGGAAAGGGGGATAGAGAGTTAGAAACATCGATGGGAGAGAAACATTGACAAACTGTCTCCTACACACCCCCCACTGGGGATGTGCCTGCAACCAAGGTACATACCCTTGATTGGAATCGAACCCAGGACCTTTCAGTTTGCAGGCCAACGCTCTATCCACTTAGCTAAACCAGTTAGGGCCAAATTTTTTAAACTTAAACTTCTTCTAACATCACTTCTTCAAAATAGACTTGCCCAGGCCATGATATTTTGTGGAAGAGCTCCACACTCAAGGAGCCAAAGAGCCACATTTGGCTCGCGAGCCGCTGTTTGCCGACCATGGCTTTAGAAGGACCTTATCCTTACCATTTGGGATAATGGTGCTACAGTGAGGCAAGCTGCAATCTCACAGGTTAACAGTGTGCACTGGGTCTGAGATGCATCTAAGCACAGGGTCTGGCCAGTGCTAGTAGCTCAACCCTTCATCTTTTTTATTTAAGAGCCATTCGTCTACTCCAGATATCCCATGGAGCCTCTTCACACTACATGCACGGGATCATGGTTATGTCCCAGCACTCAGCAATCATATCACTCTCCCCATCTAGACTAGACATGCTTACACATGTCTCTTGCCTGAAAAGAGCCTATCTTCCTTTTTTTTTTCTTTTTTTTTTTCTCCTAAGTCCTTTCTTTCCCATAGTACCCTTGGGTACAAGCAGTTCAGCAACAAAGACCTATGAGTTGATTAATTAATGTGCATACTATTTAACAGTTATTCTTTTATACACTAACTCCAGAGACACAGCACATTCATATCAGTCCTCTGACACTGCACAATGCTCTCAAAGCCACCTTTAAATAAAGGGAAATAATCTGTTTTGTTATTTCTAGATTTTCTGCCTTGAACTCTCCTGATTTCTTTTTAAGCTATGGATGGAAGGGTTCCACCTTTACATGTGGGGCAACCACATTGTTGTTCTCCATGATAACATTAGATCATCAAGTAAAGCAAGCTGAGAGGGGGCACCTGGTCACGGTCTTGAGTCTCCGGACTCAGGGAGTGGTGGAGGTGGAGCCCAGACCAGCAGGGAGAGCCTGGGATGTGAATCTCTGTGATGACCCTTCTCTCTTTCCTCTCTGAGCTCCATGTGTCTTAGGCGGCAAGGAAGTGGGGGAGGAGAGCCATGGGCTATGGAGGCTTTAGCTTGGGTGGAAACTGAAGTGTGGTGAGGGGAGGGGTGAGTAAAGCAGAGACTCATGCAGATGTTAGTGCCGGTGGAGGACTGGACAAGGAATGGCCTCACTCCTGCACAGCTGCAGGTATCCCAGATGCCAATAGTCTGGCCTCTCAACACCTACCACAAGGATGTGTGCTTCTGGCCTTCCTGACCTCAGGATTTGGCCCTTGATGCTGGACATGGAGCCACTCCATGTGTGGGAGAGCCCCACTCAACATCCTCTCTGGGGTGGAGCTATTGTGCCTCCCTAAGCCTCACAACAAAGCCAGCCTGGGTGCCTTCAAAGGGTAGCCCCACCCCTCTGGTATCTAGGTAAAATGGAGGTGAGTTAATGAATTTGGAAAAGTAGAGTGATCCATGTTTAAAGGGCCAAAGTAAAATAAGCTTTCATGGCTTGTTTGTATCTTGTCACAAGAGTTATACAGGAAAACCAAGAGAAGCTTCTACTGTTGGTGATTTATTGCATTATCAGTGTCTCTCTCCCAGGCCAGAAGGGAAAAAGAAGAACAAGGAAAGGGAAGGGAGAGATCCAAATGTGTGTATCATTCCACTTGATTCCCTCAGCAATCTCTTGAGAATGTCCCCATGTTACACTTGATGGGACAAGACCCAGCAGGGTTTCCTAACTTGTCCTGTGATCTTTTACCAGAGGAAGGGCCTTCATACATGGACCCAAGTCTTTATGGTTTATTTGTTGTTGTGTTTGTCTCTAAAGTTCATGTTTGGTCCCCCACAGCACTCAGCTTTCTTGGCATTGCTAATGCATGGCATAATGCTGCGGACATTGACATATGCTGTGCAATAATAGTTAGACAGACAATTCTGTTTTGTAATAAAGTCCAAGTAGGACAAAATGTAATTAGGTAATTTCTTCAGCTGTGTTCTTTGTGCTTTCCGTAGAGGACAGCATCCACAGCAAGTCAGCGAACTGCGACCCCTAAGGACGAGGGGAATGTGAGGTTGTAGGCCAAGCCAGAAAATTATGCATCCAGAGAAGTCCAGGATAACAGAAATCTCCTGGAGGACATATAGCAATCAAAGGGGAAAATGCTTTTCCTCTAACATTTATTCCCAGACATCTAAAGAGAACACCAAAGTAAGGCAACCAGGAAGGCCTCATGAGAGTGTGTTCCCATCTTATTGTTAGCTTAAAACTTTTCCAGATGATGGAAATGTCCTTTGTCCTTGGACACTGCCCAGAAATGCTGGTCTTCCTGGAATTTGAATTCAGAGCTTTATATACTTCAAAGATATATTTTGGTGAATTGGATTCTGCCCATTGCGGACATCTCTCCTGAATACTACGTTGGTACATTTCTTAGAAAAGAAAGATGCACTCAGTTTCTTGAGAACATAAATCAAAGTGACATTGTTTCTACCAGAGTAAGGCTTGGCCCCAGAGAATGTCTTGAGAGCACAGCCCTAAATACTTGCCTGGGAAGTATTAACACATCCACCGTGTTCACCAGACCTTGCTCCTTCAGATTACCACTTGTTCTGATCGATGGCACACGCACTTTCTGAGGAGCACTTCAAAACATATGAAGAAGTGGAAAATTGGGCCTCTGAATGGTTTGCCTAAAAACAAAAAAAGTTCTATTGAGACAGTATGCACAAATGAAAGATGGGGAAATGTGTAGCTAGCGACGGACATTATTTGAATAAAGCACTTTTGATGTTTCTCTTGAAATTATCATGTGTTCTTTGATTACAAAATCCAGTATTATTAACCTGTACACCTAGTACATGCAGCTAGCTTCCAGACTTCTTTTCCTATACATAAGCCCTCCTAAGACTCAGCCCTGTCTATCCACATGCCCCCAGCATCTTGTTGGGTGTTCCCTGGGGCATCAACCTCAGAAAACATCAACCTCAGAAAACCTCCCCAGATCCTCTCACCTCCTGACCATACCCTTGGTCTGGTGGGGACACACAGCAACCCCGATAACCACACCTGAAAACTGCTTACCTCTTAACTTAGACTCTTACCTAATTTCTTCCCTAAATATTTTTACCTCTCCCCTCCATCGTTTCTGTCATTAGCCCCATGTAGACACTCATCTCTTGTCAGATTCTCTCAGTAGAATGCTGCAAGGTCTCCTTACCTTCCTTCTTGTGCTTCTCACCTCTGTTCTCCAGGACAGATCTGCTTCAGTGATTCTTCTCCTGAACCTCTCTATTGACTTCCCTTCTCCCATGACATAGGACAGGCTACGTGTGGAGAATAACAGGCTGTTCATGATAGTCCTGCCTATGCTCCAGCCTCATCCCCCCCCTTTTTAGGCTCCCAGCATACTGGGAAAGTCCTGCCCACAAACATGCACAAGTACTATGTGTGGACACATCACTGCTTTCATGCCTCTCTCTGTACTTGGTTGCTAACTCTTCTTAATCTACTTAAAGGTTTAGCTTGGCCATCCCCTCTTCCTGGAGTCCTTTCCCCAAAGCTCAGTGTCCCCAATATGGGTGTCCTAGGTACCTAGACCCAACCAATGTCCTTGTGTGGCATTAGCCAAACAACCAAAGTATGAAATATCCAGAAATAACTTTGGGAATAAATATAAGATCTGCACAAAGTAAACTGCACATTTTTACTCATGGAATAAGAGAACACTTGAATAAATAGAGAGAAATACCATGCTTCTGGATAGGAACACTCAAGAGTAACAAGATATTATTTTCACCAAGTTACTTTGTAAGTTAAGTGCCTTTTCAATCAGAATCCCAACATGACATTGCGTTTTGAACTTAACAAAACAATTCAAAAGTTTATATAAGAATAATCAAGCTATGATACTATTTTTTAAAGTGACAAGGAATGAAGGAGGATTTGCCCTACCAGATAAAAAAAAAAAGTCAAACATTAATCAATCTCAAACCAATTAGGATATCTACGATCAAAAAAGAAAAAAAAGAAATGAGAGGTTGGGAACATGTTGAGAAATTGGAGTTCTTATGCACTGTTGATGGAATTGCAAAATGATGTAAATGTTATGGAAAACAATTTGGAGATTTCACACACCAAAAAATGCCCCCCCTCCCAAAACAAAACAAAACAAAACAGAATTATTGGACGATTCAGCAATCCCCTTTCTAGGTATAGATCCAAAAGAATTGAAAGCAGAGTCTTGAAGAGATATTTGCACACCCATGTTAACAGCAGCATTATGCACAATAGCCAAGAAGTGAAGGTAGCCTGTATGTCCACTGATGGGTAAACAACATGTAATTTGTACATACAGGAATATTATTTAGCCTTAAAAAGGAAGTGAACTCTGACACATGCTGCAACATGACATTGTGGAGGACATTGTGCTGAATCAAATAGTCCAGTCCCAAAAAGGCAAGTACTGTATGATCCTACTTATATGAGGTTTCTACACAGGTAAATTCATAGAGACAAAAATAGAATGACGGTTAATTGGTATTGGGGAGGAGAAGGAAAGGGGAATTGTTTAATGAATTCAGAATTTTACAAAATGTAAAAGTTCTGAAATTTCCCAACAAACAAAATTGTGGGACCAGATGACTTTTCTTGTGAATTCTACCAAATATTTAAAGAATAATTAATACCAGTTCTTCCCAAACTCTTCCAAAAGATAGAGAGAATACTTTTAACTCATTTTGCAAGACCAGCATTGCCCTAATATCAAAACCAGACAAGGACACAATAATTAATAAAAATTACAGGCCAATAGCCCTGATGAACATAGATGTAAAAATACTCAACAAATAAAATAAAATACTCAACAAAATATTAGCAAATGGAATTCAACAATACATTAAAAGGATCATACACCATGATCAAGTGGAATTTATTCCAGAAATGTAAGGATTATTCAACATCAGTAAATCAATCATTGTGATTAAAACACAATAACAAAATGAAGGCTGAAAATTATATGCACCTCTCAATAAATGGAGAACAGCATTTGACAAAGTTGAAAATTCATTTATGATAAAAACTCAATGAAGTGGATACAAAGATACATAATAAAGACCATGTATGATTGCCACAGCTAACAATCATACTGCACGGTGAAAGGTTTAAAGTTTTTTCTTTGGGATTAGGAACAAGACAAAGATGCCCAATTTTATTTAACACTAGAGGCCCATTGCATAATATTCATGTAAGAGTAGGCCTTCCTTCCCCTGGCTTCACTCCCAGCTGCCCAGGAGCCAGCAAGTCCTCACTTCTGTCTGGAGCACCACTCCTATAGCTCCCTCAGCTGCCCCCCTTCCCCTTGCAGGTGTCCTGCCCCTCCAGGCCACTCCGCACCTGCACATGCAAATTAACCTCCATCTTTGTTGGATTAATTTGCATATTCACTCTGATTGGCTGTGGGTGTAGCAGAGTGATGATTAATTTGCATGTTTCTCTCTCTCTTTTTTTTTTTTAATCAATCTTTATTGTTCATAATATTACAAAGGTTCCTCATTTGTTCCCCCCTCCACCAGGTTCCCACCCCACCCTCCACCCCCTCCCCATCCCCCATTGTCCTCATCCATAGGTGCACAGTTTATGTTCAGTCTCTTCCTCCCTCCCTTTCCTCGATAGTAAATCCCTTTTCAGATAGTAAATCAGATACTTAGCATTTTCTCATATCAATAATATCTCTTTTATAGGTAAGGTAATATTGAAAGTCTTAGAGTAAATAGGCAAGAAAAAGAAATAAAAGGCATCCCAATCAGAAAGGAAGAAGTAAAATTGTTACTACTTGCAGGTGACACTATAGGTAGACAAATCTGAAGACTCGACTAAAAAACTGTAAGAATAAATTCAGTAATGTTTCAGGGTAACAAAATTAATATTAAAAAATGTTGTTTTCTGATAGTTTTAACAAACTTATCAGTTTCATCAAAAAGAATACTGCCTAGAAATAAATTTAACCAAGAACGTTAAAGATATATTATGAAAATTATAAGAAAATAATGAAGAAATTGAGGATGGCACATAAAATTGAAGGATATACTGTGCTCATGGGTTGAGAGAATTAATATTGTTAAAAAGTCCATACTACTTGAAGCAATCTATGGATTCTATGCAATTCCTATTAAAAAAAAAAAAAAAAAGCTAATGGCATTTTTGTACAGAAATTAAAAAAAAAAAAATCCTAAAATTTGCATGGTACCACAAAGAACCCTGAGCAAGATGAATAAAGGTGGAGACATAAGTGCCTCCTGTTTTCAAACTATATTACAAAGTTACTGTAACCACAACAATATGATATTTGTATAAATCCACATAGGTATATGGAACAGGCTAGAGAGCCCAGAAATAAACCCAAACTAGGAATATATCATAGGAAATGACAGTTTTTTCAATAAACGGTGTTGAGAAAACTAAGGAGCCACATGAACTAGTAAAAGGATGATACTTTACCCCTATGTTATGTCAAATTAACTCAAGATGAACCAAAGATTTGAACATAAGGCCTGGAACCATAAGATTCCTATAAGTGCACTAACTGGTTTGGCTCAGTGGATAGAGTGTCAGTCAGCCTGTGAACTGAAGTGTTCTAGGTTCGATTCTGTTCAAGGACACATGCCCATGTTGTAGGCTTGATCCCCAGTAGGGGCTTTGCAGGAGGTAGCAAATCAATGATTCTCTGTAATCATTGATGTTTCTGTCTCTCCTTTGCCCTTCCTCTCTGAAATTAGTAAAAATATTTTTAAAAATAACATAAAATAAGATTCCTCTAAGAAAACATAAGCAGTAACCTCCTTGACATTGTTCTTGGCAGTGATTTTGTTTTTTAATTTGACACCAAAAACAAAAATAAGCCAGGGGTACTACATCAAACATAAAAGCTTTATCAAGGCAAAGGAAACCACCAACAAAATGACAAGACAACCTACCAAATGGGAGAAAATATTTGCAAGTCATATATGCACTAAGGGGTTAATATCCCAAATAGGTAAAGAGCTCATACAACTCAATCACACAAGTTGCACCAGGCTGGCATGACTCGGTGGTTGAGCATCAGCCTAGGAACCAGGAGGTTATGGTTTGATCTCAGTCAGGGCACATGCCTGAGTTGTAGGCTCTATCCCTAGTGTGGGATGTGCAGGAAGCAACTAATGGATGATTCTCTCTTATCATTGGTGTTCCCATCTCTCTATCCCTCTCCCTTCCTCTCTGAAATCAATAAAAATATGTTTAAAAAACGAACAAAAAAGCATAAATTGCACCTAAAAATGGTAAAAGGCTATGAATAGAATTATTCCAAAGAAAACATACAGGTGGCCAACAGGTGATCGTCATCACTAATCATCAGGGAAATGAAAATCAAAACCACCATGACCTATCCACCTCACACCTGTTAGAATGGCCAGTATAAAAAGACAAGAAATAAACTAGTATTAGTGGGAATGTAAATTGGTGCAGCCACTTTGGAAAAGAGTAGGGAGTTTTCTCAAAAAAAAAAAAAAAATCAAAAATAGGACTGCCATAAGATTCAGCAACTCCACTTCTGCGCATTTATCTGAAGAAATAAAAAAATGCTAAGGTCACACAGCTGGTGGGGCTCAGTGGTTGAGCATCGACCCATACACTAGAAGGTCACCAGTTCAATTTCTAGTCAGGGCACATGCCTGGGTTGTGGGGTCATACAGGAGGCACCCAATCCCTCTTACATTTCTCTCATTTTTTTTTCTCTCCCTCTTCCTTTCCCCACTCTCTCTTAAAAAAAAAAATCAATAAAAACATTTCAAACAACAGCAAAAAGCACACTAAAGCCTTCCAGACTGAGGGGGCAGGATAAGGGCAGAAGTCAGAGGTCTGGGTACTAGGATGTGACATTTTGCGGTGGCCTCAGAATCTGATCTGTTCCCATGGAGGTAACTCATATTTGAGAAACTAGACAGTCAGATGATTTCTTGGATGGCTGTAGTTCTCTATTGCTGCATACAGATCCCCAAAACTTGCCAGCATGGAATGCTCACATTGAGGGTTGGGGAGTCTGGCAGGAGCCAGCTGGTGCTTCCAGCTCCAGGCTATCATTAGGGTACAGAAAGAGGGTAGCCAGAGCTGGACGATCAGGGAACTTGGGCAGCTGTGTGCCAGCAGGGCTGCTCTTTGAACACCCAGGAGCTATCCATGTAGTCTCCACCTGGAATCCATTGGATTTCCACAGCATGGTGGCCTCCAGGTACGGGATTCCCTAAATGGCTGCTCAAGGCTTCAGTGCTAGTTTTCTAGCAAAAGGTGCAAGCTGCATGGATTTTCCTGACATAGCCTCAGAATCACATGTCAACACTACTGCCACATTCCATCAATTACAAGGGAGTTGAAAGCCCATTGAGATGCATGAGAGGGCAGAGATCCCGCCTCAATGAGGGTAATGCCAAGGCCACCTGTGCCATAGCTGTGGGATGGAAAATATGACATGACACAAATACTAAATAAAAATTTTTTTTAAAAAAAGACTCAAATTACATGCTTTACAGGTAGCAAATACATGAAAGGTGAAATCTTTTCTCAACAGAAAATGATTTACGTTCATATTTTTGGTATATGAAAGTCCCATTGTTGCTTATTTTCTCATGTCAATATAAATTCTTAGTGTGTCAGAATGTGTCTCAAAAGTGCATTAGCTAGTCCTGGCCAATGTCCTTCAGTGGTTAGAGTGTTGGTCCACACACCAAAGGGTTGAGGGTTTGATTTCCTAGTCATCATCCCTAGCCTTTGTCAGGGTTCGTGTGAGAGGCAACCAATCCATGTGTGTCTCACATCTTTCTCTCCCCCTCCCTCCCTCTCTTCCACTCTCTAAAAATCAATGGAAAAAATATCTTCAGGTGAGGATTAACAAAAAAACTGAAAGTGCATTCCAGAGTGTGATACTGTTAGGTCCACAGTCAGAAAGTGGGGCAGATTAATAGCACCAATTTTTGCACATTATATGGGTGCATTAGTTACTAAAGTGAATTTTAGATCTTAGGAATTCTGTTCAATTCCATCATTCTATAGTGTTTTCACTGAAGAAGTGGAAGAGAAAGGGGAGGAAAATTGGGAGTTTTATGTCCTTGCATGTCTAATAACTTCTCCAGACTTCTACAGAAATCAGTGGCAACGTTGATTTGGATCTAGCTTTTTAGGCTTTTGGTGTGTGTGGGGGTTTTTTCTCCCTTATTCATGTGCAAATTAGAAAGACTGGTTTAAGCAACTATGTGAGCACATGAAACAGCAACAAATGATGTCAAAGCAGCGTACAGATGCTGAACCATGGAGTTTTTCCCCCCAAGGTGATATAAGCTGGGCGCTGGGAGATGCTGACTCAGAAGCTCAGTGGAGTCGAGTCGGCATCTCTACCATCTTCCTGGTTCCCAGCTGCTGCTACAGCCTCAGACATCACATCTGAAATCAAGGCAAAAGTGGGAGAGATGAACAGAGCCCCCCAGAAGGCATTTGCCCACAGCTCTCTTTGGCCAGAGCTGTGTTTATAGACACTCTTGGTTATAAGAAAGGCTCAAATGAGGATGAGGAGTTAACCTTTCACCTCCAGGTGAAGATGGTTAAAGGCGGGAGCCTGTGGTGGGATCTCTACTCAGCCAGTGCTTGTCATCCACCTCGCAGTGAGACGAGCACCAAGGCACATTGTGAGATAGATGTGGGATGGGAAGACCACACTGTGTGTATTTGTGAACAGAGAAGCGGTTTGTTGGTATCTCTGAAAGTGTGTACGGTGAGTGTGGGAGGGATGGCAAGTATGTGGGTACAGAGAGGCAGCATGCCTTGGGCTTGGGCCAGGGCTGCCAGGCAGACGCCCTGGACTGAGGCTGAGCAGAGGTGTTTGGCTGGAGTGAGCACATGCATCTCCTGGGAGCTGGTAAAATGCAGGTTCTGAAGCAGTGGTCCAGGGAGAGGGGGTCCTGAATTTCCACCAAGCATCTTGCTAATATTGCGTCCCTTTGAGAAGTCAGGTTCAGGAGGCTCTCAAACTTGTTTGCAGAGTAGCTTCATCTGGGGATATAGAAAAATTGGTTCACATACAAATAACGTAAAGAATATAAATTGACTCGGGTCAATAACATTAAAGAAGCATCTGAGTCAGTGGCCCTTATTGAAGTATCTGTTAAAGCTGCACTCGTCAGACTAATGCGCACACTAAACACCTGGGGTTTGCAGATGCAGATTCCAGCTCAGCTGCTGTGGGAGGGCGCCTGGGATCCTGCATTTCTAACCAGGGCCAGGGGGTGGCAATGCTGCTGGTCCCACCAGGCCATACTTGGAGCAGCCGGTAGTAAAGGCTGAGATGGTGGAGAGGGTAGGGGGAGGCATGGAAGAAGAGGACTACATCTGTTGACCCTGGTTTGAGCCAAAGAAGGGCAACAGCTGTTTTAGCTGAAGCTGCTAACGGTGCAAGCTTGCTGACCACTCCAATACATGTTTTTACTCACCTTATGTAAACTTACATAACCTGAAGTTGGGGTCAGAAATATAATATACTTAAAGTTTGTCTTATGTAAGGTATATAAAAAACACAATCTAGTGTCCCTTTTATTTAAACACTTAGAGGTCAAAACAAAACAAAGCAAAAAAATAAAAATAAACACACACACACACACACACACACACACACACACAAATGCTAGAACTGGCAACCGCTGCGCCTCTGGGTTTATTGAGGTGAGTGTTGCAAGGACATGTGGATGGAGCCTAGGCTCCGAAGGCAGCAGTCCATGGCCATCCTGAGCTCCCGCACCTTTATCCAGTTTACTTCTTGGCATGCAGTGGGTCTAAATAAATACACTAATACATATTACATACACAGATAAACACATACACAATATGCATATATATATATATATATATATATATGCATATGCATGCTTAATCTCCCTGCCCTGACTCCTTCCTCCCATGATAGTTTGCCCATGTGAAGTATGGTAGGTTATTTGTAAACATGGGCATCAGCAGTTCATTTCCCCACACCTGCCTTTGCACTGTGACTTTCCCACACGTCCCAGCAAGGAGAGGAGTCCAGTTCACTCTGTTCCCCTTGTGTTTGGACTGGATGTGGTGCTCTTCTCCCATGCCTCCAATGACTTTGACCAACATAGTGAAATGGGGATGAAAATGTGCCAGTTCTGAACCCAGGCTTCATGAAGCCTGGTGCACTTGAACTTGCTCTTTTGGACCTCGTCCACCAACTTGTGAAAGAGCCCAGGCTATGATGTGTTTCTGCCAAGAGCTACCAATGTCAGTGGGGCTGTCCTGTGCGCTTCAGACACAATGGAACCCCTCGTGCCTGGAGTCTCGTTAAGTGACTCCAGGAAAGATCTTCTGAGAACAGAGCAGCTCAATTCAGCTCCCCCTGCTGACCCAGAGAACTGTGAACAAATGAAGTAGCTGTTCTTTTAACCCACTAACTTTTGGGGTGGTTTGTCACACAATGGGTAATAATTGATACATATGGCTAGAAAAGGATTGAAAAAGTAACTGCATAATTATATATATTCTACTGCTCTTGCAGAGAGGAAACTTGGGCAGTGTCTCAGCAAGGATCGTTGAGTCCCTGTGGAAGATAAGGCCCCAGGTAAGCTGCTGGTTCACACTGAACCAGAATTGGAGGGCCAGCAAGACATGTTTCATTCTTTAAACATACAAAGTGCTTAAAACAGTGCCTTATGAAGTAGCTCCCTCATCAGCGTTTGATGTCTGTTTGCCACCTCACTGTGGCTCACGCTGCCTGGCGGTGCGCTGAGATGGAGAAGCACTAAGTGAATGGTGATACATTGCCTACCTCCGACCTTTCGTTAGGCTGCGGACCAGAGACTGCAGTGATAAGCCGAAGAGGGACAGGCTTCCTCGTCCTGAGGCCCATAGATGTGAGTGCTGGGAGTCCTCATAGAACAGATGAATATCCATTTTTTCCGCCTTTGCTGCGAACCCTCTTTCTCAGGCAGGCCCAGGTGTCTTTATCGATGAGCTAAGTGGCACCAAGAGGTGGGGGTTTCACAGAATAGGAGTTAAGTGTGGTGGAGTCCTCCACCAGGATTCTCAGCTAGAAACTGCTCCTGGACCTGCACTACCCTTGACACCAGGCCTGGGCCAGGGCGTTGCTGGGCTCCGGGGTGAAAGGTAAGGCATTACTCTGCTGTTCCTAGATTGGGGCATTGATCCTTGAGTTGGGATTTTCCCGTGTAAAAACCTTTTCCATGTTCGTCTTCATTTCATCTGTGGTGACTCAGCCCTACTCATGGTCTTGGCAGGTATAAGCTCCCTGCGGAGGCTGAGATTCCTGCAGGTGTCCTGACCTAGAACTGAACATCCTGCTTCTTTAAGAAGACAGTATTCTAGACATATGAATATGAAGGTCACCTTCCTGTCCCCATTTCTTCACATATACGCACACCTAAACACACTCACATAGATACTGACACATATGGGCATATCCACTCAACACATTCACACTCACATGGGCCTACACATTCACGCTCACTCACACACATACACTGTGAATAGTAGTAAACCCTCCTGTGAACTTCACCACTGTAGGAAGTGCTTCTGGGAGTCAGAAGGGAAGTGAGCCACAGGCCAGCATCTTGCCTCATGTGCACCAAGTTGAGGATGAGACCTCCTGGCCACAGCCCCTGGACTGTATTGAGAAGCCTCATGGGGTGTTTTGGGCCTTCACCAAGCAGCTCTCCCAACAGTGTGTCTGAGCCTGTTTCTTCCAGCTGGTGGGATCTGGACACAGTCCCCAGAATTGGGTTCACTGCCCCTCTGCCCATAAATAACAGCAGAGGCAGGTGCGGAGGGAGGGAGGGAGGGCAGACCGGAGCCTGAGAGCACGAGCTGTCAGGAGAGGGCCATGGGAAGAATTTGGAGCCTTAGGCTTTTATAGAAGTAGATTCTTTCTGTGCTGCTCCAGGTATTGACTAGAGTGGTATGGGGAAGGCAAATGAAAATTTCCCTGTTGTATTTGGTTCTTTAGGGAGGCTCAGTTTGTCTCCATGCCTGAATGAGGAGTACACAGATCCCAGTTCCCTGAATACTTTATGTAAAGCTTGTCTTTGTGACTTCCTGATTTTTATTTATAAAGAGTTATTTCACGCAAAATAGCAGTTATTGTTTTGCCTATGAGCCCGCAAGGATGAGATTTGCTTATGGCATTTGGGAAACTGAGGCTGAGAGGAGGGAAAACAAGCCATAGTAACTTGGGGAGGGACTGGCTGGGGTTGGAGAGGGAGTGGTATTGGAGTATAAATAGGGACTTTGCAGTCAGTCTGCCCAAATTTGAATGCTGGCTTACTCCTTACCCTTTGGGAAATTATTCAAGTAATTATTCAATTATTCTCTGTGCCTCAGTTTCCCTCTGATTGAAGAGGATGCACCAGTGCCTCTCCATAGTGTTGTGAAGGCAATTACATGAGATGACAGATAAACAGCTTTCAGTAATGTCAGCCAAAGTGGGATCCATCATGCAACCACTGATGCTAGTGTTTCCTAACCTGGGTCTTTAACTAAGATGAGTCCCTGAGAAATGGGCTTGTCAGAATTCCTAGGGCCATGGTTGGCAAACTGCGGCTTGCGAGCCACTTGCGGCTCTTTGGCCCCTTGAGTGTGGATCTTCCACAAAATACCACGGCCTGGCCAAGAGTCTATTTTGAAGAAGTGGCATTAGAAGAAGTTTAAGTTTAAAAAATTTGGTTCTCAAAATAAATTTCAATTCTTGTACTGTTGATATTTGGCTCTGTTGACTAATGAGTTTGCCGACCACTGGTCTAGGGGATGAGGCAATGCTGGGAAGCTTGGAGGCCAGAGAAAGGGGTGACAAATGCCAACTTATCAAACCATGTCCAACATTCTGTAGGCTTGGACCATCTGAGTATGACAAAGCCAGGGATGCAGCGAATCCCAGAGGCCCTGCCTAGACCAGTCTTTCTGAGCCCATAGTGAAGTGCCACAGGGTCACTGCCCAGCACTTCTTTGTAGGCCTGATGCTGGTGGCAGGTGCGGGTTGGCCATTGAGGACTGGTACCAGGAGAGGGCAGGTGGAACTATTAATGGAACGAAGGTCCTAAAACTCACAGAAAAGAAATTTTCAAGCCAAATGTGCTGCATTCACGGGCCCTGTGGATTTGGTGCTTAAGACACCAGCTAATTAGCTGAACTAATGTGAGTTCAGTTTCAATCAGTTGTGTGAATTCTTTAAACATACAAGTCATGATTAGTGGAATACCAAATGAAGCAAAGGAAAGGATGCCCCTTGAGATTCCAGATCTGTACAGGCTGGGAGAATGCCATTTGCAGCCAGCCTAGAGAGAGCAGTATACTCACGGAGCCTTTGTGCAGAGCAAATAATATCAGATCAGTGTAAACCCACGCCCCACAGGTAGGCAGGTGCGGCATATTAAAAGGGTGAGCCCAAGATGCTATCACCCGGACGTTGTTAGCAGCTGATTTTGACAGAAGCTGGCCCACAGCAGAGTCAAGTACAGGGCTAGCAGTGAGGGACTACTGTATGAGGGAGGTGCTTTTGACATCTTTCCATGGTAGACCCAGGAATATTCCATCAATGATTCCTGAAGCCTGGGGTGAAGACAGACATCTCAGGAGTGGCTCCCAAGTGGGGATCCACATTAACCTTTACACTGATTGAATGATGAAACAGGAAACCTAGTCATAATGACAAATGACATCAACTTGACAGCACTTTGAAGTATTTGAAAAATAATGAGGGATATGTCATGGCTGAAGACAGCTCAGTTCATTAACTCACTGTGTCCCAAGCCATTGGGCACCTACTGTATGCCTATGCTTTTTGGAAACACAATAAAATAGGAATTGTCGCACCTTTCTTCAGAAATCTGATAGTTTCCTTTGATTCAGGTACATCTTGGAAGCAAAAAACAAAAATGTATAAAAATACAAGAAGAATAAGAAATAGTAAGGATAGATGAAGAGAGTAAAATTAGGGCTAAAATATACTATGTCATGAGTTACTGTTAACTGCTAACTGTTTAGTAGATGGAGTATCTGGCAGGGTACAGGGGACCCTGCCCAGCTCTGTCTTACTAGAGAGTTGTGCTTCCAAACACTGTGCTTTTCTGCCTGCTGTGCCTGTGGTGGGCCAGGGGCATCCACACAGGCACTGAGTAAAGACTTCTCTGTCCCTGGCCCTCTGGAGGTGCTCACCCCTTTTTGCTGGTTCCTGGTAAACATCACAGTTTCCTCTTAGGGTTGGCGCTTTGCCAACACTGAACAGAGGAAGCAATCCCCATAGCTCTGCCTTGAATGAGAGATCAGAGATGGGCATTCACTAGACAGAGAGCTGGGCCAGGCAGGGGAGGGAGGACTAGGGTGTGCACAGCACCGTTCTGTTGTCTGGTCCGAGAGATCTGCTGCTGAATACCATATTCCTGCTTGGGAGATTTTGGTAAACCTCCGACTTCCAAAGAAGAAACAAACAACAAACCTTACAGCCACCCCCTCGCAGGATAAAGGACATGAATGCCATGTGTTTCCTGCAGAGAATGGGTTGAGTGAGGTTTTGCATAATCTTCCATTCCACACCACTGAGCTGGAAAGAGTATAAAAACAGGCAGTGTGTGCCAGGTAGGATTATTAAGTATTGGACCTCCTCTCCTTCCTGGAGGATGAAGATCCTCCAGGGCCACATGGCTGCATGGGGAAGGACTCACTGGCCAGCTAGCTCTCCACCTACAAGTCCCCTCTTCCCTTTATGTGTCAGAACATCTTCCTGGCACCCAGCAGAAACTTCCTGCTACCAGCTAGATCCTCCAGGCAAAGAGAAACTGCACACCTTGCACAGTGGCAGGAATTTAAGGTGTGGATGCAGGTGATGCTGGGGAATGGTTTTCTGTGGGATCAAAACAGATCACAACAGTTCTGACATACTAACGCCTTTATAATGGAAGAGAAAGTCTATGATGCTTTGGACAACTAATGAGGTTTGTAATACAAGACAATTAAAGTACTGAGGTGTCCTCACAAATGTTAGGGTAGCCATGAATCCTTGTGCAAAAATCTAACCGGTGCTGTCAAGATCAATTTCATTGGGAGAATTAACACCAGCAACCTAAACAACACTCCATCATTCTTTCCTCTGAGAATGAATACATGCATTCAGTTGTAATCAAAATCTTGTTAAAGAGTAAATGAATTCACTTTTGTAGTTTTTGGTTTCTATTTTGAGCATCAAGCCCACCTGTGAAGTTTGGTTTCTGGTTTAACTGGATTTATTGTAACTGGGTTTCCCCCCAATGTCAAATATCTTTGCAAGCAATAACCTCTCATATTAAAATAAGCTCCTGGAGATTTTCAAACCATCTTTTATAAAAGTCTCATAAACAGGACTACTTTGATAGCTCTGATTTTTAGGGTGCTTAACCGATAAGGGCCCTTGAGCTCACCCTCAGTCCTGGTGACATGCTACGTCTGGGGGAATCCTAAAACAAAAGCCAGGATCTCTGCCAGCTTAGTTATGACTAAACCAGTTAAGAAAAAGTCTAAACTTGTGACTACATGACCACAAAACAGTGACATAATGGTGGAGGTTGAAGAGACAGTGGGCTAGTGAGTGATTCATATTGAAGGTGTCCTTGAGGTTGGATAAAGGAAGGCCCAACTCAGAGAGGTTGCAGGGGACAAGAGAGGGGTGGCCAGGAAAGGGGCTGCCAGGACTACCCCCAGAGTTGGATTTGAGATCCTGAGGAACCAATCTGGTCACCCTGCTCCTTAGCCATGAGGAAGGCTTCAGTGACTGCCCAGAGAAGACCCTATTGTGCTGGCTGTCAGGAACTTGGATGTGGCAGGTGCCATGGAGTTCTGATTTTCATGATGTCCTCTCCTTCCATCATGGCGACCAACCTGCAGATGCCCTTTATCCCACTGTCAGTGTGAGGTCACCTCATGGAGGTCCTGCCCAGCTCTCTAAGTTACTATGTCTGTATAGATTCAGCTTGAATTGCACTGTTTAATTCAAGGTCCTAGAGATGCCAGTTCTCATTTGTTATGGAAAACTCGCTCTTAATAAAAGTTTCTAGTTATAAGAATACTCACTAATGCATCTATTACAATTGCGGTCATTAACAGTGTATTTATTATGCTTACCACTTTGTGTACTCTTTAATCTAACACCAGAATATATCCTGGAGCAAAGAACATATGTATACTTGCTCCACTACTACAATGGGATTTGCCAGTTAAATTTTGTGATCTGGACTTTCACAACCTGGAGAGGTAGGGTGAGTTCCTTGTAGGTTTCAGACAACAGATTTATCCTTACTACTCAGTAAACTAATTTCAGACCAACCCTCCACACTCTCTGTATCTTGCTGAAGGTCAGCCACTTGACCATCTTTAGAAGACTCCCTACCCATCACTGCGCTTTTAGGAGGGGCACAAAACTCTCATCCTTTATTGCCACACTGGCTCCATAGCTCTGCTTGTAATTTAGGCATAAATCCTGATTTGTAATCTGAGTTTTCATTCCTCATGTTCCCAAGCTGACTGATTCTCTGTAGGAAATTGGCATTCAGGCCAGGAATGTTGCATAGGGGTTGGAGGTGGGGATGAGGAGGGCAACTGGATATTCTACTTTTCTATGAGACACATCAAACTGACGATCCAAATCTTAGACAATATTGGTTATGGTTGGAATAAGCATGGTAGAGACATCCTTTGTAACAAAGCCAGTGAGAGTTTGAACAGAATTAGGATCAGATTCTAGGTCTTGGACCTCACTTTTCTTCATATAAAAAAAAAATGAGAATAATAGAACACTAAGGTTATAGGGGATTCTAACAAGATCATACTGGTTAGCATGCTTAATCCCTAGAGAAAAGCAACTGCCTGATAAATGAGGATTGCTTCTACTTTTATATTCAAAACTGTTAGATTGACTGCATGTTGCAAGAACAACAAGAGAGAAAACCTGTCTCTTGCATTTTTATGTGAATTTTAGGTTAAGCTTATCAATTTCTGCCAGAAACCAGCTGGAATGTTGCTAGGGATTGCATTGAGTCTGTAGATCAATTTGAGAAGTATTCCCATCTTAACAACATTAAGTTTTCCAGTTCATAAGCATGGAGTACCTTTCCATTTGTTTAGTTCTGTAATTTCTTTCAATGGTGTCATACTTTTTGGTGTACAAGTCTTACATAACTTTTGTTAAAGACATTCCAAGTGTATTATTCTTCTTGATTCTTAAAGTTAGCATTTTATATACTGGGATGAGTGTGAGCATCCAACAAATGTGGGTGTAAATTCTGATTCTGTTATTAACCAGGTTGTAAATCTGGGCAAGATACTGGCTTCCCTGAACATATGTTTCCTCATCTATATGGTGGGCATCATAATTTATTCCTGCTTGGGTTAGGAGGTTACTACCCAGGGAAATATATGTGACAATACACAGCACAGTGAAAGTAAATATTAGTGTTATTCCTTCCTTTACTAACTCTGCAGTAAAATCTATTATTTTTTTCACATATAATATCTTGTTCTCTTATGCAGTACGAGAGTTGGGGGGAAAAAGATCTGACTACTTTTGTAGTTTAGATATTTTAAAACATTTTTCACTCATATTCTTCAGTGATAACATTTTTTTATCTATCTCTAATTCTCAACTTCTCCCTCTTGCACCCCCAAAAATCCCTTCAAGTTTTTAGAATTTTATATCAAAGTAGTAGTAGAAGAAAAGTACATTTTTCTCAATTTAATATCTCATTGCTTACTTCTTATCTTAGAAGCAAGAAATTTTATCAGAATCTATTCATATGTATATGAATAGTTAAATATATATATTTCAGCATATTTAAGAATGTAATGAAATATTTGGGGTTATTGATATCCAACCCATTTAAATCAAGCAAGTTAATTTCCCTTCTTTGAGTTCAGTGCTTTTTTATCATGCATAGGGACTGTTTAAAAAAAAAAAAAAAGATTTCAGAAGGATAATGAGGGACTGATCACCTATCCTTGAAAGGACAGGCACTGTTGTGAGGTGATGGTGAGCTCACGCCCCACCAGGATTCAGTTGGATGAACTAGTAAAAGCAGACCTTCAGGAACATTGGGTCTTCTCCCCAAGGTAGAGAGACACAGGGGCTTTAAAAAAAAACAAACAAGCACACTGGAGCCCTAGCCGGTTTGGCTCAGTAGATAGAGAGTCAGCCTGCGCACTGAAGGCTTCAATTCTGAATTCCTTCAATTCTGGTCAAGACCGAATGTCTAGGTTGTGGGTTCGATTCCCTGTAGGGGGCATGCAGGAGGCAGCCAATCAATGATTCCCTCTCATCATTGATGTTTCTATCTCTCCCTCTCCCTTCCTCTCTGAAATTAATAAAAATATATTAAAAAAATAACACTGGAGACTATCGCTGTTAAAAAGAAGAATCGTGAGCTGGTGAAGAGTATCAGCAACAGGAGCTAAAAAGTTGAGTTTAGCTAATGACTCCTGTGAGCATTTGAAGATCACACTCTATTCCGACTTTGTACGTGACACATGGGTTCACTTCTGCTCCAGCTAGATGGAAAGGATGGCTAAACACTACAGTGACGGCTTCCCCAACCTGGACTGTCAAAATCTATGGTTTTACACTGCAAACAGTTCACACTGTCATACAGTTTGTGATCAGCCTGATGCACTGACACTCCCCAAACCTCACAGCCCTCACTCCCAGCTGGCTTCCCCACATTGCTGACATCACAGCCTAGACCGGGAAGGAGCAGCCTGATGGGCATGGATGTCACCCTGGTGAGGAGAGAGAAGTCCTTCCTGATCACAGGCATGACGGGTGAGGAGACCGAGACTGTTTCATGCTCTCTCGTTCCCACACTGAGTGGCACACAGCTCATTGCAGGTGGCGGTGAAGGGCAATGGTTTCACATTCACCAGCGCACACTCTGGCACCAGGCAAGGCTACAGTACATGGCCATTATGCTATTTACCCAAGAGCACATGAAAACTTCCCAAGGACAGTGAAACTGCAACGCTGACCTGCCATGGCATAAACATTTCTGTCACTGCATGATGTTAATGACTAGAAATAATGTGTAAAGGGTGGGTCAGTACCAGCCCACATTTACGAGCTTTGCCAAGAGCTTTAACAGCCAAACAGTATCCCCTCATGTCATGTGCAGGCAGAAGTTGCTGGTTGGGACAGAAGCAAGGAAAGGAAGCATTCTGGAGAAACAGGAAGTGGCCACTCTGTCATTTAAAAATTCTGTAGAACAAGATGAAAATCTTTATGAATGGTTGGGATAAATATATAAAGCTGATCCCTGATTATCAGCCAAGGAAGCAGAGATAATAATGCCTTGTAAAGTGTGCCATTGATCCTAATAATTCTGTGCAGAGCATGCTTTGGATATGAATAGCTGCATCTAGAAGTGTCACAATCACTCTCACTGCATTCCCACACCTCTCCCGAGGCCAGGTGGGAAGTCAAATAGCCAGAAGGTGTCAGTAAAGGTAAAACCAAAATTGCCAAGAAGTCATCCCTTCACCAGCCAGAGGTTTGCCCCCAGATTCAGGACCAGGTGTGACCTGTGCCGACTGGCACACTGGGGCTGTGCTGGCACCTGGTCCTCTAAGTAACATTTGGTTTGCTTATTTATATCATACTAATGACATTTTAGAAGATGCCAAATGGTGACTGCAATGCTTCTTTAGGAATTAATAAATATAATTGGAAGATGTAGGTACAGTTGGAGTCAACACAATTGGAAGAAAGTGACAAAAACAAAAAAATAGAAACATCCTTTATGTTATTACTAGAAGCTCGGTGCATGAAATTCATGCATGGGGGTCGAGAGGAGGGTGACCCTCAGCTTAGCCTTCACCCTTTCTAATCTGGCACCCTTCGAGGGAGGTCCAACTGGTCGTTTCGGCTCGATCCCAGCTATGGGATCGGGCCTAAATGGGCAGTTGGACATCCCTCTCACAATCCAGGACTGCTGGCTCCCAACTGCTCACCTGCCTACCTGCCTAATCACCCTCTAACCACTCCCCTGCCAGCCTGATTGATGTCTAACTGTTCCCCTGACAGCCCAGTTGTCCCCAACTGCCCTCCCCTACTGGCCTGGTAACACCCAACTGCCCTCCCTTGCCAACCTGGTCACCCCTAACTGCCTTCCCCTGCAGACCCAGTCACCCCTAACTACCCTCCCTTGCTGGCCTGGTTGCCCCCAACTGCCCTCCCCTGCTGGCCATCTTGTGGAGGCCATCTTGTGTCCACATGGGCACAGCCATCTTTGACCACATGGGGGTAGCCATTTTGTGTGTTGGAGTGATAGTTAATTTGCATATTGCTATTTTATCAGACAGGATACAAAAAGTATTGAGCCCCTTTCTACCCAGGTCTGTTTTTAATATATTTTCTGTGAGTTTCTACAGAATATTAAGCTACTTAAAGTTCCTATAGGCAAACAAAAGTAGCAGCTTTTCTTCTTTTTTGTCTCTGCCTTAATTCAAATGCTGTGCACCACCCCCAGTATTCATGGAACATAAAATCCAGGATTCTGATTGAGGTGCGTTAGACAGGACCTCCATGCCTGTCTCCACAATGCTCTCAGTAAAAGCACAGCTTTTAGAATGTTGCTCATATCAGCCCTGCCTATTTCAACATCAGCTCTGCCCTGGGAAGAGCACAAGACAGAATGTGTGATTTCTGCTTGGCAGCCTGTGCTCTGGGAGATCCTTTTCCCATAAATCAAAATAGATTGTCATCATAGGCTGAGACTGACAGTGCTAGGGACCCCAGGGGGTCCCGAGGGAGATAGATTTTAATTGGAATCAGCTTACCAATTTTACATTGTAAAGATTTTTTAATGAAAAAAATAAAAGATTTCTTAAGTTAGTAGGCATCTGAAGTAATTTGAAGACTTTAGGAAAAGAAATACATCTATTTAACTACTGAGATAGCATATTTGCATATTTCATATATTTAAGTATATTATAAATTTTATTTTATATTTTATCTAGTATTATGTATGTGCTTTGCTTTGAATACTGCCTTCTACATATAATAAAAACTCTTGGACATTATTATTGTATTGGACTATGGGCTGAATGTTTGTCATCCCTCCCCTGCAATTCATGTCAAAGCCTCCATTGTGATGGTATTTGGAAATGGAGGCTTTAGGAGTTAATTGGGGTTAAATGAGGTCATGAGGGTGGGGCTCTCACAATGAGATTAGTGGCCTTATAAAAAGAGGTATCTCTTGCCCAGAAAAGGCCATGTGAGGACACAGGGAGGTGGTCATCTGCACAGTAGGAAGAAGACCCTCACCAGAAGCCAAATCAGCTGGCACCCTGATTTTAGACTTCCTAGCTTCCAGAGCTATGAGGAAATAGAGGTCTGTTGTGTAAGCTGTGGTTTTGATGGCAACTTGAGCTAACTTTGCATCACTCACAGCACACTAGCCCTGGGTAATGGCTAAGATATTACATGTGATGCTGCTGAGCGGCAGCAGCTAATGAGGACATTTCCCACCCATTTGCTGGGTCCTCTTTATCAGTATTCATGTTTATTGCAGGCCTTATATTAGGCTGGGTCTATTTGCACGGCCAGCTACATTTCTGATGGGAAACTTTATGAAGCAGAGTTGGGAGCAGGAGCTCTGAGGCCAGACTGAGATCCAATTCTAGTTAAGCCACTTAGGAGCTATCTGACTGTTAGCTACTGACTTTAGCTCTAAGTACCTCAGTTTCCTCTCCTGAATATGGTAATGGTAATAACCCTCCTCACAGGATGGTTGTAGCATACTGAATTGTGGGGTACTTGGTTCATATCGCCTCTGATACTATCCATCCATCACACTATAGGCTGTACCTTATGGAATTCAAAAAGTATTCCACTTGTGGAGTCTCATCCATGAGTTTTATGTTCAGGTGTACCTCCTCTCCCTCTTCCTCCTCCTCCTCCTCCTTCTTTTTCTTCTTGTTCTTTTCTTAACATCGATTTCAGAGAGGAAGGGAGGGATATATATCATGACAATCATTCACTGATGGACTGCCTCATGCACACCCCCAACTGGAAATCAACCCCTGCATGTGCCCTGACTGGGAATTGAACCCTGACCTCCTACTTCATAGGTTGATGCTCAACCACTGAGCAGGTAGGCTAGGTGTACCTTCTGTACACTCACCTCTGCAAGTCCAAAGCTTCTTACTCCTAACACTTGAGATTTTTCTGCCTGGGGGCTCTTTTCCAATAGTGGAAGAGCACTCAGCCCACACCAAGTTGCAAGGGCCAGAGAGTGAACGTTCCTGGGGAAGCCATGGAGATTGAGGTGCGTTAGACAGGACCTCCATGCCTGTCTCCACAATGCTCTCAATGGAGAGGGAAATGTGTACAAATTCCCTGGTCCCTCACCCCTGAGTAAGACAATTCTGTGTTCTCTACATGGTCTCCCAGACTTCTGAGGCAAGATTAAGCCCCAGCTGCCGGTAGCATATTCTGGCTTATTAGCACATACTCTTTTGGCTTCTCTCTGCCCCCTACCTCCATTACTCACCACTACCTGTCCAATGCTCTGGAACCACCTCTCTAATGAACTACTTGCACTTAAATTCTTGTCTGAGGGCCTCCCAGTGGGAAGTCTTGGGCATCCTCATGGACATAGGAATCATAGCCTAATTGAAATGGTGGTAACTGTCTGCATTAAGCTCTTTTCTCCTACTTTCTAAGTGGACTCTTCCAAGGACCGGCAGAGAGCTGGGACTGTGGTGTCACACTGAGAGGTATTGTCACTTGCAAAGTGGTTCTGCTTGTGCATTGATGATGCTGTCCTAATTCACAGCATGTCAAAACCTCTTCAAGATGAATCACATGCCAGCACAGACAGGAGTAAATCTTAGGGAGACAATACCGGATCCTCACAAATGAATCTCCTCCTCTGGAGTCTAATTGGAAAGAATATGACTCTGAAATAATCACTCATTTGACCGCAGCAGCAAGATTGTTATTCCATGGATGTCTCATCCAAAAGCCCTTAAGAATATGCTCTTTTGCTTTTTTACGTCAAATGTAGATTCACCGCAGTGCATTGCCATTTGGCTTTGGGTCAGGAAAGTGTGAAGGCCTGTGGGGCTGCCCATTGCCATTAAAGGTAATAAAATTCAAAGTTCATTGAAGTAGGATAAATACACCAAGGCAGCTTTATAATAATTAAGATGGATGCTTCTGATATACATGGAAAGCACCTTCAATAGAGTTTTACCTGCATTTATGTTTATTCTACTACAAATTAAGACTACTTAAGGTCTTCAGTGGATATGTTAATGTCATTCAGAAGTCATAGCATTAAGCATATCATATTTGTTTCCAAAGTCTCAAGGTGCTTTTACCCCAGATATGTAAATGGTCCTTTGCCCCAAATTCATGGTTAGGTTGTCAGGAGCTTTGTGGTCTTCAGGGGAGGCTGGCGAGATAAAACCAGGAGAGAGGTCAGAACCTCAAATATTTGTGTTGATGTCCAGAACTGGCTATAAGCTCATCAGCAGCAATGAGGAGAGGGAGATGCAATCAGCAACATGACTCACAGTGTCCAAATGGTAAAAATAGTCCAGGGACTCATGAGAAGCTCATCTATTTCTGCCACTGAGATGAGATGCAAAGTTCTCATTTAAACAATACTGCACTGCAATGAGCAGCATTCCCTGAAAACACTCCACTGGGAATGCTTCCCTGCCCCCAACTCAGCTCTCCAGTCTCTTACCCTGCTCTAGCTTTTCCATACTCACATCAGCACACTTATTAAAGCCACAATCTATCATTCATCTTCAGGTAGAACGTAAGCGTCACAAAAACAGAGGCTTCGTTTGACTGATTCCCCAGCACTGGAAATGCTGCCTGATACAGTGCAGGTGCTTATTGCATCTTTGTTAAATTATTAGATTGCATACATTTTATTTTGTTGGATCTATTCTTAGAAAAGAGATCTGTGGGATCCAGCAAGAACAGACAATTTTGGTGTGTAGATCACTGATATATATATAACAAAAATGTTTAAAGAAGCACATTAAAAAAAAATAGGGAAAGGTAAGGATTGAGACAAAGTGAAAAAAACCTTTGCAAGCTAGACTTGGTCACTCTCAAGTCACTGTGGCTCTCTAGTCCTAATTTTGGCTCTAGATCTCCATCTATGGCTATAAGGCTATTTTAGGGGTTGAGTGATCAAGTTTATTTTTCCTGCTTTTGTGTAGCATGCAAGTCATTAGCTTTCAGCTTTCTTCAGAGTAGATAAACATTTAAACTTAAACTCTGTAGAGTATGAACACAAGCTTTTACTTCAAAGAAGTGAAGAAGGCCAGTGGGCCTGGAGCACAGAAAGTTGAGGTTGGGGGGAGGATAAGAGTTGAGGAGTTGGTTTATGTTGGGTCTCATAAGCTACACTAAGACCATTTGTCGGTACCAAGGGTCAGTGTCACTGAAGTAATTATGTAGGAGTGTTACAAGAGCAATTGTGGTTCTGAGAGACCCCTATGGCCACTGCACTGACCAAGAAAGGGTGTGCAGGAAGAGCTAGAAGATAATTGAAGTGGCATGGCTGAGAGAGATGATAATAGTTTCTGGTGACAAGGGAGACAAGTGGAAGAGTTGACAAGACTTATCAAAGACTCATTTTTGATGGTGAGGAGAAGGTAATGGCAAAATAGGCTCCTAGGTTTGAAACTTGACAGGCAAGTGGACAGGTGGTGGGACTGTTCATAGACATTGGGTGGGGTGATAAACCAGCAGAAGGTCTGATGCACATTGAGCTTGGTCCTTTTTAAAAAATATATTTGTATTGATTTTAGAGAGGAAGGGAGAGGGAGAGAGAGATAGAAACATCAATGATGAGAAACCATCATTCATCAGTTGCCTCCTACATGCCCTACACTGGGGATTGAGCCCTCAACACGCGCATATGCCCTGACCCGGAATTGGACCATGACCTCCTGGTTCATAGGTTGATCCTCAACCACTGAGCTGTGCTGGTCAGGCGAGCTTGGTACTTTTGAAAAGTCCTAAGTGGAGATTCCAGTTGGTCTGGTGATCACTGTCATGTGGGTGATAGTTGTCACCAGGAGTTACAGGGAGGTTATGAGTGAAAAAAGGATTTAAACCCAACACTTAAAGGCTGGACAGAGGAAGATGACCAAGAGTAGAGGGGACTATCTGGGGAGGGAGTAGGAAAAGAGCAGTGGGGAAGCCATGGGGAAAATTTTCTCAGGGAGAAGGGAGCACATGTTTCTGAGAGTTGTCATGAAAAGTGAGGTAAAGCATGGAAAGTATCTTTTTGGCTCATTGATATTTAAGCCAGGGGTTCTTTCAGGGGAATTGAGTGAAGGGACCAGATTTGTTCCTGCATATTTATGCGCCAAACATGACCTTTCTCACTCAACATCAGAGCTAAATGTGGGTAGATTTCAGGCATTCACACTGATTTCTTATATTTTGGGGGTTTGTTTTTTAGTAGCACTGCAGTATTTGTAATAAATTTTGAATTTAATAAGATCCCAGGTGACATTCACCTATATTTATTGCTTTATAGTTCGCTTTTTTGGAAAAGGCAATAATGCTGGGGAAAAAATAGAAGGCAGCAAGGAAAGAGAAAGACTAAATATGAGATGGATTGACTCATAAAAGAAGAGATAGATTTGAGTCTATAGGAACTGAGCAGAGCTTCTGTGCACAGGACATTGTAGACACCACTCATTCATGGGGTCTCCACCCTGAAGGGCTTGTAACACAGTTTGCTTTACTAACCAGCTCAGGGTGTGTAGGCTAAATATGAGATCTTCTCAGCGTTTTCCTTAGAAAGCCAGGTCTTAGATGTAAGAGCACAGTTAGGCTAGGGCTTATTCCCGAGATCAGAAGTCCAAACATAGGAGAAAAGATACTTACTCTGGTACACACAAAGCAAGTTTTGAAAAGTCTATAGATAGCCCTGACTGGTTTGGCTCAGTAGATAGAGCATTGGCCTGTGGACTGAAGGGTCCCAGGTTCGATTCCAGTCAAGGGCATGTACCTTGGTAGCAGGTACATCTCCACTGCGGGTTGTGCAGGAGGCAGCTGATTGATGTTTCTCTTTCATAGATGTTTCTATCCCTTTCCTTACCTCTCTGTAAAAAATCAATAAAATATATATTTTTTTAAAAAAGAAAAGTCTGTAGATAATGACATGTCATTGAAAGTTTCAGTATTTCTCACTAACCAGAGGCCTACTACAGAACAACATGTGTAGAGGAAAATGGTTTGTTTTAAGGGGTTCAGAATATATGACCTAGGATGGCAGAAATAAAAGAGGGCCTATGATATATTCTCATTGGTGACCCTAAGGCTTGGATTAGGATTTAGCTCCCACACCATCAAGCCCCGGCCTCAGTTTATCCCAAGTGCTTTAATTAGGCAACACAAAATTCTATTTATAAATTATTTCAGGGAAGAATTTTCTATTTGGGTTAATTCAGCTGTGGTTGGAAGCACACAGCTAGGGTGTATCAATATGGGCATACCTATCTTTAGCAAGCTTTAAGACCAAGGGCACATGAAATAAGATAAGTTAAACCTTTATCTAAAACATGTGTCCCACTGGCAACACACCCAACATACCCAGAAAACAATTAAGATAAACACATCCAAGTTGTCAAGAAACCAAGCCAGGATTTGAAGAAAGAAACCCCCCCTGGGGAGATTGAGAACATAACAGTCCTCCTCGATGCTACCAGAGCTAAGGTGGCCAATGTTCTGATATATTGTCCCTGTTGTGTGTTATTTCGCCTTGTTACCTGGGCAAATAAGATCTCAAACTACACTTTCCAAAATTCAAGTCTCTCGAAGTCACATAACATTCATGCCTACCAGGAAAGGTCCTTATCTGGATGCCCCAGACTGGCCTCCTTGCTGAAAAGGAACCATGCCCACTGTGGGCACAATACAGAGATTGTCTTCACCTAAAATTAAAGTGCCTGTTTGTTTCACTCTGGCTTGTTTAAAGCCTTCTGTGCAGTGACTGCCAGAGCAGTGGCTCTTCCTCAATCTGCCAAGCCAAATCAGCATGGTCCACCAGAGACCACACCACTTCCCATAATTGACAGAGAAGTGAGCCTTGTGGATCCCAGGTCCCATGGGAGGGGCAGGTGTGAGTCAGCCATACCAGGAGAGAAGTTGGGCGGTGGGTGAGGTAGCCTACAGCCCATTTTCTTATTCCTTCAGGAGGGAATATTAGAATAAAGGAGAGATTGGAGCCTAAGATAAGAACTTGCATTCATGTGGCCTCCTTGGGAAGGCATTCAGGGGGAAGAGTGGGGAATTAAGCAGGGAAAGGAGGGAAGTGAATAAATGGTTCATTATCAAGAGTCACCCCAGGGATGACGAGGGTCAGTTCTGCTGGGGAGTTATGGGAGACAAAGTAGGACATCTTCAGGTGCTTTAAACACCTGCATGCCTAGGGCTGATGGCTTTAACCTTTTGCCTGTGGTGGCCATGGCTGCTTCTCCCCCAGCCCATCAAATATGTGGACTCAGGTAGCATCTTTGGTTGGTTATGGTTGGATGCCATTGGTGAACGCTGCAGTGACGAGTGTCAAGGGTAATCCAACAGGACCATCAACATCTGCAACACAAGAATGCCAAAACAATTTCAGATCGTCTTTATGCCAATATATGTGATTCCTGAAGAAGGGGCCTATAATAGTATCATTTTACCGGGGACTGGTGTGAGTTGCTTAGAAGATGTTGCTTGGAGCTCACCTCTTAGCCTCCTCCTTTGTATTAAGCCCTGTTCCAAGCTCATGCCTCTGCATCAATAGGAATGTAAACCTCACCACCACCAGACAGCGGGGAGCACAGGAGCTCAGAAGGAAGGGAGCTGCAGGGCCCATGAGGAAGCTCCTCCTTGCCCTTCCTCAGCAGACAGTGTAGCTGTTGCCAAAGCTGCAGGTTCCTCCTGTGGTCCCTCCTGGGAAAACAAAGTGAGCATAATCAGGTGCAAACAGGATGTCTGCTGCCAGCCATGTCTTCTCCACCATCCAACCAAGAGGGAAGCAGCCTGCGCCTGCCTCCTGCCAGTAGTCCGTCTCCTCCTTCTCTGGCACACACTGATCAGAACTCATTATTCCATTCAAGGAGTTCAATGCCAAGAAGGGCTGAGGGGCAAGCCAGGAGGCCCACTATTCCTATGGATCCAGGAGCACCTAAACAGGTAAGTTAGGTCAACCAGCAGCACTGGTCCCTCAGAAGAACTGCGCCTAAAGGGGTCGCTCAGGAATAGCTGTAGAGAAAGGTCAGGATCTCTCCACGGTGCATGTGTGGCTTCAAAGTGAAAACCAGTGGAAAGGAAAACTGCCTGAAAAGTGGAGGGGATAAAACATAGATAAGAAAGTAGAGGAAAAGTTAAGAGATTGAAATAAAATGTTAATAATAGGTATGTGGAAAATTTAAATCAAGGGGAATAATATTTAAATGTTCAATAACTTAAAAGCCCCAATGAAAAAAGAGGTGAGTGACATGAAAGATATTTAAAATAAATATGAAAACAAACATAGAACTAACAAAATTAAAAGAAAAATCTAGAAGTTAAAGATTACTTAGTAAATCTTTAAGTAAGATTGTAAAGTAAAACAAACAAACAAACAAACAAACAAACAAAAAAAACCGAATGAGCAAACAAGTATAAAAACAAGACTAGGAATTGGAAACTAAATAAATACACTATTTCAAAATGATTTTTTTTTTTTAAATGCCAGCAGGTGTGGCCAGTGGTAGAGTGTCGTGGTTCAATTCCCAGTCAGGGCACATGCCCGGGTTGCGGGCTCGATCCCAAGTAGGGGGAGTGCAGGAGGCAGCCAATCAATAATTCTCATCATTGATGTTTCTACCTCCCCCTCCTCCTTCCCCTCTGAAATCAATACAAATATTTTTTAATGATAAAAAGGATATGATTTGTCAGTCTGTTGCATGCTTCCATATCGCTAGATCTATTTTATTTGTCAGCTTATTTTGTTCCGTAGATTACACATAAAGCTCAATTTTGAAAATTAAAAAAAAAAAAAAAAAGATTGCTGAAGCTCCCAGTCCCACATTCCCCCACAGGCACAAATTAGAATAGTGTGAAAGTTGAAGAAAAAAAGAAAATAAATAGAGGTAGAATAAGGAGCCTAAAGACTAAATAAAGGGTTTCGCATCAGGCCAATAAGAAATAAAAAACAATTGCCTAGATGACCAGTCCTACAACAGAATGTTTTCATAGTCATTTAAGAAAGTCACATCACATCATTGTCCCTGTGCTGAGCCGTCCTAGCACACATCCTGCCGGTGAGCTCCAAATCTGGATCTGTACTGTTTGCTTCACCCTGCTGACTCGCAGAGACCCTCCCCCTCTCAGCTCAAAGGGATTCTGTCTGGGGCTACGCAGTGGTTCTCAACCTTTCTAATGCCGCGACCCTTTAATACAGTTCCTAATGTTGTGGTGACCCCCAACCATAAAATTATTTTTGTTGCTACTTCATAACTGTAATTTTGCTACTATTATGAATTGTGTTGTAAATATCTGTGTTTTCCGATGGTCTTAGGCGACCCAGCTAGCGGCCCACAGGTTGAGAACCGCTGCTGTAGAGCCTAAGACCATCGGAAACACTCCCTCCCCCCTTCCCCTGACTCCCTGAGACCTGCCCCGTCCACTCAGCTGCATCCTCAGTGAGACAGAAAACAGGGCTGAGGAAACCCATTGTCCTCCTACAGGGACTGCACACAGATTCACTTGCTCACAGGCACCTGCGCTATTGGCAGCCAGCCTTGAGTCACAGCGTGGACCCTCTCAGGTGCATTCCGTCATGTACAAACTCTAGAGTTGATGCTATCACCATCAGAGTTTTCTTTCTGCCACCCGGCTGGTGTGGCTCAGCGGTTAAGCATTGGCACATGAACCAAGAGGTCACTGGTTTGATTTCCAGGTTATGGGTTTGATCCCCAGTAGAGGGCATGCAGGATGCAGCCAATCGAGATATATATATATATATATATATATATCCCTCTCCCTTCTTCTCTTTCTAAAATCAGTAAGAACATAGTGTTGTTTTTTGAATAACTCTCTTACTGTTTAATATCATTGTTCATATTTCACTTTCTTCTCACTCTTCCAACACCAGAATTCATCATTATTATTGTCATTATTGTTGCTATACTTTTCTATTAGTCAATGCTTATTAAAGATTATTCATAGTCTTACCTTATATCTTGCCACTTTCTGTGACAATTTCCTTTCATCTGGAGGACACACTTTAGTAGTCCTTCTAACGAAGATCTGTTAGTGATTGGCAGAGTGACTGTACAGTGTGTTCACAGGAGGTGCCATCATCTGAGGTTCCTGACTTTATGGAGGGGTTTCCACTGTCTCCCTGAGAAGACCCAAGGCCTTCCTCCTCTCTTTCCATGGACCCTAAACCCAACGCCTTGTTTACTAAGACCGCTCTCTCTCCCCAAGGATAGGGCAGCATCAATTTGTGTTTCAGTGTCTGTATTTCACTTCCCTCTTTAATTTTAGCTCCAAATTTCCCTTACCTTTTTGTGAGTTCAGTTACGATTTTAAAGGAATCTTTGCTATATTGTACAACTTCCTAGATGCATTGCTGTAGAAGGTTTTACACTGTGGTCTTCCTCGGTTGTGAAAGCAGATTTTTCCCCCTGAAAATTTTGAAGATCTGGCAACACAAGGTTTGTGTTACAGCAGGACTCAAATAGCCTAGAAAATTGTTTCGGGACATATGCCCTTCCTTCAAGCTATAATTTATCACTTATTGTACAATTCTCATCCTTTGTTGGCATTTATGATCCAGCATTTTTATGGGACCTAGTGTTCTGGCTTTGAGGTTTGCTTCTGTTAAAGCTCACAAGGTCAAGACCAAGCACACATATAGCCAAATGAGTTTGGTTGTATTTATTCTCTCTGTTTCTCACATAAATGTCCAGGATGCAGCCTGAGTGATTATTATGTTAGATAATTAGAAGATGGACCGTGGATTCAGTCTGTGAAATTATGCATTTATTTCTGAATTATTGCATAAAGAAATTGTGTTTTTATATTAAAGAAATGTTTTGCTATAGGAGAAATGGGAAGGGATAATCATATTTAGTTTAGATTTTTTCTGTTTCTTTGTTTTTGCTTTCAGTTTATTTTAGCAATTCTGAGGTTTAGGAAAACCCCAATTGCATGGGGAAAAGAAAACCACTCTACCATTTTGTTTTTGTGGGTGCGTGAGGTTTCATGTGGCACACTAACTACCTTCAATTTATTTATTATTGAAATTGTTGAGGTGACATTGTTTAATAAAATTATATAGGTTTTAGGTACATCATCTGCATATTGATTGTGTATTTACTACCCCAAATCAACTCTCCTTTCATTGCCATTTATTCCCCCTATACCTTTCTCCACCTCACACACCTCCATTTTTCTCTGGTAATCACTACACTGCTGCCCCTGTCTATAAAAGTTCTTTTTCTTTGCTTAATCTCTTGATTTTTTTTTTTTTACCCAGCCCTCAATATTCTTCGCCTCTGACACTTGTCAATCTGTTCTCTGTATCTATGAGTCTATTTCTATTTTGTTATTAGTTTATTTTATTCATTAGATTCTACATGTAAGTGAAATCATGATACTTGTCTTCCTCTGACTGGCTTATTTCACTTAGCAAAATGCTCTCCCTGATTCAAAAGGGTAAAATTTAGCTTAAGGTTAGAATGCAGTGCACAAACCCCTCTCCCCTCCTCCCAACTTTTCGGGGTTGTAAAATTTTTAGTTCTTTCATTGGTTGCTATTGTATGTTTAAATGAGTATTATCCCATTTCCACCACCTGTCATCCCACCAGGCAGGATGAGACTGTGGATGGCATGCTGGCCCTTTCTTCTTTCCTCGTTGCCATTTGCTTTCTCATTGAGGTTGGCTGAGTCCTCACTCCTACATTAAAATGAGTGGATCTAATTTAGTAACTATGAGTCAGACCCTACTTCTTACAGAGGAAAGATGTGGAGCAAGTTACTTAGCTTCTCGGTGCCTAATAAGTGAAATGAGGATAACAACAATACCGACCTCAAGGGATTACTCTGACAATTAAACAGAGCAATTCTTTTGAGATTTTAGTACAATATCTGGCACTTAGGAAACACCCAATGTTTCTTGCCCAAAATGATGATGATGATGATGATGATGATGACGTCGATGGTGATAATGTTGGCAGAGATGATGATGACTTTGTCTTTAAAATCTGTGTTTTTAATTAGGTTGATTCCAAGTATTAAATTATTAAAGTTATTACAATGATTCTATAAACATTACCGCCTGTAAATTCAAGTGCTAGTGATAAAATAATATATCTTCTGGACTAGGTTCCAGTTATGACCCTTGCACCCGAAGGAGGAGAATATTCTTAGTGTTTAGGTCAAATGGACTATTTTTATATTCCATAACTATTCAACATAATGGGAAATTTTGCTTTCTTTTGTGTTTGGACCCATGGAATTCTTGTAGTTTTTCTGGTTTTGTGGGTGTGTTTTTTTCTGGAGTTTCTAAATGACTTCGTTTTAACACTGAGGAAAGAAACCTGTGCCTTATTTTGAGCATCACTGTTATCTTCCAAATTTCTTTGTCCTCTTTTTCCTGTTCATGAAGACGGCCTTTGTGAAGCTCACAGATGCAGATATTTGTTAAAATTGTACAGATTGTTGCTGAACAGCTGACATGTGGGGATCTCTTTTTATTCATTTCTGGAGTTATGCACTGCCTCTTTTATACCTGGTTACCCAATTCTTGGTTTCTAATATCATTTCTTTCTAAAGTAAGTTTGTAAGTTGCTTATTTAGAGAGGTAATGTGTGAGAGAAATTTTCTGAGTACTGAAATATTGATTATTGTTGTTGGTGTTTCCTTTTTGTTTTTGCTCACATAGCAGTAATTGCTTTGTTGGTGCCTAACTTAAATATTTTTTCTCCCAACTTTGAAGGCATAACCCCATTGTCCTTACAGCACGTGTTGTTCTAAGGAAGTTTGACTTCAATCTGTATGCCTTGTCCTCTTAGCTGCCACCATCTCCTCTCAGCTTAAAGGGACTTTCCTTCTTTCAACAATCTACTGAACTCATCATCTACTATGGAATTTAAAAAACTCTTTATTTTGTTAATTTGTTACTATTTTATCTTTTATTAAAATATATTTTATTTTATTTTTTATTAAAAGCTTTTAGTGTTGACATAATTTCAGGTGTTCTCCTTTACAAGACCTTTGCCCAACCACTGACCCGTTTCTCCCCCTCCCTTACCTTCACCAATCTATTGTCCATGTCCCTGGGGTCTGCATATATGGTATTTAGCTCATCCCTTCACCTTCTTTATCCAGTCACCCCCAACAGGAAACACCACATTGACATGCTACATGATATTCAAAGGAGATCTTAAAACCAATCGGAGGAAAAAGACAGATAAGTACATGGCAGCAACATTAGAAAGACATCCAACATCATGCAATAATGGAAGCCAGAAGACAGTAAACTTGTATCTTCAGTATCTTGAACAAAATTAGCTATCAACTTTGAACTATACATAATAAAATTATATTTTCAGAAAAACGTAAAATAAGATATTTACAGATAGACTGAAAAACTAAGAGACTTATGGCAAAAGAAATTCTAAAAGATGCACTTCTGGAAGAAGGAAAATAACACTAGGATGTGCAAAGACAGATGAACCAAAGACATATATGTGAATCCAAATAAGTATTGACTATGTATAAGCCACCTCAACCCCCTAAATGCTGAAGTGTATTTAAGAAAATGTAAACACTAGCTCAAACCGGTTTAGCTCAGTGGATAGAGCATCCGTCTGTGGACTAAAAGGACCCAGGTTCGATTCCGGTCAAGGGCATGTACATTGGTTGCGGGCACATCCCCAGTAGGGGGTGTGCAGGAGGCAGCTGGTCGATGTTTCTCTCTCATCAGTGTTTCTAACTCTCTATCCCTCTCTCTTCCTCTCTGTAAAAAATCAATAAAATATATATTTTTTAAAATGTAAACACTGGAAAATAATAGTATGAAAATCAAAAGGTAGGTGGTTCTAAGTTCTAAGTTCTTTTAAATGTTCTAGAAGTATATTAAAATATTCAGTTTTAGATTCAGGCTTTGGCATACCTCAAGGATAACTACCAAATAAATAGAAAGAGTTATATATATTTCAAGCCAGGAGAGATTAAAATAATAAGAAGAAAGAAATATTCAGATAAAAATTGAGATAGCAAGTTAAAATATGTTAGTATTCATAGTTAGCATAAATTGCCTGTTAAAATAATTTTTAGCTAGGATTTAAAACAATATCCAAACATATGTTATTTTTTAAGAGACGCACATATGGCATAGGTACATGGAAACATTGAGAGAAAAAGGGTGTAAACATATCTGTAAGGAAAATCATAAGCAAAATATGTCAAGTCATGCCCACTTTAATGAATCTAAAACAACAGAAAATAAGGACTGGAAAATTACACTACACAGTAACATAGTTTCTACATAGGAAGAGGTTCAATTCACAGTTTCAAGTCTCAACTTTTATATTCTAAATAATTTGTCACAGTGTAAAAAGTAAAATTGATAAAATTACAGGGATAATGTGGTATCTCTACCACCAGTACAAGAGCTTTCAAAACACTCTCTCAGTTATGTTAAGAAATACACAGACCAAAAATAAAAAAGACATAGAATACTGAAAAAAAACAATAACAATTTTAAGCAAATAAACGTATATAAAATTCTGAATCCAACAATTAGAGAATAGAGTTTCTTCTAGGCACATGTTTTCTTTCTTTTCTGTTTCCTTTTTATCTTTTCTTCCTTTCCTCCCTCCCCCTGTCCCACTCTTCATTCCTTCTAAAAATTAATCAAGTACTAAGCCATGAAGTATCAACAAACTTCAAAAGACTAGTATATTTTGATAAGTTTTTCTAACCAAAACACAATTGATATAAAAGTATATTTTCATTTAGCCGAAAGCGATTTGGCTCAGTGGTAGAGCGTCGGTCTGTGGACTGAAAGGTCCCAGGTTCGATTCCGGTCAGGGGCATGTACATTGGTTGCGGGCACATCGCCGGTGTGGGGTGTGCAAGAGGCAGCTGGTTGATGTTTCTCTCTAATCGACGTTTCTAGCTCTCTATCTCTCTCCTTTCCTCTCTGTAAAAAGTCAATAAAATATATATATTTTTAAAAGTATATTTACATTTAATAAAACATAGTTAAAGTTCTACATTCATTTGGAAATTAAGGAAAAAGAAATGCTTTCTAATAACCATTGGACTAGAGGAGAATCATAGCAAAATGTAAAATTATTTAGAACTGAATCATATTGAATAAACTACATTTCAAAACAAACTACATCTCAAACTTAGAAGTGCAGGTGAAGCAACATTTAGAGAAAAATATGTAGCTTTAATGCTTATATGAAGAGAATAAAGAGTAAGATGTAATAAGTCAACAACTAAATTAGCTAAAATAATAATAATGGAAAGGAATACATGTGATAGATGGTGATAGAAAGCAAACCTAGTGAACTAAAAAGCAAAGCTACAATATAGAGAATCAACAAAGCCAAAAGTTTGATCTTTGAAAACCACACATTTACTGAAACTGATTAGAGGGACAGGAAAAAGTACCAGTAATGAACTCTCTGAAAGAGAAACTAACCAAAACACAACAATAATCCCGTTTGCCATTGCAACAACATAAAAAAATAAGACGCCTAGGAATGAACTTAACCAAGGAGGTAAAGGACCTGTACTTAGAAACTTAAAAACAAACAAACAAAAAAAAAACAAAAAAAATATAGAAATTCTAGAGATGAAGAACTCAGTTAAAGAGATAAAGGATGAACTAGTGAGCTTTGGAAATAGAGTTGACTAGGTGGAGAAAAGAATTAGTGATATTGAAGCTAGAAACCTAGAAAACACAGAGTCTTGAGCATAAAAAAAAAAAAAAAAAAATCAAAGAATTCTATTTGACACCAGTCAGAAATAGCAATATAAGAATAATAGGCAGCCGAAACCAGTTTGGCTCAGTGGATAGAGTGTCGGCCTGCGGACTGAAAGGTCCCGGGTTCTTTTCTGGTCAAGGGCATATACCTTGGTTGCGGGCACATCCCCAGTAGGGGGTGTGCAAGAGGAGCTAATCAATGATTCTCTCTCATCGATGTTTCTAACTCTCTATCCCTCTCTCTTTCTCTCTGTGAAAAATCAATTAAAAAAAAAAAAAAGAAGAAGAAGAAGAAGAATAGGCAGCCCAGCAGGGGAGGCTCAGTGGTTGAGCATCAGTCTATGAACCAGAAGGTCACAGTTCGGTGCCTGGTCACGGCCCGGTCGTGGCATATGCCCGGGCTGTGGGCTCAACCCCTGGTGCGAGGCATGCAGGAGGCATCCAATTTTTTTTCTTTTATTAAGGTATTATATGTGTACATATCTTACCATTGCCCCACCCCCACCCCCCTCCCATACATGCCCTCACCCCCCAATGTTTTGCATCTGTTAGTTATTTTATATGCATGCATTCAAGTCCTTCGGTTGATCTCTTATCTCTCTCACCCCTTCTTAACCTTCCCGCTGTAATTTACAGTCTGTTTGATGCTTTATCAATGATTTTTTATTGATTTTTTTTTCTTTCTCTTCCTCTCTGAAAAAATACATTTTAAAAAATATGAGTAAAAAAAACCTCAAAAACAAAAAAAGAAGCCCCAAGTGTGCAAAATAAAGGAAATAATAAACATTAGAGCCAAATTAAATGAAATAGTGAGCAAAAAGACTATACAAAACATTAATGCAACAATGAGCTGTTTCATTGAAAAGATTAATAAAGTCGATAAACCAGTTGGGCTCACTAAGCAAAAAGGAGAAAACACTCAACAAAATCAGAAATAAAAGAGAACCTACAAAAATACAAATATACTATGAAAGATATGGTGTGCGAATTCGTGTACCAGGCCTCTAGACTCTAATAAATACAGTGCAAAAATCCTAAGCAAACCGAAACTGGTTTGGCTCAGTAGATAGAGCGTCGGTCTGCAAACTGAAAGGTCCCAGGTTCAATTCCGGTCAAGGGCATGTACCTTGGTTGCAGGCACATCCCCAGTGGGGGGTGTGCAAGAGGCAGCTGATCAATGATTCTCATCGATGTTTCTAACTCTTTATCCCTCTCTCCCTATCTGTAAAAATTCAATAAAATATATTTAAAAATAAAATAAAATAAAAATATTTTTTTAAAAATCTTAAGCAAAATATTAGCAAAAAAGAATACAAAAGGATTTTATAAAAATACATTATGATCAAGTGGGATTTATTTCAGGAGCACAAGGATGGTTCAACATATGTAAATTGATCGATGTAATACACTTCATTAACAAAATAATAAATTAAAATAATATATCAATAGATTCAGAAAAATATTCGATAAAATACAGTATCCAATTATGATTAAAACACTCACCAAAAATGTGCATAGAAGGATGTTCTTCAACATAATAAAGGCTCTATATGCCAAACCCTCAGTTAAGATCATACTCAATGGTGAAAAATTAAAATATTTTTCTCTGAGATCAGGAACAAGACAAGGACATCCACTCTTACCACTCCTATTCAACATAGTACTAGAAATCCTAGCCAGAACAATCAGGCAAGAGAAAAAAATAAAAAGCATCTAAATTGGAAATGAAGAAGTAAAATTGTCACTTATTGCAAATGACATAATTGTTTTATATAGAAAACCATAAAAACTCTAACAAAAAATTATTAGAAATGATAAATAGATACAGTAAAGTTGCAAGACAGAAAATCAATGTACAAAATAAACAGCTTTTCAATTCTACAGAGTAAGAATGACATTTCAAAAATTGAAATGAAAGAAACAATTCCAGTTGCAACATAAAAGAATAAAATACATTAGGAATAAATTTAATAAAGGATGTGAAGGACCTGTATACTAAAACTACAAGGCATTACTAAAAGAATTGAAAAAAATACAAAAGAAATTTTATGTTTGTAGATTGAAAGAATCAACATAGTTAAAATGGCCATATTATCCAAAGCAAAATACAGATTTAATGCAATCCCTATCAAAATCCCAAAGATTTTTTAAAAAATAGAATAAAAATTATCAGATTTGTATGGAACCACAAAAGACCCTACTTATCCAAAGCAATCCTGAGAAACATGAATAAAACTTTAGGTATAATACTCCCTGACTTCAATTATACTACAAAAAGATGATCATTAAAACAGCATGGAATTGGCAGATAAGCAGACAAACAGACTAAGAGAACAGAATTGAGAGCCCAAAAGTAAACCCACATGTATATGTGGAAATAATTTTGATAAAGGAGCCAAAAACATACAATAGATAAAAGCAAACCTCTTCAGCAAATGGTGCTTTAAAAATGGAAAGCCACATGCAAAAGAATGAAACTAGACTGCTGTTTATCTCCATATACAAAAATTAATCCAAAATGAAGCAATAATCTGAATTATAAAATCTGAAGCAATAAATTACATAAAAGAAACCATGGCCTTAAAGGGGATTTTATAAATTTGACCTCAGGATAAGGAAGTAAAGGCAGAAATAACTAAATGGAACTATATTAAATTAAAAGGCTTCTTTAGAGCACAATAAATGGCAAATAAAACAAAAAGGCAACCAGCCAAATGGGAGAAGACAGTTTTGCAAACAACAGTTCCAATAATGGTTAATATCCAAAATATAAGAAGAACTCGTACATCTCAACACCAAGCAAATAAACCTGAGCAGACACTTTTCCCAAGAAGACATACAAATGGCCAACAGATATATGAAAAGATACTCAACTTCGCTTGTTATTAGAGAAATACAAATGAAAAGTACGATGTGATGCCACCTAACCATAATTAGAATGGCTTTTTTTGAACAAAACTAGAGGCCTGGTGCATGAAATCCATGCACTGGGGAGGGGGGTTCCCCCCCAGCCTGGTCTGTGCCCTCTCACAGTGCAAGAGCCCCGCTATTGATCACCTCCAACAGGTAGGCCCTGCCTACCCATCTGGGGCCCCTCAATGGATTGCTCCAAAGAGGTAGTCTGGAACTGTGGGACCCACCTCCGTGCCACACATGCAAAGTTAAGCCCCTCCCCGCCACACACACACACACCTGCTGTGCACACAGTCTCCTAGTGATTGCTCATTACTATGTGAGGGTGTTACAACCACATAGGCTTTTATTAGTAGGATTTAGAGGCCCAGTGCACAAAATTTGTGCATGGGGGAGGGTGTCCCTCAGCCCAGCCTGCACCCTTTCCAATCTGGGACCCCTGGTGGGAATGGACCTAAATGGGCAGTTAGATATTCCTTTCACAATCCAGGACTGCTGGCTCCCAACCTCTCATCTGCCTGCCTACCAGCCCTAACTGCTTCTGCCTGCCAGTCTGATCACCTCCTAACCACTCCCCTGCCAGCCTGATCAATGCCTAACTGCTCCCCAGCTGGCATAATTGCCCCTAACTGCCCTCCCTGGCTGACCTGGTGGTCCCTAACTGTCCTCCCCTGCCAGCCTGGTCCCCTCCAACTTTTTTCCCCTGCAGGCCTGGTTGGCCCTAACTGTCCTCCCCTGCAGGCCTGGTCCCTCCCAACTGCCCTTCCCTGCAGGCCTGGGTCCCTCCCAACTGCCCTTTCCTGCAGGCCTGGTCTCCTCTAACTGCCCTCTGTGCTGGCCTGGTCACCCCTAACTGCCCTCCCCTGCAGGCCTAGTTGCCTCTAATTGCCCTTCCCTGCAGGCCTTGGTCCCTCCCAACTGCCCTCCCCTGCAGGCCTGGATTCCTTCCAACAGCCTTCCCCTGCAGGCTTTGTCCTTCCCAACTTTCCTCTCCTGCAGGCCTGATCACCTACAACTGCCCTGCCCTGCTGGCCATTTTGTGGTGTCCATCTTGTATCCACATGGGGACAGCCACCTCATGTGTTGGAGTGACAGTCAATTTACATATTACTCTTTTAGTAAATAGGATAAGAAATAAGAATTGGAGATCCATTTTTTTTTTTTTTTTTTAAGGCAACTCCATACTGTTTTCCACAGTGGCTGCACCAGTCTGCATTCCCACCCGCAGTGCACAAGGGTTCCTTTTTCTCCATATCCTCACCAGCACTTGTTGTTTATTGGTTTGTTGATATAGCCATTCTGACAGATGTGAGATGGGACCTCATTGTCTCTTTGATTTGCCTCTCTCATATGATTAGTGACTTTGAGCATGTTTTCCTATATCTTTTGGCCTTCTGTATGTCCTCTTTCGAAAAGTGTATATTTAGGGCAGTGGTTTTCAACCTTTCTAATGCTGTGACCCTTTAATTCAGTTCCTTATATTATGTTGATCCCCACCAAAAAAATTATTTTTATTGCTACTTAACTTTAATTTTGCTACTGTTAATGAATCGTTATGTAAATATCTGTGTTTTCCAATGGTCTTAGGCTCTACAGTAGTGGTTCTCAACCTAAGACCATCGGAAAACACAGATATTTACATTACGATTCATTAACAGTAGCAAAATTAAAGTTATTAAGTAGCAATGGAAATAATTTGATGGTTGGGGGTCACCACAAAAGGTTGCGACATTAGAAAAATTGAGAACCACTTATTTAGGGCCTTTGCCCATTTTTTGATTGGATTGTTTATATTCCTTTTGTTAAGCTGTATGAGTGCCCTATAAATTTTGGAGATTAAAATCTTGTCAGATATAACACTGGCAAATATGTTCTCTCATGCAGTGAGCTTTGTGTTGTTTTGTTGATGGTACTTTTACAGTGCAGAAACTTTTTATTTTGATGTAGTCCCATTTGATTATTTTCTCCTTAGTTTCCATTGTCCTAGGAGCTGTATCAGTAAAGATATTGCTACAACATATGTCTGATATTTTGTTGCCTACGAATTGATTCTTCTAAGATTTTTATGGTTTCCTGTCTTACATTTAAGTCCTTTATCCATTCTGAGTTTATTTAAAAGAAGGAACGCTTACCATTTGCAACAGCATGGATGGACCTGGAGAGCATTATGCTAAGTGAAATAAGTCAGTCAGAGAAAGATAAATATCACATGATCTCACTCATTTGTGGAATATCACATGATCTCACTCATTTGTGGAATATAATTAATCAACATAAACTGATGAACAAAAATAGATCCAGAGACACAGAAGCATAGAACAGGCCATCCAACCTCAGCGGGAAGGCAGAAGAGGAGATTAAGAGCAACCAAAGGACTTGTATGCATACGTATAAGCATAATCCATGGACACAGACAGTAGTGGGATAAGAGCATGTGCTTGGGCAGGGGGGTGGAAACGGCCATGGAGATGTCAATGGGGGAAAAGGAGATATGTAATACTTAAAATAATAAAGAATTTAAAAAAGAAAGATAAGCATTGGAGAGACTGTGGTAAAAAAAAAAAAAAAAAAATGAACCCTCATTTACTGCGGATAAGAACATAACCTGGTATTGCCTTTATTGAAAAGACTATGGAAGTTGCCAAAAAAAAATTAAGAATAGAGTTACCATATAACCAAGCAAACTTGCTACTGGGTATCCAAAATTTTAAAACATTTATTTATAAAGATATATGCACCGTTCTATTGATTATACCATTGTTCACAATGTCTAAGACATAAAAACAACCAGTGTCCTTCAACAAATGACTAGGTAAAGAAGATGTGATACATATTAGTATATACAGTGGAATACGACTTAGCCATAAGAAAAGAGGAAATACTGTCATTTTTGACAACATAGATGGATTTTAAGAATATCATGCTAAGTGAAATAAGCCACACAGAAAATGTCAAGAACCATATGATTTCACTCATATGTGGTAGATAAAACTAAAAGTAACAAATGGACAAACAAGGAAAAAACAACTCATAGACACAGATAGTAGTATGGTTGTCACCAAAAGGAAAGCTGATGGGGGGAGGTGGTAAATGATACATTAAAGAGATCATACACCATGATGGGTGGAATTTATTCCTGGGATGCAAAGATGGTTCGTTATTTGCAAATCAATCAACATGATACACCACATAAACAAAATGAAGGATAAAAATCATGATCCTATCAAAAAATGCAGGAAAAACATTTGACACAATATAACACGCATTTTTTTTATTAAAACTTTCAGCAAACTGGGAAGGGAGAAAACATACCTCAATATAATAAGACCATATAGGACAAACTCGCAGGTACCATCAAACTCAGTAGGGAAAACTAAAAGTATTTCTCTTGAGATCAGGAACAAGACAAAGATGTTCACTTCCTTCACTCTTATTCAATATAGTACTGGAAGTTCTACCTTCAGTTAGAAAATAAGAAATCAAAGACTTCCAAATTGGAAAGGAAGAAATAAAACTGTCATTAGTTGCAGATGGCATGATATATATATATTAAGAACTTTTAAAATTCTACTAAAAACTCTTAGAAATAGCCTGAACAGTCACAGCAATCTTGAAAAAGAAGAACAAAATTGGAGGTTTCACCCTACTTGGTATTAAATTATACTACAAGGTGATAGTAATCAAAAATGCATGGTACTAACACAAACAGACACATAGATGAAGGGAACAGAATAGAGAGCTCAGAGATAAACTTATACCTATATGGTCAATATATATGACAAAAGAGGCAAAAACATACAATTGGATAATGTGTATACAATAAATGTTGTTGGGAAAATTGGTGATATATGCAAAAAAATGAAACTATACCACCCTTTTGCACCACATACAAGAATAATCTCAAAATGATTTAAAGACTTAAATATAAGACTTGAAACCATAAAACTTCTAGAAGAAAAGATCAGCAGTAAAATCTCTGATATTTTTCTCAGTAATGTTTTTGTGTTTGTTTTTTTCTGACATATTTTCTGAGACAAGGGAAACAAAATAAATTAAGGTTTTTTTAATAGCAAAAATCACCAAGGAAACAAAAAGACAGCCAATTGAATAGGAGAAAATATTTGCCAGTGGGATACATCTGGTAAGGGGTTAATATTCAAAATTTATTTTTAAAAAAAAAAAAGTATACAATTCAAAACTAAAAAAACAAATAATCCAATTAAAAAGTGTACTGAGAACCTGAATAGACACTTCTTCAAAGAGAAGATAAGATGACCAATGGACATATCAAAAGATGCCCCAAATTACTAATCATCAGAAAAATGCAAGTTAAATCCTCAGTGAGATATCACCTCACACCTGTCAGAATGGCTGTCTTCAATAAATCAACACACATCATGTGCTGGCAAGAATGTGGAGAAAAGGGCAACCTCACGCGCTGTTGGTGGGAATGCAGATTGGTAAAGCCACTGTGGAAAACAGGATGGAGTTTTCTCAAAAAATAAAATGGACCTGCCTTATGACCTAGCAATTCCTCTTCTTATGGCATGAGGGTCAATTTGCATATCACCTCTTTATTATATAGGATTTATGGAAATTTCCTGAGGCCAGGAGGGTTTTGCATTTGCTTCTGATAAGAATTAAGCCTGGGGGATTCCCAGCCCAAAACACTCCAGAATAAGTGTTCAACCATGTTGTTCAAAGCACAGTGATTGTGTGTGAGTCTGGCTTATAATTAGGAATTCTGAGATGAAGTCACCCTAGCACACTCCTAAAATATCAGGTTACCCAGAGGAACTTTAGAGACAAGGATACTTTCAAGGGTTTCTGTCCCATTCAGTGGTGGAAAAAAGACTTTTGTTTGAGACTGTGCCCACATTTATAGTCTCCTCCCTGAATTCTTCGACTGCATGTGCAGCCTCCACATCTCTAAGCCATGGAGTGGTGTGTGTGGGTGGGAGTGTGGTGTCATTGCTGTTGATGGTGATGGTAGTGGAGGCAGTACTTGTTCTGATGGCCGTGGTATTGTTAGTAGTGGTGGTGGTATAATGGTGGTGGTGGTGGTGGTGGTATGGAAGGGCTAATGGTCTTAAATTAGTCACTTTTATCTGTGAAGTTACAGATAACTATTTTATGGATACACATGACCCCTGCCACAACTATTCAACTCTGCCCTTGTAGTGCAGAACTGCTATAGGCATATGTGAAGGAATGGATGTGGGTGTGGGTCAATAAAACTTTATTTGTGGATACTAACATTTGAATTTCTTATCATTTTCATGTGTCTTGGAATATACTTCTTTTCTTCTACATTACATCTAAAAATGTAAAGAGCATGCTTAGTTGGCGGGCTATCCAAATGCAGGTTTTGAGCTGGGTTTGTCCTGTGAGCTATTGTTTGCCAATTCCTGTTTGTGGTGTTAGTGGTGGGAATAATGGTGGTAGTGAAAGTGCTGAAGGCAGTGCTGATGATTGATGATGCTGGTAGTGGTGATGGTTGTAAAGATAATGAAAGTGATGGAACTGGTCAAGGTGAACATGGAGATGCTACAGGTCAAGAAGCTTCATCACCTGGCCATCATGGCTCAGTGGTTGAGCATTGACCTATGAAGCAGGAGGTCCCAGTTTGATTCCGGGTCAGGGCACATGTCCTGGTTGCAGGCTCACACCCCAGTAGGGGTATGCAGGAGGCAGCTGATTGATGATGCTCATCATTAATGTTTCTCTCTCCCTCTAGAAAATCAATAGGGAAATTTTTTTATTTTTAAAGAAGCTTCCTCTTACCTTAAAACAGAGATAGATCCTCAAAGCTAAAAGAATTTAATGCAACTTGCACAGGCGGCAATGGTTCTAATAGCTTAGGTTTTCTCATTTGCAGCACCACAGCATTTTTTCTGCACTCCTCTGACCTCTGATGGATCAGATTTAGAATTTCTGGAGGAGCTATAACAAAGCCTTGCTCACTTAGCATAAGTATTGGTTGGCTTTGTGACCAGGCCACCACCAGTGATAAGTTTCATGATGCAGCATTTTGCAATTGTAATGTGCCATTTAAATGTTAAATAATATTAACTGATCTGGTTCTTCATGCTTCATTAACTCTCTCCTCTGCCAAAGCACAGGCTCTTCTACTTGTTAGTGCTAAAGGCAAATTCAATTGTTTTAATGAGAATTTGCAAGTAGCTTTTTTTCTTAACATTTGGATTTGGGGCAGAAGTACATATTCATTTGCTTCTCAGGAGGGAAGTATTGCCGCCTACACAAAAGGCTTCTAAAAGCGTTGGGATTCAGGGAAGACCCAGCACCTAGAGCCCTCCTAATGCTTTGCTTAAATGAGTTAAGAAGGGATTAAAAGTGTTAGGAGCAATCCAACCTGTCACACATCCCAAGCATCCAGGCTAAACTAATCTGCTTACTTGTTTAATTTTCCTCATCAGTTGCGTAGTTGGCTCTATTCTGTTTACAATTGGAGAAAATGCTTTGAAGGATTTGTGTTAAATGTGACTGTTACTGCATAAAACTTGGCAAATAAAGTTTTTAATCAGACACACAGGTACAGATATTAGATACCACTTTGTAAAAAAGTGTTTCCACTTCACACACAAACAAATCTTAAGCCCAACAGTGCAGACCTTTAAGTCTTCCAGTGGACGAGGTATGGGGGAATGAGGAATGAGCGATTTGGGGGAAGCAGAAGAGAGTTTTGTAAAACCAAAATGGTTCACAGGCTCAGAATAAAAAAAGGACAACTAATCTGAAAAAGTTTTAATATTTCCATTTGTCTTCACTTGGTTTGTGCCTTTGTCTGGAAATTACTACACTTACAACACTGGTTCCCAAAACTCTTTTTAGCTTTTTTCTAGTTTATTTTCTCAGAGCAAAGCATCTATTAAATATTAGAGACAAGTCTGAGAAAAACGCAGCTTGTAATATATAACCCTAATTTCTACGTGGATAGGTCCATGTTTAATTCTGTCATACTCGTAAAGTATGATTCCTGGTAGAGCAGGATTGAAGGGATGAGCTGTTTGGAAAGCGATTTCTTTTCCTTTTGGAGAGTGGTTTCTAAATTAGGTTTAATGACATCAAAAGCAACAAGACTCAAAATCCAGCCTAAAAACAACAAAAATGGTGGGGGCTCCAATTATTTTCCCCATGAATTATTCACAAGCAGATTCAAGTAAATCCTCATTTCTTTTAGCAGACGGTCAGAGTCAGCTGTGTTCCTTCACCTCCTTCTGGACAAGCCCCCTGCTCTGCCTCCAAGTCAGAGAGCCTCGGGCTCTCTGTGAATAGATTGCTGTTAGTGCTCAACTTGTGAGACTGGAGAGTCCCAAGCTAGCAAGGCACCAGCGGCCCTAACTCAGAGGATCCAGCCCAGTGTGCCCAGGCCCCAGGGGCTGTGCAGTGAGTCCTCTGCACCTGGCCAGGAGTTCTTCCTCGGCATTTTGGAGATGGCCTCAGTCCACACAGCCTCCTCAGTGTTAGAAACCCTGCCTGTATTCGCACACACATCCTCACCCAGGTGATCCAAACAGAACACAGTCTACTGGGAAGTGAAAGCCACGCACAGCCTGGAAGAGTGGTTGTACGTGAGATGACTGAGTGAGAGGGACAGGCAGTGCACCTGAGCTCATCACCTCCTGCCCTCCTGCCTGCCCCTGCAGGACCCCGTCAGTTAAAGGGGAAGCACTCACTGTGGAGGCAGTGCTTTCCAGTAGAGTATCCAGGCACCATTGTCCTCCGGTTAGGCCTCTGTTATCTGGTGTCGAGAGCATTGGGGGTGCTGGTTGTGTACTCTTCCAGCCATTGATGTGGCTACTCAGGTTGCCTCTTTATGATTCATTTGTCAGAGACGAAATATATAAAACAAAGGAATCAGAACTAGTGCTTTGTTAGTTCATGGTACCCTAAAGGTTCCTGCAGGTCACCCCGCGGAGCCTTAGAGGAGTACACTGTGCCTCATTGCGCTGTACCACTAATGTTTACTGTGCTTTCTCATACGCATTCCCCACACTGTCCAAAACCCCATCTGTGAGTATCACATTCCACTCAAGCGCCTTTCTTCAACATCCCATCATTTCCTAAAGTAAATGTTGTATCTGTAATTGGCATCCAAGACCTTCTAAGTAAGGCTTCTCCCAAGCTCCGCCAACTTTATCTCCCAGCTCCCTGCCACTAGAATTTCCCTAAATGCAACCTGCACAGGTCCCTGCCTCTTTGCTTTTGTTTCACGATGTTCCCTCTGCCTGGAAGATTTTTCTTACACATCTGCACCCGTTGGTTTGTAAAAAGTACTTTATTATAGAAAATTGTAAGCAGACATGAAAATAAAGAGAATTACATAATAGACCCAAGGTACCAACTTGAGTGATTATCTCATGTGATTAACTCATGGCCAGTCTTATTTTCTCTGTTACCTACCCACTCCTCCTCCTTATCCAGATTATTTTTTAAACAAATCCAGATATCATATCATATCTTTCTTTCAGTTCTTTCATATCAGCTTATATATAAGCCCTAAACTTGAAGTTCATTTTGACTAGATATAAAACCTTGACTCACATTTTAATGCCTTGGGTATCTTCAGTACTTTATTTTATTTGCTTGTTATAAAGCTTTTTCTGTTGACAAGTCGGAAGATAATCTGATTTTTATACCCTTTTTTAGATATACAGGTTTTTTGTGCCTCCCACACCCCCGACGCAACCTAAAATAACCAAAGTGGGTTTTTGTTTTTGTTTTTATGTTTGTTTTTCTTTAAAGTTTAGTGATGTACTATAATTGATATTTTGGTTGTTAATACTGAGTCAGTTTTTTATTGTACCCTTTCACCATGAATATCCAGGAAGCTAGAAATCATAGTTTTAGTACTTGTTCTTATCCATTAGTTATTTAATTCTCCAAGTTCTCCTTTTATGTGCATATTGTGCTTTCTTTGTGTTTATTCCATATTTATCACTTTTAAAAAAATATTTTAGCATTCTAAATGCATACATATTTAATGTTAGAATTTCATTAATTTTGATAAATGCATACGTCTACATAACCTCTGTTCTCCTAAATAAAGAGTATCTGCATTATGGGAAGTTCCCTCTTGCTCTTCCCATGAAATAGTCCTTCTCACCTGAGTCAGTATTTTGATGGCTTTCACATCACAACAGTTTTGTCTACTCTAGGATTTCAAATGAACTGAAGTATTCATTTTTAAAAATTTAAGACAGCTTTCTACTTTCCATGTCCTACTTATTTTAAGGTATGATCCACTGTATTTTTTTCACTCTTCTGTCCTTCCTGGTCTAGCGTTGATTTCTGAAATTACTTTCTCTTTTATTTCTAATTCCTGAATTCTGTTCACAAATTACATTGCTTCTGATTCTTTCCTGATTCTGATTTATGTTGTTGCCTCCCATTACATTTTTTTTTCAATTTCTTTTAGTTCATTTTGAAATACTAGATTTCAGTTTCATGTTGGTATGTCTTTGTGATACATTCATGTTTAACTACTATTATAGTGGTTTAATGTTGCTTTTATCCATTGATTCAACTTTTAATATTAGGAACTCCTTATTATTTCCAGGAAGCACCTAGCATAATGCTCGAACTAATAAGTTATTGATAAATACACATTTTATTGAACTGAAACCTAGCCTATTGTGAACAATGTGAGATTTTCACCACCCTGTAGTGAGAGCAACATCTTAATTCCATAAAACCTTAAGTCTTGTGCCTAAGACCTACCAATCACAGAACTGCAAGGACCTTAAAGCTCTTGCTTAATGGCTTTATTAATAATTCCATTTTCACCCAGTGTGGGGCATGCAGGAGGCAGCCAATCAATGATTCTCATCATTGATGTTTCTCTCTCTCCCTCTTCCTTCTTCCTTGAAATCAATAAAAACATATTTTTAAGAAATAATTTCATTTTCATAAACAACTCTCCCAAGATCTTACAGACATGTAGTAGCAAAATTAAGGCTAAATCCCTGGTTTCCTGACTCTCATTGTAGGGTATATATATTGACAGTCTCAAAGTAAAGAAAAACGTGTTTATATACAATATAAAAGGTGTGCAGATGTTGCATACCTACTTTCTGTCCTTTTTCCCCCTCCCATTCATAGTCAGTTTCTGATAGAGTCTATATAAATATGTACTTATCAATAGCTTATTATTGCAAGGTACCTATCTGATTTTCATCCAAACTTGTGGACAAGAGGGTTCCTTGAGAAGTGGTACAGAGAGCAAGAACAAGAGAAGAAGTAATGGGAGATCACACTCAAGGACAAGGAGGCCCCTTTCCACCTCTCTCCTCTCCCCACTGCCAGCATTGGGAACGCATCAGGTGGAGTGTGATTGGCTGGTGATGTACTCAGTCAGCTTCCTCTGCCAGCCTCACACAAACAGATGCCAAAGCCGCACCCAGAGGATGGAATCAGGAGCTTAGCTGTGATTGCAGCCTAGAAAGAGTTTTGTCAACAGAAGGCAGCATCCTAGACACAGCAGAAGCTCTTCCAGCAGAAATAAAGGATCAAGTGAGAGGTTTTTCTCATTGCAGCCACTGGTTCTGAGTATCAAGGGCTAAGGGGAAACATACAAAATAAACAACGTGTTATTTGTCATACAGTATAACCAATCGTATGGGATTATATAGCTGTTGTGAAGAGCCTTAGAAGAACAACACAGTTGCTGGATATGGCCCCAGGCGGCAATGGTGAGGGGGCTGGTAGATCAGCCGGTGGCATCGTTGGGGGCATTCTCTCTCCCTGTAGTGAGAGCAACATCTTGAATTGCTAAACTGGAGCTTGAAGAAGGGCTTATGAGGAAGGAGTGCATAGAAGGAAACGTTGAAGAATTGGGTTCAGAAGAATCATGAAGTTGAACTCTAAATAGGACAAGCAAGTGTGTGCTAAAAGAGATACTGAAGTATGATACAGGGACAAGAATAAAATCCCACTAATTCCAGCCCTTCCCTTCAGATGTAATCATAATTTATAATTCTCAAAGTTGCAAAACTTCAAGAAGAAAATACTTATTTGAGAATGCAATTGTTTGATATGTTTATTTAATACCTCAAAAATATAGTAAATAATCTATTGTAAATTTGAGCCAACTCTCCAACAGGCCAAACTCGCTCTCTCCACCCTAGCATGGTGCCCTTTGACTTTAATGTGAAGACGAAACATCTGTTCTCATGGTAAAATGCAGGTTCTGGTTCAATGGTGCCAGGTGGTGTTCAGGATCCTACATTCCTATCAGGCTTCCAGGGGGTGCTGATGCTGCCAGTTCTCACTGGGCACTTTGGGCAGTCAACTATAGGGAGACCTATGCTATGCCTGCCTTTCACATCTGGGGCTTGTGCAGTGCAAAAAGATCACTAAGTAGGGATTTGGGTGTCACATAAGATGATACTGTTTATTTCAACACACTTAACAGGCACTAGAAAGGGAAAAGGTAACACTGGTTCTTTGGTTTTACGGAGCTCCTGGGCAGGAACAGGGGCTGCGGGAGGATGCTGACATTAGTAGATGCCATGTTGGCAGAGAAGGATGCTACAGGAACTATAAGAGAAGCATAGCACAGCTGCTGTGAACATATCAGAAAAGGAAGAGGTTACTCTGTCTCAGTGGTCAGCAAACTCATTAGTCAACAGAGTGGCAAACAGCCGCATGTTGCTCGTGAACTGCAGTTTACTGACCACTGCTCAGGCTGATCAAGAGCATGTGGTTTCACTGAGGAGGTGAGATTTGAACCAAGTATCTTTTGTAAGATGCTTACAGTGGATCTGGGAGGAAGGAGCTAAGTCTGAGAATGAACTGACTTCAAGAAAATTATTCTAGTCTTGATAGTACATCCTGCAGATCACAAACCAGATGAGGGGCCTGACATTGAGATCAATCCTGTGGCTTCTCTAGAGAAGGAGGAAGATTAAAGAAGTGTAGTGTTTGGACCAGAAATACATCAATAAAACAGATAACGGTAGCTTGGAAGATGATCAAGCACAGAGGTGATGCTCAAACACATGGGGTGCCTTGCTTGTTGCAGATGGTCACTAAATCTTGTTTAAATATTTAAATTCGAGCAAACTACTCTGTGCTGTGTAAGCAGAGGTGGAAGTATGTTTTTGACCTCTCTTAAGTTGGACACAGTGTAACCTTAATAATTGGACCAATCTCTCAGCTCATATACTGTATTTTGACTAGTCATTTGTCAACTCTATTAAAATATTATTTTCCAGTTAGTCACCAAGGTGTCCTTTCTGCCTCTTCTCCTTTAGTCAGCCTGAAATTGTAAATTCCAAAAACTACCACAAAGTAAAACGGTTATAATGTAAGAAAGTGCTTGAATCTCACAGAAAGCCCTAGCACCCTAAGTCCCCAAGACAGAATATTTTCCTGAACAGTAGATAACTTGCAAAGATAAAAGACCTGAGGAAATTCATTCATTAGCTCTGAAAATCTCAAGCTAGTCTATTTTTTTTTAAATTGAAACCCTAGGAAGAAACACAATGTAAGGAGAAACAATTTGGAGGACTTCTTAATTATGTCCCTAATATGTAGATATTTCTCTCAGTTGAGCACCATTAAGACAAAGAAATTTCTAGGCTGCTTCCCAGGACTATGCTGGAAGGCCAGTAGGCATGTGTGTTGAGCTAATTCTAATACCTACCTCAGAATATACATGTATTTCCTCCATTCGGGAATTTTGTCCATCTACAGTACAATGGTATGGTCTTGTCATTTATTTTCTAAATTTGTGTGGGGTGTTATTCTAAACACTTTCTTCTTTGGGTGTGTGTTTTTTTGCTGGAATGGGTAGCCATGGATTTGGAAACTCTAGTTCTATTACAGATTTACAGCTTGTTCTCCCTAAGGACCAGTCTGATGCTAATGTGATTGGGCTTACCTGTGAGACTCAAGATGAGTGCTGTCCATCACAGGTTTCTCTAGAGATGCAGTGATTCCAATTTCTGCAGAGTCCTTTTTGGAAACAGACTTTATAGAGATGCAGATAATCAGTTTCTGCTTTACTCTGGCCGGCTGCTCTGATAAAGCCTTTTTTTTTTTTTTAATTGGTGGATTAGGTGCCCTGGCCCATGTAGCTCAGTTGGTTGGGCCTTGTCCAGTGGACTGAAAAGTTTCCAGTTTGATTCTCAGTCTGGACACATGCCTGGGTTCCGGGCTCAATCCCCAGTAGGTGTGCAGGAGGCAGCTCCGGGCATGCAGGAGGCTGCTAATTGATGCTTCGCTCTCATGTCAATGTTTTTCCTCTCCCTCTCCCTTTCTCTCTCTCTAAAAAAATAAAAATAAAAATAAATCAACTAAAAAAATCTTAAAGAAATAAAACTGGCAGATTTGGTAGGGCTGGACTCTCATCTCTCTCCTCGCTATGGTGCGTACTGGCTGACCAGTATACCTGAGAGAACAAGGGTCTGGGTGATTAGCTCTTTATCAGGTGTGATTTCCTTGTCTCATCTCTGTTTTCTTCTCCTCCAGCAGACATGGGTTCCATGAGGCAAGTGTGACCCTGAAGCCCAACCCTGCAGCCTCAGCCCGACACCCAGCTGGGCAGGCAGAGCACCATGGATGGCATCATTGAACAGAAGAATCTGATGCACAGTAAGATCAACGATGCTGGCAAGAGGAATGGCTTAATTAACACCAGAAACTTCATGGCTGAGAGCAGAGATGGCCTGGTGTCTGTTTACCCAGCACCCCAGTACCAGAACTGCCGGCTGCTGGGCAGCGCAGCAGCAGCTACCCTGGACAGCGGCAGGAGTGAGCCGGTCCAGCAGCTGCTGGACCCCAACACCCTGCAGCAGTCAGTGGAATCCCACTACCATCCTAACATCATCCTCTACTCCGAGGGCATGCTGCGCTCCTGGGGGGATGGCGTGGCTGCCGACTGCTGCGAGACCACCTTCATTGAGGACCGGTCACCCACCAAAGAGAGTCTGGAGTACCCCGATGGGAAGTTCATTGACCTCTCAGCTGATGACATCAAAATCCACACCCTCTCCTATGATGTGGAGGAGGAAGAGGAATTTCAGGATCTGGAGGTCAGATGGGAATGGGATCTGGTGATTTGGTGGGAATCCACAAGTGCCTGGCAAAAAAAATTAGGGAATGGAACTAGTGTGATAAAATGCAGAGAAACTGAAACATTTTGGGTGCCCCTTAAACTCTTCAGGATTTGCGAAAGATGGGAGGAGTGGAGAGAGACTAAATGACCAAGACCCGAGGGCTTCAGCAGGAATTCTCATCAGAAGTGCCCTAAGGTAATAGCTGTGGCGATGGGGCTACAGGTGGATTCAAAGGTTGGCAGCCCCAACGGGTCACGTGGGGACTCCTGCTAACACCCCACCCACCAGAAAGAGGGGTCATTGGCAAAGCGAACAAGGTGAGAGGGACATGTGGTGCTAGGCAGCAAAAGGCTAGAAATGCATGTATTTTTGCTGCCATACATGCATATTTTCCTTAATTTGGCATGCCAAAGTTTCTACTAAAGCTGTGGTCGGCAAACTGCGGCTAACAAGCCACATGAGGCTCTTTGGCCCCTTGAGTGTGGCTCTTCCACAAAATACCACAGCCCGGGAGAGCCTATTTTGAAGAAGTGGCGTTAGAAGAAGTTTAAGTTTAAAAAATTTGGCTCTCAAAAGAAATTTCAATCATTGTACTGATATTTGGCTCTGTTGACTAGTGAGTTTGCTGACCACTTTACCAAAAGGATCATTGGTAGAGCTAAAACCTACTGGAAGAAGTCATAGAATTGATAGCCTTAAGAGAAGGGAAGTTAAATTATCCCAAGAGTCACGTCTTCATTAGACTGGAGAGCAGGTAAGGGTGGTTGGATTACATTCTTAGAAGCATGCACATAGACTTTGTGTAACATGCACAACAGCTTCCAGTGGAGCTCATCCCTTCTCCTTCGATGAAGCACCCCAAAAATGGGAGGCTCTTTTGTCCACAGATCTGAACAAAAGCCATACATTTGGCAATGAAGAGGCAGAAACCCAAGCCTAAGGAAGTCATTTTACTGGCTTGAAGATAGAGGATATTCCTCTAGGACATGAGTGGCAGAGAAAGAAGAGCCAGGTTTTCTGGTGGAGGCAGGCGAGAGCATGAAGGAGGAGGTTTGGAGCAGAATCAGACCCACACGCATGGGGCCCCGGACTAGGTAGAAGGCCAATGAATAATGAGTAATTGATGGGTCAACGAGACCAGCATTGTCAGGATTGGAGGTGAAAGAAGCAGCTGGAGAGAGATGTTCTTCTTTTTTAATGGCATTTATTACGGTGACATTGGTTAAAAAATCATACAGGCTTCAGGTACACAGTTCTATAATACATCATCTGTTTATTATATTGTGTGTTTACCCCCCAAGTCAAGTCTCCTTCCATCACTATTTACACCGCCTTTGCTTTCCTCTACCTCCCCCCACTGCCCTTTCCCTCTGGCAATCACCGTACTGTTCTCTGCATCCACGAGTCTGTCTTTACTTTGTTAGTTTATTTTGTACATTAGACTCCACATATAAATGAAAAAAAATCTTGGATATTTCTCAGCAATATTTTTTTTCTGATATATGACCTCCGGTAAGGGAAACAAAAGAAAAAAAAATAGATGGGACTACATCAGAATAAAAAGTTTTTGGACTGCAAAGGAAATCATCAATAAGATAAAAGGGAAACAAATTGTATGGGAAAACATATTGCCAATGATACACTAATTTCCAAAATATATAAAGAACTTACACAACTCAACACCAGGAAAACAAACAATCTAATTTAAAAATGGGCAAAGGATCAGAATAGACACTTCTCCAAAAAGGACACACAGATGGCCTATAGACAAAATGTTCAAGGACACTAATTATCAGAGAAATGCAAATTAAAACCACAATGAGCCCTGGCTGGTTTTGCTCAATGATTAGAGTGTTGGACTGTGAGCTAAAGAGTCATAGGTTTGATTCCTGGTCAAGGGAACAAACCTCAGTTGCAGGCTCCATCCTCAGCCATGGTTAGAGCATGTGCAGAAGGCAACCAATTGATGGGTCTTTCTCACATTGATGTTTCTTGCTCTCTCTCTTCCCCTCCCCCCTCTCCTTCATTCTCTCTAAAAATCAATGGAAAGATAACCTCGGGTAAGAATTTAAAAAACCACACACACAATGAGGTATCACCTCAAGCTTGTCAGTATGGCTATCATCAATAAATTAACAAACAACAAATGCTGCTGAGGATGTCGGGAAAGGGGAACCCTCATGCACTATTGATGAGAATGCAGATTGGTGCAGCCACTATGGAAAACAATATGGAGAGACCTAAAAACTCAGAAATGGAACTGCCTTGTGACTTAGCAATTCCTCTCCTGGGAATATATCCCAAAAACCCAAAACCCTAATTCAAAAGACTACATGTACCCCATATTCATTGCAGTGTTATTTTCAATAGTCAAGTTTGGAAGCAGCCCAAGTGCCCATCAGTAGATGAGTGGATAAAAACGCTGTGGTATAGTTACACAATGGAATGCTACTCAGCCTTTAAAAAAATAAGAAGGAAATCTTACCTTCTGGGACAGTATGGAAGGACCCAGAGCCTAATTAAGAAATGGAAAAATAAAAAGTGATGTAGCAATCCCTATGCATAGAGCTGAAAACCAACGGGCAGTCTGTGGAGAGAAGTTGGTCGAGTGGGGAAAGGCTGTACAAGAAGACCTGTTAAGGGGAGGAGACACCTGTTAAGGGGAAGAGAAGGGTGTGAGCTCTGGCAATGCTAGAGTTTTGAGAAAGTTGGGAGAGGGCTTTGGTTTCCATTCGAAACCCTCTGTTAAGTGTCCACTCTGTTCAGGTCTGAGGTTTTTTGCTGAAAGCAAAAGTAGAAATGCTGCTTACCTACATTGAGAAGCAGATACAAAAATGCAATTTCTTTTTATATATATATATTTTTTTTTTATTGATTTTTGTACAGAGAGGAAGGGAGAGAGATAGAGAGTTAGAAACATCGATGAGAGAGAGTCATCGATCAGCTGCCTCTTGCACACCCCCTACTGGGGATATGCCCGTAACCAAGGTACATGCCCTTGACCAGAATCGAACCCGGGACCTTTCAGTCCCCAAGCCGACGCTCTATCCATTGAACCAAACCGGTTTCGGCAAAAAAATGCAATTTCATCATAACAGAGAGTTGTAATAGACTTCCCAGTCTGCCCTGAGAGCACCGAAGGGAGGGGATGGGGCTCCTGCACTGCATCTTGAGGAGGAGAACCAGACTGTCGGCCAAGAGGGGCTGTGGGCAGGTGGGGGGAGAATTTCAGTCCAAGGAGACACGTGACCAGATAAAGTCTAGAGGCATCCAACCTAGATCTACAGGGAATGCTAACAAGTTAGATTTGAAAAATCCTATGGATCACGGTGAGATCTTAGAGGCAGGACCTAAAAGAAGTAAGATCTCATCACCGAGGGCCTTACCAGCCCTCTAAGGGAGGCTGGATTTTAGGTGGGTAACTACCAGACAGGAAGGATGGACACATAATAGTGTCAATAAAGAGCCCTATGGAGAGGTGGGTGTGGACGGGAGCCCAGGCCTATCTATAGCCCAGGCCTGTTCAGAGTGCTTTGTGCTGCACCACACAGGCCAGGCTGCTGGACCCTGATGGCTGCTGGGAGCAGGAAAGCACTGAGGAGTTTTAGGCAGTAGGGTCATGGTCAGATCCATAGTTTTGGAAGCTGTTCTGGCTGCAGAGTGGAACAAGAGTGTATGGGAGATGGAGGTGAGACAGGAGGAAGTATGGGGCTAGTTACACTGGTGAGACAGGAGGAAGTATGGGGCTAGTTACACTAGTTACACTGGATGGGGCTAGTTACACTGGATACTTTTCACAATAAAGAATTATTGAAAAAATAATCACCCCTCTAAACTAGCACCCTGCATTATCATAGGAAGATGTACTGCACTCTTTATTCTAATTGTTGGCTGAGGGCACACATGAATTCTTCACTCACTTGGCAGGTACATTAGGTGCCTACTGTGGGCCAGGCGTTAATGTAGGCACTTAGGATATAGCTACAAACAGAACATACATAGACTTCTGCCCTCCTAGCGCTTAGAGGAAGGGACTCAGACAGCAAATAAGCCAGCACCACCTGGGGATCAAAGGGATGCACGGGCAGGTACAACGGTAGCGGTGGGAGACAACAGAAACAGCCCGGCAGGGTATTCTGGAAAGCTCTGAGGAGAAGTGGCATTTGGGTAAAGCCCTGAATACAGTGAGAAAACTAGTCATGTGTATACCTGGGGAAGGGAGTTCCGGGCTGAGGAACAGCAAGTGCAAGGGCCCTGGGGCAGGAGCAGGTGCCGGCCTATTGGAGGAACAGCAGAGCACTCCCTGTGGGTGGGAGAGAGTGGAGCAAGAGTTAATAGGGATCAGACCCCATGAGACAGGGCTGTCTAGCAGAGCTTCCTGAGATGATGGAAATGCTGGGATTCTGTGCTATCCACTGTGAGAGGCACCAACAGCCTCTAGCTCCTGAGCACTAGCATATGGTAACGTGGCTGGGGAACTAATTGTCAGGTGTATTTGATTTGAGATCATTTCAGTGTATGAAGCTCCATGTGGCTATGGCTGCTACACCAGTCTGCACAGACTTGGGTGTCCTGGGTAGCTCGGAGGGCTCTGAGCTCAATCCTCAGTCAGAAGGTCCCAGGGACCAGAGGTCGTGGGTGACCCGTGTCTCAGCACACGCCCTCAGGTGATGCTGGTTCCTTTGGATCCTGCTCTGCCGGCGGCTTGTTGAGTGCCAGGCCCATGCCATGCGATTTCTCCAGGCTGAGTCTCAGGGAAACGTACTCCACTGAGTTCTTGGCGAGGACAGAGGGATGGTGGAGGCCTCTGCACTGGGAGCACCTCTGTTTTTTATAAATCCCATTGCCAAATGCATATTACCTATTTTAGTAAAACAAAACAAACAAAACAAGAAAACCCAGGAATGCAAAAAGAAAGAAAGAAGTTAATGACATGCCCTCCATTCAGAAGCATTTGACTCTAGGCACCCTGGAGGAACTATGATACATTCACTTTCTGCCCTGGTTTTTCACTCCATTTATTATAAGCACCTTCCCTGGGCAATCAGTAAGTAACCATGCCACCAGTTTTAGTTGTCTCACCATATTCAGGGCTTTACTCAAATGCCACTTCTCCTCAGAGCTTTCCAGGACACCCTGCCAGACTGTCCCTGCTGTCTCCCACCGCTACCCTCGTACCTGCCTGGTGTGTAGAATTCTTTTATAGTTTTATTGTTTTAAAAGAGTGCTGCCAGGAACACACCAGAACCAACACCCCTGCATGCTTGTCCTTGTGTTTCTTAAACGGTGCTTCTGCAACCTAAGCCTCCACAGAAAGGCTGCCTCCTGGACTCTGCATCCTGGCCTAGCCGAGGCCCACGCCTGCACCAGCCTGCTCGCTGGTCCTCTGCTCTCTCCCTCAAGCCGAGCAGCAGGTGCTCCCCAGAATTAGCAAGCAGAGAAGGCCAGGGGGAAGTGGGAGAGCAGCATGTGGCCCAGAAGGAGGCATTGTGAGGATGAGTGAGGCCTGAGGGAGACTAAGTCACACAGCTGAGCACAGCTTCTGAAAAGGCACCCTGCTGCCCTTGCTAGCAGAGCTGGGAGAATGGGAAACATCAGGACTTAAAATACCCCAGGCAAGAAAACCCCAAGCTGACTAAAAGCCATTCCACTGAGTGGAGGCAACAAAAATGGGATATAGAATGGGCAGATGGTGGGGGGAGCGGCCAGATCAGCAGGCACCGGCTGAGGGACCCGGCTGAGGGACCCGGCGGCTCCTTCATTTCTCTACCTTTTTGTAGCATTTGCCTCCTGCAGAGGGTTAGCTCAAAAGGGAGGACTTTCACCTTCATTAGAATACTTTCAATCTGCGTTGCAGCTATTCCAATCCGATGACCTATGAGGGGGAATTTTAGTAACAGTTGCTGTGGGTGATGATGTATGGGTGTTGGTAGTTATGCATATTTTCTCCGCTTGGTGTATTGCTGTGTACATAACCTCCTGCACGCGCCCTCACTTCCTCTCCTTGCTGTTTGGTGGCACGAAGCCCACAGCCACTTACAACCTACTAATGAAAGAAAGAGCTGGGCTGCTCCGTCTACCCTGTAATTTGTCTGAATCTATTTTAAAATCTATTTTAGTCAAGATTGACTAATTGTTCTGGTGCCATGTAGCCACAACTCGGTAATTTGTAGTGTGCTTCCTTATGCTTCTGAATAAAAATCTGTGAGGATTTTGGGGGAGTGCCCTGGAGTCTGATTCTTTGCTTCCTGGGTGTAGCGGTGTCATTCTAAGCAGTTTCCAAAGGCGGAAGTTGGTGCTGCCGGCTGCCTGTGTGGCCTGGGCCTGCAGTTCACACACCCTGGCCATTTGATTGAGAAAAATCCCCATGGGACACTGCCACCACTGGCCTCCATGTCACCACCATGAACCAGGCCAGTCAAGAAGTTAAGTCATGCCCAACCAACCGGTTGGCTCAGTGATTGAGTGTTGACCTATGGACCAGGTCACAGTGTGATTCCCAGTCAAGGGCACATTGTGGGCGTGCTCCCCAGTGTGGGGCATGCAGGAAACAGCCGACCAATGATTTTCTCTCATCATTGATGTTTCTATCTCTCTCTCTCTATCTCCCTCTCCCTTCCTCTCTGAAATCAATAAAGATATATATATTTTTAAAAGTAAGTAAAGTCATCTGAATCCTTGGGTCACAGGAGACACCTTATCTTGGACGAGAAGAGACTGAGGTAAAGTAGAGTTGATTTATAGCCACGTTTTTGGTTGGTGTCCAAACACAGGATAATTTGGACTGAGCAGCCACTGACTGGGTGGTTCTGTGATTTGGAAAGATTTCCGTTTCTCGGAGGCCAGCTCTGTCCTTTGTAAAATAGAAGTAACAATAAAGACAGGAACACCTATTTCCAGAGTTGCTGTTAGAATCCAGCCAACTCGAGTATACAAAACTCTTCGTGAACTAAAACCAAAAGAACAAAAATCATGTGTTTTTTTTTAAACACACACAAAAAAGGAACAATCAGAAACACTAAACAGATATCCATAGACAGAGTTGCTGTACATGTGTGAGGACACCAGGAACCGCACCTGGACCCGTCAGCATGAAGTTCATGAACTCAGAGACTGGCGGAGGGTTAGAAGAGGCTGTCCTTTCAGTCTGCCCCTCCCCCTCACTTAGAGGCTCTGTGGATTCACTCAACCTGGGCTGTCACTGTAGGCTCTTCCCTCCCCCCCGAAAGTGCAGCTCAGCCTTTCCAGCACAGCTCGGCGCTCCAGGTCCCTTGTTTCCAGACGAGGGCCTGGAGACCCTGGGTTGACACGGCAGCGGAGAGGAAGGCCTATGAAGACACCCAGACTCTGCCCGGCAACACTGCACAGCCTCCATTCTGCACAGCCTCCATTCAAATAAGATGTTAACTTCCAAGGAGCTGGCACCTGTGCATCTCCACTTCATACCATTATAATAACCTGGTTATTGTTTAACAGGAAAGGAGTGAAAGAGGAGACCAGATAGTAGAGGCTTGCTACTTACCCAGCTTTGCCAAAAAGCTGCATTTAACACCCTCCAGGTCTATTCCCCTCTGATCCATGGGGGAAGGGACTAGACAAAGGCAGGTTCGATGCATGCCCAGTAAGGTCTGAGTGATGGGGGAGCCCAATTGCTCATCAATCAGACCTGGGAACAGGTAATTGGCCAGAATGGGCATGGTCACTGCAAGCACACAAAACCTGAATGTTTCAACTTCTAAACAAAGAAGTGAGTTCTCTTGGCTCCCATGCCCACGTGGCGCACGGCCTTGGTGGGCCCCACAAAGGGACTAATAGACTCGAACCTGGCCTGAATTTGAACCACTCCCGGCCTCAACATGGGATGGAACCTCGACACTGGTCCTCTTTCTGGCTCTACGGAACTCCCGGCTGCCCCTCTTCCTGGACTGGCTCGGGGAGGAAATGGGCCATTGGACCCTGAGAGAGGCAGCTCTGCACCAGTGAAATTTTCTGCCACCTCATCCTCCCATAGGGGCTTCTGAAAATTCCTAATTCAGCCACGCCCCAGAATCCCACAAAGAGTGGAGGGTCCCCACTCATGTACCCCTCTGCCAGCATACCCATGAGGCAGCCCTCATCCACCATGAATTATGCATCCCTGAAGGCTGCTCAGTTCCCGTCTCTGACAGACATAAAGGGAGTAATTTTCATTTCCCTCTATTGTTGGGGAGACCATCTGGGAGGTGATGCTGCAGAGTAAAAGGATGTAAATTCCAGACACAGCTGGGGGGGGAGGGGGCGCGCATATGCTGTGTGATCCCAGACTCAGCAGTGCCTGTGACTCACCTGAGAAGGGGCAGTGCCCCCCAGCAGGAAAGGGCTGGTTCTCAGAGCCACTGCCCTACAGAGCTGGAGGGACAGCTGCTGTGTAGACTGTGTGTCACCCACTTCCATCACAGGGCCCTCCAGACAAGGTCCTTGTTTGTGGTTTGGGTGAGCCCATCAGACTTGGCCTGTTTTCTCAACAAGACAAGAGAAGTCCTAGCAGGAAGCTTCTACCATTTCACCAAAGCACCGCTGCTGTTTGCACACTGATTAGAGGCTCTGGTGGGCATTTCACATGCATTTTAATTAACAAAATAGGAAAGGACATCATTGTCACCTGTGAGCTTCATCGGTGTCTGTCTGCGTAGGAAGGCAGGGGAGACACAAGGGGACATTGCTGGGTGGTGCTGGTGGCCATGGCACCCACACAGGTGTTAGGCACCCTGAGTGTTCTGTACCTTAGGTGATCGCCTGCCTCTGAAGCCACCTCAGGCCAGTATGCACTGCAGTGGTCCTACATGTCTCCAGCTTGCACCAGGAGGGCACATGCTGAACAACCTCGTACAGCTGACAGAAGCTGGAGTAAAACGTGGCTCCATCTCTATAAAATCATCCAGGAAGGTGGCCCCAGTTTGGGATGAACCGGCATGAGTGTGCCATATGCTGATGAGGAGAGAACACGTGTCATGGGGGCCCAGCAAGTAAGATAACTAATTGGAACAAAAGCATCCTCTGGCTGGGCACATCGGAGTGGAAGCACACTGACAGGATTATTCCCAGTAAGGACCGACCCAAAGCAGATCTGCCTCAGGATGGCCTATAGTGAGTGGGTTCTTGACTTTGTGTAGGAAAAATCTCACATCAGCAGTGCAAATGGGTGTGAGAGTACATTTACTAATGCCGCCGCCGACAGGGGAACAAAGGAAGGAATGAGGGTAGAAGAAGCAGCAGGGGAGAGCCTAGGTGGGGCTCCATAGGGCTTTGGCTCTTTAGAAATGTTACAGGAAAGAGCTGAGCCAAGGCAGGGCTGTTTATCTCACTGGGAAGTCAGAGAAAGGTAGAGTGGGGGGCCTTGGAGACAGACTCAGGGTGAGCCCAAGTCAGGCTTCAGCTGCCCAATTCTCCCTGGTTACAAGTCTCATAGGGACCCGTAGTTCAGGAAGAAAATCAAATGTTGGTGCAAGAAGGGGCATAGGCGCCACACTGATTCTTGGTCCTGAGGGCTTTTTATCCCGGCTCCCCCCACTTTTTTTCCCCCGCAGGTGAGAATCTTAGGGGAGGGTTTCAGCAGAATATTCACCAGCTTTCCAGGTGCATTTTTAATATGCTGACGTATCAGAATGAGTATATTGGGGGAATTCTGGATTATTCTTTGGTCCGTTTTACTGTTGTACTTTTACCTTAGGTCCGCCTGGCTTTAATAGGGTTTTTGTTATTTGTTCCCCAGCTTCGTCTGCCCAAGGGTTCAGCTGGCACAAATGGCATTAATTGGGCCTTTGCTCTCTATTTTCCCAGGCCAGGGTGATGGAGCTCTGTATTCGCTGGTTAGGGAGGAGAGGTGTAAGTCATTACTCTCAAGTGTCCTTGGTTGGGGAAGGGAAGGTCTTGCAATTCACAAGCTGGCTGCAAGCTGCCCTCACTGCTTGGCCTTGTTTAATTTTCTTGCCTCAGTTTCCCCATTCCACGTGCCCAGGAATTTCCCTGGTTTCTTGGCATCCTGCCACAACATAACTGCCTTTTTGTATCCTTGAGCTCCGCTCCAGTGTGCCCTCTGCAGGGAGGTTTGATCAGAGTTGGAATTGTCCGAACTGCTTTTTAAATATTCCTCTGTCTCAGCCCAGGCCAGTGTGGCTCTCTTGGTTGGGCATAGTCCCTGCACCAGGAGGTTGCTGGTTTGATTCCAAGTCAGGGCACATGCCCAGGTTGCAGGCTTGATCCCCACTAGGGGGTAGGTAGGAGGCAGCCATTCATGTTGCACTCTCATATCGATGTTTCTCTCTCTCTCTCTCTCTCTCTCTCTCTCTCCCTCTCTCAATAAACTAGTCTTTTAAAAAATCCTATATAATAAAGAGGTAATATGCAAATTGAACCTCACACCATAATGCCATCACAAGATGGCTGTTCCACTCAGTCCCTCCCTTGGTACCACCCCTGATCAGCTTCTCAGGGTGGGATGGTTAGCCAACCTCCCCCCCACCCCAGCCCCTCACTCAGGCTGGTCACACCCCCACACTTTCCCAGGGCTGGGGGTACCCCAGGCAGGCTGCAGGCACGGCATTGGTCACAGGCAAAGGTCCTGGCTGTCCCTGGCCTAGAGAGTCCAGAAAACCTCAGCAGTGACCAAAGACCAAGACCGAGTGGTAAGGTCCCTGCCCACGCTTATGGCTCAAAGTGCCAGGAGGAGGTGGAGTGTCTTGAACCTGCAACCCTGGCATCTGCACACCAAGCCTTGGGGCACACCATGCCAGTGGGGCCTGTGAGTGAAAGGGGGAGGTCAGGGTGCGGAGCTGGGAGGGACTCCATAGAGTCTTCAGGAGCAGCCTGCCAGCCCAGGTTGCTGTGACCCACGCACTCAGGCATGGTCAAAGCCCCTGGTCAGCTTTGCCGCTTGCCTTCCAGGTGCGGCTAGCCCTGAGCTGGCTGGCATTGCGCTCAGAGAAGCAGCTGTCACTTGGCTCAGTTAAATAAGAGAAATCAAAGAGCCAAGAGTAAATACCCTCCAGCCTCTTCCTATGCCCCCCGGGTGTGGAGGGCTGGGGCTGGGGGTAATGGAAAATGGCTGCTGCTTTGCATTTTATAATGAAAAGATTCCTGCTACGTAGAGAGGAGAGCTGATTCATTTTCAGCAACACCTGGCATGTTCCCTGCCCCAATCCTGAAGCCTGACAGCACCTAGCAAAGCTGTGTATGCACAGCCATGTTGGCCTGGCTCCTGGAATGTTGGGAGCAAATTTGAGCTGCATTAATTAAAAAAAAAAAAAAAGGTAAAGATTGAAAAACACCTCTTTGTATGCAAATGGCACTATAAAATGCAGATTCATCTGATTTTGTCTTCTGTGTTGATTTTGAAGCAGAGTGCAGCAAATAGGTTCATGGGAAAAGCAGAAAAGAAAAAAAGGGGGGTTGGGGGGAGAGGATTCTGCCATCCACAGCACTGAACCTTGTTTTTTGTTTTGATTTTTGTTGTTATATTCCTTCTGTTCTTCAAGTCAGCATATGCCATTTAAACCACTTTATGGCATTAGGTAATGAGCTAATGCTTCCTGTATTAAGAGCAAGCAACAGTGCCTTTGACATGAGTCACATACATTTAATCCATTCAAATGGGGAATACTGAGTGGAGAGAATGGTATGTGTCATTACATAAAGAATTTGACATTGTGATGCTATCTGGCTGAAGATCTTATTTATTTTGCAATTTAGAGAATGTAGACAAATCAGGCATTGAAAACGAATGTACATGCTTAAACGCATGACTTTATTTTTATCTGTAATGACCAAACGACCAGGCATCAGGAGGTGCATTAATGGGTCCCACAGAGCTGCAGATCTGGGGTCTCACAGTGTGGCAGGTCTGTGCGAGGCTGCATGGATGGGGCTAACCACCTGCCACCCCCCTGCTCTGATGCCTGGCCATGAGGCTGTGTCCCCCACCCAGCAGGGCTTGACAGGGGTGGGGCCGGCTAGACACTTCTATTATGGAGAAAGGGCAAATAGCAATATTAAAATATTTCCTCTAATGACTTCTCTTTTAATGTGCATGAATTTTGTGCACCAGGCCACTAGCAAATAAATAAATAAATAAATAAATAAATAAATAAATAAATATCCCCCTGTGTCAGAATAAAGAGTGAAATCCACAGAATGTGTCCTTCAGAGAATATCCAGTTCTATCTTCCGTAGAGTAGATCTTTACACCCACTGCCCAGCCCTCGTCCCAAAAATCTGTGAGTAGGGTTTTGTCATCTATGGAATGACCCAAAACCTTGTGCCTGGAATTCTTCTCCTTTTGTTCTTGTTAAGAGTTCCCTCATTTGGGCACTTCCTTTTGAGGGGAAGTGCTTGCAGGCAATAACAACAGTGACCTACTCTGGGGCCAGGTTCAGAGGGCATCACAGATTGGTTTCTTTATTAACCCTCTTCTCCTGCTTCATCCACCCTTTCTCTCTTGCAGAGCAACTACTCCAGTGACACAGAGAGCGAGGACAACTTTCTCATGATGCCTCCCCGGGACCACCTGGGTCTCAGCGTCTTCTCCATGCTCTGCTGCTTCTGGCCTTTGGGCATTGCAGCCTTCTACCTGTCCCACGAGGTAAGGCCACACACACCCAGCACACCCAGCAGTAAGGAGGAGAGTCAAGAAAGACATTCAACTCATGCCACCTGAGGACTCTTTACTTTATGGCTGGAGAACATGCCTGGGTAAGTCAGGGTGCCACAGGGAGCTCAGGAGTCAGGGCGACCTCACCTCAGGAGTTATCATTGATGGTAAGGCTCCCCAAGGTAAGGTGGGCAGTCTTCCGGGAAAGGGCTGAATACTGGATTCAGGTGTCCGCTGGGGAAAGCAGATACTAAGTTGGGGGCCTTGGCTTTCACGTGGGCACTTGGGCCTCAGCAATGGCATTGACCCAGTGCCGGAGAGCACTGTGCTGAGGATGAGGACATCTAATGGACTCAAAGGGGGGAAGGGGAGTGTTTTCTTTGTGAAAAGGCCATTTGATAAAGTAGGTTCTAATTGACCGCAGCCTGTGTGTACTCACCCCCAGTCAATGTTCTGCCAGCGGAAATGGTGTATGTTGGTGGGTGGCCAGTGTGAGGGCTTCGGAAGGGTTCGGTGTCTCACCCCTTTTCACGGCCGAGCATCCTCCTTGCTATGCCTTCATGGAACCCAAGCTTTGGAAGATTTCCTCCAGCAAATGAAAAGCATTCTTTCCAAAATAACCTATCTTCCCATTTTTTATTAATCTAAGGAAGACCTTTATACTTGCCCATTGAAGCACGAGGTTCCAGCAACACCACCATCCCAGCCCAGCAGAGAAGAAGGCAGCTGCAGGCCTGGCCGGGGAGAGCGTGGCGCTGCTCTCCTGGCTCCTGGGACGCCCCTCAGCCCTGGGCTTCCCTCTCCAGCTGCGAGGTTCTGGGACTGAGGCAGCAAACACTGACTCTGACAGGTCTTTTGTTTGAAATATTTATTTCTCTTGGCTTAAAAACCCATTCCTTGGCCAAGCCCCCAGCGGCCTCTCACTGCTTCTTGCTGGTTTCAGTGTTGATTTGGCTTTTGTTTGGCTTGTGACAGGAGTCCCATTATGCTCTTTATTTTACCCCTGGCCGTGAGCTGACAGGTGGTGGTACTCCTGAAGAGCGGTGAGCTGACAGCTGGTGGTACTCCTGAAGGCACGCACCTCTTAGCAGGGGCACTGGGAGACCCTTCAGGGCAGGGGCGAAGGAGCTGAGGGACAAGGTGGGGCCCTGCTCCGGGCTGCCCTGTGGTCCTGGTTCCGGAGGGTAATGGGTGGCGAGGATGATGGGAAAGTCCTGCACAGCTGAGGTGGGGCTGAGCAGTTGATCTATGTCCATCGATGGCCTGGAGGGTTGACCTGACCATCGCTTGTGTGAGTGTGTCCAAGAATGCCACAGGCCCCCCTTCTTTGGAGGCACACGCATTGGCTGCAAAGCAAGACTGCCAGGCTTGGGAGGGGGCTGGGAGGCTCTGGGTGGAGCAAGGCCCAGGTGTGCAGACTCCAAGGAGAGAATGTAGGTCCTGTGTATGCTGAGGACGGGGACGCAGGCTGGGACCTGGAGAAAGGCTTATGGACAGACATGCTTCATGTGCAGAACCTGCTGGAAGAAGACCCCAGAGGAGGAGAGCTTACCCACCTCTGCGTACACGCACCCAACCTGGGTTACAGTGCTGCAGAGACAAGAGCATCTTCACTATGACAGGGAAGGTCAGGATGGAGCCACGAGAAATAAATGGTGTCTCACACATTGTGGGACTTCTGGCTTTTCCCATGAACTGAGTCTCTCCTGCATCCCAATCCTAACATGTGTGAGGTTAATCTGATCAGATCACTCCCAGCCTCCTGGGGAAAGCGACCTGGCCCCCAGCAGGAGCTCTGATTGCCCATTTTTAGCAGAGGATTGACTTCTTACCTTGAATTCTACTAGGACAGTTGTTACCTGTTCCAGAAGATGGAAGTGGACATGCATAAATGCATCTGGAAGCACCTAGGGGGAGGGCGCCCTGGGTAATGGGAGGGCACAGGAAAGGTTTCCTGTGAGGCCGGACAGAGGCTGTCCCTTGTCTTGGCTGCTCCCCGTGTCCCGGTGAAGCCTGTCTCAGAGCAGGGCAGGTTGTGCATAGGGTCTTTGTCTAAAAGAGGGCACTTCTAGTACCAAGACCATAACTCCAGAGATGAGCGTATAGAGTCTCTTTCTCAGAAAGTAATTTTATTCTTCACATTGTAGAAACCTCTTCGACTTGGGTCTGAGCAGTCATGACATTGCATACCTTTGTTGATAAAGAGGATTCCGATTATTTGTTCAACAGTGAGCGTGAAATGCCGTTTCCGTGGAGGCCTCTGGTCACATTTTTCCTAGGGGAAGACGAGGGTCTGGGATTCGAGGGCTTGCTTTCACTGTGGGGATAAGAAGAGGTCCCAGGCTTTCAGTCCTTTTCATTGTGCCCTGCGGACGGATTTCCCTTTCGTGGGACCAAAGTGGAAAAGAAGTCTCTGGAGGTAAGTGCCCTCTACAGGGTCTCTATCCAGATGTGTCCACCTGGGAACGGCCAGGCTGACCAGGCCCCTGCAGCTCTCTCCATCACCATCCACACTGCATGGTTCTGGGCTCGGCTGCAGAGCCGGGGGGATCCCCCCCCCCCACACACACACACACTCATACACAGACACACACAGGCTTCAGCACAGCCACGAGGCTGTGGGCGTGCTGTTTGTGCTTCTCCAGCCTGCCTGCAGGCACACAATCTCCCACAGGCATTCGAGAGGAGCGCGCAGCTGCCCCAGGGAGAGTGTGCACCTGCAATGAACAGCCACTCTGAGCGTCATGACACCACATTAACCAGCGCTTTCTCGGGCAAGGCGTCTGGGAGTTCTGGAGAGAGGAGGGCACCAGAGAGAGGAGCACCCAGAGCCATCTCTACAGGAGCCTTTGCAATTGCCACCACTGCCTCCTGCTGCCCAGAGGTGCCGGGGGCTGGGGTGGTGACATCAGAATAGAGCAAACGGAATACTGATGAAGCCAAAACTCCCCAAGTCCCAACGCTGTTTACAAGGAAATCTTTGACACCGGTGTGAAGGCAGTTTTTCTTCATTTATCACAGATCCTAGTTCACTGTCTCACTGACAGTTAGACAGCGTTTGCACTTTGTTAAATAACCACTCAGTGATGTCGAGGGAACATGCAGGGCCATTTTAGAAAAGCCAACCCAGCATCTCAGTGGTTGGATGACAGGAGGCAGTGCTGAGACAAATCCACAGGCTCCCTGGACTCACAAAGCCCAGGGTGGTGTTTGTTCTGTCCTATTTCACCTGGGCCCAGATCGGTACGCGACTTCTTCTCGCCTCAGTTTCTTCATCCCTAAAGTGCTGTGAAAATTACCTAAGGGATGGAGCTCACAAGGTGTTCGGGAAGTGAAGTTAGAGAGGAAGTCCCCACAGATACCAGGGAAAGCAGCTGGTGCTGAGCACGCTGTCCTGCAAATCTAAACTGTCGGTCCATGTGTGGGGCCCTGGATGATGAGACTCCTAGGAAAAGACGACTTAGGGTCTTTTCTCCAACAGACTTTATCATTGAGAAAGGTGTAATGGAAGCAATGAAAGTGCTTGTAACATGGGGAACATGTTGACCCACTGTTGGTCCTATGTTAAATACTTTGCACATGCTCTTGGGGGTGTGGCCTGGCCAACAGCATTGGCATCCCTCACACAGTTAGACATGCACCTGTCTGGCCCCACCACAGGTCTGCTCCATGAGAGCCTCTGGGGTGGGTCCAGGGACCCGCATTTGAACAGGCCCTCCCGCTGGTCCTGATGCTGCTCCAGTTTAAGTTGCTGGTACCTCTGCATGATCTCATAACAAGCCTGCAATGTGGCACTGCCATAGCATCCCTCTGTGGTCTTGGAACCAAGGTTCAGGGAGGGGAAGGTGTCCTAAGGCCTGAGCTGGCTGGCCAGGGGCTGGGGCTGCCAGGCTTCCTGGCTCAGCTCCATCCCTGGAAAAGGCAGTGCTCAGGCTTGACTGTGATGAAGGAAACAGCATGGAGGCCTGTGGGGGAAGGGGAGTAGCATTTGTTCCAGACATCATTGTATGCCAACCACGTTAACCGATTCAGCTCCCAGTGCACGCAAGCTTCCTAACCCACTTTATAAAGAGGGAAGTGCTGTGTGCAATTTTGGTAGGAGATCTAGGAATGGATGCTTCTGAATGATGTGCAGGATAGAACTGAATCCATAATTTGCTGAGCAACTTCAGTGAGTTAATTCATATGCACACTGACTTAATCTTTGCAATGAGTCTGAAAGGTGGGAAATTATGATTCCCATTTTATGGCTGAAGAAGCTGGTTTCAAGGGATTAAATAATTTATAAAATCCAGAGAGGTAGATGCAAATAGAGATATTTCTATACCTTAAAAACGACATTTTCTGCCATAAAACTTTGACCTTCTTATCTGTTTGGAAACAAAAATAGAAGCACGGTATTCTAAATCCAGCCCCCCTCTCTGCCTGGAGGGTGGTGCAGTGAGGAAGAGAAGCCCGTTCTAAACAGGGATCCTTGCTCACTCCCACAGGCAGGTGCCCACTGGAGACCCTCCCCCCGTGAGGCCGTGGGTCTGGAACTGGGCAGGGTGCAGGCCAGACGGTTACATGCCCAGCACCTGCTGCAGGTGGCTTCAACATTTCAGCATTTTATTCCATAAAACGTTTCTTTCCTTTGCTAACTGCAACATTATAACAGTAATTAAATGAGGAAAGGGTATTAAAAATCAGATTATGAATCTTATGAATGGCACCAACAAAGGGAATTGAATAAGTTAGGGAAGAAGGAATCTCTTTAAAACCTAGAAGAATGAGAGTCCAACCCGGCCAGGAACTACATCCTTGAAATCCATTCATTCATCCAGCATTGACGTAGCGTCTGCTCTGCATCGGGCCCTGTTCTGAGCGCAGGGATATGGCAGTGAATGAAACAGGACCCAAGCTCCACCGAGCTGACATTCTAGTGCTGAGAGGCAGGGAACAAACAAGAGTAAGTTATAGAGGGCCTAACAGTGATAAGTTATAAAACTGGATATGGGGTATACATTTTTTAAAATGGTGATCATGGGATGGCTTTCTTAGAGATAGCACTTCACCATAAAACTACAGGATGAGCCATGTGGCTCTCTTGAGGAGGAGCTTCTCAGGCAGAGGGACAGCCAGTGCAAAAGCTCTGAGGTAGGAACATGCCAGTGTTTGAGAATGATGTGGGGCGCCTGAGGAGAGGCAGGTGCCCTTTGAGTGTGGAAATAGGGAGTGGGGCAAGAGAAGTGACAAGACTGGAGAGTTTGAGAGCAGACCCCACAAGGCCTTTTAGGCTGTAATGTTGACTTGGGCCTTTTCTTTGGGGTGAGATGCCATGGGGTGTTTGCGCAGGGGACAGACACCATCAGCTCCCTCTCGGGGGAGCCTGTGGAGAGCAAGGTGGAAAGCGCCCCCATGCCGGAGGCTGGGTGACCATCCAGAAGAGGCAGCGGTGGTCTGGACTGCGGTCCCTGCTGGGGATTTAGTGAACCTTGGGGGACAGATGGACTGTGGAAGGATAGCCATGAGATCTCTGTTATGGGTGCGAACGGAGGAGAGAACAGGATGACTAGAAGATGGAGTCTCCTCTGACCGAGGGCATAGGTGCCAAAGGAGCAGGTGGAGCTGGGCTTTGATCCTTTTCCTCTGGAAGGTTCGAAATGTCTGTGAGCGTACCAGTAGAGACACCCACGGGCAGCTGGGTGTGAACATTTTGGAGGTTCAAGAAAGAAATCTAGGCTGAGGATAAGCATATAAGACCAGGTCTGAGCATTAGGCTCTCAGCAATGAGTCCAATGGCAACACTGACCAGCACAGTCTCGGGGGCTGGAAGTGAAAGCCCAATGGTGTGGACTTAAGAGAGATCAGGAGGAACAGATCAGGCAACACCATGCCTGACGCTGGGAACTAGAACGGGGCACTGGGTAAGGTACAAAAGAGGAATTTCTGGGTGCTGGCTACCCACTTGCCACTATATTCTTAAGTGAACTAGTTTCCACTGACTGAACTTGACTCTTATGATTTGTGCATTTTCCTGTAGGTATGTTATACTTTTGAACATTTGTTTAAAACATTATAAGAAATGACCACTTTGTTATGGTACATCAAGTTATCTTTTTTTAAGAATTCTGTTGTAAACAGAGAGAATTGGGTCATCACTAACAGGAAAAGTGATGTCAAGAGCATTTCGTTAAGTGGAGAAATTGTTGCATATTTTAATGCTTATGAACATAATCCAACAAAGAGGGAAAATTGATGTTGTCAAGGGGGGCTGGTGAAAGAGATTTTGGGGAGATGTTCTTGAGCAGATGGGGGAGTGAGAGGTGGAGCTCGTGAGTTCATGCAGAGTGGCAGGAGGTGGGTGAGAGCTGCCAGAAAGCTGGGCTGGAGGAGCAGGTGTCGAAATCTGGGGAGAAAGGGAGAGTGACGAGGCTGCACCAGGGGCCCAGAGAGAGCATGGCAGCACTGTGGCCCCTGGTGGAGGTGCAGGGCCTTGGCAGCCTGGTCCTCACCAGGGGCTCCTTGGCCACATTTTTGAGTGCATGTGCAGCTAGAACGAGAGCCGGGAAGGAATGCACCAGGGCTGCACACCTGCCTGAGGAAGACCACAAGCACAAGATGCAGGAACTCTGCCATGTGGGAAAAGGACCGGTTATGATGCCGGCCATGACATCAAAGCAAAGAGAGAAGAGAGAAGGTGAGGGCAATGGGGTGCTGATAAGCCTCCTATGCACCAAGCATTTGCTGCTCCAGGCATGGTGCTGGCCATGGGTACACACCTCTCGCACCCACACTGCAGCAGGCCTGAGGGCAGTGTCCCTGACAGTCCAGGTCACATTCCCGGGGGTAGAGCCTAGATCCCCATACCCCAGCATCATTGACCTCTTATGGGTTGGTGCTCAATGAATTACCGTATTTTCCGGCGTATAAGATGACTTTTGAAATGAAAAAAAGCCTGCTCAGATTGGCCAGAGTCAGAGAGGCGGTCTATTAAAAAAAGAACTGGTGTTGTCTCGGAAGTGGGGGGTAGTCTTATACAGCGAATATAGGCCTAAACCTATGTTTTAACTGTAAAATTAGGGGGTCTCCCGGTCATCTTATACACCAGAAAATACGGTAAGTACTTGGTGATGGATTCTACCCAAATAGTGTTAAAGGAAACCACAGGCCTCACTTAGACTTACAAATCCCCAAATAGAGAAGAAACATATTAAGTCCAGAGTCATTTCCCTTTTTTCTCAGTGAGATAAGAACTTTGACCACAGCTCCCAGGGACCTGTCTATCCTTCCCCCATCTGACTCCATCAAGACCTATATACTAGTAAATCATGGAGGAGAAAGGCAATCCTGATTAATGATATAAACTAACACTACTGTTTCTCCTGAATTTGACTTTGTCCAGCAGAGCAGGTATATAAGTCAAGTTCATTGCAGGCTGTGTCTTTTCCTTTCTCAATAAGCAGCTCTGCAGATTCTGCGAAGGTGGAGGGGAACAATTATGGGGTCTGGGGTGTGAAACCGGTCACTCAGGTAAGCCCTGGTAGAGCGCAAGAGAGAAACCACCGCTGTTCCAGAGGGAAGTAAATGTTTGCCAACTGAATCTTTACTCCAATCGCTTATGGCTGGCTCCTAGGATCCTTCTCCGAGTTTTCAGTCCATTTCTCAGAAAGAGCCCCAACTTCTATAATCACTGTCAAGACATGTGCCTCTCAAGGAGAGTGAGGGCCTGGTTTCTGTTAGCCTGCCAAAGAAAGATGCTTGCTGAATTTCTTCTTCATAGTTGTTTCTTGGGCCACAAAAATAAACAAACCATAAAGGCCATGAGGATTTAGAAGATTTCCTCCCATATTTCAGTTTCTATTATCAAAAAAACATGAATTGAGTACTTGATTTGCCCTTGGAAGAATGTGAGGTTGGTAAAATGATTGGAGAATAGAAAACCGGGAACTATTGGGGACTTCTGTTTATTGCAACTGCAGTAAGCCAGAGGTCGTGTGTGTGTGTGTGTGTGTGTGTGTGTGTGTGTGTAATTTGTCCAAAGCACTTCAAAGAGATGATTAAATATGCCATATTCTCCATGCCATTTGCTTATTGACACTCCCCACACATGTGTTTTACCTACCTGTCATTTCTAGTTTTGGCAATGCCTGCCCCTTCCCCTCACAGTCAGAATGGTTCAGCAGTCCACCTTCTGGATGGGTGACAGTCCAACTTCTGGATGGGTGACAGTCCACCTTCTGGATGGGTGACAGTCCACCTTCTGGATGGGTGACTTTCTGGGCCCTCGCCCTGCCCTCCAGCCCCACTCAGGAGACTCAGTGGCCATCAGTGGGACATCTTATTTACATGTTTGGTCTCTATGCAAATCGCACGGTGTCACTTGTTGCCCACAAGTGTTGCAGCCTGTGCATGGTGCAAAGGGACGCCAGCCCTTGTTGCTGTGGTGCAGAGCGCTTCAGGGTACCACAGAGGGGTACATGCAGGGTCTCAGGTGTGCTGAAGGCAATGGGATCATTTCCTCCATGGGGGGTCAGGAGAAAGATTGCCCCTGAATTTCTTCCTCCGTCCTTTCTTACCGTAGCCCCCCACCCAAGGCCTTTTCAGAGCCTTCTCCCAGAATGCACTTGGAGCCTTGCTTCCCGGCAGACAGATGATGGATGCCATGGCCACTGTGCGTCTGTCTGCACATAAACGTGCTGGTTGGGGAAAGAAATCATGTGCGCAGTAGAAATTATGGCTCCGTGTTATGGGCCGCATGTGCTTCTCCTTGTTCCTGTCCTAATATTTCAGGACATAGTTTACCTCTTTAGGGACTGTCTCATTCCATTTTATGTCTGTTTCAGAAAGAGCTGCAGTTATTACAGAGTGTAGGGTTTTTTCCATGGTATCGATTTTGGCTTATTCTCCACAGGATGTGGACACAGAGTGACTGAGGGAGGGCTGGCCCATCAGGGCTGGATGCAGGCCCCTGCTTCTCCTAGGGGCCCTGAGAGACACCAAATCCCACACCTGGGTGGCCCGTGAGCACTAAGCAGAAATGCCTGCCATCCTCCTGGCCTTGCCTAGGGCTCCCTAGGACTCAGACCATGATTCTGTCTCATCATTAATGTTTCTGCCCCTTTCCTTCTCCCTTCCTCTCTGAAATCAATATATATATTTAAAAATAAAATTTAGCATGTAGACTCATTCTGCTCTGAACCGCGCCTGACAGGGAAACTAAACCAGGTGATATAACAAGCTGACATTTAGCATTTTTTCAAAATTCAAACTGTGTCAGCTACACTGGACACCACATTGGAGAGGGCAGTCCTTCCTGGGACAACCCTGTTTGGACTGTGAGATCCACAGTGTCCTGCTGGGCAAGGGCAGTGCCCCCTCCTCAGGCCTCTGGCAAACAGTACTGCAGGGGGTCGGGTGAAGCCCCTTCATGCCTCTGTGGAACTAGAATCTTGCTATGAATATTAACTAGGCTATGTACCAATGCTTTGCATGATCCTAATTATCACAGCAGGCCCGTTAAGTGTGGTACTAAATTATCACCATTTTGCACATGAAAAAGGCTTATGGACCCTGTTCAGATCAGCGTCTGTGCTATGTTTAAATCCTTTAAATACACCCAGAGCTACTTTTTCAGAACAAGGGTTATGATCCATTTTATTTCTTCCTCACAAGGACCACTGAAGGAGAGACAGGCTCTATAAACCCAGCAAGTGGGGAAGCCGGAGGACAGCAAAGCTGTTACACTTCTGCAGAATCACCCGCAGGTTAACTGCACACAGCACGCCCACGGTGGGCAGGGTTGAAAGGGAACAGGGGGATGGGATTCTGAGGGAATCTCTCTGTGGATATTGAATGTTTGGCTCTTAGAGATTCTAGTTCATTTTATTCATGGTCACATTTTTTTTTTCAGTTCAATGCTACTTGGTTTTGAATTACTACTTTTCCATGGAAAAATTAATTGTTTTCAGTTATTACCCATTTCTCCTTCGAACAAAGACAATTTTGTGGCTTCAAAAATTATCCCATGGCATCCAACTGTTTTTGGGGAAAAGTAGTTAAATATTTTCTCCTTATGTCTTCATTTGAAAAAATGTTGAGCACTTCAGGTATGCTGTTGTATATTTCTTAAGTTTCGAAAAAAGAAAAAGGGGCTGAAAGAAAATCACCCCAAATATTGGTTTTCTTCTCTTTCCCACATGTGTTTTTGTGTGTGTTTGCTTATTTGTTTGAACACCATTAATGTGAAGATGATTTTCAAACCTATCATAGTTTGAAAATTTGTATTGCTTGACAAATTATTTTAGAGCATGAAGCCAAGTAACCATTATCCAAGATATGAAATAGAATATCCCCAGGATCCCAAATTCCACCCTTCCTGATCACAACCCATGTCTCCGCCATTACATACTGTAATGGCTTCTATAGGACTTACTTCTTTTCATATCTTTATTGTTTTACCCCCTAAATCTGCATTCCTAAGCCTTCATTTTTTTAAAAATATTTTCTTACTGCACTTATAAAACTGTGTTGAGTGTAAGTGACATCCTTGTCTTGGGTCTCTAAGGGTCTCTTGGGACTGTAGGTCCAACTTTCATTATTAAGTAGGATCTTTAGTACCTTTTTTAATTTTATTATGAATGAATGTCGAATTTATCAAAAGCTTTTTGCAAATGAAATTATGAGTATTTACCTTTAATGTATAAATCTTTCTATAATCATCTTTAATGTGGTAAATTGCATTGACTCATTTGAAAATGTGAAACTGACCTTGCATTTATAGACTCATGGTCATAATTTTTATATGTTGTTGAATTTGTGTGCTTCTGTGTTCCTTGAGATTTTTACATCTGTATTCATGGGAGAGATTGGTCTGTATTACCCTTTCTGGTAATTTCTTCCTTAAGTTTGTAGCGGTATTATCTCCCTGTGAAGACTTTCCTTTTGTTTTATGCTTTGTCACAGTTTTATGAATGTGAGATTATTTATTTGTTGATTTTTTGGTAGCACTCACTGGTTGAATATATCTAGGCCTGGAGCTTTTTTGCAGGAAATTTTAAATTACTGATTTATTTAATATTGATGACTAATTAGCTTTTACTTTGGCAAGCTGTATTTTTTCCATAATTTTATCAATCTTTTCAAAGTATGAATTTGGGCCTTACTTATTTCTTTTTTGGATATAAATAAAAGGATTTATAGATAGACAAACAGACAGACAGCTATATATATGGGTAGATAAATATACCTACCTCCAAAAACACAATGTTGTGATTGTTTTACTATATTGTCAATAATTACTTATGTATACCCAAAAATTCCACTTAGTATGTTCCTAGTCTTTCCTAAATCTTTGACCTTGTACTTTCATAATTTCCCTTTGTCTAAAGAACATTCTTTAGAATTTCCTTTAGAACAGATCTGCTAGTGGCAATTCTCTCTGTTTTGTGTCATTGGAAATGTCTTTTCATTACTTTTATTCTTACAGGTGTTTTCACTAGGCATAGAATTCTGATTGACACTTTCTTCTTCAGTTGTATTGAAACTTCTGATAAACTTATTCACTGAGTTATAATATAATTTTTTTCAAAATTTATCAGTTCTATAACTTGTCTCTTTCTTTTTCTGATTTGCTGTAACATTTTTTAACATTTCCAATTACCTGCCAAGATATTCGAACTTGTTTTTGTTTGTTTTCTCAAGTAGAGTAAGCAGAGTTATGTTATAGGCTGTGCTTGATGATTACAACCTCTGGAATCCCTGTGAGTCTGAGTTTTCTTTTACTTTCTTTTTCTTATTGACACTTATGGTATATTTTCTTAGATTTTTCTTCATTGCATGCTGGTAATTACTTTTTTTTAAAGAATTCATGGTAATATTTTGAGGATTAGAATGATGCTACCTTCCTTCAAATAGGGTATTTCTTTGCTTTCACCAGGACAAAGGGCACATTTCAGAGTCACCTTATTCTAAGCTCATGTTTTGAGTTGATGCAAAGACAGGCTGTAATTCATGAGAGGGAGGATATACTTTTACTTCACTCTTTATCCTATGTGCTTTTTGATGTGCCATTCTATGACAGGGGCTGATTTTCCAAGATTTCTCTCTTAGATTGGCTCTGAACCCTGAAGTAACCCAAAACTCACCCTCTCAGGCATCTCTTATGGTCAGCAAACATCCCTGTGGCTGACTCACCCCTCCAGATTTTCGTTCTCTCTTGATCTTGGCCTAACAGTTCCTTTTTTTTTTTTTTTTTTTTTTTTTTTTATCTCTTCAATGCTTTTAAATTATCTCATATTAGAGGCCAGTACACAAATTTCATGCACTGGGGGGTGTTCTTCAGCCCAGCCTGCACCCTCTCCAATCTGGGACCCCTCGGGGGATACCCAACTGCTGATTTAGGCCCGATCCCTCTCACAATCCAGAACTGCTGGCACCCAACCACTCACCTGCCTGCCATCCTGATCAACCCCTGGCCACTCCCCTGCCAACCTGATTGACACCTAACCACTTTCCTGCCAACCCAGTCACCCCTAATTGCCCTCCCCTGCTGACTCGGTCACCCCTAACTGCCCTCCTCTGCAGGTCTGGTCACCCCCAGCTGCCCTCCCCTGCTGACCTGCTCCCCTGTCAGCCATCCTGTGGCAGCCATCTTTGAACACATGGGGGTAGCCAACTTGTGTGAGGGTGTGAGGGTCAATTTGCATATTACCTCTTTATTATATAGGATATCTTCAATGATTTTTATCTGTCTTCTGCAGGTGGGTTTCTAGTGATATTATCAGGAGCAAAAATATGCCTTTTTTCTCTTTCCTTAATTGTTTATACAGAGAATGCATTCCTCTTTTAACAGGAATATTTTTTAACTAGAAAAGTAAGGTTGGTTGAGGAATTTAGATCATTTGTGCTTGAATTCCCATTCTTGCTGGTGCTATTAGAAATTTGAACTGTCTCTTTGCATAATCAAAACAACTATAATTCCATTTAAGTTGACAGAGTGTGTGAGAAAATGGAACACAGTCCTCATACGCCTCATCAAACTCTGAGAAAGTGGCATCTTGTGTAGAATATACAGGGTCTGGCACTTCATAACTACTCACCAAGTCCTGGTTGAATCTATGTGTGATGCAGAGACCTGCACACCCGTGTTCTGCTTGGTCATTTCCTAGATAAACCAGCTGGCTTATAAATGTATTATCATCTTAATGTGTCCAGGCAGAGTTGGGAAGAGTTGGCCATGCATGAGATCAAATCAAGTCACCAAATGTTGTGCCCTCTGCAGGACTGTAGGCATCTGGCACTAACCCCACCAAGGACCTCTAAGGGATAGTATGGATCTCACTCCTCCATGATGCTCCTTCATGAGTGGCGTGTGGTCAATTGTAGATCTAGAGCTGCTTCCAGAAAATGTTAATTTTCTGGCTTGTTCTTCATGCATCATAGGTGGGGGGAAATAAAAAACAGAGAAACCTGAGTGGTAATTCAGGGAGGAAGTAAATTATACTGATATAAGCTTTATGCTGCAAAAGGAAATAGATTGACATAAGACTGGGAAAGCAGGGCCAGAGAGTCTTGATACAAAGTATAGTCTGTCTCTTAACAGAACATTTTAGCCAAAGAGTTGGAAATAGAACAACAGGAAGAATACTGAAAACTAAGAAAACTCTTCCTTAGACCATAACATCTTGTCACAAGGAAATGAGCAAGCATGTTGTCAAGCTTTGTGAGGTCACAGGGCATAGATGGAGGAAAACCCAAAAGAGTTCATCTCCCTCTGCCTTCCCGACAGCCAGCAGCATAGTTACAGTAAACCTTAGCCTAGTGTGATAATTGAACTGGGACTTTTTCCAAGTAAAATGCTTTAAGTGTTTTCAGCACTGCCACCTGTCTTTTCTCACCATTTATCTCACCAAAGCACTTTCATGTTCTCCCATCTAAACCTTGTCACAAAGACAGGCCTTTGAAATGTTCATCATTCCTTTTGTTTCCCCAAAGGTGTGTGCTTGGAACATGTTCATTACATAAAAATGGACCCTGCGTATTCCACACACTAAACAGTGTCATCATAATCATTAATAAGTCTTGGAGTTTATGTTTTATGTACTTCACCATGTCCCTCTTTTGTCCTCAGATTCATTATTCTCAAAATGTCCCCTGATTTATAGTAAGTTGAATGCACCCAATTAATGTATGTATAGGCATTAGCAGATTCAGAATTAGCTTAAGATCTAACTCTTTACTTAAGAGTCACAGGGTAACTACCGAAGCCTTAAAATCTGTGCTGGAATAGGGGAGAATTATCTGGCAAAGCATGCCTCAGCCCCAGGAGGTGTAGAAGGAGTGGTGGGACCATGCAGGAAGGAAAAGGCTACCAAGGGACAGAATGGGTGGGAAGGACTAGGACCAGGACCACTTCAGTTTCCAAGGTGAATGACATGTAAATTAAGGTTGAATTGAAGGAGCTGCTGGGGCTACAAGAGACCAACCAGCCATAGGAATACCATTGCCATTGCACACAAATGGATTATAATACACTGCTAGAGGAATAGGTCCAATATATCAAAGGATGTATTTAAACTTGGATCAGAAAAATGTGCAATGGCAGCTCCATTGTCATCAAGTGAGATTTCCTCTCTCTTTTTCTCCCCTTACACTCTTCATCTCTCTCTTTCCTCCTCCTCCTCTCTCTATTCTTTTCCCTTCTCCCTCCCTCCCTCTCCATTCCTTCCCTTCACCGCCCTCCCCTCCTGTCCCATCACTCTATCTGCTTATGTATATTTTAATATGGAAAGTATAGCTTCTGAAAGCTGTTTTGCAACTTCTGGACTTAAACAATTCCATATAAATATTAATGATCCAGTGCAGGGAAGACAAAACCGACTTGTGATCTATTTCTTTTCATCTAGAATCTACGCTGGAGTTAAGTTACTGCTTTTTACTTGTTTGCGTGTATAAATGAACAAATACATCATGCCTGTTTTGTTCCTTTGATGTATGGATGGGTCATTTTTCAATTATAGGTGAAACAGTGTCTCAGTGATGAGTATTTTGATTTTGTGATTGTCTGCAGTGGAGAAACTCACACATTAATGTTCAGGGGCAGAGATCATGCAATGCCTGCATGTTTGGAATCTAGGATTAAAATAACAATGTGTTAAATTTTACATTCTTCCATCTGTCCTTATGGGTCACCTCAAATTTCATTTCCAAATGTGTGATCTTTTTGCTTAGAAATGATGTAGCTAAAGCTCTGAGGACATAGCATGCCTCTAAAAGCATGATTGTTCCTGTTTCTTTTGCATCTCTTTTAAGATTGAAGTCCCTCTGCATGGGTCCATTGACTTCCCGAGAACTAAACAGAAAGGGCAGTGCCAGAGCTCTGGCCACCACCCATGGACATGCCCATGAATGGTGACTCCAGCCTTGCCATCACCTGTGACACACACTCAGCTGGGCATGCCCGGGTCTATGAAGAGGCACCTAGGGGTCACCACAAGTGTCTCTGGGTGCAGCCACATGGGCAGCCCTGCCTGCTGATTTCCAGATGGCCTTGAGTCATATCTCATGGCTCCAGGTGTGTCAGTGGTGTGACTAACAGAGTGGTCCAAAGGTCACCCCTGCCTCCTAAACAGGGGGTGGGCCTAGGCTACTGATCCATCCTGCCATTCATAGCATGAAGTGCCACTTTGCATGGAGGATAGCAGTTTCATGTTCTTTAACTCTCATCTATATTGATGCAAGCCAAACATACAAATTCAGGAAGGGTTGCTATTAGTCATTAGTTACAAGCACTTTATAAATTTTCATCAATTTTGATTTGACATCAGTGGAACTCAGTCTTTCCCACAGACAGAAACCCCCTTACCATTTAGGTCCATTGTACATGGACATTTTAAAGGTGCTATAACATCCCCATCTGCCATAAAATATGTTACTGCAAGAGGACAGGGCCCTGCCTTATGACTGGAGGTGTCTGCTCTCACCAATGCCCCTCTTTTCCTTCCTTCCCGATGAGCTTTAGCATTTTCTGGCACTTTGAGAGTTATGTGAATCCCAGACATAGAGATTAGCAAATACTGAATGTAGAGCTGGAAAAGTTACCTTGAGCATAACATGTGCTGTGACCTGCAGAGAATGTATGTATGTATGTATTTTATTTTTCTTATCTCTTTTTGACAGGGCACTATTTTTTAACTTGTCCAGATTATGTATAAAATAGTAAGGAAACTTTGAAATGCAACTACAGAATGTGTTTCCCTTGATCTATATCTAAATCCATCTGAGTTTTGCTTTGCAGCGATGTTCAGGCACACACAAAAATAGAAGCATAGTGAGTCCATGTTCTCAGCTTGTAAGCTGTAGGTGAGAGCTATGAGGCTGGTTGCCTCAAAAATAATTCAAAGATAAATAACAAAACAGAGATTAGGCAATGCCTGCATGGTTGGGAATCAATGACTTAAAAACTCATTCAATGACTTCTTGAATGAGATGGCTGCAGATTACTTAGGGGATTTGGAAACATCAAGATATTCAGAAAGGTTTCTTTTAGAACTGGCGGGCCCTGCAGTAGGCTATAGTAGAAGGCAAGTGAGTTTATGAGTATGTCAGGTGTTCCTGGGGCCAGTCACCTTCTGTGGCCATGTGCTGCACCCTTCTCATCCCCCATTCCAGAACAGCTATTGGTCTTTGTCTCAGCGGCTCCTGCAAGGCACAACCTTCACATGGACAGCATCACCTCTCAGGACTCCCCTGGCACTGCCTGCTCCATTTAACTTGGCATTTCAAAGCCTGAACTCCAATGCTACCCCTTTGCCCCAATTCTGCCCTTATCCCAGCATTCTGATACGTTGCTACCCTCCAATGCCACCTGCCCCCATCCCACCACCAGATATGGTCTCTGACGGTTTTCTTAGTCCCCAAGAAAGTCACAGGAGCTCTGGGCTGTCCTCGAATGGTTTACAGGCATAAAGCACACAAGAACAGATGGGCCATCCCTATGTGGTCCTCCCAGAAATCCCTCTATATGGAGTGGAGATATGGTGAGTAGGTGGGGAGAGAGATGGCCATCTTGAGACACTTCCTCCTATAGCTCAATCTTAAAATAATTCTGTGCATTTCTGAGATTATTTCACATAATTTTGCCTGGTTCTTATAGGTGTATAAAGTGCATTCCTTTGGAAATGACATGCAGAGATTGAAAACCAAATGAATCTTGTAAGCGATAAATCTTCCTTTCAGAGCCATCTGTGTTTATAACTGCTTGGAATCACCCATCAGCAGCTCTTGGGAGCACGTTTATGCCTGTAACCGTGCCCCTGAGGGAGCCAAGCACTAATCAGCCAGATGTGGGGTAATAGTCCTATCCTTGATTCTACAGCAGGGTCTTGAGTCAAGCATACTGCTCACAAAGGTTCAGATTTATACAGTACCTGATTGCTTGTTCCTTAAGCTGTTTTTTTTAAGTAATTGGCAACACATCTTGCAGGGAACACTCAGCGTGGCACCGTTGACTATGCATAAATGCTGAACTATGAGAAAGGGAGTTGCGCCTCCAGCTGACATGCTCAGGTCTGAAGGAAGCCAAAGCCCTGAATGCAGCCACCAGGCCTCTCCCTCTGGGCGGGCGCTGTATGTTTGCGTGGGTGCGTGTGGGTGTTCTTTGCCAAAGTTGTGCTGGTCACTTCTTAGGGAGGGGGGCAATGTGCTCATGGGTGAAAGGAAGCTGCTCTGGGCAGCTGCGCCTTCTAGGGCAGGTTTGTGTCTTCCCTGGAAGCCCTGCTGCAGTTACCAAAATTGGGAGGTGCTGGCATCTGCTCTGTAGTCAGAGGGGTGTTTTCAGGCCTGGCTGCGCTCCAGGGACAATGCCTAGAGGATGGTTTAGAACCTGCTCCCATGTGTGAACCTTGCGATGCTCAGGATATTCTGGGGATGCGCTGAGAGTGTTTTATTTATTTCTCCTAATGGAGCTAGCGTTTGATGGCAGTAAGGGCTCCAAATGCTGCGTGAATGTCCGGAACTCCCCTTTGCTGTCCACATTTCTGAGCTGTCCTCCCCACAACCACTGGCCCATGCTCCCACACCCACCACTACCTCACACTTCCCCCAAGAACCCTTCCTGGGCCTTCCTCCCTGAAGGCTTCTACTCGGTCTGCAGAATCAGTGCCGAGTGTTCTCCTTTAACCCAGATATGCACCCAGTGTGCCCCTCAGGGAAATGCTCTGGTCTTTTCTGGTGCTGTTTATGTTTTATGGCACCAATCTCAGATATATCTGGGAACTTTCTCTTGGCTCAGACTCACAGGGACTCAGGCAGAGCCATCTTCTTGTCAGTGTCAGAAGGGTGAACCTGTGATTAAGCTTCTATGTGTGTTTTAATCTTTTTTATTGGTATCAGAGAAGAAGGGAGAAGGAAAGAGAGACAGAAACATCAATGATGAAAGAGAATCATTGATCAGCTGTCTCTTGCACACACCCGACTGGGGATCGAGCTCCCAATTTGGGCATGTGCCCTTGACTGGAATCAAACCTGGGACCCTTCAGTCCACAGGCCAATGATCTATCCACTCAGTCAATCCTTCTGGAGATTGGCCCACAATCTAGGCATGTGACCTGTCCAGGAATCAAATTGTGACCTCCTGGTTCAATCACTGAGCCGAGCCGGCCGGGCCAGAAGTTTTAAAATAAAATACAGAAACACATGAATCACTGTTGTCCTGTAATTAGATAACTTCATGAGCATGTCCTTGCTTTATCAAGTGCATTGCATAACTGAGCTGACAGTTACATAACCACTTAATGGTAATGGCAAGAAAATATTACCCTAGTGAATATTCCATTAAATTATCACATTCTGTAAGTATATGATTGGTTAAATGCAGACTAATTCTACTTGTCTGAATTCTTGCCCTACAAGCCTTTCATAGGAAAGGCCAAGTCCTTTTGAAAATTCTTTATTACTTCTCATCTCCACTTTAGGAGCAGGGGGGTCCCTAAGGTGACTCAATATATTTCACCATAGAGTGATCTATTCCTCAGTTAATTTTCGCTCTTTTATTAGAAAGGAACTGTCTGACTCCAGTTGAAGAGTTTGGGGAGGTGGTATTGTTGACTTAGGAGAGAGGACTTAACCTTTAGTACCTGGACAGAAATCAGATGTGCTCCAAACACCACCAACCCCAGATGTGCTCCAAACACCACCAACCCCTATCCCTGTCCAGGTGGGAATATTGTGACTGGCCCTCCCCGTGCCCTTGTCATAAGCAGGAGAGATAAGTCTGTGCACATCACACATGCATGAGACACCGCAAGCCATAAAATTAAAGAATGGTCCTGGAGCAGAACTTAAAAGTGATCTGCAAAATGATTACTTTCATTAATCTGCAAAGTGATTACTTTCATTTTACCATAACAATAGAATTCAGCAACTAGAGGAAAGGGCTGAAAGCAGAATCAGCCTTAGATGTTTCTAAATGTATCTAATCTCAGAACTATTTCCCCTTGGCTCCTAGCAAAAAATTATAATGATAGTTTATCATCTAACGAAAGTAATTTTATGGTTGGGGGTCACCACAACATGAGAATCTGTATTAAAGGGTCGCAGCATTATAGAAGGTTGAGAACCACTGATCTAAAAACACAGATTAAGGGTTTTAGTTCACAGTGACCTATGAACAGTCAAAAACTCCGGATCTAAGCAAGTTCCCTGATCTAGACACATCACTCAGCCACTCAGGGACAGGACACATGACCCATTGCCCTGACAGGACACCACCCCCAGCCTATCCTATTGACAATGACCGATTCTTGCCATCATTTCTTGAGCATTTGCATGTGCCAGGCACGCTGAAAGCCATTACACGAGCTGTATTACACATATCCTTCCGTAGTTCTGAGATGAAATGAGGAAACTGAGTCTCAGGGAAATCAGATCACTTGTCCAAAGCCCCAGAGAGGCTTTGCCTTCCCTAAAGACAAGAGTGTGGGATGGAAACCTGGGCTGCAGACCTGACTCAGAGCATACCCCTTCATATGCATCTCTATGTTGTTCAAATAAAGGCTGTAAGAACTCGGGGTCGGGATTCTGGAGATCACCCTGGCAGTATCCACTCCCAGCTGCATGACCCTGGATATGTTACTCAGGGTTCCCGGGCCTTTAAGATAAGACAATACAAGATAAAGGAAGTGATGTCATTTGGCCTCACAGAGCTGTTTGGCCTCACAGACCCTGGATAACAGGGAGTGACCATGATCTGCAAAGTCAGAGGAACATCACCTCTCCCACCTGGACAACTGTCCTGCCCTTATCTACCAGCTGGAACAGTTAATCCTCCACACTCAGTGCCGTTTTCTTGCTGGCCCCACAGACCTGCTCATGGGACCTGATTGCAAACTTCAGGACTCCACAGGGCTAACAGTATAGAATGCAAACACTTCAACCTGACGAGGTAAGAACCTGCCAAGGTGCCTCTAGTACCTGCGGAGTCTTGCCTGCACCCACATCTTGTGCCCCCACCTGTTGCAACTCCCAAAGCTGCCTGCCCACCCCACTTTGAGTGTTCACCTAGAGCCTCTCTCTTTGTGCCCATCCTCTTCTGAACACGTGGGAATTCCTGCTTCAACCACACAGCCACCTCCTTGGAAACATCAATCCAAAGCCCCTCTGGATGGCTGGGAATCACTGTCCGTCCCTCCCTTAGGCCCCAGTCAGCTCTTCTCCAGCTACAGGGAAAGACTTCAGGGGACTTTCCAGTTTGAACTGTGACCCACTAATGACAAAGATGTAAGTGAGATGTGAGTCTGCATTCTTAGTATCTGAAAGCAGGAGAGGATGGGCTTTTAAGGCTTCGGGGATGGCTTGGATGGATAGTGTGCTGCCTCCCATACGGCATAAGGGCTACTCACAGTGCTGATTACTAAGAGCACACTGGTGGTCATGGGGATTTGCATCATTCTATAGTCTTAATATGCATTAGGAGAGTGTTCAGTACCTGTGCAATCTGTGGCCTAGTAAAGGGTTATAATAAATACATGTCCATGAGTTTGTTGATTGGTGGTGTAAAGACTAAAACTTAATCCTAACATTACCGTTATTTTCCGGTGTATAAGACGACCCCCTAATTTTACAGTTAAAACATAGGTTTATGCCTATATTCGCTGTATAAGACTACCCCCCCACTTACGAGGCAACACCAGTTCTTTTTTTAATAGACTGCCTCTCTGACTCTGGCCAATCTGAGCAGGCTTTTTTTTTTTTGTTTCAAAAGTCGTCTTATATGCCGGAAAATACAGTAAATGGGTCTGGCATGCATGAGCTCTTTTTCTAAAACCTTCCATTCTCCTTGGTTGAAAAATGGTGCCACACACCTCCTGAAATCCCTAGTTGGTGGTTCAGCCAGGTCTTCTGACCTTAATTCCTCATTTAAGATGTTGCAGCAATCAGGGTAATATAGTCCATCAGACCATAAAAACGGGGACAAGGAAAATGCCATGAGAACAGGCCACTTACATGAAGGAAATGAGCTAACCCTCTGGGCTAACCCATGGCTCTCTTGCTCCCCTGCTGGCTAAGAAGGGATGCGAGGGTCCTTCAGCATCTCTGCCAGTCAGAGCACCTGGCCTTGCTGGCTCTGAGGGCTCAGCCTATCTTTTCTTCTTTTGCCAGGTCATCTCTGACCTGGAAAATTATGTTCCTGTCACTCTGCCAACCTGCAAAGCCCCCAGGGAGAAAAGACATCATCTCAACAGCCATTTTATTGCCTTTATATTTCAGTCTTGTCTTTTGAAGCTGGAAAAAGATGTTCTACATTAAAATGTCCCTTCCCGTGTGCACAACGCTAATGCTCTCCACATAATAGAGCTAATGGAATAGTTCACCCATTGAAAATAGCCATAGTGACCTTTCTTCCTTCTATAAGAGTCTATTTTTTTTCCCCTCTCCGTCCTTCCCCTCCACTTGCTTTCCCTGTGTTGCTTCTTTGAAATTCAGATATCAGTCCTCAATAGCCAGTGACCAGGGGGGCATCTTTCAGAATTAGTATTTCCTCAACTGAAGCCACAGCAGCAATGAAGAAAGCATGAGATGATACGGAGGGAAAGAGATCACCCATTTTCTCCCTTTGGGCCTCAGCAAATCTCAGACTCTTACATGAGACGATTTAGACCTCGAGGTGTAGTTGGGAGGTATAGTTCACACCCTAGGTGGGGGACTTTTATTGAGGTTTTCTATAATTTAGAACTACTAAAAGGGTCTAGAGGAAGACCATGTCCTTGGGTTTATCATTTCCCCCTCAAGCTTTATTGAGATATAATTGATAAATAAAATTGTATATGTTTCAAGTGTACAACATAACACTTTGTTTGGATGCTGGGAAGGAAGAAAGGAAATGTTAAGCCTAGAAATTTGACTTATTGGAACCCTTAGCCAGACTTGACCATTATTGGGCCCTTCAGATCCTTAACCAGGTGGGTAGGAAAGGCTTGGGGTCTGGGGTGGGGCAGCATGTCCATCTAAGCTCCCTGCAGGGCAGCAGACTGTGCTGTGCGTCCTCCAAAAAGCAGGCACACCCAGGCCATCCCAAGCTCAGCTGTCACTTGTCACAGTGAAGTCTGTTCTTTAAATGTCAGTGTTATTAGGGAACTGGAGGCAGCAAGTATTAATCACACTTCCTTTTATCCCTCAGTATTGAGGAGAAACAAGACAGGCCAGACTATTTCTACCTGACCCAAAGGTGGTACACAACAAAAGTGGTTATCCAGAAGGGGTGGGCGTAGGAAAGAGCAAAGTTTGGTCTATTGTTACTAATTCCCCAGCCAAGGGGGCACTTTACTTCTAGAGGTTGTACTTGTTTCTTAAATGGAAAAGAGGGTGGCAAGGATATTGAGGCTTCCAAAAGGGGTAGCCACACAATGAAAAGCAAGAGCAGAGAGGAAGTGTGTGGGCCCATGACACCTCTCCAAGTCCCTTCTCCACCTGACCTTTGTGTTTCCTGTTTAGAGATGATTCTCATGGGGGCTGAAATGTATGTGGCATGAACAGGACTGCACATCTGCACATGAACATGCCTGCATGTGCACACACATAATTTAAGAACCTTACCCATATATCACACTTATTTGTAATGCTTATATGCCAGATAAATGTAGTGTTGTCACTATCCTATCTAATAAAAGAGTAATATGCAAATTGACTATCACTCCAACACACAAGGTGGCTGCCCCCATGTGGTCAAAGATGGCTGCCCCCATATGGATACAAGATGGCCAGCAGGGGAGGGCAGTTGGGAGGAACCAGGCCTGCAAGGGAGGGCAGTTGGAGGCAATCAAGCCTGAAAAGGAGGGTAGTTAGGAGAAATCAGGCTGGCAGGGGAGTGGTTAGGGGGTGATCAGGCTGACAGGCAAAAGCAATTAGGGCAATCAGGAAGGCAGGTAGGCGAGCAATTGGGAGCCACCAGTCCTGGATTGTGAGAGGAATCCCAGATTGGAGAGGGTGAAGGCTGGGCTGAGGGACACACACACACACACACACACACATACACACACGCATGCATGAATTGCGGGCACCAGCCCTCTAGTTTACAGAATAATAGTATACCCCTCACTGTCTATAGTATTTCCATTAGCTTATCAGACTACAAAGCTCCAGTGATAAAAGGGAGGACCTTTCCTAGTGACCAGAACAGCTGTATTCCTGACCCAATGCAGTGTGTCCCAGCCTAACTAAACTCAGTTCATCATTTTCCAGTTGAGAGTAGCATGAACCAAGGCACTTTGTCAAATTCTGCATATGAGGCAGCTGAGTTCCTGACATTATAATGTGGACACAAGAGTGTACCAACTAATAAGAAGTACAAAACCCTGGCTTCCAAAGAGAATAAATAAACCACTTTATACTTAGTGCCATAAGACATTTTCACTATGTTCTCTGTTTCTGTGGGTTGGGAATCCATTGGTATCATTAGGATGGTTTGTCCTAAATGGGAAGATTCAAGGTTGGGCTGACTTGACAGCTAGTGGGGAAAAGCCTCCACAGACATGTCTTATAATTGATGCTGACTGATGGCTGGGACTTGAATCAGACTCCCCACAGGAGTACCCATTACATGGCCTTCCCATGTAGTCTCTCTGAGTGGGCTAATCTGAGCCTCCTCACAGCATCCCAAGATATCAAGGGAGATATGATATCTTGTTATGACAGCCTCCAACGTCATGCAGCATCACTACCGCCAGACTTTACTGGTCAAGGCCTTGGGACAGGTCCGTCCAGACTCGTGGGAAGGGACACTGAAGTCAAGGCTCTAGAACAAAGAATGGGAAATACAGCAGCAGCCATTTGGGGAAAATATAGCTGCATTTCTGGGGAGGAAAGAAAATTAGGCACTCAACATACAGGGGGTAGGCAAAAGCAGGTTTACAGCGGTAAGTATGTGAAAAAGAATGTTTTCTTATATTATTAACTATTATATTATTTTCTATATGAACAACTGTAAGCCTGTTTTTGTTCCACCCTATATTTATGTTACTAGGTTTATAGGAAAATTTGTAATCCAGAACTATTTTCTTTCCTTAGATAAATATAGAACTAAATTCTATATTTAGAAAGATTATATAAAATTAACAACTCTCCTGAGACCTAAAATGCCTTCTCCTTTATTAGGTCATGGCATTATTACAGTAAAAGTAAAGAGTATTTTTACTTAAAAGCTGTTATACTGATCAAATACACAATAGCATGCAAAACAGTGTTGAAAACACACTGCCTGAGGAAGATAGAAAGGCTGAGAACCTTGTAAATCTTCAGTCAGCAGAGCAGACAGCATTATCTTGGTAAGGGAACATGATCACATTAAATATTTAAAATCATTTAAAAACAAGTTAACTTAGCATATTCCTTCAAATATCTATAGCCTAACACTATGTGTATGTCCAGGAAAGAAATAGAAACTTTCTGAGCAAAAGAGAGCTATCTTAGAGCATTTTTAAAAATATCTCCAACATGTTTTCATTTGTGAATCCAAAAGCAAAGTGCTGGAAAAAGCTTATCATCTTTACTTTGGCCATTTAAGTAAATAAATGATTGCATCGTAAGAACATTGCTTAGGTTAACACATGGTTAGCACCAGTTTAGCACACCGTCTTATTAAATGGCCATTTACAAAAGATGTCATCTCATATTTGCTGAAATCCTGCATTTCTAAATTGCCACAGTGTTTGTTCATGGTTCTAAATAGCTCTTTATCCCAAGCCCCCTTTTGGATGTGTCTGCTGGTATTCATATCTGATGTAGGATGGCCTCTGGCATACTTTTGATGGGTGGGGACCCTACCCTGTAGGAGGAACAGAAGGATTGTGAAATGTATACCTCTGTGGGGAATGCACCCTAGGCCCATTATATATTCCAAGGGGTGAGACTTAATTAGACCAGAGGGCATTCTCCTCCCCACACCCTACCACCACGTGAATAAGCCACCAGTATGATAACCATGGGTTTGAGCTGGGAGGGATGAAAGACATATACTTTGTGTAAGAAGTAGTATATACATAGGGAAGTCGAGAGGGAAGACAAACATGAGGGCATAGAGGACCATGAAGCTTTGGTACCTAAAGCTATCACAAACATCACATAAGCTCCACCCCTGGCAAAATTAGCATACATTTTCATACTAAAGGCCTATTTCCCTCAGTATACATCGCCCTCTTCAAGATACCTTTCAACAAACATTGCAAGGCATGCCAAATATCAAGAAAAGTTTTAAGAGACAAAGCAATCATCAGAATCAAACTTGATTATGATTAGATGTTGGAATTATTAGACAGGGAATTTAAAACAACTATGACCAATAGGTTAAAGGCTCTAATAGAAAAAGCAGACATGTTTATACGAATGAGCAATGTCAGCAGAGAAATTAAAACTGTAAACCAAAATGCAATAATAGAAATGAAGAATATTTTTGTTGATAGACTTGACACAACTAAGGGAAGAATCAGTGAGCTTGAAGATAGGTCATAAAAAATATTGAAATAAAAAAAAAAGAATTAAGAAAAATTAAGAGAGCAGAACTTACAACTGAGAATGGTGGAACCATAGGAAATGGTTTAACAAGCATTATGGTCAAGAGTTTTTTAATCTTAGTGACAGACCAAACCACTGTTCAAAAAGCAGAAAAATCTCCAAGCAGAAATAAACACAAAAACGACAAAAATAATATCTAGATGTGTCATATTTAAACTATAAAAAATTAAAAACAAGGAGAAAAATCTGAAAGATCTCCAAAAAGGAGGGGGGGGGGGGGGACACAAAACCCTTACTTACAGAGAAACCATGCAGCGAATGCAATCTTTAAGTGCTGAAACAAATAAAAACCTGCCAACCTAAAATTGTATATCCAGTGAGCATACCCTTCAAAAGCTGAGGATTAATAATGATTTCAAAAAAATAACTGAAAATTCATTGCCAGCAGACCTGATTTCTACAAAATTATTATAGAAGTTCTTCAGGATGCAGAAAAATGGTATGGGTTAGAAAATAGGGTTTACATTTCAAAAGGAAGAGCAACAAAAATGGGGGGGAAAAGAAGTGAAATATAATCTTTTAGTTTATTATTTTTAACTTATCTGAAAGATCAATGTCTACTTAAGGCAAGCATGTCAAACTCAAAGGTTAATAAAATAAACAAACCCAAAGGTTAATAAAATAAATTTAAACCTTATGTGGGCCACAAAAAAAATATTTGCAGCTCAATTTTTATAGAAACATAGGTTTACTTCAATAGAAACTTGCTGAATACAAAGGACTGAAATAAATGAGTAATCATTAACATAAAATAATAGAACATCTTAATAAAAATTAATATTTTTAACATAACTTACCAGACATAAATTAATAAGCATAACACAAATAAACTTATTTTTCTTTTCTACAAAAGCGAAATATTTCCTGTTGCACATACCAAACATGTCAGCCCAAGACTAATGAGGTGGCAATTGGCAACTAAGATATTTATTTGCTGCTGGTATGAGTGGAGAGAAATGGTGCGCCTGCACATAAGGCATGTAAGGGAAATGAGTGCAATACAATTATAGTAATCAATCATTAGTGAACAATGTTGTTTGCTATTAATAATCTTATATAATAAAAGGCTAATATGCAAATTGTTCCCTGGACCGGGAGTATGACCAAAGGTTGGGGTGGGGCTGGCCAGCCAACTGCCTACAGTCCCAATCAGGGAGGGCTGGCTGGACCCCACCCATGCATGAATTCATGCACTGGGCCTCTAGTTATGTATAACAGGATATTATAAAAATTAAATTACAAAATTTTTATTAAAACGTTTCTTATATACCATTATATTGGCAGATATTTGTTGTAGGCTGCATGGGGCCCACAGGCTTTGAGTTTGACATGCTTGGTTTAAAGTAATAGTAACACTGCATTGGATGATTGTAGCATATGTGAAAAAATGAAAAGTAGTGATCCCACTTCTGGGAATATATCCCAAGAAACTAGAAACACCAATCAGAAAGGATATTTGCACTCATATGTTCATAGCAGCATAATTTTTTTTTTTTTTGCATTTTTTTTTAATATTTTTTATTGAATTATTATCTGTGTACATATTTTAACTCCCCCCCTCCCATACATACCCTCCCTCCCCAGAGTTTTGTGTCCATTGGTTGTACTTATATGCATGTATACAAGTCCTTCGGTTGATCTCTTATCCCCCCCAGATCTCCCTACTGTCCCTGCTGTAATTTTACAGTCTGCTTGTTGCTTTACTGTCTTTATATCTGACTTTTGGTTTGTCAGTTTATAATGTTCTTTAATACCCATAAATGAGTGAGGCCATGTGGTATTTCTCTTTCATTGACTGGCTTATTTCACTCAGCATGATGTTCTCTAGTTCTATCCAGGTTGCTCATAGCAGCATAATTTATAATAGCTAAGATTTGGAAACAGCCTAACTGCACATCAGCAGATGAGTGGCTTAAAAAACTGTGGTACATCTACACAATGGAATACTATGCTGTGGTAAAAAAGTAGGAGTTCTTACCATTTGCAACAGCATGGATGAACTGGAAGGCATTATGCTAAGTGAAATAAACCAATCAGAGAAAGATAAATATCACATGATCTCACTCATTTATGGAATATAATGAACAACATAAACTGATTAACAAAAACAGATCCAGAGACAGAGAAACATCGATCAGACCATCAAAACTCAGAGGGAAGGGAAGTGAGGGTAAGGGGGAGAGATCAACCAAAGGACTTTTATGCATGCATATAAGCCTAACCAATGGACACAGACAACAGGGGGGTGAGGGCATGAGTGGGGAAGATAGGAGAGGGTAGTGGGGGAATAAGGAAACATGTAGCACCTTAATCAATAAAGAAATTTTTTAAAAATGAAAAGTGACAATAATATTAGAGGAACAACAGGATTTGGGAATATTCAGTCATAAAGTATGAACTACAACTAAGACATTAGGTGTTATTGAAAGTAGTCTTGAGCTAGTTAAAAATGCTACTGTAAATCCTAGGACCTCCACTGAAATATATATTTTTAAAAAGAAGTATCTAATCTAATAAAAGGCTAATATGCAAATTAACTGTCACTCCATCACAAAGATGGAAGTACTCATAGCGGCCAGGTTGCGACATGAAGGGAGGGTGGGAGGGCATCTGGGCAGGCAGCACACTCCCAGCACAGCGACACAGCACAGGGCCGGGGGTGTGCTTCTGGCGGCGCCGTGTGGCACAGGGAGCCTCTGCACATCAGCTTCAGAGGAAACATCTTTTCTGACTGCTCATTGGCTAAGCTCCCCCTACACTACTGGCAGTGTTCTTGGTAACTTAGCTAATAAGAATCCAAGAAAGATTTAGGGTTTTTCCACCTCACTCCTGGAGGAAAAAACTAAGGTCTGCTGCTGGAGGGGCTAAGAAATGTCATATTCTGCCCTAGCCAATTTGGCTCAATGGATAGAGCCTCTGCCTGCCAACTGCAGGGTCCGGGTTCATTCTGATCAAGGGCATGTACATAGGTTGCAGGCTCCTCCCTTGTCAGGGCTCATGCAGGTGGCAACCAATCAAAGTGTCCCTCTCACATTGATGTTTCTATCTGTCATTCCCTCTCTCTTCCAAACTCTCTAAAAATTAATGGAAACATATCCTCAGATAAGGTTTTTTTTTTTTTTAAAAAAAAAAAAAAAAAAGAAAGAAAGAAAGAAAGAAAGAAAGAAATGTCATATCCTATGAAAGACACATCTTGAAAATGCCTAAAGAAAGTTGTCATTTTTTTTTTTGTGGAGAAGGGACTGGAGTCCATGTTGATCAAAACACCTTGACAGCTGTGGCAGCCAACAGTGGCAGCAGCAGCAGGGTGATGGGGCTGGCACTTCCAGTCTGTGAGAGGGGGCAGACTGGGCTGAGGGACCTCTCCCCAAGTGCCCAAATTTCATGTGCCAGGCCTCTAGTACATAATAAGTTAATAGAGGGGATCAAAATGAAATCATATAAATTGTCCAATTAAAACCAGGGAAGGTTGCTGGGACCGGTTTGGCTCAGTGGATAGAGCGTCGGCTTGGGGACTGAAGGGTCCCGGGTTCGATTCTGGTCAAGGGCATGTACCTTGGTTGCGGGCATATCCCCAGTAGGGGGTGTGCAAGAGGCAGCTGATCGATGACTCTCTTTCATCAATGTTTCTAACTCTCTATCTCTCCCTTCCTCTCTGTACAAATCAATAAAATATATTAAAAAAATAAAAATAAAAATAAAAATAAAAAATAAAATAAAACCAGGGAAGGCTGAAAGAAGGGGGAAAAATACAAGAAGTACATAAAGTTGGTAAATATTAATTCAATTATTTTAATAATAATTTATATGTAAGTGGGCTAAATACTCAATTTAAAAAACAAAAACACAGAAGTTGTCAGATTTGTTTAAAAAAGAAACCCAATTATATGCTATCTAAATATAAATTATATACTATATATATACTATAATCAGTTAAAGAAACCTATATATAAATACCCAGATAGATTAAAAGTTAGGATATGAAGAAAGATATACTATGCCAACACAAAGCTGTGGTATCTATATTAATGTCAGAAAAACCTATGTTGGAAGAAGGGTAGTTATCATGAATAAAGAGGCTCATTTCATAATAATAAAGGGTCAATTTCCAAAAAGAAATAATCCTGAATGTGTGTGCACCCAACTATAGAGTCAAAATATTAGGGTAAACTAATAGAAATGAAAGGAGAAGTAGATATATAGTTGGCGACATCAACACTGTCAGTATAGATTAAGTAGACAGACAATCAATGAAGACAGAGATATCTTTACTTGCTGTATTGCTCTATTAATCAACTTGACTGATATGTCATTAAAAGAACATACCAACAAACAACAGTAGAATACTTTTTCTTCTGAAGTACACATGGAGCATTCACCAAGACAGATCATATTCTGAGCCACAACACAATCCTTAAGTCGGAAAAGAATAGGAAAAAACACACAAAAGACACCTTACACCATGCAGGGATTAAAGTAGAAAGCAACAACAGGAAGAGAACTGGGGATTTCCCAAATATCTGGACCTTAACCACCAGGCCATGAAGCTCTTCCATCAATAAACATCTCCATGTCACAAGTTTCTAAAGACTGAAAGGCCAGGTCAGGTCTGCTAGAATAGACTTCTTCAATTATTTATATGCAGCCTTGAACATGTTCTCCTGTCATACTGAAGGTAGAATAGGTATCACCTTTGATTTAACATTCCAATTGTCAAGTAATATGACCTGGTATTTACCCAGCATCCTTTTGTTCAAATACAGGTAACACACAATGTGGAGGCTGTCTCAGGATACATTTTTCAGCCTCCTATAAAAGGTCACAGTTTGAGGCCACAGCCCAGAGGCAAACTGGCCATCCTTGAATTGCAGTTATTTAACTAGTTAGGAGAGTAAAGTATTCGTCTTCTGGCTCCTAAATTTTGAGTTAGCGTTCCAAGACTCAAACTGTGATATTTTGCACAAAAAGATCAAATGGCTTTCTAATGTCCCAGAGACCAAGTGCTGGAGCTGTTAAAAGTGTCTCCCAATTGGCATGGAACGCCTTAAGGCATTCTGCAGTCCAGTTCAATGGTTCGTTGTCATTTCTTTTAAGAGCTTTATATAGGGATTTCAAAATTAGGAATCCAAAGTCAACAAAACCCAGACATTTGCAGAAATCCATGAAATTACCTTCTGATGGCGGGTAGAGCCACCCTGGATAATGCTTCCTTTCAACCCAGCAATGAATTTCTTTGTCCTTTTTATCATTCAAATCCTAGATATTGTATTGTATTTTGGTTTAAAGCTTCCTTAGTTTTACTAGCAATTATTATGTTACCTCACCTTCATTCCATTGGATTCAACAATAAGTTCTGAGGCTCAACTTTCTCTTTCTCACTATGTGACCAATCGCACATTTGGGGTTTCTTCAGGTCAGGAATTCTTGCAGCAGGAAAATAAAAACAAATGACTGAATCCTGAGGCAGCATAATTGGAAAGTGCACACCCCCAGCTGGCAGACTCTGCAGCCAACCCGAAGGCAGTGAGGTTCCTCAGGAAGAGGCCAGATGGTCAGGAGTGAGCACAAAATGAGGACCAGCATGGGCTACTTGCTGGCAGCAGATGCAAAATGATTTTAGGACATACACATGCAGCTCTCTGCTAAGCAAGCTGTCATAAGAAGGAGAGAGATAAATGTCATAAATGAGTGTGCAAGCTGAGCACAGCCACTCAGAGGCCAAGCCTCACTTTCAACAATAAACATTGTGATGTTAACAGCCGGCAGAGGCCTGTGTCTGTAAGATGCATCATTGCTGTCTTCACAAGTCAGCATGGAGTTTGAGTTTGTGTTGGAAAAGGCACTGATTCAGCATCAGCCTGTGGACTAAAGGGTACCAGGTTTGATTCTGGTCAAGGATGTTGGCTCGATCCCCAGTGGGGGGTGTATAGGAGGCAGCCAATCAATGATTCTCTCTCATCACTGATGTTCTCTCTCTCTCTCTCTCTCTCTCTCTCTCTCTCTCTCTCTCTCTCTCTCTTTCTCTGTCTCTCTCTCTTTCTCTCTGTCTCTCTCTCAAATCAATAAAAATATATTTATAAAAAAGAAATAAAAAGAAAAGGTACTGATTCACTCACGTATTTGGGATACAATTATAAAATAAGAACCTGTGAAAGTCCTTCATTAAAGGGATATTTTTAGCCGAGACCGGTTTGGCTCAATGGATAGAGCGTCGGCTTGGGGACTGAAGGGTCCCGGGTTCGATTCCGGTCAAAGGCATGTACCTTGGTTGCGGGCATATCCCCAGTAGGGGGTGTGCAAGAGGCCCCTGATCGATGACTCTCTCTCTCATCGATGTTTCTAACTCTCTATCTCTCTCCCTTCTTCTCTGTACAAAATCAATAAAATATATTTTTTAAAAAGGGATATTTTTAAATGCCATTGATGTGCAAGGTGCTGTGTTAAATGTTGAAGATAAAGAAGTTGACAAGAAGGTGGTCTCTGTTGCCTTGGAGCTTATAGGCTAGTAGGGAGCTGACCATTTTGGGGGGTGAACTGAGCATTAATGTCGTAAATGGCATAAATGAAGGGTCACGGTTGCCTGAAAGCATGTTTCAGAGGAATGTGACCAAAATGGGAGTTAGGCAAAATTCACCTGGTGACTGAGGGCTTGCGTTCAATCAGAAGATGTCCTGTTGTGAAGGCAGATAAGGGGAAAGGAGGCTAACGGTAGGGCACCCGAGAGGCTGGACAGAAGAGAACGGGACAGAGAGGCAGAAAGGACCAGACCATACAGGTCTTGGGAGCCCTTTAGGATGAGAAGCTACTGAGGGCTGTTTTAAGAAGAGAGAAGGGAGAGCATGTGGTGCATGTTTTAAAAATGTACTCCATTCCTTTCAGATTAGCTAGAGTGAAGGCTAGGGAATAGAAGCTGGCATGGTCAAAGATTGAAGCAGTGAAGCAAAAGGAATTTTGTTTCGGGGCTTTTAGGCAAAACCCAGTGTCCTGAGAGAAGGCTGGAAAAGCAGGTTATGAGGAAGATGGGCAGTGATGATGGTGGTGGTTGAGGGGGACAGTGGCCATCAGAAAGGATGACAAGGTTGGCCTTGAGCACTGGATTTGAGTTTGTTTTTGAGATATCCAAATAAAGATATATTTGGAAGCTAAATATATGCATCTGGGCTGGAGTTATAAGACCAAAAGTTCATTATATATAGTTGGTAATCAAAGCTATGGATATTAATGATATGCTTAATGGTAAAAGAGTAAAGTGGGAATGTGAATGGTCTAGAATAAGCCTTTTGTTGATTCTTTCAATCCATTCTCTTCAGTTCCACCATGGGGTGTCTTTATGTGTATTCAGTTTTATTTGTTCTGCTCAGAATTCAGTGAATTCCTGCAAGCTGATGATGCCTATCTGTCATAGGTTTGGACAATTCCCACCTTTGACTATTGCATGACCTCATTAGTTCCCCATTCTTTCCTCTGTAATTCCTATTGGTAATATGTTGGACTCTTTTATGTACTAAGTTGCCTATTTTTCATCTCTGTGTCTTTCTGTGCATACCTAGCTAATGCCCTTCTAAACATCTTCCAGCAGATAGATTCTCTCTTCAGCTGCATCTAGTCAGTCTGCTATTTGACCCTTGTTTTTTCTATTTTTATATCAAGTACTCTATACTATTTATATCAAGTACTCTATACTTACTTTTATATCAATTACTCTATATCATTGATAACCAAAACATTGATTACCACCCATATATAGTGAACTTCTGGTCTTATAATTTCAGCCCAGATGCATATATATATATATAGCTTGGTATCTTTACTTGGATATCTCAAAAATAAACTCAAATCTAGTGCTCAAGGCCAACCTTGTCATTCTTCCTGCTGGCCACTATCCCTGTCAACCACCACTATCATCATTGCATCTTCCTCCTGATCTGCCTTTCCAGTCTTCTCTGAAGACACTGGGTTTTGCCTAAAAGCTCCAAAATGAAATTGCTTTTTTTCACTGCTTTAATCTTTGAAAAGTATAAAAATTCTAGTTGTGGATTTTCCAACTTTGCGTTTTTTAAAATATAGTCTCTTGTTCTTTCACTGTGGCTTTCTGTTCCTTCTTACTCACTTAAATAATTTTAATTACTTTAATCTTTTTGAGTTGTAATAGAGATTAAAAATAAATTGTCTTGGAGTCATTTAATTCTGGAAGTAATAGTTCTGTTTTGGGAGATTTATCTACCAACCACCCTATTATGTATTGTCCTCTGCACTCACACACACACACACACACACACACACACACCATGTAGTTTATAATTTTCTATTTTGGTTTTATCTAGAGCTAAGATTAATTTTTTCCCCCAAGGGAAACTCATGAGCTCTAGCTTGCAAAACTGTCATTGTCCTTAGAGAACATCTTTGTACTTTCCATGGCTTAAGTCCTGAATCCATGTATATTTTAATTTGTTATCAGGGCTTAGGCACTGTGCCTATATATATATATTCAGTGCCGGCACCTATTTTTAGCCTGGCCCTTAGGTTTTGAGTGCACATTCAGGATCCAGGACAGACAAAAAAAAAAAAAAAAAAAAAACTTACCCTCTGGTTTCTCAAGCTGTTTCTCAAGCCGCAGGAAGAAGTTTCTAACCCTTTTCATAAAGGGACGCTCTTTGAAGCTATAGGGTTTGTGTATGGGATCTCTCTGGACAAACACCACGGCCTCTCTCCCCTCAAAAGTGTTAGAAACCCAGACATGGACCCCCAGACCTCTCTCCTAAAGTGCATTCCCCTTGGGCTTCCTGGCTTTTTATTTTCCCAGGAGGCATCTCCCATGTCAGCCAGCTTATCATTTGCCAGAACATAGGACATGGTGCCTTTTATAAATAAGCACCATAATGATAGCAAAGGTAAATAGTTTTTTGGGTTTTGGTTGTTTTTTTTTGAAACAGGAAACAATTAGAATAGAAAATGCAAACACAAATGTAATTCAAAAGTAGGTAGTCATTCCTCCCTGTGGTATATATACTAACCTTTGGCATATTCTTGGAACAGGTAGCATGCAGAACAGAAAGAGTGCTGGGTATGATTAAGAAACACGAGTTCCACTTTCAAACCTTTGCTGACTGCATCCTTGAGTCTTTCCCCACCTCAATTTCCTCATCTATCACATGGCAGCCTGACCACTTCTTAAGGCTGTTCTGAAAGGGGCCTCACCGAAAGTAAACCAATTAGGAAGTAGCATGCATGCAAACAAGAAGAATGCTATGCCTACCTTCCAGGAAACAACAGGTTCATAAACAGAAAGCTGAAGGTTTGCCAGCTGCGCTAAAAATAAACAGTTCTTCCAATCTGTGCTGTGTCCTGGCCACATTTGACTATCCACTCTCTGTCCACAAAAAAACCATGTCCAACGGTGTGTCTCCAATCTGACATTTGGGTTCAGTCCAGTGCTATGTGGCATCGTCACTGCTTCCTTATGTCTAGGGAGAGCATCATGGAATCAAATGATACAAATGGCCTGGGGCAGCACCATTTCCATACTTGTTTGTTTGTTTGTTTTTGTTTTTTTACTTGAATTGTAGAAGATTCAACTCTGCATGTTGTACAAATTCTCCAGGTAAGGAAATGGTCCTACTGTTCACTTTAAGCACCGAGTCCCAGAATTCAAGTTGTTAACTACATAGCTGGGATTAGAATCCCTAAAGGTGCTGCTGTCAGCTGTTATTGTTTTGTGGCAAATATTTAAATTGGCTATTTTTATAACATGAAAATAAATCTGTGTTCCTTGAAACTGCAATACATCTCATACTTCTTAAAACTCACATCTTGCCACCAAGGCCAGTGAGCTTTGTAAGCTTGCCGGTGTACCAAGAAATTTCTTGTCTTTCTCTTCATGCTTTTATTTTTCATTATTGTTTTCTTATTGATGTATCTTCTTTTTATTTGTCCATATGTGTTTACTTATAAGGCCAACATTCTTGAATTTACCTGCCTTGCATTCCTTGTAAGTTGGCTTACAAGGAGGCCAACTGTAAGCATTGATGCCCACCAGGGCCATGTCCCAAATATTATCTTAGGGACATGGCAACAGGCTGAACTAATTCTGTAGAAAAAGATCACACAAAAATGTCACAAATGTCTCTCTTAATAAAAAGTATGAGGAAGCAAGAGATTATGAGTTGATTGGTTTATAAACTTTCCCCATCAAGAATCCATCAAAATTTCTTAAAGTAGTGAGTAGGCAACACTACCACACAAGTGGCAAAGGATCAAAAATGAGTACACATGAACCCAACATCACCACTGGGCTTGCCAGCTGGGAGCCCAGCTTCTGGCTGAGCAGTGCTCCCCCTGTGGGAGCGCACTGACCACCAGGAGCAGCTCCTGCATTGAGCATCTGCCCACTGGTGATGAGTGTGCATCATACTGACAGTTCGTTCTACTACTCAGTCAATTTGCATATTAGCCTTTTATGCTATAGGATTATGTTTAAAATGTTAAAATAAAATAAAAATTATAAAACCATGAAAGAAAAAGAGAATGGACATGGACCAACAAGAAACAAAAATAGCACCTTTAGGAAGTGTAGGTATAGAGAGCATCTCAGTAGCACACAGAGCATCTGCTTGGCCTTTGGTGCTCTTAAATGTCAAGTAGCCACCGGTGATTGCCTGACATTTGAGAATGCCTCTAACCTGAGAAAATGAGAACTGAATTTATGGGTGAGGGTAAGAGGAGGGACAAATAAAGAGACAATGCAGGGAGTAGAAAAATATCTTTCAACAGTTGAGGAGATCTTCCATAAAATATTAACAAAAGGCCAGAAATGGACAATAGTACAAAAAAAGGAGACAATTGAAGGATTAATTCATAGATTTAATATCAAGGCCTTTCAAATTAACATTTCAGAATCTGGGACATAAATGGGGGATTCCTAAAAGCTTCTAGAGAGAAGAAGCAGGTTTTAATAGTGAGTGGGGTATAAGGAGGATTCTAGACCTTTAGACAGGATTGAAAATTGGAAAAGTACAGACAGATGTCTTCAGAAATTTGAGGGAAAATGATATCCAATGTGGAATTCTAGCCAAATGTGGAATACCTAGCCAAACCATCAATCAAGTGTGGTGGTGGTGGTAGCAGTGGTAATATATGGTCATTTATAGATATGCAAAGTCTTACAAACATATCATCCACACACTAATGGTTCTCAGGGGTTTTCAGTAGCATGTACTGCAGGCATGAGTCTTCCTCAGAAAAGACCTAAGGATACAAAAATTTTTATCTTAGAGGAAAAGCAAAAGAAAATTTCAAAATATAATTAAAGGGATGGCATCAAAGAACAATCCTATTAAATAGAAGCAGAAGGATAGCAGATTCCAGGAATGTGGTCTCCAGAAAAATAAGGGAAAAAATGGATAGGTTATCTGACACGTTTGATCATATAATGAAAAAAATATATATGGAAAGGCTATTGGTGAGTGTGGTAAAGAAAATGAATAATTCCATAACATATGAGAAACTAGGAATCAAAGCTAGAAGAAGCAACACCAGTGTGCTTGGCTTGGTCAGATAAAGAGTTAACTAAATGCATTAGGAGGGGGGGAAGGGAATAGGTGACAAATGGGAGGTGGAATCAGGGGCAGGAAGTTCTGTAAGAAAGGACCACAATAGGTGGCCAGTGATAAATAGTTGATAAGTTGATAAATTAAAAAATAAAAAAGTTTAACCTTTTAAGAATTTAATAAATAACAGTCAGATCCACTAAAAAGTTCATCATATGTCTTTCGGAAAAGGCCTCAGAGGTACAGAAGTATTTGTGACACCGCTGTTGATGGTTTAGTTTAGAAACCTTTTGTGCCATGTATTTTATAAAACCCTGCATTCATCGGTTACTATGATTATAAAACTACTTTATGAACTGAATATATACATACCCTATTATTAGTAGTTTTATTCTTAGCTGTATAGCCAACAGAAATAAATATAGATGGTCATTAGAATGTTTATGTTCATAGCAGCCCTATTCATAATAGCCAAAAACTGGAAACTACCCAGATGCCTTTGTACAGGAGAGTGGACAAATCAATCATAGTATATTTATGCAGCAGGACACCAGAGAATAAATGATGTCGTAATTACTACAACAGGGATGAATCTCACAGAATGACGGAAGCAAGTTTTTATTTTTTATTATATATATATGTATTATTATTTTTTTACTTATTTTAGAGAGCAAGGAAGGGGAAGAGAGAGATAGAAACATCAATGATGAGAGAGAATCATTGATTTGCTGCCTCCCACATACCTATTACTGAGAAACAAAATCCACAACCCAGGCTAGAATCGAACCTGGGACCCTGCAGTCCACAGGCCAACGCTCTATTCATTGAGTCAAACCAGCTAGGGGGGAAGCCAGTTTTTATACTACAAGACCTGTTACAGGAAATTCCAAAGCAGGCCACACAATCTAAGCCAGCTATTTTTAACCTTTTTTACCTCATGGCACACATACTAAATTTTAATTACTAAAATTCTATGACCCGCCAAAAAATATATTTTTGCCTATCTGATTAAAAAAAAAATAGGCATAATTTTGATCTATTTACACCAGGCGGCTATTATTTTGTTAGCTGTTGTTATTTTTTATTTGACAATCAAAGGGAAAAGAAGTCAGTGCCCTCGACTAAATAGTCAGGTATTTCAAATTCTAAAGAATCTTGCAGAACCTGCAATAGCACAAAATCACGAGCTAGGCTGAATCAGGACAGTGTTTATTGCTGTGGGAAAATGTCAGTGAAGGGGCAGTGGAAGGCTTTCAGGTACATACTTTTCAGAACATACTGTTCTGTTCTTGTTCCAAATGATGGCTACAGGGCTGTGTGCACATTGTAATACTCCAAGCTGTGTATTTATTAATTTTTAAATTGTGTGCTTTCTCTATGAGTCTTATACTTAGTATGTGTGTATGTTTATGCAAACAAATATTTTTAAAAATATGAAGGACACAGGGAAAGCCACTATAAAATTTCTGGTCAGTTACAGCTGTTCATATTTAAGAAATGAAGGTAGCAACTTTTAGTCCCTCTGATTTTTGTCTTTAATTTGGATTTCATAGTAGAAATTCTTATTAGCATTGTTACTTCCTACCAACCTGAGCGCCAGTGACTCCCGGAAGAGAATGGGAGTGCAATGGGGCAGCGCTGGGTAGGAGATTCGAGAGAGGGTAGTTGAGGATGTGGGTGGCAGGCTGAGTCTTAACCACCAGCCTAAATGGGGGGAGGTGGCAGTGAGAGGGCACCAGGGGCAGGGCTGAGTGGAAGGCGCCCCTCCACCCTCCTCCAGGGGTTCCCATTTTGCTTGGATGGCTTAGGTCTCCTGGGCCTTTGCTGGAGGAGTCCCAGCCTCCCAGCCCTCCTCTCACAGCAGAGAAAACCTCTGGTTGGGACCAGAGCTTAGCGTGTGAGAGAGTGCAAGGGCGTGAAACTGCTTCAGGCCCATTGGGAAGGCCACTCGTGAGCTGAGTGGCTTAAAGGCTTTGAGGTTTCTCTGATCTCACGTGGAGATGGAGAGATAATAGCAGCTCGGGCACAGTAACTGTTGTTCCGTTTATATTTATGCTGTTATGTTTATGATGCTGTGGTCCCTGTAAAATAAGGTCCACAGAGGGGGTGACCTTGATGAAAGGCACTGCAGACATCTCTGTGGGAAATCCCTCCCTCTGAGTGCAGCGATCCAATCCAAGGACAGGCGGGGTGGCTCTGTGGAGGCCGGGACTGAAACCCAGGTGATCCAGTTACCCAGACACGGTTGGTACATTTGTTTTGTAACTGATAAACTCTTTCTACCCTTCGGACCTAACTAACAACAGATACACACTGAGTGACCATCTCTGAATGCATAATAATCTGGCCACTCAGTGAATTCGTACATGGGTGGGATCCTGCCAGCCTGGCCATGGAGAGGGGACGTGGGCTGTTGGCCAGCCTCCTGCTGGTCGAATTCCTGGTTGAGGGGACAATTTGCACATTCACCTTTTATTATATAGGATCAAAATAATCTGGCCACTCAGTGTATTTTTAATGCCTTAAAATAGAAGAGTTGCTTCAAAAGAGCAGTGAGGGTGCGGGTGCATGAAAATACACCTGGAATTAAACTCATGTAAGGAAAGAAACGTGAGTGTTGAGGCTTGTGTGTGAAACCACCTGCATCTGAGAGGTTTTTCATCCAGGTGTAGTACGTTTACATTATCTTGTTATACAGAATATTACACTGAGTCTGACTAGCAAGTACAGCTCCGAGTGCCTGGTGAATGCATAGCGAATGTTAGGCATCATAAATACTAGAAACAAACTTTGCGGTAATGCAGAGAAATGTAAACCAGTCAGACAGAGACTGGAACTGGAGGGAAATGAGCCCCCATGCTCCCAGTGAGCTACACATTTCTGAAGACATGGTTTCAGGGGCAGTGAGTGTCTTGGGGAGCCCATCACACATCTCAGAGGCTGGGATGTGGCACAGGCTTTTCTGTTAAGGCCCTCCCGGCTGTGCCTGGACCCTGTGCTCAACAAGAGCAGAGAGAATACTGTATATCTCTGATTTTAATGGAACCTGGAAACATCCGACCTTATCCCTAAAATAAGCGTGTAAGAAAAACAAAACAGCAGGGACATATCTCAGGGGAAAATAATTTTCCTAAAACAATAGCAGGTGTTTTCTACCCTTGCCAGTTTGGCTAAGTGGATAGATCATTGGCCTGCAGACCTAAGGGTCCCAGGTTTGATTCCGATCAAGGGCACATGCCCAGGTTGAGCGTTCAATCCCTAGTAGGGGGCGTGCTGGAGGCAGCCAATCAATGATCCTCATCATTGATGTTTCTATCTCCCTCTCCTTCTCCCTTCTTCTCTGAAAAATTATATATATAATTTTTTTATTAATTTTTTCACAGAGAGGAAGGGAGAGGGATAGATATAAGTTAGAAACATCGATGAGAGAGAATCATCGACTGGCTGCCTCCTGCACACCCCCTACTGGGGATGTGCCTGCAACCAATGTACATGCCCTTGACCAGAATCGAACCTGGGACCTTTCAGTCAGCAGACCAATGCTCTATCCACTGAGCCAAACCGGTTTCGGCCATATATATATTTTTGAAATAGTGGGTGTTGCTCTAACTGGTTTGGCTCAGTGGATAAAGCATGCAGGTCAAAGGCACAAGCCTTTGATTCCGGTCAAGGGCACATGCCCAGTTGGGAGTTCGATCCCAAGTAGGGGGCGTGCAGGAGGCAGGTGATCGATGTTTCTCTCTCCCTTCCTTTCTGTAAAAAATCAATAATTTTTTTTTTTTAATAGTGGGTGTTTTCCAAATAGTGGGTGTTTGGTCAAATGAAGACTTTGACCAAAGCCTATAGGAAACTGAATCCAGAGCAAAGAGAAACATTAGCCCAGGGTTCCTGGTCCATCTGAGAGAGACCGAGCCCAGGCCCTGCAGAGCAGCTCTGGGCGGGGCTTGAGAAGAGGAGATGGTCACATATGAGGGGAAGGTGTTCCGTTTAGAAGTCCTTGCTTCAGGGTCCCCAAAGACCATGGTTAGTGTGTCTCCCAATTCCAAATGTAAAGGAGCCCTGTGTGCACCTCAAATACAGGTAAGCTCATGCTGGGCCATGCGGAAGTCCCAAGACTCCCCAAGTTATCTGCAAATTCAAGGGGCTTTTCCTTGACATAGGGTCACCTGTTTCCTTCCTCAGCCAGACACTGAACCAGATTGGGTGGGCAGTAAAACAAGCTCACACACAGTCCACACACAGCAGGCATGTGTGAGCCCATTTCCCAGGGGCCTGGGGGCGCCCCACATGCAGTGCATAGCCTGATAGATTCCTGGAACCTCAGTTTTAGGCATTTTGCCTTCTTTTTTGGTTCACTCCAGAGCTGGGGTCCTTCTCCCTCATGTCTCTTCCCTGTGGGGTTTCCTGCCATGTTTTCTCATGAGCCTATAGTACTTGTGTTTAATAACCATGGGTGGCTAGTGGCCACCACGGTGGACAGCACAGACATGAAACATCTCCAGCAATCACAGGGAGCTCCTCCACAGCACTCACCAGGCAGGCTCTCTCCAGCCTTGGTTGTCTTGGCCTTTCTCGCCTCCTATATTCCTTGAGAAACAGCAAGTACCCCTCTTCCTATCGCCATGGATGCTGAAGCCTGCAAATATTTTCTTTCTGCATGTGCCTGATTCTATCATCTTTATTAGCTTGTAGATTCTGTAGAAAACCAGTGATTATCAGCCATGAAGATGGATCCAAGGGGTTCTTATTTGAAGTGGCAGTGTTTTTGACTAAAGCATGTTGTGCTCAGAATGGTGAGAAGAAAGGCCAGTTGCCTCTGTGGTTTATTCATTGAGTGAACATGTTCTGTTGAGGCCTTGTATTTGCAGTGGTGTTTTCATTGCTCATCATCATTTGAATCCAGGACTCATCTTTATTTTCATAGGAGCATGGCCTTCCCCTTGCTGAGGGATAGGCCTCCTGGGAAACATGCCGCCCCTGCTGAATGAAGGTCCCAGTATGCAGGGTGAGAGGCAAGTATGAGTGCATGGGTGCTGTGCTCTGGGATGGAAGCCTCAAGAGGCCCCAGGGGCCTATCCCTTAGCAAGGGGCAGGCCACGCTCCTATGAACATAGAGATGAGTTCTGGATTCAAGTGATGATGAGTAATGAAAATCGCCCCTGCAAACACAAGGGCCTCGACAGAGCAGCCTGGAGAAGCAAGCCTGGGACACACCTTGATGAATCTCATTTACATCTGTGTATAGGGAAATTAGCATCTCTTTCCTTTTCTTCTATAGTTTCATAAGATGAGTTTCTGATTTCTTTATTGATGCTTCTTATCTGTTCATTTAATTTTTGCTAGAATCATTTCTAAAATTATCTTGAGGTGCAAAATTATATTTTTTTAAACTGTGCTTTCTTCCAATTATTGACCTTCCCCATAGTTATCCGCTAACTTGACTTCTTTGCCAACAAATAGCATAGATTATTTTGGCCTTTGCTGTACTTTATATGAATAGCAGCATGTATTAGACTTCTTCTGGTCAACATTATGTTCCTGAGATTTATTTCATTACCATGTTGGGGTACCATTATTATTTATACTTTTTACTGTTGTTGGGCATGTGACTGATTTTCCATCTGGGGGCTACAATTATTAATATTTCTGTGAACATTCTTGTCGATGTCTTTTGGTGAACATAGGGATAATTTCTGTAGTGTATTTACTAGGAAGGGAATAGTGTTAAAATGTAGCTATATGTTCAACTATAAGAAGTACTGAAGTTTCCCCAAGTAGTGATACAAATGTAAATTCTCACTAGGATTGGATGACAATTTTAGTTTTTCCATATTGTTGCTGACATTTTGTACTGGGTCACTTTTCCATTTGAACCATTCTGGGGGTTGCTATATAGCGCTGTTCTTTTAAAATGTAGTTGCCAATGGCATGCCTGCGCATTGGAAGGAGGAGTATGGTCTCTCCTGTCCTGTCCTCCTCCCAGCTTGCCAGCCTTGGTGTCTGCCACTGTGGAGTGAGGCATGGTGAGTAGGGACAGATAGAGGATAGAGAAGTCTTGCCTCTTCAGCAAATGCTGATGGAAAATGCATCATGGTTCTGGTGGTAGAGATTTTAGACAGAGAACGTGTGTGCTTGTCACGTACCCTGTTTATACGATTTTCATTTCCTCGGTGTAAATAATACATTACTCAAGGAAGTCTGTTGTTTTCATGAGCTTACCACTTACTTTTGCTCTTGAATTTAAAAATTGGGTTTTCTAAATATCTTTACAACCAGGTAAGTGGGGATAGATCTAATAAATGAATTTGGCAAAGTAGGAGGCTATAAAATGAATAATCAGAAATCAGTTGTATTTTTATACACTAGTAATGAACTATCAGAAAGAAGATCTAAGAAAGCAATCCCATTTACTATTGCAACAAAAAATATGACGTACCTAGGAATAAATTTAACTGAGGTAAAAAACAAACAAACAACAACAAAAAACCCTGTACTCAGGAAATTACAGGACATTGAAGAAAGAAATTGAGGAAGATACAAATAAGTGGAAGCATATACTGTGTTCATGGATAGAAAGAATTAATACTATTAAAATGTCCACCCTACACAGGGCAATCTATAGATTCAACACAATTCCTATTAAAATGCCAATGGCATATTTCACAGATTTAGAACAAATATCCCAAAAAGTATATATGGAACCAAAAAAGATTCTGAATAGCCACAACAATGTTGAAAAAAAACAAAGTTGGAGATATCATACCACTCAATATCAAATTATCCACAAGGGCATTGTAATCAAAACAGCGTGGCACTGGTATAAGAAGAAGCATGGAGATCAATGAAACATAAAAAGGGGGCACTACTAAAATGTGTGAACTCTCACGGGATAGTCCTCTGAGACAGGAATTCCTGCAGGGGCCTGAGTCCAGGGGTAAGGAATGCAGTGTCCACCTTGCCTTCCTCTCTGTGTGTACTGCTCCGGCAGCAGAGCCGTGGGCGGGTGGGGACAAGGACAGGGCTAATGGCAGAGATAGCCACAAATGGCATTCTAATAGAGATGGCTGCTGGGCTGAAGATGGGCAGTGACAGTGAGTTATGTTCTAGGGCATTAGAGGGTAGAAGCACTGCTAGAAAATGAAACTCAGCTAATTAAGACTTAATTATTACTGCCCTAGGAGACTTCCCATTTTGCATTTCCTTAGCCCTGCTTCATTAGAAGTCATTGGTTAGATCTCAAGCTCATTTCCAAGCCAAAAAATTAAGGGAGAAGGACATAAAAACTGGCCTTCGTGATCCAGAAATTAGGGGAAAGAGAGAGCAGCCATGAAGCAGACCCAAGTCCCTTCTCAACCTGACACAGGAATGCAGACCTCATCAGTTGGGGTCTGGACCACAGAGAACAGAAATTCATTTTGTGAGTCCTCTTGGAGTTTCACCCCTTGTGGTTCATTGCAAAGGCCTTGGTGTTTTCAATCCGAGTAAAAAATATCCTGACTCCTGTACCTGCCTACGCAACGCAGAAATACCACTGGTGACACATGGAAATGAGACCCGGCCAGAAACCTTCCTTCAGAAAGGAAGGGAATGAGAGGGAATACGTGGGTCTACCAAAAAATACCAAATCTGATTCAACATCCAAAACCACGTTCTTGCCACCTCATGATCATAAGAAACGGATCGAATTAAACTAACGCCGTGTTATGTAACTGAGCAACCAGATGTCTAGATAGTGCTCTTACTTCAAACCACTGTATTGAAGGATGAGTTGTAACAAGTCTAGCTGTTCCAGGAAGGGAGACCGTAAGGGAAGCATGACTCCAGGGCCACCAGTTGAGTAGAGTCTCAAGTATCCTGCGGTCAATTTAATAATCTCATGCCACAATATCTTTTCTGGGAAATGAGGACCATAATACCAGAGTCTCAAGTATCCTGCGGTCAATTTAATGATCTCATGCCACAATATCTTTTCTGGGAAATGAGGACCATAATACCCTTCCCCACACTCCTCCTATTAAGGTTAATAAAGTAAGTGTGAACGTATTTTAGAAAGTTTAGTGTTATTCAGATGAAAGGAAATGGCATTATTGGGTAGCAAGCAGGGCACTGGAGTGGTAGCTATTCATCCCTGGCATACTGGTGCCCGAGACCCTGGGCCCCACATTTATAGTGCTCAGCTGGGCGACTGCTGACCATGGGTGTTTGCTGGAGGCCCTTTTCTTTTTTCTTTTTTCTTTTTTCACTTTGAATGCCTTGCAGTGGAGAAGCAGTCATAAGCATCAGTCCCCCATTCCTTTCTTGCCAGTTGGAAAGAACAGCTGTCACCAGCTCGGAGCAGGGAGTCCTGTTTCCCTGGAACCAGTCAGGTTCAGGGTTGGAAGGGAGCCAGACGTGAGCCACGCACGCTCTTCATCTGTCCTGACTTGCTCCTCTTGACTTCCTTTTCCTTCCCCCTTCTTTCTTTTCAACTCTGCAGACCAACAAAGCCGTGGCCAAGGGGGACTTCCACCAGGCCAGCACCAGCTCTCGGCGGGCCCTCTTCCTGGCCGTGCTCTCCATCACCATCGGAACTGGCATCTACGTGGGCGTGGCCGTGGCCCTCATTGCCTACCTCTCCAAGAACAATCACCTATGAGCTTCTTCCATGCACACGAAGGAGGAGAACTCGGGGCCGGGTGTCGTGCCCGCGCAGAGCGAGCAGGGCTAGCAGGGGAGAAACACCTGTGTGATGCTGTGTAGTATAAATTATTGCCAAACAACTCCATCACACCCTGGAGTTTTCTACTCATCAGTTTGTTTTGTTTTTACCCTTTTATTTTCACAACACGTTGTAGAACAGGAGACAGCTGGGCACCGCTAACCCTTCCCAGTGGAAGCCCCAAAGATCCTTATCCTGAGGGCTGTGTCTGGATGGGTCTGGTGGACCAGTGGCAGTGCTGCTCTCGGCAGCCTGCCAGAGCCTGGAAAGCCATAGCACTAGCAATATACAAATAGTAAAACTGTGTTTATTTTTTATGGGATATGGTGCAATAGGCAGAAGGCCGGGGATGTGTCACTCTTCTATCTGTTGCCCTGCTTGATGCCTCTGCCATTTTCCCAGTCCATGTACCTTCCCCGTGGAGAGGAAACAGGGCTGATCAGAAAAGACAGACAAAGCTGCTGGCAGTAACCCTGCTGTATGTGGTCTTCAATGGGTGCAGCCCTAAGAATGCCAAGTCAGAACAGTGTGGGACCAGTCCCCAGGCCCAATCTTTCCTTTCCCTCCTCTCCCCAGCCTAGGCTCATCCAGCCTCCCTTGTCATGTCCAAACTTAGGGCTCACCACACAGCAGTCTGCAACCTTGGGCCTCATTGATCTAGGGCGGGGGGAGCAGGCCACAGGCTGGCCCAGGACTCCTTCCGGAAGGACGCCGAGGTTGGCTCCAGGAACTGTGGACTCCATCTCAGCATAAAGACCAGCGTTGGCCCCCGCCTTGGTGACAAAAGGGGCGCTAGTGATCTTAGAAGGAGATGAACCTTCTCTGTCAACTAAATGAATAGCTATTTTCTTGTCATTTTTTAAGTGCAACTACTGCTTCATGCTGCTTAGTTATCAGGCGACCGCTGAGAAATAATCGCAGACATTTTAATACCATTTCATTGCTGTTTCACGAGTGTTCATTATTTAACAAAAATTATCTTTTAGCTATTTTGTCTAAGACTTTTTTTTTATTAACACTATTTCTTAGCTTTCACTTATAATTGTTTCTTTTTAAAAATAATTGAAGAGCCAGGCAAGACTTGGATGCTAAAACTGTAGAAGGGTCTCCTAAGATGAGAATTACATCATCTCTGACTGCTTACGTTCCACCTGGAACACTGTTCACATGCACTGTTGTTCTGATACTTTCAGTGGATGCTGAGACCATCTCCTGACCTTTCATACCAGCACCTACAGCATTCCTGCTGCCTGGACTCCAGCCCCAGATTTCTGATTTGATTGATTGGTGTGCAGCCTGGTGATCCCAGTGTGCGGAATCACTGTCCTGGAATAAGGACTCTGGTTTGATCTTCCTTACCCTTGACTTTAAACACTTAATATTGTGAAAATTATCAGCACTGCCTTCCTAGGTCAAGTCTATGATCTTCTACCATTTGGTTGTAATAGCTGCTTCAAAAATGTGCTCTAAAAATATATATATGGAAGAAATCCAAATGCCCCTGTAAGAATCCAAGTAATCCAGTGATAGCAGGGATTTGAGATCAAACCAACCTGGACTTGAATCCAGTTGTGCTGTTTTCTAGCTGTGTGATGCTGGGTAGATGGGTGTACTTTTTGGAATCTCATCTCTAGAAGAGAATAAGTGAGGCCCATTCCTAGGATGGCTAGTAAGTGTGTGCACACAGAGCCCTGGCCTGGGTCATGTGAAGGAGTTGGAGTGGCCACTGTTATTCCCAGTGTTTGCGTAATCATTCCCTGCCTTGCTTGTACCATCCCATCATTTTAGCCCAATCTCTCCAGGTTTATTTATCAGGAACCTATTTGAAGTTTAAGAGGTGCCCAAAGTTCCATGACTTTGGATTTGGTTAAGAAGTAGAACCAACACTGTATGTATGTCATGTCCCCCATCTCACTACCTCATCATGGTTGCTCTGCACTAACCCTTTTATGCCCAGACACCCTGTCTCCTGCTAGACCAACCTCCCACTTCTCTCAGGCCCTGCCTTTCCAGTTGGAAAAGCTTTCATTTCCAGTGCATCATCCCTCTGTATTTTTTGAAGCTCTACCAAGTCCTTCCCAAGGACCAGCATGAGGACCACATGTGGTACCATACGGTGTAGATGGTCATATGCATAGGGGTAGAGCCCAACCTGTCAGGACAGCTGAATGAAGTGGGTGTGGCCTCACAGCTCACTGGATAGATAGACACAACATAACCCATTGTTCTCTGACCAGTGAGGGAGCTGGTTGCATGTCACCTCGGTGTCCTGTTAGTGACTGCTGAGCAGCATAACAGTCTTTTAAGTGAGTTGGGGCTGCCATGAACTTCTAAAGTCACATTACCTTAGTTGTCATCGCAGCCACCATGGACGAGACAGTGCCCTGGGCAGGCCCTACATTAGTCACTGGGCCCACATTATCTCATGTATCCCAAGGACCTCAGAGGCAGGTGAAAAGGTGATAGAACTGAGGTTCAGAAAAGGTAACTCACCCAGCACCACACAAGTGACAGCTGTAGAATACCCCAGCCCGTCACCCCTCCAGGCAACATAGTGCCTACTGGTAGAACCTGCTTCCACGCCCCTCATCATGAGAGACAGCCTTCCCTTCAGCAGCTCACTCCATTTTGTAAGTGCTCTTTAATACAACCATTTTATCGACATACAGAGACCCAGAGCACATTCATAATTTTCCTCTAAGTCATGCACCTGGAAAACAGCAAAGCCAAAATACATCCTAGACCATTGGATCATGAACCCCCTCGGATTCCTCTTACACTGTTACTTAGTTTTGGCTTTATAAGCAAGAAAAAATGCATCTGGGCCAAGATCCCATTGTTGGTGTGCCAAGACTCTTAGGGGACTGGAAAGATGCTTTTGGTTTATGTTTCACAGCCTTTGCCACTAAGTGGTGGGACAATATAGTGAGAGGGGTGGAGGGAGGGCTGAGTTGACTTCCATGGGAAATGACACCTTGGCAAAGGTGACATGGGCATATCTTATTTCTGTGCACAATGCTCTCCTTCCCACAGCCTTAGAGGTATCCCTGGATAACCCGTCTCCACCGGCCACCAGCCTCTTCTCAACCCTGCTTCACTAGGCATGCCTGGCCTCCTTGGGTGTCCCTCCTCCACCGAATGCCTCCGGTTTCACCAGGTGTTCCCACTTCACCAGATATTCCCACTTGCCCAACTCTCCCCAAGGAACTATAATGGGCCCAAGGAGAACATGGTGAGAGAAGCCACATCCGTAGGTCACTGTGTCATCAGCAGCTGCCCAAGGTGCCACAGACAATTAGGCCATCCAGCTAAATAGAACCAGGGCCCTGACAATAGGACCAGCCTCTTCAAAAGCTGGGCAGGGCACTCCTCACACCCAGCCAGCCTCTCAGCACCTTTTAAGGTGTTAGAAGCCTCCCTCATATGAAGCAGCTTCTGGATTTAAAATGCACTAATGGAGCAGCCTTCCCACATGCCAACAACTCCTACTGCTCCAGGATATACAAATGTCCAATGGTCACCACAGCTAAAGCCAGGGCCACAGCTGCCTTTTCAGAGGTCCTGGCCTGGGTTTCTGGGCCTCACCCCTGAGGTTCTACAGGGCCTCTGAGGCCTCCTGTGGACTGGCTTCATTCCTAACCCTTATGAGAGCAACTTGTGTTTCACTCTTTCCCCCTCAAACACCACCTTTGTTGCCATGAGTGTTGACATCTGTTGCCCAATTTACCAATAAATCATTTAGTGTAAATGGTTTACCCTAAACTGAGGCTGACCCTAAAAATGCAGGTGTCCCATCTCCTACCTAGATGCCACCTTTGCATCTGTCTCTGCTCTTGATGCCATTAGAAATATTAGAGGACGCCAGAAGTTGTGTGTGAAGCTGTGGCTCTGATGTCTCCACCCCCATGACCTCTTGAAGCCTCTGGTCTTCAGGATGCACTGAGCTAGCCGCTGCGGTGGGGGAATCTCATTTCCCTGGAGTTCTCATTTGAAGACCGCACGTCTTAGGAAAGCAATGGTGGACAATAGACCCACAGATAGTTGAGGCCAGCAGACTACTGGCTCCCTGCCAAACAAGCATTTAAATAAAGAAGTGAACTTGTCCCCTCTCTGAGCCCCATAGGAGGGGTCAGGGCTGTTTGCCCTGTGTTTAAGGCATAGCAGGGTTCTGTGAGCCAGAGGCTGTCCTGCATTGCAGGAAGAATATTGGTAAGATCACTGATAACAGCCAGTACACTGCCCCACACAGAAGGTCATGGTCATCAGGAGTGGAGCTCCCTGTGGGATTTCCTAGTAGAGATTGTGTCTTCAGTGAGTCACAGGTCAGGGGAGATTACTGGGGGGCTCTAAAGACTTTCCCACACCCACCACACAGAAAAGAGAGCATGACAGGATGATAGGGGTGATGAGGTGGAATATGGGTACCTGCGTGGATAAGCACTGAGCTGAAGGCATTCCCAGGGGTGGGGCTAGCCTCGGCTTTTCAAATCCAGACAATGGTGAGAGGAGCTACCTCCCCAGAGTTTTGTGCTGCAATTGCTCTGGACTTTGGGTCACGGTTCCTCTGCTGTTAGGATGACTCTGGGTTCCAGGCCTAGAGGTGGCTGTCTTTTCACCCACCCAGAGCTAGAGAGACCTGAACCTGAATTCAACTTTTAGCCATGCTCTCCACTGACCAGCAGGGAGTGACTAAAAACAAGGTACTCTGCCCCCTCCAGAGGGGAGGGGGGAGAGGCAGGTAAGTGCCAGAGAGTGTATTCACTGCATCCCAAGACCTCTAGCAGACTATGCCTGGTTTTTCCACTAAAGTTAGGCCATTATGGGCCAATAGAAAGATCAAAGTTGATAGATGGGAGGAATGGAGGAATGGAGGAAAGGAGAGAAGGAAGAAAGAGAAGAGAATGGGTGAACACGCACAAAATCACAGCATCAGCCATGCATGCAGCTCTCAAGCCTTCAGCTATGACACCTCCTATCACCCAAGTCCAACTCATGGCTCAGCTGAAAAAATAAATGGTGATTTGGGTATGCTGCCTGTCTACACAAGAGAATTCATATTTAGATTCAAACTATTTTATTAAATGAATCAAGATTTATAGGTGGAATAAGATGGAGAATGGTTTGCAGTCTTCTAAAACACCTAGTGTATTTGTTCCCTGAATATGATCCCAGTACATGTTAAAAAGGTATTTTTCTATTTGATTTGGTAAACAAAGTATCCCTGGTAAGTAGAGTCTGCTACGACCAGCTATTGCTAAGGGCTGAATTCATCGAAGGGCTGATAAAGAGCTATGAAATCTCCTTAACTTAGCACCATGAGATAGGGCTTTCATTCGTTCTCTCACAAGGTCTTGTGCAATTAGAAGTAAGAGGTTGTCACTGTCCAGAGACAGTCCTTTTTAATTTAGAAACAGGGATCAGGCCACTTCAGTATTGCTGGCTCTTTGTTTTAGCCCATAATGAAGTTCAAGGTGATGCCCACAGATAACGCTCCCCTCATTACCATTCCCACACAGAAACCCAGCTATTCCAAAGTCCCAAACCAGCTCTTTATCTGGCGTCCTGTGAACTCCCATACAATAGATCTTTCTAAAATAACATGAACCTTGAATTTAGAGGGCATTGCAAGTGGATCCAGCTCCACGCCAGGCCTGTCAGATCCTCAGTGTCAGATGAGTTTGAGGAGGCTCTTACCCCACCGTTACCAAACAGGAAGTGACAGAACCTGGCCTTGGGCTCAGCCGAGCAGCTCTGGGGCCTGTGCCCTCAAAACCAGGACCAGGAAACTGTGGGATCTCTGAGATCTTACTGAGCCTGGTCCAGGAGGGCACCTGGGAGAAGCTGATGAACCTGCAGGAAAATGGGCAGGAGCTGAAAAACTGGGAAGACCAGGCTTCCTCCTCCTTACGCCTGGCATGTGGCTGCCTTAGAGCCTGTGCAGCTTCTCAGATGGTTCAGGGAACATCCCCTGAACCCAGTCTAGGGATCTCAGAGGCCAATTCACAGGAAAGAGGGAACAGCAGAGAGAGCCCAAAGACATCCAGCCAGGAGGAAATGGGCCAGAGATGGAGGTCTGACAGCACAAGAATGAACAAACAAGGGTCAGTTTCCCTACCCGCCCGCCATCCTGGGGCATCGGTCAATATCTGGAGACATTTGGGGCTGTCACGACTGCCCATCTACTGCATAGAGGCCAAGGGTGTTGCTTAACAACCTACAGTGCACAAGACGACCAATCAGAGAATCAGCCAGCCTGTACTCTATGATCCATCTTGGTCATTCCCAAAATATTCTAAACACTGACTGAATTCAGTGCCACCTGGGTGGAGCACCAACCAGCTCAGTAAGCTTGGCATCCACTCGCAGAGCCACACTTCCTCCAAACCCCTCCATAGTTCAACTAGGAGAAAAGGGAAAGGGGGAGGAGAGGGGGAGGAGGGAGGCACCCTATCTCCTGGAAGAAGCTTCAGCTTCCACAGCCACACATATCCACCTCCTTCCCTGTCACAGGTGACACCCAGCTCCTGCAGTGACCAGCTCCAGAACTTACCTGCCTTCCCCTGGGCTCCCGGGCCCACATCTCGTCCCTATACCGTTCAGGTAGGCCCCCTGCTGCTGCCCAGCACAGAGCAGCGCCTGCTCCGGCAGGAACCCCTTGAGGGAAAGGGGGTGCACTGCTCGCCGACTCTGCACTGGTGCTCAACTCAGCCCACACGGACTCGGTTTGATGGAGACAAGCCCACAGACTGAGCAAACCCATTACGAGTCCACAGCGCAGGACAGATTGGTCCTCTGTGGAGAGAACAGGCCGGGTTTGAGGGAGGGCCTGAGAGCAGAATCCCACGGAAAGGGTGTCCTTCAGGCTCAGTGCCAATGCTTGCAGAGCCCCGTTTGTATACTCATGGCAGCTTATATGGGTTTTCATTGCGTTCCCTTTGCAGTTAAACTTCCTCCACTTTTGTTTGCTCATCGCATGCGGGAGGTCCCCCTCTGGGCTGACATTCAGCTCAGGTGTCAAGGAGCCGCGCGGCACTGCACAATTCAGCTGGGAAACTCGTCACTTATAAGCGGTGCGCCAAAGAGAAAAATGAACACGCCTTTCAGTTTGAAAGTTTGAGAAACAAATTTAATTCCTTAGAAAATGAACCAGGCCAGCTTTTCTCCTGCTCCCCAGCCATAGCTCCTGGGATGTGGGCCAGCAAAGAAACCGCCAGCAAGGCTGCCCCAGGATGGCCCCCCAGCCCTCCTCTGCAGCCTGGCAGCGTTTCCACACCCTCACTGAGCAGCCCAAGGGAGAGGAGCCCTATATTACTCCCATTGTCTCTGCCCTCCTCATGCCCACAGCAGTTGCTTTCCCAGGAATCAGTTCCCATCAGCCATTGGGGCCCTCCGCACCCACACTTCTAGCAGAGATCTCATGCTCTGGCTCAAAGTTGATAACATTGAGGTTTTTCCCACCTGGCCCCACTGTCCAGGAATGTCCAAGGCCAACTCAGAACTCCCCTAACAGTCCCCTCCACAATGCGGGCAGCAGCTGGCAGGTATGATAGTGGTCTAGGCTCCTGCCCTGGTACAGCTACCGCATTCCCAGCCTGAGGCCCACAGGCCACACGCTGCCCATCTGCCAAGGCCAGCCAAGGATCTCCTCTGGAAAGCCTTCTTTGACCCCTTCCTGAGCCCACTGGGACCCCTGCCCAATCTAAACATTAGCCCCCAAGTCCCGACTCATCCCTCTGATTGGCACGCAAGCTTAGCTGGGCACCCACACATCCAACACGTTTCTACTGCAGACCTCCTCTGTGCTTAGTGCCACTCTGCACTCTCGTGAAAGGGATCAGCGAGAGACAGGCCAGCCTCCCAAGGGCAGAAGGTGAGCGCACAAACCAGAGGCCAATAAAGTAACTGCAGAGCATGGGGAGGTCAGGAGAAACAAAGGCAGGGGACAGGGTGGGAGTAGGAGGGACCATGGGGATTGTCAGGGATGGCTGATTGACAGGGATGGCTACGATGCCCTGAAGCCCACTCAGATGCCATTGACACAGAGTCCTGGAGCATGATGATTTAGATGCTCATATCTATTCTCGAACCTCATGTGTCATTGGTGATGAAACACACAGAGGGGACTGAGCCAAATCAATTTACTGCTCTGCCATGCTCACGTCCTTGGACCCAGGCAACACCCCTTCCCATCCCCCTCTCCCTTCTCTTCCCTTACTGACAAAGTCACGGGCAGAACGCACCACCCGTACCCATTCAGCAAAGGAGCAAAGGATGTAGGAATCTTGAGAAAAGAGAAATGTAAGAATTTAGGATGGTCAGGTGAGGTGTGAAGTCAGTGGTCACACCAGTCTGGTCACAAACACCAGCTCTGATGATGGTAATTTGTGATGTGGGAGCTGAAGATAACAGTATTTGGGTGTTAAAGATCTCAGGTAGTACTCTGGAGCTGCATTTTGAAATAGTTTCTAAAAGACCATAAAATGGAAACCTCGTGGTCAAAATTACCCTTGAAATTTTGTAATGTAAAATGTAAAAATCCTATAATATAAGAGCATGATGTTAGAAAAAAAAAAAATACATGCTTAAATCAGCCCAGCTTAGGCCATCACATGAGACCCCGTCCATCAGGGGTCATCACCGTGTTTGCTGCTGGCGACAGAGCAGCAAGGACATGGAAATTCCAGTGCACCAGCCTCTCCTGCTGCTAACTGAACCCCAATCCATTCAAGCCCCAATTGAAGGTAAAGGGAACTTACTCTAAGGCTGCTGGGAAGGGACTTCTTTTCCAGATGCCCTGAGGCAGCCTCCAGCCATCTAACCTGCTCATCTGGCAAAAGCTGGCCCCTTGAGAGATGTCCTGCGAGTTGAGAAACTCAGAGAACAGACCACAGTTTGAAGATGAGTGCAGAGCTGTCACTTGCTTTGCATGGCTCTCTTTTGGGTGCACACATTGCAGGGGCGGGGGAGATGGATATTTAATGTAATTCCGGAGGAAGATGGCTGAGGTGTGACCGTAATGCAGGGAAGTTAATTTTCTGCCACAGTGTGTGGCATATGCCCGTGACCTCAGCTCCACTCAGGTGAAAAACAGGCCACGGAGAGGCCCCTCCCACTTTACAGCACACACCTGCCCAGGGCTCCTCACATTCTCCGGGGCCAATTTTGCAAGGTTCTCTCAGGTTTTTGAGCTTGAACAGTAGAGATAAAGGGAAAATGGCTTCAATCTTCTGCTTTTCAATTGGTCTACTCCCACTGAACATCAGTTTGTTCCTTAACTTTACTCTGGTTTGGGATTTTAATTTTTTTTTTTTCTCAATCAATGACTCAAATATGAATGTTCCTCTGGGGCCCAGAAGCAAACTGGTGTTCTCTCCCCCACCTTCCTACCCCTGCTTCTTCCTCTCTCTGACAGGCACACACAAGAGAGTAAATGTGCACACGTTGCTATCACAATTCTGCTTAAAAACTTTCCATGGTTGCTAAAGACTAGAGCCCCGTCTCAGCCTGAGAGGCAACCTCCCGCCAGCTGACCCCAGAGCCTGGCGGCTGCCCCTGGCCTGGACACACCCTGGCTTCAGAGACATCAAGCTTGCTCTGTGTTTCCTAGCTCTTCTTGGGGACCAAAAGAGAAGAAAGAGAGAGATCCACAGAAACTGGGGATGCATGGCCCAGGGGGCTCTGTCCCAAAGGAACTCATTTGCCAGGGCTGACAAGCTGTCCTAGCTTAACCAGGATCATCCTGGGTTTCTGTCAGCCTGGATCTAGTAGATGTGTGCGCTCTGAGCAGTCTTGGGTAGACACAAAGGCTGGGAAAAGCAGCGTGCTGCGAGGGGAACCATGAAATGCCTCTCTGGACTCTGTGAACGACCACATTTAGTGTCCCACCTAGCAAGAATGTTGACTTGATGACTTCATCAATGGGCCTTCATGGTGTGTGTATCTCCCTCAGCCATCTGCCCTGAGGCAGGGAGACTGGCATCAGAAGGCCCTGGGGACCTGGCCCCATTCCCCTTAGAGCTCAGGTCCGAGAGCCTCCTCCAGGGAGCACTGTCCACACATAAAACTGAAATTTTAACTTTGGCCCCAAGAAGTGCCTCTCACTACACCTCTCCCCCACCCCTGCCCTCGGTCAGGGATCCTTCAGTGTGGCCTGCCCTGACCTACCAGGTCCCTGAAACACCCCCTTCCCCCTCCAACCTGCCCCCAGCACCCACAGGTGAGCACCAGAGAAGCCCAGGCAAATGCAAGCCCATCGCCAAGCCTTGTCTTTGGGCTGCCTGCAAACTCTGAACTCCTCTCGCCACCCTCTGTGCTGAGGCACCTGTGATGTTTTTAATTATCACTGAACCAGCAGCATTTATGACACACCCAGCACCATTAATGCTACCGTGGAGGGACTCCGGGGTGTGAAAATGAGTGCAGAGGGAACTTCCAAACACAGATAAGAAAAAAAAAAATAATAAAGTCGCAGAACATACATGATGTCATCCGTTTAGATGTGGTTCAAATGAAGAAAAACTGAACTGCAATGAAGAACACATGAGTGACTGAAAGAGCATGAGAGGCTGGGCTGTGCGAGCACACAATCCAAGGTGGTGATTATTCCCCGTGGAGCAGGGAGGAGGGCAGTCTGGACACCGGCAGAGTTCCCTTTCTCAGGCTGGGTGGGCTGGGGGAAGAGGGAGACTATCCATAGGTGCTGCTGATTGCCTTTATACACATTGCTTCTATGTGTGATATGCTTCATGGTTTAATAAAGTCGGAGATTTACTTTGTGCCAGGCACTTTGCTGGGTTTGAGACATAAGGAGGCCGATTGGTGTGTGTGGGGGTGGGGGGCCGGGGATACAAGTGAGGGCCAGTAGCCTAGGGAAAGGGTCATGGGTGGTTTGCCTGCAGGCCCTGTCCCTGATCGGAGTGGAGGGCCAATCAGGGGTGTAGATCGCTGGGAGGAGGGGTCTCAAGTTGATTGGGTGGTGGGACCCATTGGGGGTGGGGCCAGCAGGGGGGCGGGGCTGTAGGAGATTGGCTGGCCAATCCCACCCCCTATTGGGGTGGGGGAGGGGGGATCAGGGGCAGGGCTGGCCAAGAGGAAGGGCTGCAGGGGAGGGTGGGAAGGTTGATCATCCAGCCCCACCCTCTGATCAGCTGGTTCTCTGGTCGCGGTGGGCATCATAGCGACCTAGCTTTTCATATACTACTACATAGATTGATTTCAGAGAAGAAGGGAGAGGGAAAGAGAGATAGAAACATCAATGATGAGAGAAAATTCTTGATTGGCTGCCTCCTGCATGCCCCACACTGTGGACCAAGCCCACAACCCAGGCATGTGCCCTGACTGGGAATCAAACCATGACCTTCTGGTTCATAGGTCAATGCTCAACCATTGAGCCACACCATCTCGGCAAGAATGCTTTTTTTGCTGTTTGTTTTGTTTTGGGCAAGAGTGTTTTTGCTGATGCATATAATGGGGCATATGTGGATGTTGATGAGATAAAATAAGGAACAGAACAATATGTAAATCAATTTGCATTTCCTGATAATAAGACATCTCCAAATGCAAGTTGATTGTGTTGACACCAACCGTAGTGAATGTTGATGGCACCTGCCCACATTCTCTCAGTCACACGTGCTGAGAGTGTCTGCCCTCGGGGCCACAGTAGCATGACGTTACTGTCAAGAGCAGCCTCGTCCAGGGAGGTGGGAATGAATGGTGAATAAAGCCCAGCTTCCTCTCATCTCAGAGACAACGCTGAGGTGATCGGCAGGCTCCCAGATTTCCCTGTGGGACTGAGGTGTCACCCTGATGTCACCTGTTCTTTACTGCCTTCTCAGACTGGCTTCTTCCCTGTCCCATCTCATTTCCCTACCCCCACTCCCACCACTGCTTCCTGGACAACCTCCCAAATATGCCACGAGCACCAAGTCCCAGCCTGGGCTTCAGGTGGAGGGTGGGCAACCTGAGGCCCCAAACGTCCCTCCATGGCCCCTGCAGAGTGGAGTGCTTCCAAACATGCCCAGGGCCGTTCCTGTCCCCACATCTGCTCCGCAGCCTCCTGAGATCTCACCTTCAAACCCTGCTGGGTTCCTCCTTTCCTCCAGACCCGCTGGCTCCCTGCTGTGAGCATGGCTCTCCTGCTCTGAGGGGCCCTGCAGCTTTTAGACCTGAAGTTCCGACCACTCACCTCACCTGAGAAGTCTGGCTCAGCCTGGGTTCCCATCCACTTCCGCCTCAGACGGTGTCCTGACCACATCTTTATACACTCAGTGCACAGTACCCAGCTTTGTCGATTCATTGGGATCCCACAGTTCACCTGTTCTCGTGTACATTTCCATGTGCTGGACAATATACATGACCCTATAATCACCATCACAGTTAAGATACAGAAATGTCATCACCCCCTAGAAATCTCCCGTGCCTTTTTAGTCAACCTGCTCCCTGGGACAACCACTGACCACCCTCCACCTGCAGTGCTCCCTCTTCCGATTGGCCCAGGAACAGACTCACAGGGCATGCGGCCTCCTGAGGCTGCCCAGGCCGTGGTGAGCATTGCTGCTTCCTTGTCATTATTGCTCAGTGGGCACCGTCACAGGCCGTCATCCACTCACCAGCTGAAGGGCCTGTGGGTTGTCTCCAATTTGGAGCAATTATGAATAAAGCTGCTGCAAATGTGTTTTGTACAGACTTTTGGGGGACCACAAAATCTCACTTTATTTAAGAAAATTCTTTGCTTTCTCTGTCCCACACCACCATTTCCTCACCGGTGCTTCCTGGAACCAAGTCCTTGCCTTGAGTCTGCTTTTGACAACAAGCGATGGTGAGTCCAGGTGGGAGTCAGATGAGCAGCAGCCTTGTCCTAGGCTCTGTGCTAGGTGGAGTCCATCCAGAGGAAAAGGAGAGGAATGGACAATTGTGTGTGTGTGTGTGTGTATCTGTGTGTGTATCTATGTGTGTCTGAATGTGTGTGAGTTCTATAACACATATAATGAAACAAACATTAGCCGGGACCAGTTTGGCTCAGTGGATAGAGCGTCGGCCTGCGGACTGAAAGGTCCCAGGTTCAATTCCGGGCAAGGGCATGTACCTTGGTTGCGGGCACATCCCCAGTAGGGGGTGTACAAGAGGCAACTGATCGATGATTCTCTCTCATCGATGTTTCTGACTCTCTATACCTCTCTCTTTCTCTCTGCGAAAAATCAATAAAATATATTTTTTTAAAAAAAGAAACAAACATTAATGACTATAAAAAAAAAAAAAAAGACAAAATGGCCCTATGAGATGTGCAGTAGAAGGGCTCTGAGCAGTCCCCAAGACTGACTGGCACACCAACCCCAGGGGTCTCCACAGGCACCAAAGCAGGAGGATGTGAAGAGTTGGGAGAAGCCCAAGGTCGGAGGCCGGAGGTATAGCACTGAGCACCAGCAGCCTTCAAGGTCAGCCTTACTCACTAACCCCTCATCTTCTCCCAATGCCCTGCAGCTGTGGTGCAATGAACACCTCATTAATTGGATTTTGCATATTGGAGGCTGTGGTTCTTTGCTGAACACTGGTGCAGACCATGTGTGGCACACAGTCAAATGCACCCCAAGACAAAGATGGTCCTGAACCTCAGACCAGGGATGTGACAAGAGAAGGTAACTGAGTGCTCATAGCTGAGAAGGGAGCAGGAAACCCTCCTGGGGTGAGGAGGGGAGATGGAGGAAACAGGATTCAGAGATGGTTAGTGGTGAGAGGGAAGGTGAGAAATGACTTGCTAGGAAGAGAGAAGCATGGAATAAACCCAGAAGGAAACTGAAGATGCAGCTGGGGGAGCAGTTAGAAAGCCTGGCAAGCCAACAGGGACTCTGGTGGGTGGGGTCATGGTGGGCAAGGGCAAGATCAGGGCAGTGCTGCAGTCGCAGGAGTCTCAAGGGTGGGCTGGGGGGGAAAGAGAACATGCTGAGGCAGGCGAGCTGCTCTCCTTGAGCATGTGCTGAGTCCGGGCTCAGAAATGTGAACAGGGAAGAGGCAGCACTGGCTGTGCAAACACAACCTCACAGAGACCTTCCACGGAGGCGGCAGAAGTAACGGGAGGAAGCTACGTCCCTCTGCGTGGCTTCTGGCCTCGGAAGAAGCAGCCTCAGCCCACCTCTGATATTCTGCTTACAGGCGCTTCCTAGGGATTTTAGCTGGGCCACCGGGGCGATCCTCATTTGCTTCTTTTGAGTTATTTCGGTAAGCACTAGAAAGTAACAGACAATTTCTGTTAACTTTGGTGGCTCAGGATTCTGGTCTTACAAGGGGTGGGGGCTGAACCAGTGTGTCGTCTTGTCCCTCGGGTGGACAGTGCCGGCCACTGTGGGTTGTCATGTTGGAGAAAGAGCGCTATCCATATTCAAGTTCTGTGTTCCCATCTGCTCCTGCCCAGCTGTGTGGTCACGGCAGCTCTCTGAGGCCCTATGCCCCAGGATAAAGCGGGTTGTACACAAAGAAGGAGATGCAAGTCACCACACTGACAGCCAGCCTTTTACCATCAGCATGCATGAGTCTGCCCTTCTCATTCACACATGTGCGGGGAGGCCACCTGGGGCCCCACTCACCTGTCCCTGCGTGCTGCCTCCCCTGCAGGCAGGTATAGCCAGGTAGCAATAGAGTTCCCGCCGAGGAGATGTGGGCAAGAGAGGCCAATGGTATCTAGTCCTGGATTTTTTATTTTTTTTTAAGACTTTTTAATTTTTTTATTTTCTTTATTGATTAAGGTATTACATATGTATCCTTATCCCCCATCGTCTCCCCCAACTGCCCTCCCCCCACATCCTCGCCACTCCCCCCTCTGCCACTCACACCCTCACTCCCTGGTGTCTGTGATCATTGGTTAGGCTTATATGCATGCACACAAGTACTTTGGTTGATCTTTCCCCCTTACTGCCACCCTCCCCTGCCTTCCCTCTGAAGTTCGACAGTCTGATCGATGCTTCTCTGTCTCTGGATCTGTTTTTGTTCATCAGTTCATATTGTTCATTATATTCCACAAATGAGTGAGATCATGTGATATTTATCTTTCTCCGACTGACTTATTTCACTTAGCATAATGCTCTCCAGGTCCAGATTGAAGAAGTGGCTGTGCCTTCTGCATGCTCCTTCCCCTCCTGCAGGCTGCATCCAGGCAGGGAGGATGGGTCGCTGGAGGGACCTTCAAATGGAGGAGAGCACCTGCCCACCAGGAAGTCACAGTCTGAATTCTTCAGCGAATAAGCAGTGAGTTTCCATATGAGAGATGGGACATTTGGGGGTCTTTTTTGCTATAGCAGCCACACTAGTATACCCAAACTGAGTCAGACCTGAGTTATCTGCAGAACCTCTACCAAGGAAGTGTCATGGGGAGATGTGAGTTTGGAAGAAAGGGCTGCGTTCCTGTGTTCTGGTCAAGTACCTTCTGCAACTCCTGAGAATCCCCATGGTGCCCCCTGCCTAGTAATCTGAGACACGAGGCCACCAGGGCAGGTTGCGACCAACTTCGGTATTTGCCCAGTAACATGGGCAAATGCCTCAGGCCAAAGAAGCAGCCCACACTCATTCTCATGAGCGTGGAGAGGCAGGTAATTAAGCAATAGTTCTGTGCTTCGAACACCTGACTTCCCAGAAAGAATATCTGACACCAGTAACCCACAATCCCCTAACGCAATTAGGTCTAACAACCCTACTTAGCCTAATTGGAGAATGGGGGTGGGAAGGGGATCTGATAAATCTGCAGGTGAGCACAGATAATGATATTGTGTCCTAATTAGGAGGCTGGGAACAGTGGGGCAAGCGACGTTAATGATGGGACCTGGGCCACTCCTAATGGTGAGCATCAGTGCTGACTGTCCACTGTGGGCCCTCAGCATAACCACAGCTTGTTGACCCTCCTCAGACATCTGGCCTGGCTCTGGCTCCTGCACAGTCCCTGAGTGCTGGTACAAGTCAAAAACACTCCACCCTTTGGAAGGAGACACTGCAGCCTTCCGGACAGAACTGATTTCTATGTTTAACAGGCGGAAGCACGCTCCCCTGCACCATGCATGGAGCAAACAGTGAAACTCCCCTCTGCCTGCTCCGAGTCCAGGGTCTCATGATACAGTGCAGGGCAGGCAGGGGCAGGGGGTGGCTCAATACTGTGGTGGAGTCAGGAACCATGGCCAACCCTGGACCCTGCCTCCCTCCCAGGCCTGAGCACTGGAATGCCTGAAGTCCCTATTCAGCCACGCACTTGCTCTGTGACCTGAGGCAACTTACACACCATCTCTGAGCCTCTCTCCTCACCTGAAATGCTAGTGACATGTTCCTAGGGGACTGAGTGGACAGTTCATGCCCCCAGCTTGGCACCTAATGCTATGGAGCTGCCCAGGATCTTCAGCATCTTCACCAGGCACGAGGCTGGACCAGTCATGACTGAGCTTGTATGAGTCGCCGGTCCTCTGTTTTCCTTTCTGACCAGTGTTGCACCAGCCGCTCTTTGCCATCCATATTGGTGTTACTGGGCAAATACTGAAGTTGGTCACAACCTGCCCTGGTGGCCTCGTGTCTCAGATTACTAGGCAGGGGGCACCATGGGGATTCTCAGGAGTTGCAGAAGGAAAAGTGTGGGCACTTTGTAAATGCTGCAGGCACCTGAGCTGTCTGAACCCCATGCGGGTGGAGAGTGATATGAAGACACTATGACTTTTCCTCACCAGAGCCCTGTGGCCATGGCAACCCTCAATGGGATGATTTGAGAATGATTAAGAAACATTTACATTAATTAACAGTCTAAGCATCTTGTCCAGACCAGGCCATGACTCACACATGCCTCTTGGGCTCAGAGCTGGGAGACACTGGGAGATATTGGAGACTGGCCCTGTGGACAGAGAATTCTAGTTCTGCTCCCAGTCTGCAGAGTGGTGGGGTCCTGGGACTTCTCAGAAACTCCCAACACCCTCCTCCCCCATCCCTTCCTCCACCTAACTGTCACCACATCTGTCCACGTTACTCACAAAATTATCATTGCTAGGTAATTGCTGGTGCCACTCCCCTCTTTTACATTGTGATGAGGAGTTGCTATTTTGTTAACAATAATTGTGTAAAGATACAGAGTCCCTTCTAGTCAATAGGAGGACATGTGACAAACCAAAAGTTGAAACCAACTTCCAAGAAGCGCCCAGACAGTGACAGTGAGCTTGGGTGCCCAAGGGACTCTGATGGAGCATGTGGACTAGCAGGTGGGAGCTCCAGACACCTCTGCATCTGCAGTGCCTCAGCCCTAACCCCAGAACGTGACCTGGCTCCAGCAAGGCGGCTCTTTGTGGAGATAGAGGATGTGGAGGGCAGGTCCAAAAAGACGAGCCTGCCCTGAGCACGTGACTGTACTCCCGCAGCAGGAAGGCAGGTGCAGCCCTTCCTCCAGGCTCCAGGCCACAGCTTCTCCCATAGTGTCCACCATGCTCAGGGTCTGAGCCTCCCTCTTACACTCTGGGTGTCAGCTGCCAAGCGCTGAACCCCACCATTACTCTAGCATGAGACTTCTCCAGCCCCCTTGCTCTTCCATTTCCTGGTGGCATTGTCCACTTTCCATTCCATTTCCATGCACACAGGACACAGCAACCTGTTGCTCAGGAAAGCCCTCCTGAGCCAGTGGGGCTGAGAGCCAATGGCTTGGATGGGCTTCAGACAGGATGCCATCTCCCAGCTGTCTCCCCACATTCCTGACCCCATTTGTCCTTGGGACAAGAGGATGGGAATTTTCACAGCCAAGCCACGATGGTCTGTGCTCTCTGTGGAGTGGACAGTGCTTTGCACCTGGAGAACTCAGCCACACAGGTCCTGCTGCCAGCCCCGGCTCATGCACATCTTGGGAAGGTGGGAGTTCAGGGCAGACACTGGAACTCTCTTTGCAGGAAGTCACCAAGGGCTTCCAGAAGGAAGGTGAAGATGGGGGAGGCTCCTGAAAGGGTTGAGCTTAAGCGGTGATGGTGTGCTGCCACGGCCAGCTCAGGGCGCCCCTGCACCTCCTGCAGGAGTGTGCTTCCTCCTCTGCTCTTTACGCTTCATTCCTGAGACCACCAGGTGACTAGCTCCTTGGAGACACTGCAAGACTGTACAGGGGTCAGCCTTCACAGGCCCCACCCAGTGGGGCTCCTAGAATTTCTGGCCTATTCTTACCGGGCAGAAAGGCCAGCAGGCCTTTTACCCAGTAAGGCAAGACCAGGAAACAGGTTGGAAGGGTCTTGGTTAAGGGATGGGCTAACGGAAACCTTCCCCCCTTGCCTGCATCTGGCTGCATGATCCAGCTTGATACCTGGACCCTTCCTAGGCTGGGATATTGCCTGGGTGGCCAGCACCGCCCCCTTCCCCCACTCCCATATTTCCTTGCTCTCTGCCATTGGCTGGGCTCCTGGTTTGAATGAACTGATGAGCCCACAGCAACATGGTGCCCTCTAGTGTCAAAACCCATGGGATCTCCTTCCTAACCCTTCTGTGATCACACTTTATCCCTGGGTATCAGCAGGGCCTAGGTGAGCCAAAAGTTCTCCACAGCATCCTGGGACAGCCTCAGCCTGAGAGTCCCAACTCACTCTCTGGCCCAGTGACATACACTGAGTGGCCAGATTATTATGATCTCTGAATACATAATAATCTGGCCACTCAGTGTATATTCTATATAATAAAAGGCTAACATTCAAATTGTCCCCTTACCCAGGAGTTCGACCAGCAGGCAGGAGTTCGACCAGCAGGCAGGCCGGCCAACCACCCATGTCTCCCCCTCCCCTGGCCAGACAGGCCAGACCCCACCGGGCCTCTAATATATATACTGAGTGGCCAGATTATTATGCATTCAGAAATCATAATAATCTGGCCACTCCATGTATATCCTATATAATAAAAGGCTAATATGCAAATTGTTCCCTTGACCAGGAGTTCGACCAGCAGGCAGGCCCACAGGTTTAGAACCGCTAGCAGGGTCGCCTAAGACCATCAGAAAACACAGATATTTACATTATGATTCATAACAGTAGCAAAATTACAGTTATGAAGTAGCAACGAAAATGATTTTATGGTTGGGGGACACCACAACATGAGGAACTGTATTAAAGGGTTGCAGCATCAGAAAGTTTGAGAACCAGTGGCATAGAGCAAAGACAAGCCATTACACTGCACTCATCCAAATTCCTGACCCACAAGCCCTCGAGGCCAATGCATCTGGTAAGATCTGTGGTGATTTGTGTTGAAGCCACAGTAACTACAACAATTGCGTGTCTCCAAGGACATTTTGCTGGGTTTGTGGCCCATGGGGACGCACTGGGTGGTGAGCGAGCATATCATTTCTGTTGATTATAACGGGAAAGGGGAGGCAGAGGCCATTCAGGTTGATCTTTGTTACTTCACACCTCTTCATCCAATGTTGCTGGGCTTTTTCTCTGGCTCGCTTTAGAGTCCTTAATGGTCAATCATAGCAAAACAGCAAATATGCAAAACCAAACACTTAATGCATGACAGCATGTCCCTGGCTGGTAGCAGACAATGGAAGCAAACACCACAAATGTGCTGCTCCCTCAGAATCTCCTCCAGGCAGGATTTGCCTCCAGGGGGACATAGATGCCAGCCTGGAGTGGGAGACACCAAGAGCCACCCTGGGACCTGGGACCTGGGACCTGCCCCCACCATAAAGACTCCTGGGTTCTGGGTGTGTTTGCTCAGGCAACAGGGTAGTAGGCAAAGATGAGAAATGAGATGTAGAAGGTTTACTATAGGGACCAATTAACCACACTATGAATGTGGTTAACCACATTATTAAAAAAATATTCATTGTGTATCCCTTCAATGACAAACTACCTGCCCCTGAAAGTCTGGAGGTGTGTGCACACATGCCTCTGGAAAGCAGAGACCAAGGATTAAGGAAAACTTGATGCTGCGAAATCACGCCACTTTATAAAGTGGAGATAAATATTAAGAAAGAAAGCTGAGAGAAGTATACACTGAACATTAACAGTTCTCTCTGGGAAAGAGTATACATTTCCCATATATAAAAATATAGTATATATCATATAATTTGTATTTTTTATATAAATATAAGTTTTATTCATTATATTTAGACATAATTTATACATTTATATAATTATTAATATGTAAGTATATATTTGGAAAGCTGGGATTTGGAAAGTTATTAAAAGTCTGTTAGAAAGAAAGACATCCCTGCTTTGGCCACCTTCCAACCCTAGGACTTTTAGGAGCAACTAGGACTGTACTATTCTAGTTCCTGACCACCTGCATTGACTGAAGACCCAATAATGTCTTCTTACTGTGCAGGTCTCAGGTCCAAGCCAGGCCTCCTGACATAGACTCTCCAGGGCAGGGCCTGCGCCCTGTGTCCTGACCAGTTATGGAGACCAGTTCAGTGCACATTAACATCAGGAGACTCTAGACCAGCCTTCTGGGTACTTGCAGTTCAGGGGCTCAGAAACCTGGGGAACACTTGGCCATTGTCAGTCTCTCCTCTCTTCACAGCTACTCTCAGGTGGGATAACCTTCCCCTGCACCGCCCTCTCTTGGTCATACAGTGTCTCTGCTTTGACTCTTGATAAAGAGCCCCATCCTATCTAATAAAGAGGCAATATGCAAATTGACCAACACACCATCACAAATATGGCAGCATCCACAGTGGAGGTGGGTCCCCATAATGAGCCTTAAGGAGCAATCAGCAGGGACCTGAGGCTGCATGGCATTAGTACTTCCCATCTCCCCTGCTGGGCCAGGGCAGGTGATGTGAGCCTGCACCCTGCGCCTGGTGGGGCTTAACAGGGGACCTCAGGCTGCGCCCCCTGCCCTGGTGTCAGGCTGGGGGACCTCAGGCCACATTGCCACCCCCAGCACCGGGTCGGGGGACCTCAGGCCACACACCCTGCCCCAGCACCAGGCCAGGGGACCTGAGGCTATGTCCCTGTCCAGCAGGGCTTGACAGGGGGCCTCAAGCTGCACCCCCTTACCCTGGCCCACGGGACCTCAAACAATGAACCTGCCCCAGCACTGGGCCAGAGGACCTGATGCCATGGTTCTCCTACCCAGCAGGGCTTAACAGGGGACCTCGGACCACGCCCTCATTGGCATGGCATGAGGGGGGACCTCAACATGTACCCCCTGCCCTGGCATCAGGCCGGGAGACTTCAGGCTGCTCCCTCAGCCCCAGGCAGAGCAATCTCAGGCCATGCCCCCTACCCCAGGCTCAGGGACCTAAGGCCACACACCCCGCCCGGCAGGGCTTGACAGGGGACCTCAGGCCATGCCCCACACCTGGTGGGGCTTGATGGGGGACCTCAAGGTGCATCCCCTGCCCCGATGCAGGGTTGGGGGACCTGAGGATGCGCTGGGAGACCTGAGGCTGCACCTCCCACCCTGCGGGGCTTGATGGGGGCCCTGAGGTTGCGCCCACACACACACCTGGCAGGGCTTGACAGGGGTGGGGCCAGCCAGGTCTGGATCTCACCTAATGGGAGTGGGCTGGCTGGATCTGGGTCTCGCACAATTTTGAGGTGCCACAGGTGGGCAGGGACTTGAATCTGGGTCCCATGGCATGTCCCAGACTCTGACAGGAGGAAGATTTTCATATACATTTTACTAAGTTTCTTTCATCTCTGACACTTCTATTATAGAGAAAGGGAAAATAGCAATTATAAATATTTTCTCTAATTAATCCCCGTTTGATGTGCACAAATTTTGTGCACAGGGCCACTAGTCTATAATAATAAAAGGGTAATATGCTAATTAGACCAGATGACCTTGAAGCCAGGGCTGCAAGGGAAGCCCAGATCCCAGGTGCCAAACAGAAGCCAGTGCCAGCAGCCAGGGGGAGGAAGGCCTACACTTGCACAAATTTCATGCACAAATTTCCTCCAGGGGGAGGAAGGCCTACACTTGCACAAATTTCATGCATCAGTCTTCTAGTCTTCTAGTCTATTTAAAACCCTATGCAACTGGTGAACCATTCAACCAGTCAACCATTTGACTGGTTGCCATGATGGGCCCTGACAACCACGGGGCAGATACTCAATGCAGGTGCTGCCCCCTGGTGGTCAGTATGCTCCCGTTGTGGAGCACAAACATGTGCCAGGTGCCAGATGCTGGGCTCATGGCTGGTGAGCACAGCTGCAGTGGCCTGAGCCTCTCCTACCTCAGTGGCAGTGCTATCAGGCAGGTCCGGAATGAGAGCATGCGGCTCCTGGCCAGGGCTCAGGCTCCTCCCTGACTGCCTCCTGCTTTATGCACTACTACATCCCTTGGAGGATGTCAGACTGCTGGTTTCAGCCTGATCCCCACAGGGAGTCCAACATCCCCTGAGGGATCCCAGGTTTCAAGAGGGCACAAGAGGGCCTGAGGGACCAGGCCGAATCCATGCACCAGGCCTCTAATTTACTGATATTTTTCTGAGAATTGCCAGTGGCCTGATAACTTGCAGTCATAATTTAGAAACATAACATAAAAAACTGAATATGTAACATGTATTCGAGACATTCAGCAAATCAATCATCCCCTTTTGAAGTTCCCCAAGGGAGACAGATGTTTTAGATACACATGGATGTGCAGGAGCTCAGGACCCTCAGCTGCTTGCTTCTCAGAGCACTGCATCCTGGGAGCTTCCACACCCAGAGTCCAGGCCCAGGCCTCTGCTCTTCTATCCAACTCAGAGCATCTCAGGTTCAAGCATGAGACACCTGGAACTCATATAAAGAGGCAGGATCTGTCTCAGCAGGTCTGGACAGGGCCAAGATTTTATTTATTTGTGGTTTGTTTTTTGTTTTTGTTTTAGAAATTAACAAGCCCTCTCGGCATGTTGGGACTGCTGGTATAAGGACCGCACTTGTGATCTGTGATCTACTGTCACCCACAGAATCCTTGTAAGGTAGGTAATTAATGCTCTAACCCCATTACTTGCTGCATGCTGCAAGGAGCACAAAGGGGCAAGGTCTTGCCTCCATCGCCCATGGTGCTACTGGGCATGCGGTTTCCCAGGCTGTCTGGTGCTGATTTATGCACAGCTCTTTGAAAGTGAGTGAAAACGCTTGGAGATCCCAGGACAATGGGAGGTGGGGTGCATTCCCCTCCACAGTGGCTTCCTAAGTCTCTCTGAGGATGCCAGTGCAGCCAGCAATCCTCAGAGACGACCTCCTATCTTCTCTCCCCTTTCCAGCTCACTACCTTCCCTTCCCTGCGATTGTGCTTTCAGTGAAAGGTGAGCACATGCTCTATATGTCTCAGGCTCTCTTTTCTGGGGTGTCCAGTCTAGGATGGGCCCCAAAAAGAATCGACTGGGAGCATTATCAGAGCCAGAAGGATGCATTCACCCTGAGGTCATTCTCCCTTTACCATCAGGAGAGAGAAAATGAGCAATAGGGCCCTTAAACAAACTACTGCTGCCTGGTGTAGCAAGCCTGTCCCCTAAAGCTTGTGGTGGGCCAGGACTATGAAGCAAACGTGTTCCTGGCCCCCTGCTTTCTTTGCTGTAGTACAAATACAATTGCAGAGCGCTGTTATTAAGAGAATAGAGCATGAGCCTCCTGTCCCAGTTTTCAAAACCTGTCGTTTGCTGTCGTGATTTATGGTCCACACAAATTCAGGACACAGCAAAGCAGCCATCCAACACCCTGGAAAGGGGGACAGGTTTAAATAGGATGTTATGAAATGGAACTTAAATTGATCATTTGAATATAAAATCATGAAATTACAGAGAACTCTGTTATTTTTACCATACACTGGGAGCTGAATAATTTGACACATTAACCAGTTCTCCAAAATAACATTTACATAAAATTTCAGTTGCTTCTGATAAGTTTTTGTACCAGTTGTTGGGGTATCATCTCAGCCAGGGGTGAGGGAAGGATGCTTCAGGTGACTTGTGACGGCATCGCCCACCAGCTTGCAGTCGCCAAGCAAGCCACGGTCAATGGAAAAAATCATCCATTCCCTGGAAAAATCAGCCATTTCCTTGAAAGTTTCCTGAGGTCTAGTTGTTTACACCGTGGGTATGACAGTCAGGCTCCCCCTTCAGACCTGTAGGACAGAGAACAGAACACTTCCCTGCAGCTGATGGAGTGGGAGGAGCCTGGCCATGAGGAGCTGGCAGGGATCCTGGCATTGACAGGGCTGGAAGTGCTGCTGTTGTGTTCCTGCCTTAGTGGAAACTAAGATCATGGCTATTGGCCTGCGTTGTCTCCTATCTCCGCCCCTTCTCCACTTACAGGCTCGCCCCTCTTCATCATGTACCACCACTATGTGCCATTCACCACAAGATAAGCTGAAAAGGAAACCCCGGATTTATGTTTTGAAGGGGGTCTGTATCTTAGGATTTATGTTTTGAAGGGGGTCTATATATCAGGCCTTTCTGCTTCACACTCAAGTTTCAAAACCAGTGGAATCATACAAATTATCAATTTCAAAACCAACTGAGATAAAATAATAGCCAGTTGAGGCATACTGACTCAACCAGGTGATCAGAAACCAAATGTCTACTCTGTAACCATCACAGCTGATCCTGGAGAATGTAGCAAAGGAGGGGTGGGAGGGGGAGGAGACAGCGGAGGCCTCCTGTTCTGTGCCCTAGAAGAGGCTCTTTACCCATTAGTGACATAAAGTCCTGACTGTAGGCTTCAGCCTGGGGCAGTTTCCCTTGAGCTCACCAGGTGCTCCTGCACATCTCTAAAATAAAGGCAGAAGGAGTTGAACACATGCCTAATTCCTTCTCCCAGCACTCTCCAATCTGAACGTTCCCTGGGAGGGAAGGAGTAAGGGGCGGGGGGGGGCGGTGAGAGGCCAATACCTTGCATAGAAGGAAACAGCATGAGTGAGGAGCAAGGGTTTCATAACAATATCCCAAGTCCATTAACAAAAGTTCAAAAGGACACTGTGCCTCACACCCGCTTAAACTAGATGGCTCTCTTTAGTCTACAGCAAAATTTCCTCAGGGATACATGTTCATACAGTGAGATGACAGTGCATGAACTTAAACAGGTGTGACTAGCATCCAGGGGAGAAGGCATGTGAGAGCAATCATAGATGCAGAGAACATTGTGACAGTTGCCAGATTTTTGTGGGGAGGGGTAGGAAGACTGGGTAAAAAAAGGTAAAGAGATTAAGAAGTACAAATTGGTAGTTACAGAATAGTCGGGGGGATGTAAAGCACAGCATGGAAAACATAGTCAATATATTGTAATAACTATGTATACTGTCAAATGGGCAATAGATTGATAATGATGATCAATTCATTAGTTACATAAAAGTCTGATCACTGGTTTGTACACCTGAGACTAATATAATCCTATCTAATTAAGAGGGAATATGCTAATTGACTGTCGCACCCTCAAAGATGGCACCATCCAGTCTCCTCAGCCCCCCAGCCACCCAGGGCTGCCTGAGGCTCAGGTAACCAGGGTTGGGCCAAGGCTTGCGCTGTCAGCAGTGGCAGCAGCAGAGGTGTGATGGGGGCACCTTCAGACCTAATGAGCCTTCCCCTAATCAATGGGTCATCTCCCACCCCTGAGAGCTTCCAGACTGTGAGAGGAGGCAGGCCAGGCTGAGGGGCGCCCCTCCAGTGCATGAATTTCCATGTACCAGGCCTCTAGTATCAACTATAATTAAAAATAAAAATTTACTTTAAAAAAAAGATGATAGAGGCACCCAAGGACGAGCAGCCACAGCAGCCAAGGTGACACCCAGGTTTGTTGGCAAAGCTAGTCACTTCCATATGCAAGTGACTCAAACCCATGCAGTGCATGGCCATGGCGAGTTCATGTCCTTTCTCGAGATTACAAGGACTTGCCTTTCAGATCATGCCCTTTCTTAAGTTCAGTTTCACCAAGTGAGATGCTGAGAGTCAGGAGACAGGTTGAGGGAAGAGTCAGCATGAAGGTGCTTAGACTTGCTAGAGTGACCATGGTCCCCTCCCCTGGCTTTTGGCTAGTCAACTCTGCTCTGGGGGCAGAGTGGTAATGGAGAGCCTTCAAGGCAGAGGTCAGGGGCACAGGGGAGGGGGTACTTCGCCTGAGACTTTTTTGTTGTTGTTTGTTAATCCTCACCCAATGATATTCTTCCATTGATTTTTAGAGAGAGTGGAATGGAGTGGGAGAGAAAGAGAGAAACATCAGTGTAAGAGAGGCACAACTATTGGTTGCCTCCTGCATGTGCCCTGAGCAGGGCCAGGTATCAAGCTGCAACTGGTATGTGCTTTTGACTGGAATCAAACCAGGGACCCTTCAGTCTGCAGGCTGTAGGCTGCTTTATCCACTGAGCCAAACCAACTAGGTCTGCCTGAGACTTTTAGAACCCAGATATTCTAACTCCAAGGTGTGTGTGTGTGTGTGTGTGTGTGTGTGTGTGTGTGTTTTCACCATGACACACCTTGACCTCATTAACTTAATCTCTACCTAAATCTATATACCCAACTATTCCATACATACAGTGCATAGTGGATCTAAAGTCTATTACAATCATCATGACAAAGAAAGGAAACCCCTCGGTGCCTCCCAAGAAAATGGGCTTGAAAATATTTTATGTAAAACATTCAGAGAAGGCACATTATCTAGGCAGGTAGTGTTCTCTATACCTGTCATCCCACAGAGATGTAATAAATAACAACAACAACAATAATAATAATAATAATAGCAGATATTTATGCCATGTTCACTATAAACTGGCACTGTTCTAAGCAGTTCGCAAACATTGAAAAAGTAAACAACTAAATGGAATAATTTTGCATGCTGATGAGGGCTCTGGAGAAACCCAGACAGCACAATGTGAAAGGGCTGCCCCTTGCGCTGGCACATTGAGGGATGATGCCTCTGAGAAATAAAACATGACAGGTGAGGAGGGTCCAAAGAATGTGAATAACTGGAGGGCCTGTGGTACAGAGACAAGAAATGGCAGGAGCCTGGGCAGGAGCAAAGGCGGGGGTAGTACACGTTCCTAATTCATCCAGAGAAGGCTCATTTGGGGCTTCCCTCTCTCCTGGTGGCTTTGGGTGGTTTCCAACAGAAGAATGGAGATAAGCCAACTCGATGTCCCCAAGGGTGCAAGAAATTCAAGTGTGTACCTATGCCAGAGTACTCAGTGATTTGCCTGTAATGACTGTTACATCCACACAACAGTCTCAGGAGGCTTGCGAGCCTAATTTCACACTGAAGGCAACAGGGCTAGAAAGTTAGGCACCTTAATGAAGGTCATGGTGCTCGAGGAGGGCCTCAGGTATTTGTGGTCCACTGAGTAAGCCATTGACCCTTCACACAAACACACACACACACACACACACACACACACACACACCCATGCTGTTTTCTTCCGTGAATTGTTTCAACAGACTTTTTCTAGTGATTTGGAAAAGTTTCAGGATCCCATTCACGAAAATCTCAGGCATGTTCTCTTAGAGGCGATCCTCCAGCTGCAGACTTTATAGATGCTCAGGGACAGGGTAGGGAGGGTTCCTCTCCCTCCAGGGGCAAGTTCACACTCTGGTTCATTAAGGAACCCAGCAGAGGGCTCTAATGGGGCTGCCACGATGCAGGATTCTGAGGTCAGCATCAGAATCACTCTATGGATTACATCGAACTGGGAAACAATGTGGCGGTGCTGGGTGCACATTCAGAACCTAACATAATAATTTTAAAAACCTTCGTAACTATGGGAAACCACCCAGTCGGGCTCTGAGCACTTCCTTGAAAATGAGCTTGTGCTTTTTCATCCGGATGCAAGAAAGCCTGGGAAAGGCTTTTAGGTTTGTAATTCACTTCATTCATTCAGCTTAGAGTGAAAATTCCAGTTGGAAATGAGTCAGAGATGTCCTCTGGTGAACTACAACTTGCCTCTTTAGAAGAGAAAAAATAAACCCTGAATCCATTCTTTTTTCTTTTTTTTTTTTTTTTTTTTTTTCTTTTTTTTTTTTTAAGGACAGTGCTTGCAATGTTGCTTCTACAGAATCATGTTTTAACCCCCTTAAGCCCCATACACACAGGGTCTCTTAATACTGGAGCTGAGAATGGCTCAGAATCTAACAGCTGTTTAGTGAAATATTTGACTTCCCACCATGCACTGAATTTCCAAGTGGCTGAACACAGGCTACAGAGAGAATTCGGATGATCTGACCTCTGATTTAGAGAGAATGGCTACATAAAGTGGCTTCAGCACCAACTTTCCTGGAAGCTTTGTCAGTTGATCTAATATAAATAAGTCCTTGCAGGTCAATGATTTTTGAAGAGCTTGACAAGATACAAGCCCCAGTGGAAAACGAAATTCCGAGCAACCACAGCCAGGCCAGGGGTCACGCGACAGCCCTCCGCTGTCCGTCTTCTTACTGGAAACGAAAGGTCTCAGGGACAGGCAGCAGGACTCTGGAAAGAAAGCAGTGCACATGGGCTGTGGGATTCCACCCGCCCCCTCTCGCCCCAATTCTACAACAATTTCCAGAAGCAGAGATGAGAAATAAGGACATTAGTCATCAGTTACGTGGATCCCGGAAGTCTCTATGAGTGACAGGTGAGGACTGAAGAGAGCGGCAGAACCTTCTAGTAAATGATCCAAGTTTCCCTGCATGTCTGCAGTGAGCGGGATGTCTGCCTCACCCACACCCCAGCGTCCCATAAACTGCAGCTAACACTACACATACTTCCGGCCCCATTCTCAGGGCAAACAAGGGGAGAGGGACCCAATCAGACAGCCTGCCAGATGCAACGAAGCACTTAGCACGGTCTATCCCAACTAGAGATGCTCGTTTTAGGCATCCATTCTCAGGCGTGCATTCAACCAGTGTATGTATGCGGTGCCCTGTGGGGGTTGCGGTGGGCCACAGAGACAGTGCAGGACCGATTCACAGAAAGAGTGCTGGGAACTAGGGTGCCTGAGAGCCCAGGGCACAAGCTAGCTAAATTACCCGGATCTTGCTCACCTTCTGGGGATGCAGAGCAGAGTGGGGTGCTGCTGCCGCTTCCCAGGGAGACCATGTCCTGCTGAGGGAGGTGGTCTGGCCATATCTACCTTTCTGGGAGTAGCAGTTTCCACTGTCTCCATGGGCTCATGGGCTTTCAGACTCCCCCAGGAGGCTAGGACCCAAAATAGCCAATGCAATTTGGAGAGGGAAGAACAAAGTTGAGGTATCATGCTACCTGACATCAAACTCTACTACTAGACAGGATCAAAACAGCACAGTGCTGGCATAAAAAGAGACACACGGATCTATGACAAAGAAGGCAAGAACATACAATAGGATAAAGATAATCTATTCAATAAATGGAATTGGACAGATACTTGCAAAAATGAAACTAGACCAGTTTCTTACAAAATATACAAAAATAAATTCAAAATGGACTATAGATTTAAGTGTAACACCTGAAAGCCAACCAAGTGCCCATCAACAGACAAATGGATAAAGAAGTGGTACATAAGTACAATAGAATATTACTCAGTCATAAAAAATGATGAAATCTCTGACAGCCTAGAGGGTATTATGCTCAGTAAAAGTCAATCATAGAAAGACAAATACCATATGGTTTAATTTATATGTGGAATCTAAAGAACAAAGTAAACAATGCAACCCAATTGAAACAGATTCATAAACAGACTGATGGTTGCCAGAGGGGATTGGATGTGGGGTGCTGGGTGAATAAGGTGAAGAAATTAAGAAGTTCAAGTTGGCAGTTACAAAATAATCACTGGGATGTAAAGTACAGCATAAGGGGCACAGCCAGCATTGTAATAAATATGTACGGTGCCAGATGGGTACTAGGAATAGCTGGGGGGGAACACTGCAAAGTGTACGACCGTCTAACCTTGTCTAACCATGAGGCTGCATGCCAGAAACTAATACAAAATAATATTGAATATCACGCTAAGTGAAATAAGCCAGTCAGAGAAAATAAGTAACACATGGTATCACTCATCTGTGGAATCTAATGAACAAAATAAACTGATGAAAAAAAATAGATCCAGGGGCCAGTGTCTGGTTGAAAACAAAAACACACACTGTGGTTAACCTTGCCATGGGGCTGCCCCTGGCGTGAGCAGAGCGGGCCCTGGAAGACCGGGCGTGCGGGGTGGGCTGCTCTCTCTCTGCCTTCAACTCCGGGCTGACGCTGCTCAGGGAAGCACTAGCAGGGACTGGCCCTGGCTGGGCTTCTCTTCCTCTGGGGTAACCTGTGTGCTGAGCTGGCAATGGCTCCGCTGGGTCTCAGGAAAGGAAGGTGGCCATGTGCGGTGCAAGCAAAGAGTGGCAGGGAGGCTGGGCTGCTCTTTTGTTGTTGTTGTTGTTGTTGTTGTTTTGTTTGTTTGTTTGTTTGTTTGAATCATGTAAAACCATGAGAAATAATTATTTCTTTACACCTGTTTATATTTCAATATTTAAGTTAAAAACTCAAACTGCTTTCTTTCTTTTTTTTTTTTTTAATATATTTTATTGATTTTGTACAGAGAGGAAGGGAGAGAGATAGAGAGTTAGAAACATCGATGAGAGAGAGTCATCGATCAGCTGCCTCTTGCACACCCCCTACTGGGGATATGCCCGCAACCAAGGTACATGCCCTTGACCGGAATCGAACCCGGGACCCTTCAGTCCCCAAGCCGACGTTCTATCCATTGAGCTAAACCAGTCTCGGCTCAAGCTGCTTTCTTATGTTCCATGTTCACCTCTCGCTGGGAGACAGCTGCTTCCTGCACTGCTGTCTCTAGGCTGAGAGTCTCACTCCCTCCTTTCCCTATTGGAATACAGGAAGAAGGGAAACGGGGAAGATGAGAAGCAGAGCAACACAAATTTACCATATTTGAGCACCCCTTCACCACCTGCCTTCCGGGGTGCTGTATATCCCTTTTCTGACTTCTTGCTCAAAGCACACATTTTAAAGGCACTAAAGAACTTAGGAGTTAATACCTTCCCCAGTCCCACAGCCAGGCAGTGGCACCCAGTCCCTCTGACTCCCTTTGACACAGAGGCAGTGCAGGTGCCTGGGGTGACTGCCAGGAGCCAAGTCCCAGACCAAACAATCAGGGGCCCTGAGACTCAAGAGTGTATTCTCTGTGTGTCAGTGCCCGCCTCTGGGTGACAGCAGGGAGGCACCCCCATACCCAACCAAAGCAAAACCCAGAAACTACGCAGATATGAAGTCGCCTTCAGCACACAGTGGGTCCAACGGGATGGGGTCAGGCCAATCTGGATCCAGCTCCCCCCTTTCCCTCCATGTTTCAGGGGAACATCCTACTTGCCTTTAAAATGGGGCTGAGGCAGGACCAGTTTGGCTCAGTGGATAGAGTGTCGGCCTGCGGACTGAAAGGTCCCGGGTTTGATTCCAGTCAAGGGCATGTACCTTGGTTGTGGGTACATCCCCAGTAGGGGGTGTGCAAGAGGCAGCTGATCGATGATTCTCTCTCATCGATGTTTCTAACTCTCTGTCCCTCTCTCTTCCTCTCTGTGAAAAATCAATAAAAATATATATATATATTTTTTAAATGGGGCTGAGAAGGCCTGCCTGTGGGGCTCTGGGCAGATAGAAGGCTTCAGAGTTAGGGGCCTGCCGTGGATCCCTGCCCAACACCAGAGAGAGAAAGCCCAGCATGGCTTTCTTTCCACCCAACCTGCATGTTAGATGTTTTTTTAAACAGAAAGTTATAGCAACATTTTCTTTTGTTACTAACCAGCCAGAGATTTTTAAGGACACAGAGGCATTGGGAAAAGTGAGTGGCCTGGTTTTACTTTATATTTATGAAACTAGGAAACAAGGCAGCTTTTTCTCAGAGCCTACACTTGATAGAAAGAAAGAAATAGGAGGGGAGGGGAGGAAGGAGGATCAGGCTTTGCAGTTGAGAAGTCAAAAGAGATCTGTGATGAGCTGGGCCCTTAGAAAACTAAAGAAAGTGAATTACACGGTCTTCATTTAAGGCAATGCCATGGAGAACAGCACTCACTGCTGTGGCCTGAATTACCCAGAGACTTGAATGGGAAACCAGCTCTCCAGCTCATTTCAGTGCCAGGGAACAGAGCCATGCCCCCTCCCACCCATGAATGGCTGCTCGGGTGGCCACCCAGGATTCTAATGATGAGAAATGATCATGTGTATGAAGCGTAATTATCAGAGGCCAGGGCAAGGAGTCTGGGCGGTGATCAATCCCAACCTAGGGCCAGAGAAAGCCAACTGAGCTGGGCGAGCAGGCTGGCCAGGGGATTGGCTCTTTGTAGGAAGCAGGTGGCTGCTGCATCCATCTCAACGAAACTGTTCTCCTCTCGCATCAGGAAATACTGGCGTCATTTTCTAAAACCAAAATCATCTGAGTCGTCAGCTTGGATGGAAGCCCCTCCTTTAGCAAGGCGAAGAGTCATGTGTGGTCACTCATAGCTTCAGCCAGCCAGTAACTCCAGATGGTTAGATCTTCCCTCAGATCTGAAACTAAAGGACTTTGTGAAGCTGGGTGCCATGAGCCATGTGGGGAAGTGAGAAATCCATTTCTGAAAGCAGGGGAAGAGGACACTCTGGGGCCTGGGAGGCCCCAGGTGGGCTGTGGGGGACATTCCCACAACCTGCAGTGGCCGGAGTCCGCACTTGTGCCCTCATGGCTGCCACTCCAGGCACCCTGTACAGGGGATCCCTCCAAAAGCCACGGGGGTTCAAGGAAGCAGTCCTGTTTGCACAAAACCCTGAAATATCTGAAAGGGTTTGTAAACAATTGTATGAACTTAAAAGGAAAGGAATATTCCATCTTCTGTAAAAACCTTGATTCAGATACATGGCCAAGAGTGGGGACCTCTGGTTTAGAGCCATGTTTCTCTTCCTGCACCTCTTGGCTGCAATTCAGAGGCAGCTGGGAGCCAGGTGTGACTGTAGGAGGCATCAGTAGGGGTCCTGTGGCTTTAAGAAGACACCGAGGGCCTTAAAGAGAGAGCAAGAGAGAGTCAACATCCAGGAGACATCTTCTCAGAGCAGTTGAGTGGGACACACCACCCACTCAGACTCAAGAGGTAGCTTCAGATTTATGGTGGCTTTGTCTTGGGGGCAGAGATAAAGTCAGACTTGAGAACAGGAGTGCTCGTCACAGGCTGGACCCCAGAGAGTGGGTCCACCAAAAAGAAAAAAAGCCTGACATTTGCTATGTCATTCAATGCATTTGAGTTATCATCATGGGAAGAATCAGAGCCCTAGGGTCTGTCCCTTGAGTGGTTTAAAATCACACATCAGTAATAAATAAATAAATAAATAAATAAATAAATAAATAAACCAACCAACTAAATAGCACATGGGCCCTGGCTATTGTGGCTCACTCAGTTGATTGGAACACCAAAGGGTAGCAGGCTCAATTCCCAGTTGGGGCACAATTCCCAGTCAGAGCCTGGATTGCAGATTTGATCCCCGTTTGGGCAATGGACAGGCAGAAACCAATTGATATTTCTCTCTTACTCTCTCCTCTTTCTTCTCTCTAAAATAAATAAAAAGCATAGCCTTGGGTCAGGAAAAAATAAAATAAAACTGTAAAACTCTTTGTGGGTGGTGGCCGCATCCCGAAGGGGTCTGACCAGTCCTGAGGTGCATGGAGTCAGGGTGGGTGGAGAGAAGCACAGCCTGGGTTATGGGCACTGCAGTGAGGGCCTGCGGATCACAAAAGAGAGAAAGAGAGAGAGAGAGAAAGAGAGAGAGAGAGAGAGAGAGAGAGAGAGAGAGAGAGAGAGAGAGAGAGAGAGAAGGAAGGTAGGGAGGAAAAGGAAGACCGAAGGCACCAAGCACACTGCTCTCTGGCTCATCAGTGTGCAGTGCCGCTGGCCACTTGTCCCTAAGTCCCATGGGCCTCCCCATTTGGGTCTGCAGAGGGTCCATACCTGGGCAAAAATGAGTTAGTAAGGCAGGCCTGAGGCTGCTCTGCTTGCAAGGCTGCTTAGCCAGGTTGGCCCCTGGTTGGCATCTGGAACTGGATTTCTCAGGAGAGTTCCTACCATTCCCTGAACTAATAGGAGCGGCTCACGGTGCCTGAACTGTGTGTAAGGAGCATGGCTCATGGGAGCTTTCCTCCTAGGGGTCTGGGATTGACACCCCACCCCTCCCGGTCATTGACAGAGGACACCCACCTTTCTGACCCAGGACAGAGGACACCCAGCACTAAAGGTTGCTTCCCCTTTGAAGCCTGTGTTTAGACTCTGACCTCTCCTGCAAGCAGCCCCAAGGGCACCTGCTATCCCAGGCCTCAGAAGCCCTTCCCACCCACACAAGGCTTCAGGGTTCTTTGTGGGGTGTCTAGAGGATGCCCACAATAAAAAACTGCAGGTTCCAGGTAAGTACCAGTCACCTTCCCAACACTGATCCCAAGATGCTGGCCTGTGCCTCTCCTCATCCAGCCCCTCTGCTTCCTCTGGCCGTTCACTCCGTGGGGCTCCAGATTTGCACCAGACATGTGGACATGGTGAGGGGCTCCACCCCTCCCCAGCTACAGGCTCACCACATACATGTTAACACAATAACCCAGAATATTCATCCCAGAGCATGGCTGGCATACAGTACTAGGAGGGAATTGTCTCTGAGAGGTTCAGGCAGAAATTCTAGAAGGGACCATGAATCCACAGCTGGGGTGACTGGCTGGCACTCCAGAAAGAGGCAATGTGAGGATGGGTGCCAGGCATGTTCTCGGATGATCCTAAAAGGGTTTTTAATTCCATGAATTGTCTCCTGGGGATAAGGAAGGGTCCCCATCTGAGGGAGCCCTAGACCGGGAATGGCTGCACTGGCTAAGCTAATTATGGAAAAAGGAACAATAATGAAATAAAAAGGATTGAATTACATTTCTCCTCCACGTTATGCAGACCAGAGCTTCCAGCCCCAACTAACTGATGAGGTCTAAGAGGAAGCCACGACCCCCACAGCCATGACCCCCACAAAAAGGAATGTATTTTAGACTCTGCATTGCTCCAGAATTGCTCTCCACTGGACTATCCAGAATATTATAAATTTGTGTGTATATATATATATATATATATATATATATATATATTTGGGTTTATACTTGTATGCAATCTGGAAAAATATTTCAGAAACAAGGATCTTCCAAGTGCTATGCATAGCGTAAAGGGGAAAGAAACTCACATCATCTGGAAACCCCACCAGGCCCTCAGGTGAGCCAGGAAGCAGATTGGAGCTGCCCATGCACCCTCCCTCATCTGTGAACATTCATGTCCAGAGCACGGCTGTCACCTCCCGCTCCCACCTTTGCCTCTATCTGGAGTGCCAGCCAGTCACCCTCTTCCTGCACCCCATGCATCTGGGAAAGCGAGTGGGCCTAACGGACAGCTGTGGCTCCTATAAGAATTACGGTAAAGAGAATGAGGCTGGCAGGAGACACAGCTTGGCCTTGTGCCTCACCACAAGTGAAATCCTAGTTGAATGGCTTCATCCCATTTCTAAAACAGGGACCCTCTCCACCTGTGACTGTGGAGAAAACCAGATGAAGCTGAGCAAGCGGGTTCATGCCCAAGCCCTCCAAAGTGTGAGCCCCACACTTCCAAACAGATTTTGTAAACACTAGTTTACTGCCAACTGGGTTGTGTGTGTGTGTGTGTGTGTGTGTGTGTGTGAGAGAGAGAGAGAGAGAGAGAGAGAGAGAGAGAGAGAGAGAGAGAAAGAGAGAGAGAGAGAGAGAGAGAGAGAGAGAGAGAGAGAGAGAGAGAGAGAGAGAGAGAGAGAGAGAGAGAGAGAGAGAGTGAGAGAGAGAGAGAGAGAGAGAGAGAGAGAGAGAGAGAGAGAGAAAGAGAGAGAGAGAGAGAGAGAGAGAGAAAGAAAGAGAGAGAGATAGAGAGATGAGGATTCCTAGTTAAATAAATTTGGCAAATACAGGGTTAAACTCTCTTAAAAAGATTTCTTCAGCCAGGCCAGTGTGATTCAGTGGTTGCGCATGGACCTATGAACCAGGATGTCACAGTTGGATTCCCGGTCAGGGCACATGCTTGGGTTTCAGGCTCAATCCCCAGTAGGGAGCAGCTGATCAATGATGTCCTGTCATCACTGATGTTTCTATCTCCCTCTTCCTCCCTATCTGAAATCAATAAAAAGTAATTAATTAATTAATTAATTGATAGATTAATTAGAGATTTCTTCAGAGCTGGAATTATCAGGGCCTTTAATTCAGGAATATTTATTCTGAATGCCCAGAAAGGAGGTTAAGGATCATTTCCCAAGTGTATTTAACTGTGAAACCCTTTCCTATCGGTTTCAATTATTAAAATCTTGCCAAAGCACAGAAAGTCATCTGAAAAATGAAGCCATTTACTTAATAATTTGGGGTCGCTTTGTACTGTAATATATAACATTCTTAATTATTAGAAAAGTTTTAACTACCAAATAATACGGGTTATAAGATAGACTCCTTCATCCAAATACGTGACTCTAACAGACCTGGATTGGTTCTGTCTGCTCTGCTCCTCCCTCTGTACAACCACCCCTTCCCCACACACACCCTCAGCCCTGGGATTCACAAGGGGCCCAGCCTGGACATCGATGGGCCACACCTCCTGGCACACAGCAGTTGGTCTGGAGGTGTCTCTGCCCTGGAGCAGGGCCAGTCCGGTCCTTCCACACTGCGGGTTCTTGGAAATTGGGGAGACTTTCTATCAAGATGGTTGCCTGGAAAGGGGCAGCTACAGCAGGCTGGGAAGCAACCAGACTCGGAGGAAAGCTAAATGTGGAGAGAGCATGGGGGAACCTTGACAACATCTGTGCTCCGTCCCCAAATGTCCTACCTCTAGACCCAACCCTCAACCTCCCAATTACAAAAGCCAAAAAATTTGCTAAATTGATTTGAGGTGGCACATGAATCGGCTCAGCCTGCCAGAACACAGTACCAAGGATCCGGGGCTGAAACAACAGAGACCAATCTCCTCACGGTCTGGGGACTAGAAGTCTGAGATCAAGCTCGTTCCTCCTGAGCCCCTCTCCTTGGCTTGCACATGACATCTCTCATGTGTCTTCACCCGGTCTCCCCTCTGTGCATCATTGTGACATTATGTCCCCTTAAAGCACACCGGTGATATTGGATTAGAGCCAGTCCATCTGCCCTCATCTAACTTAATCGCTTCCTCCATAAAGGCCTGATCTCCAAAGCACAATCACATCCTGAGGTACTGAGGGTTAGGGCTTCAACATATGAATTCAACAATTCAGCCCCTAACAGGTTGGTAGTTCACGTAGCTCATAAATGTTGAACTGACATCTGAACCACTCATATGCAGTCTTGTAACTAGTTCTTCGTGTGCTGGCATTCTCCTTCCCTAACTAGCTTGTTCTGCTGTTTTAAATCCTCATTGGATTATGATAGGAAATACACAGTCTCAAAAATAGCAACGAGGACTGAAGCTGGTTTGGCTCAGTGGTAGAGCATCAGTCTGCAGACTGAAAGGTCCCAGATTCAATTCCAGGCAAGGGCATGTACATTGGTTGCGGGCACATCCCTGGTAGGGGTTGTGTAAGGGGCAGCTGGTCAATGTTTCTAGCTATCTATCTCTCTCCCTTCCTCTCTGTAAAAAATCAATAAAATATTTTTTTTAAAAAATAGCAACGAAGGTCCAAATCATCTCCAAACAGAAAGGAGCAGGTCCAGAGGGGCCAGGTCAGAGGCAGGGAATCAGGTGAGGGAAGACAGGTCTTGAGGATGAGATCTGCACTAAGGCAACTGCTCTGACACCTATCAGCCAATCCTCCACACCCCCTCAACTCCCCCGCCCCGCCCCCCCCCCCCCCCCACACACACACACGAGGGAGGAGAAGTGTACCAAACCCTTCACCCTCCTCTTCCTGCAGAAACTCCTAGTGGCTGCCCATGTCAGAGTCTCAGTCATGCCAGGCCCTCTCCATCCTGTCAGCTGCACTTTCCATGTCACTGGAATGTACATGGGAGAGTGCAGGCTTGTTGCAGAAACAATTTCCTGGGCCCCACACCCAGAGATCCCAGTTCCACTAGTCTAGGGTAAGACCCAGGAATCTGCAATTTTTTACAAGTGCCCTTGGCCGGTGTTGTCATAAAACATGACATCCGTGTGATCATCCTCACACCCACCCCAAGTCTGTGCCTCCCATAAACCTCTTCACAACTCACATGACAGATCATGTGTCCTTCCAGAGCAGTTAAAATCCCCAGAGGGGCCCCTTGTAGTTAGCCATGAGCTGCTCCCAGCCTCTGCTAGGCGAGTAACTGACCTGACACTCGTTAGCTGCCTTAATAGAGTCCAGACAAAGCTTTGAACCATCCACTATCATTAGTAGTGAAGCACTCCCAGAATGTGCTGTATAATGCCCATCACTAGCATGGATGCCCCTGGAATATTGTCAGTATTCGTCTGAGAACACTGATAATTGCACACAACACCAAAGTTCACTTCATTAGCAAACATGGCATGAAGCAGCCAGCAGCGGCAGCAAATTAATGAGAGACTCTAATCAAAAGCCCAACTTACTCGCATGTCGTCCCTCCAGTCACCAGAGCAGCATGCTATCCCTCCGACAGCCTCTCCCCACACACAGGCAGCCTCAGCTTCCAGAATCACTGTGGACAGAGCTAGTGATGCTTGTTTAAAATCAGCAAACCTCCCGTGTCCTCCCTGTGGGTCCTTGTTGTAGAAGAGCTTTGATTTTTCATCTCTTGACATGCAACATTTTTAACTTTGCAAGTGTAAAGTGTGTATAAAATAGGAAGCAGAAAATAACTTAGGTAATCCAACATGTCAGTTCCTGCCAGTGAAACTTTCAAGAAAAATCTCCCCCAAATCTGGGCCCTGCAGGGGCCAGCAAGAACCATCTAGATGCTCCCCTAACCCTCTTAAATGTAGGCACGACATGAGACCCCATCCAGAGACCAGCTGAAGGATGCTTTTGCTCCAATGCCGAGTCTTCTTCCTCAGTGATTCTGGCTCCTTCTTATTTTAACTTTTCTCAGAAGGTGCCACAGACGACTCACTTCTGTGCTCCCACCACTTCCGGAGTCCTTGGTCCAGATTTCTTTTGTTGGATCAGGTGTTTCGGTTTAGTTTGGTTTTAGATACTGGAAGAGAAGGGAGGGGATCGAATCACAAACAGCCTTTGAAGTTTCTCTAGCCCCTCGCTTTCCTTCCTACTTTGATCCTGGACTTTTGAAATAAAATATTATAAGAATTGACTAAGAATCCATACCAGAAAAACAAACAAACAAAAAAACACAGTCTCTAAGCCTTGTCACCCTTCTTCTTTGTGCCCCAGTGCTGCTTTGGGACACAGCGCCTCTACTAGCTGTGTCTCCTCACCACCCACACCTGTACCACCCCCTCTGTCACAGCAAATAACAAGTCCAGGCTGTCAGGACCCTCGGGTGACACAGTGGCTCACAGGGGACAGGCCAAAGAGCCTGGCGGGTGGTATTCAGGGCACCAGTTACAACACAGATTCAGCAGCACCATCTTCCCCACACTCCTGGGGCCTTCCCTGACCACTGGGACTGCTCTAACACCCCACACTGTCCCCGGAAGCCCAGGCCTTTGTCTAGGCTTCAGTTTGCTCCTCCCAGCCAGAAGGGTCTCTGCTTTACTCCTGCTGATCCCACATCCAACACGACGCTGGTTCAGGGTGGGGGTAAATGTTAAGTTCCCCCAAACCCTCTAACTAGAAGACTCGGCAATGGGGGGAAAACAGAATAAATATTATAGAGGAAGAAGTTTTTTTGTATTAAAATAAATATTCAACTCAATGTTCAACATCCTCCAATCCCATGGACATTTTAACCATACACATTATTTGAATACATGAGCTAACCAATGTTGACCTTCTTGACCCACAAACCAGCATGCGGCCGAGTGGGCATCACCAGGCATGCTCCTCTGCAGGATGAGGCCCGCCTGGTGCTTATCTGGGATCCAAGCAGATAGAACAAAGTGTGGGAGCTGATGAAGGGTATGAGAGAGTGACCCCACTGATGGGGGTCTGAGAACAGGGACCACCATCTGCCCTCACCTCCCATTACCACTGCTGACTCTGCCACGATAGAAAAGGTCCCAGACATGTCCAGCAAAGGTCTCTGCTGGGCACCATCATCCCCAAGCTGCTTACTCCTGTTAGCAAAGACAGCCAGGAAGCATGGAGAGCCTCCCCATTAGCCAAGATGGCACTGAACGCTAAAAGCCAGCAAGGTAATTAGGTCCTGTGGCTCTTAAATAAACTCTCTTTTTTTTCTTTTGCACCAGCACCTTCCTCACTAGTTGGCTTTCATTATGGCAGGAAGCCAAACCTGTTTTTGTTCAGTTACAAGCCCACTGGAAAGGGCTAGAGAGAGATGATCAAGAGGCAGACCCGCTCTTAAGAGGCATCTAGTTCTTCACCTCTTCTGCAGGCTTGATAATTTTGTATGAAAATGTTGAAGGAGAAAGTTATAAGGAGCAAAATATTGACACCAAAGAATGAATATGTATCTATCTGCCCTAGCCCTAAGCTGAGGTGGACAAATCATCCTTGACCCCAGCCAAGGAGGCCCAGGCTGCCCTACGGTCTGTCCGTTCAATGTTCCTGCCGGAGGGAATAACATGCACCAAATACTGGTCCAACAACATGCTTTATCTCACATTTATGGACGAGGCCATGGCCAGACAGGGAGCATGGCCAGGGCATCTTGGAGCTCCTGAGTGCTTTTCTAACTCAGTGACTGGTTCTTCATGGAACCCTTTTTTCTATGAACTCTTCCACATAGCCGCTGTGTGAGACAGAAGAAGGTATCTGGGCTTTGTGAGGAGGCATCCCCCACTCCCTCCAGGAAACCCTTTAAGCAACACCAAGAGGAAAGCCACTGGCACATGGAGGATTGTGTTCTGCAAGGTCAGGGTCATGCAATTGCCTTCTTTTGCTCTCGTCAGACAGGTGCCTGTGTTCAGGAGGCCAGAGTAGGTAACCCCACCTGTGTTTTACAGCTTTGGCCAGGACAGCTTTCCTGGTGTCCAGGCTGACTCCCCAGGACCCTGACAGGGCACAGTGAACCATGGTTTTGCTAAGCAGAGTCACTGCCCCTCCTCTCTGAGGCTGTCACATGCCTCACACCACAGGGCCCTAATCTTGGGTGCATCTCATCACTATTCCCCCAGCCCACATAGATCAGGAACAGTTAATGACTTCCTGTGTGAAACTAGGACCGGAATGCATCTTCCCTATAACCTCAGTGTATTTAGTTGAAATAAACAAAATTCACTGACATTTGCATTTTTCATTAAAAAAAAAAAGCCTATTTCTAGTATTCATGGACTTTGGATTTTTGCCAACTATCAGGGAATTAGTCAAGCCTTAAATCCACAAGCTCGGCAGCCCTGAGACCTGCTGGAAGAAAATGGTTATTCTTTCCCCAAGATTTAACTGCACACATTTGCACATACATTTTCTAAAAGATGCTCCACTAACATCTTCTCCTTCATCTCAGGAAGCTTGCTGATGTGCATCCAATGAAGAAAGATCTCCTCCTTAGCCATGTGCAGACTTTCAATGGACTTAGCATTGGGGAGGCCCAATTATGTGTCTTTTGATGAATGCTTGGGCTAGGCGAGTCGACGGGCACAAAACTGAAACTGCAGTGACATTAAGACAAGCACATGGCTCTGGCTGGAAAGAGCATCGGTCTGGGGACTGAAGAGTCCCAGGTTCAATTCCAGTCAAGGGTGTGACACATGCCCGGGCTGCATGCTCAATCCCTAGTAGGGGGTGTGCAGGAGGCAGCAGATTAATAATTCTTTCTCATCATTGATGTATCTATCTCCTTCTCCCTTCCTCCCTCAAATCAATAAAAATACATTTTTTTTTTTTAAAAAAGCCTGCACATGCAATCTCACTGGGCTTAGCCTCGTCCCCAGGCCCTGGCCTGCCACAGCTGACAGACCCCAGAGAGCCCTGCCCAGGCAGAGCAGCCTTGGTTCCCAACATGGACTTGCCTAAAGCCACTCCAAGCAGGGGAAGAGCCATAGGTCAGAAAATGGAAGGCCGTAACACAATGACTTTCCTCAGCTTCCTCATCTTCAAAATGGGACCAAGGGAGGAAGTCACCCACTCTTTGCTTGAGCACCTTCTGTCTGCACTGTTCTGGCGGCTGAGTAATTGGGGATAAGGAAGATAGGATCATTTCTGAGTCCACATCTCAATTATTCCTCTACAAAGACATCCTTTTGAAAGCTCTTCTGAGATGATCTGTGAGTAGAGGGACAGTATTGTTATTATTTAGACTAGGACACGTTTGGGAGAGTGGAAGAGTTGCCTTCGTAATAACCCAGGACAGCAGGTACAAATGAAGACTGATTTGTGCAAAACCAATGTCTGTCAAATCAATTTTAGGGTTTTGGCAAGTCCTTCAAACCCTCCCCTCCTTTTCTGAAGGAATTTTATCATGAAGCATGTTTTAATCCTACAGTCAGAAGTGTGCTTACAATGCAAATTTCCTTGGGAGAGGTGAGAAACTGATCTGAATTCATCCTAAGAGCACTGGCAGGCTTAGCACAACCTGCACCGGTCAGCACTCTATAAATACCTGTGTATTGAATGTACTCTGCATTTTCTGTATATGTGTGTGCATGTATGTATTCTCACATGTGAATACATGTGTTGATGCTTAATAATAAAACCACTGTGTCAGGTTTTGATTGGCAGCATCAGATCGGGGATCACAGGGTGGGGAAGGGGAGGAGCAAACCCTGCAGTAGTAATGCTACAGAAACTTGGACCTGGGTCTTAAGACAAACTCCAGTCCTCTTCACCCATCCATGTGCCCATGTGTTCAGGAGGCCCTCTTAACTACGCTGGAGCTTAGAGCAGTCTGGCCCAAGCGTGAGGACTAGGGACTAGTGAGGAAGTGCTTATCCCTCCTTCCAAACATGCTGACATCTGAGCTTACCTGGGTTCCCTCCATCTGCCTGAGCACCTGTCACTCTCTCCATCCTGAGACACCATTGGTAGCAGACACTGCTTCTCACCAGCTATGTGTCTCCATCTCTGCAAGCTTTGAAAAGAAGTGCATAATGAAGAAATAAGTGATATTCACATTATGAGCAGGTAATCGAGCTGTATGTCGATCGAGGATGAATAGGGTTCAGCAATATCTTTTAATTAGGGCTACAAATCGCCAGGTCATCCAGACATCCAGAATGTGCCTTATTGGCTAACTATGGATGTCCTCAATGAAACAGAGGACAGGAATTGAACTAAAGTAAAAGTGACCTCCCAAACCTACTGGCTTAGGAAAGGAAATGTTACTATAGCTGCTGTTATTACATGCCTCAGTTGCAAGAGCCAGCTCACCCAAGGTTATGGTCTGCCCAGGCCATCACATATCCAGGGTTTTATTCAGGTGGGAATAAAAAGACCTGGCAATTCTGACCCAATTAAGGGCAAGTCTGGGGAACCATCCAGTTCCAGGGCTCCTGTGGGAGAGGCCAACACTAGGTCTGCATCCAGCTCCAAGCCACTTCTGCCTTTCCATAGGTATTAACCCTAAGAGCACTGCTTAGCACAACCTGCACCAGTTGGCACTCTATAAATACCTGGGCAATGAATGTACTCTGCATTTTGTGTGCATGTGTGTCCATGTATGTATTCTCATGTGTGAATGCATCTGTTAATGCTTAATAATAAATAAGAAAGAAATCTTGCCATTTGCAACAACATAGATGGACCTAGAGGGCATTATGCAAAATGAAATAAATCAGAGAAAGACAAATACTGATTTCATTTGAAATCAAAATAAATGAACAAACAAAACAGAAACTCATAGATACAGAGAACAAATGGATGGTTGCCAGATGGGAGAGGGTGTGAGTAGATGGATTAAAAGGTTGAGGTATTAAGAAATACAAATTGGCATTTATAAAAATAAGCACATGGGTGTAAAGTACAGTATAAGGAATATAGTCAATAATATCATAATAACTTTGTGTGGTGTGAAGTGTGTACTAGTTTGATGGGGTGGAATAACCTCATAAAATATGTAAATGTATAACCACTATGCTGTACACCTGAAACTAATATAATATTATATATTAACTATATGGGAAACATATGTAATATTATCAACAATAAATATATATATTAAAAACAAAAATAATGTTAAAAAAAAACAAAGAATAAAAGAAAATGTTTTCAAATTTTATAATTAGTTTTAGTTCTGAGAAGAATGCCATGGGTGTTTTGATAGAGATTGCATTGAATCTGTATATTACTTTATGTAGTAAGGACATTTTAACAATATTAATCCTCCAGTGCATAACCATAAGCATTTATTTATATCTTCTTCAAGGTCTGATGGTTTTCTGAGTGGATGTCTTTCATCTTTTTGGTTAAATTTATTCCTAGGCATTTCATGGTTTTTGAAGTAATTGTAAATGGAATTGTTGTTGTTTTATTTCTCCTTCTGACTGTTGGTTATTGGTGTATAAAAACACAATGGATTTCTGTATATTTATTCTGTATCCTGCTTTACTGAATTCAATTATTAGTTCTCATAGTTTTTCAGTAGAGTTTTTAGGATTTTCTATATATACAGTGTCATGTCACCTACAAATAATGAGAGTTTTACTTCTTCCTTAAAATATAAGCATTAGTTAGCCTTAGAAATTGTCTTCAAGTTAGCCATTAACATTATTGCTATGGCAGGTCAGAAGGATGGGCAATAATTAGGAGAGATGACAAGTATCTTCCGAAAGACTGGACCAGGGTCACTTCTTTATGCTTCTGTGGTCAAATACAGCTATCACTCAGCAAGATGGTGTGGGACAAAGCAGGTGATAGGAAGCTCAGGGGACCCAGACCACACCCTCCTGTACCAGCTCATGACTTCCAGAACTGGCCAATATCAGAGCCAGAAGGAATCTGAAAGGACAGCTGAGAACCAAGGCTCAGAGAGAGGCGAGGGTTCACCCAAGGCCACACAATTGGCTGAGGCAAGACGGAAACAAGCCAGGACTCCTGGCCTCTGGTTTATATCTCTCACAACCCACTCTGTGGTGCTCTGGAAACAAGCAACTATAATAGGTTTAAGGATGAATGGTGAGCCTTGGGCCAAGCAGGACCAACGGTGTGATTCCAAGGATATCTCAAATCTCAGTTGAAGACCCCTGGGCACTTCCAACATGGTAAGACACTTGGCCAAACACAGGACTGGGGCCTAGAGATCAATTCTCGCTCTGTATCCACTACTACCCAGAACCCTTTCCACAATTAAATCTTTATATCTGACCCTTATTTTCCCTTTATCTGCAGTCATGGGGTCTGGAATCCAATAATCCTAGTTCAAATCCACATTTCAGCATATCTATTTGGATAACTTTCGGCTCATTGCCTCAGTTTCTTCACCTATACAACTTGGTCATCCTAGTACAATGACTAGTAAGGAATACAAAAGCCAGCATCTTGTCTCAATGACCAACAGACTGAAGAACCCCCTGTGGGCTGAGCTCCACATTGGCTGACCTTTCCCTGTCCTCCTTGCCTCCATGTTGGTTTCAGCTGAGACCACTTCCTTAGGAATGATCTGCCCATGAATCATCATCTCAGGATCTGTTTCCAGGAACTCCTCTCTCTCTCTAGCAACTGAGATTCAGCCTCAGCTCATTAAACTTATGGACAGTTCCAGAAATTGTATCTGTATCAAAGGAATTGCACACTTGTACCTCCTTTTCTGTCCAATCAACAGCAGGAATACAAAAACCTTTTCTCATCATCTTATAAGCCCTGGGAAATTCACTGTCTTTCCTCCAGTGAGAAACTTCCCTGATTCCTTCCAAACTTCTGGTTCAAATCTTTGGGAACCAGGGAATTCTGGATAGAACAAATGAATGTTCCCGGAGATTGGGAGGTGTGACCAGTGGGACTGAATCCTCCTCTATGCTATCAAAAGCAAAGCCCTGTGTTCTGTTATGCTTTGATTAAAAGACTGCATAACCCTTGTACTGTAACCTCTACAGCTCTACAAACACAAACCAAAAGACTCTAAGCATCCTTTTTCCTGATAAAACTTCCCTGAGCTCCCTGGTCCCCCAGTCCTGGCAGATTGCACTGCTCATCCCTTTTGATTGAGTTTCAGTTTCTGTGAGAGAGAGGTGTGTTGATGAAGGGAGGAAGACAGAGCTGGCCCTGGAAAAACCAAGCAGTCCACATTATAGCACCAGCACCTTGTCCTGAAGGTGCAGGTCAGCCACTGTAGAGTTTTCAACATGGAAGTAAGATCAGACACATACATTTAGATGATCTTAGCCTGGATACTACAAAAACCAAGTCTGAGTCAATGGCATATGGGATATAATCCCAGGAGCAAGAGTGAGGGACAAGAGAGCAAGACAAGGAAGGAAAAATTCACTCAAAGTTGCTTTATTGGATTGGTCTCAGCTAAGGCCTGCTGTCATTTGATCTGGGATGGTAAGAAGCCTTATGGCCTTCTTAAGGACACTCTTGGGAGGAGTGAAGGTGAAAACACTTTTCTATCAGCTCCCTAGAAGGTTGGCTATTCTGCACATCCAGGGGATGTATGGGTGCTACATGCAGTACAGAGTGTCTCACACCAAAGTATCAGACATAGAACAAGCAAGAAATAAGAGAGACAAGGCTGTGTCAGTTTGCATAAAGCTTATAGAAGCCACAAGGGACTGATTATTATATTTAAGGCTTCAGTAAGAGAAGGTGCCAAGAGGATCTAAAGGGTTGTCCAAGAATGTCCAATCAAGAAACCAACAAGAACATGAATAGTGAACATAGAGAAAAGAGAAAGTCCAGGCACTGCCTCTCCTCTAACAGTTCATTGAGCAGGTGAATGGGTGGATGCATTGGTGAAGGAATGCATGGATGAATGGATGGATGAAGGGATGATGGATGGGTTAGTGGGTGAGTGGATGATGGATGAATGCACAATTGAATGCATAGTGGGTCAGATAAGTGGATGGATGCATACATGTATGGATGGGTGGATGAATAGTGGACAAATGGATGTGCAGATGCAAGGATGGATGTTTGAATGGATGGACAGAAAGAGGTCTCGCCAGGCATATTTTAGAATCATCTAAGAATAGCCATGCATCAAAAAGGAAACATTAGCCGAAACCGGTTTGGCTCAGTGGATAGAGCGTGGGCCTGCGGACTGAAAGGTCCTGGTTTTTGATTCCAGTCAAGGGCATGTACCTTGGTTGTGGGCGTATCCCCAGTAGGGGGTGTGCAAGAGGCAGCTGATCGATGATTCTCTCTCATCGATGTTTCTAACTCTCTATCCCTCTCTCTTCCTCTCTCTAAAAAATCAATAAAATATATTTTTTAAAGGAAAGATTAACTGTCCCAACTATAGAAAGGGATGAAAAAACAGAAACAGCTACAGAGAATGTAAGACAGTCTTAAAACTAAAATTTATCCAACTTATGGAATTAGTATATTTCTTCAAACTTTTCTTGCGATCAGTACAAAATCACCACTAATTTCTGTGCCCCCATATACTTCACTCAATGAAGAGAAGAACCAGCACTAGAATTAAGTGTGGACATTTAGGAAATAATGAGCGAAAGACTTGAGCAAACAATTGAAAAGAGATTGTATTATTTAAAAAATAGTCAAGCCGAAACCAGTTTGGCTCAGTGGTAGAGCGTTGGTCTGCGGACTGAAAGGTCCCAGGTTCGATTCCAGTCAAGGGCATGTACCTGGGTTGAGGGCACATCCCCAGTAGGGGGTGTGCAAGAGGCAGCTGGTCGATGTTTCTCTCTCATCGACGTTTCTAGGTCTCTATCTCTCTCCCTTTCTCTCTGTAAAAAGCAATAAAATATATATTTTTTTAAAATAAAAAATAGTCAATAGGCACCAGGAGAAGCTTGGTGTCATCAGTGATCAGGAAATGTTCATTAAAACCCCAGTGAGATATCACCACACACCTAGCAGAGAAGAAAAAAAAAATGCCAGACATGGTCAAGTGCCAGCAAAGGTGGAGATCACAGGAAATTGTGAGTAGAGCATAGGACAACAGGACCTCACTAGAAACTGTTTGGCACTTTCTTATGTTCAGGCTATGACCTAACGGTCCAGACCTGGCCATTCGTTCAGGAGAAGTGACAATGCATGTATACACACAGACCTGAACAAATGTTCACAGTGCTCATTCATCACCACGAAAGTTGGAACTGACCCACTGTGCATCAAAATTAATCAACAAATGAAGGTCCACTCATACCTTGAGATGCTGCTCAGTAGCAGAAAGGAGGGGATTCTGCAGTGGGCTCCAGCATGGGTGAGTCCACAATCATTACATAGAACAAAAGTGATCGCTTCTCGGCCTTTTGGCTAAGATCAAGTGTAGAACAAAAGTGACCAGACACACAAGAAAATGCACACTGCATGTGAAGAGCAAAACCAGTCTGTGCTGAAAGATCACAGTGGGTTGCCTAGGTGAGAAGCAGGTTTGGGGATCAAGTGCGAAGGGTCACAGTATTCTTGTTTGGATGATGGTTACACAAATATATAAAATTACTAAAACTCATCAAACTGAAACTTAACACCTTTGTATTTTATTCTATCTAAATTAAACCTAAATTTAAAACTATAATAAATGTGGATATCTAACCAATAATACCTGCTCCCCTTCATGGCACAAGCATTCCTAAAGCCCTGTAAATGTGTGCCCTTGATAAGGGAGGGATGAAGATGTGGATGGGAAGTTTGCCTTGGTGTTCACTGATATACCCCACATCCTAGAACAGCATCTTTATTTGCTTTGTCAATAAATTGTCATGATAACCACATTCCATAGATTCAGTCACAACAACAATAGTTGTGAGCTATGATGAGAGATTTTCCCATAATCCCACAGCTTAGGGGTCAAAGACAAGCCTGACACCCTCCCCCCACCACCACCTACTATCACCCACAACCAACTTCAGTTTCAGATGTCTGCAGATAGCAAGGGAATTCTGCCCCTCTTAATGACTTTCCAGAAATTCTGAGCTCAGCAATTGTGCCAGTGATGGTCCCAGCAAATTTCTCTCCATCCAGGCATAAATCCCATCCAAATGCTAGAGTCTCCTGGGGTGCATAAAGCCCAGGATCCTGAAACCTGGGAGTCAGTGCGCCTCTGTTATAGGAGAAAGGTCAGGTACCTGGGACTACCAACTAGCTGGATCACCACTGAGCTCTGCCCACCTTACTAAGGTGCCTTCTCAGGTCATCTCACCAGGTCCCAAAGAGCTTTCCCTAAACCTAGGGAGATGAGAAGCACAGCCTTACATCTTCCTGTCAGCAAGGAAAGACCCTGCAGAGGCAAATCTAACAGACCAGAGGGCACCTCGTGGCCATCATCCTTCCCATGAGTCCAACCAACACCGATGCTGCCCACAGGATGGAGCCTGGAACACAAGGAGCCTGAAACTGCCATGAGACTAAGATGGATCTGGGTGAAATGAGGGGCTGTGGCAGGTGGGGAACACAGTAGGGTAGTGAATTAATGAATTTGTGGTTGTATTAACTCAGTCTGGCGGCTGTGTGGGAAGAACTTACAGAGGAAGGGAGAAGTGGGAGCAACAGAGATGGAAACACTGACGACACCTTGCAGTCAGCAGCTGTGCATCACTGCAGATTGCCCAGAACCAAACCAGAGAGGGTCGGACATGCATTACCACCATTTGTCCACCATCCAGATCTGAAATATCATTGCTGACATGTACGCATAAGGAACTGCTTGACATTGAAATTGGGACTCAAAAGAACCGTTGGCCCAGAAAGAAACTCACTATAGACTGATTCATTTGCATCTCAGCATAAACATTATTGTTTATCTCATTTTGGGTTCTTATAAGTGTATTTCTAGTATCACATGATCTCACTCATCTAGGGGAAATAATGAACAACATAAACTGATGAACAAAAATGGACCCAGAGACAGGGAAGCATTGATCAGACTGTCAAACCTCAGAGGGGAGGTAGGGGATTGTTGGGGTAAGGGGGAGAGATGAACCAAAAGACTTGTATGCATGCATATAAGCCTAACCAGTGGTCACGGACAACAGGGCTGGGGGCATGTGTGGGGAGGGATTTGGGATGGGAATGGGAGGATGAGGACAAATATGTGATACTTTAATCAATCAATAAATAAATAAATAAAAAGAATATGGATGTTCTTAGAGCACCATCGGGAAATCCCACGGCAGTGTGATGACTGGCAAAAGGGATCAGGTTCAAAAGGTATTGAGAGGGAACTCTGCAGGGATGTGAGGTTGGGGCCAGTGAAGAGGGAAGGAGGGCAGGTGGAGTTCAAGGATCAAGGATAACAAGAAGCTTGATAACAAGATAAAGAAGTTGAAGGGATTGTTCCCCTGGGCAGGAATAATAGTGTGGTGAAGGCCAAAAGAGGGGGAGGTGAGGGTGAGTGGCAAATGGGGGTAAAAGGGGAAATCTGCAATAATGTCAACATTAAAAAAATGTTAATTTTAAAAAAAGAAGTAGAATAAGCTCTAATGTAAGGGCTCTACACCACAGTGAAGGCTCTCTAGTGCCCGAGGTCACTACTGATGCGAATTGGCTGTCTCTTCTGCCTTGCTTCATTGTTGGGAGAGAAGATGGAGAGAGACATTGACAAGTGAGATTGACATTGACAGGTATGGGTGCCTCAGTCACAATAGCTACATTTTAAATAACTCAGAATAATTGACACAGAGCAGACATAGAACTCTGTGCCTGCCAGAAAGAAATAAAGGTTGTTTCCCTTTGTCAGCTCCAACTTACACTCACACTGTGCTTGCCTCCAGGGAGAGCATCCATGGTCCTTCTGTTTCCTGGGGAGACAGGGGCTCCCCATTTCTTGCCCTCTGCCTGCTCCACCATGGCTGCATTTCATTCAATAATCATCATGGGTTGCCTTCTGTGAGCAAGGTACCTTCCAGACCCCAGGGTAGGAAAGATGCAAACTCTGGCCTTGGCCTCCTGATGCACGTGGTGTGGGCACAAAGACCAGCTGGGGCCCGTGGTAAGAGCTATAGAAGGATCCAGCCACTGAAGCTGCTGGAGAAGGCTTCCACTCAGCCCTCATCCGAATTGTGGTGTCTGAGCCCACTTGTGTCAGACTATGTGCTTGGTGCCAAGTCAGTGAACAAGGTGACACGGGCCAGGCTTTGTGACAGGCAGCAGTGGAGCAGTTCTTGGAACAACTCTGTAGACTGTTTTTCCTACACAAAGTCAAGAAAACCACATATTGCCCGGCTGGCATGGCTGAGCTTCAAGGAGTCACCGGATAGTGGGCACATTAGCATGAGTTGGGAGCAATGGCTGCCCTGAACATCATGGGCACAGCTGCCAGTCCCACAGATGCAGCGTCAGCTCAGGTAGCCCCTGCAGGCAGCCTGCCTCTCACAGATTCTCTCTCCCTGCGGCATCTCATCCTCCCAGGGCCAGCGCCAGTCCCTTCCAGAGCTGGAGGAAGACCAGCTGCCTCTGCCCTCCAGACAGGAGTCAAAGGGAACAGACTCAGAGCATGCAGCTTCACTAAGTCCAAAAAAACCAAAACGGTTTCATTGCTCATGATTCTGCCCACTGAGCTGAGTTCTCCTGCTGGGATCCCCAGCCGTCACCTGTGTGATTACATCCAGCTGAAAGGCTAGCTTGGCACTAGGCTCAGCTGGATGCTGAGACAGGTGGGCCTCGCTCTCCCCGCTGGTCTCAGGGCTCCCAGAGTTCAAAAGCAGAAGCCTGGCCTCTTGTGGCTTAGACCTGGAACTAGTATGTGTCACTTCCTCTGCATTTTTCCCGTTAAAGCAAGTCACAGGGCAGGGGACTACACCAGGTGGTGTTTACCAGCAGACTGGGTTTATTTGGGGACCCTGATGTCCAGACTACCTCAGAGCATGTCCCCTAATTTGCAGTATTTCCTTTCTCCCCAGGCTATGGCAGCCAGTCCATCCCCTGCCTCCATCTTGGTCCTTGTGTCCAACAACATGTCCACACCCCTTTGGATGGAAACTCTGTCCTCAACTTAAAGCCACTTCCTTGAGTGCTGACACCCCACCTAGATCCTTCCAACCCTGTCCTCCCAGGGAGTAGCAGCGGTGGCCAGACTAAGCCACTGGACCACTTTGTTCATCACTGCCTGTCATGAGTCTCACCTGACCCCTGATTCCACCGTGACCCCACTACTTCCCATGATCCCACGCAGAGGAGGAGCTAGGCATTCCCTGGGCCTCATTTACTACCTCAGTGGACAGCAAACTGCGGCTCGAGAGTCACATGCAGCTCTTTGGCCCCCTTGAGTTTTTACCAAAAGCCAGCTTAACCCTAATTAAGTTAATAACAATGTACCTACCTATATAGTTTAAGATTTAAAAATTTGGTTCTCAAAAGGAATGTCAGTCGTTGTACTGTTGGTTTGCCGACCACTGTCCTAGTTGGTAGGGTCATCATCATGCCTTCAAAATCACCATCCTTGGAGGGCCCTGAGCTTTTAATTCTGCTTCTGTTCATCTCACCCTTTTCTCCACCCCACCCGCCAGGCTTGGCTGAGAAAATTGGTCCCAGGATTCATATCTGGTTGGGGTAGAAGGCCAGCGTGGGCTGCCAGCATAAACTGCATTTCCAACTCATCCTGCAGAGAGGCTGCCCCCGGGGCTGGGAGGTAGCGGATCTGTATTCATTTGCAGCAAAACCTGTCAACTATCTCCCAGCTGCAGCTCCCGGCAGAGAGGCACTTGACTCTAACACCCAGTCATACAACAGATTCTGTCAGCTGATACTTTCAAATGTTTTTTCTGAAAAAGTTTTTATTGAGATTTAATCCACAAACCATGAAATTCACCCTTTTGAAATGTGCGTTTCAGTGGGTTTAGTGTATTCACAGGTTGTACAACTAATTCCAGAACATTTTCATCGCCCCAAAGGAAATTCCAAACCCATTAGCAGTAACTCTTCATTTCACCCTCTCCTCACCCCCTGGCAACTAATAGTCCACTCTTACATCTATGGATCTGCAGATGAAAGAAATCATATACCGTGTGGCCTTCTGTGTCTGGCTTATCATATAACGTGTTCAAGGTGCATCTGTTACCTGACAGGGACGGCTGGGAGCAGGTCTGCCTCAGACCAGCCTGTAGTGTGTGGGTTCTTTTTTTTTTTTTAATTTTTAAAATATATATGCCCCACAGTGGGGATGGAGTCCTGTAACTCAGGCATGTGCCCGGACCGGGAATCGAACTGTTTCATAGGTTGACACTCAACCACCTGGCCACGCCAGCTGGGCAGTATGGGTGCTCTTGACTTCGTGTAGGAAGGATTTTACAACACCGTCCAGATGGTTTAGGAGTGCATTTACTAAAGCGGGGACAGTGAAACAAAGGAGGGGATTAGGATAGAAGCAGCAGAAAGGGAGAACCTAGGCAGAGTTGTTTTGTCCTCCTGGAAATGTTATAGGAAAGCAGCTCACGGGAAGTGAAGGTCACAGTGACAAAAGGGAGTCTGGGTGAGTCTGCTTTAGCTCAGAGAAAGTCAGAGAAAAAGGGGCCCTGGAGACAGGATCAGAGGGTGAGCCTGAGTCAAGCTGCTGGTGCCCATTGCTTCCCCGCTTGCAAGTCTCATGGGGACCCGTGGAAATAAAAAGTCCATGCCCTGCTCTAGAGCGAGCCCACATTGAGCCTTTGTCGTGAGGGCTTTTTATCTTTTATTTCCCTGAAGGCAAGAATCTTAGGGGAGGGTTACAGTAGAGTATTCATCAGCTTTCCAGGTGCATTTTTACATGCTGATGCATTAAAATGAGTGCAGAGGGGAGTTTTGGGTGATTCTTTGGTCTGTTTCACTGTTGTACTTGAATCGCATGGCGTCTTGTGACTGCTTCCCCCAGTAGACAGAGTGATGCTTTGTGGGGGTCCTCAAAGGTGAAGAGCTGCTTTTCTCACTGCCACTATAAACCCTGAACCACAGCGAGAAGTTGGACTGCTCAGCCACCATGCTGAGAGAAAGCTCCCGCCCAGACTCCTGACGTGTGTGGGGTGTGTGTGTGTGTGTGTGTGTGTGTGTGTGAAGAAGCTCACAGACTTGGGGTCTCCTAGCCAAGGCCCTGATGTCATGGAGCAACTCTGACTGCCCCATGCGCTGCCCCAATCACTGGGTCTCAGAAGCTGTGAGCAGCTTAACAGAATGGTTGTCTTAAGCCACTCGGTTTGGGGGTAAATTTTCACACAGCAACAGTCACTGCATTGTGACCGTGATTTGCTCTCAGATGGTGCGGGCTCCAAGGGATCCAGGAGCTCCAAGACTGGCAGGTCACCTCCTGCAACACAGCCTTCATAAAGTCATTGGCTGGCGACCCAGAAGGGTGGTGCTCAGTGTATGATACCCTAGCGTCATAGATTATCCCTATGAGAGAGCATGCTCCGGTGTTTCCGCCACATGCTGGGGATATGTCTGGGCTGTTACTTATAAATATGAATTTTGTGGTGTTTTATATATATTTTAGGGACTTGTTTGTGTTATTGGCATATTACCTAGTTATTAATTTTAATAATAGGCAGAGAGCAAAGGGGAGGCCAGGCATTGTAAGCATGGCCATCTGGGCAGCTTCACCAGGAAGCTACAGCTTCGTGCTCCCCAAGGAACCCAGTGGATTCCCTGCAGATCACTGGCGGAGGGATTAATGCAGTCAGGGGACGTAGTAAAGTGCTGGGCTGTCAGTCTAGCCTGGGGAACAATGGATTGGCTAGGGGATGGACTCCATAGAAGGGCACAAAATCTTGGAAAGTTAAACTCCCCAGACAGCCCTAGCCAGTTGGGCTCAGCGGATAGAACGTTGGCCTGTGGACTGAAGGGTCCTGGGTTGTGGGCTGGATGCCCAGTGGGGGGCAGGCAGGAAGCAGTTGATCAACGAGTCTCTCTCATCATTGATGTTTCTATTTCTCCCTCTCTTTCTCTTTGCAATCAATATATATATGTGTGTGTTTGTTTGTTTTTTAAATCCCCAGAGTTCTTTCTTGTTCTTCTCTCAAGCTCTTGTTTGCTCTTGCTCTCTCTAGTTCCATGAGCTGCACTTACCTGTGCCCTCACATGTTCTCTCTCAATAGCCATATGGCCTTAAGCAGATGCATGGCCCATGGGCATGCAGACCCCACAGGCAATGGACTGCAGCTGGGAACAGAAGCTAAGCTAGCCAACTGGTCTGGATTTTAACATGGAGCAGCAAGTATGGGCAGTGGCCCTCATGCTGACCCTGCTAAAGACAAGGTCAGACTTATTCCACGGTGGGAGGGACAGAGATGGCACCTTGGAGGGGAACTCCTTAATTTGGCATCATCAATAAAGCTTTCCATGACACCCCATCCTCCCATAGGGGCCTCTGGGAATTATTTCCCTCATGGCACCCCAAGAACTCTGCATTCACCTATAACATCTGGAGGTCTGGATTGACAAAACGCATTATAATTTTTCCCACTTAAAGCGATGGGAACAGCCCCCAGTTGGTGCTCTCAGAAGGGAAGGCTCCTTTAGAAACAGGTTATGAACATCCAGGAAGCAATCCCTGGGTGCCAACCTCCACCCAGCCTTTGTGCCGGACATCCGCAGGACTGACCAGCTGGCCAATGCATCCTCAGCCCAGGCTCCATGCCTGCTGACCCCTTCAGATGACATTCCCCTTGAATTCCAGCTGGCATCCAACCTGCCAGGAAGGAAACCCATCTTCCTGATGCTCACTCACTATGAGGTGTGCTGAGCATTGCCCAAATCCAGATGTCCTAAGTCTACATGCAACCACCAGGTACTCCCTCTTGGTCCCACCTTCCCCCAGCCCCTTCTACAGCCCAGGCTGCCCAGCTTCCCAGCTGCCCCTCACCCAGGCCCACTGTCCTCCCTCCCCACTGGAAGAGAAGCCAGAGGGTGAGCATGGCAGGTGTGTTGTCAGGACAGGAAAATAAAAAGGTAGTCCATTACTCCTGACTTCACTCACTTTGCTTTTCTTGCCAAGACGTCCTTGCTAGAAGCTCATGTGAGGAGAGTAGAGGGCACAGAAGAAGAAAAGGGGAAGGGGTTCTCTGCGAGGTTTTGAAACATTTCTGGGGGACCCCTGATCAGATCCCCACCTAACATTTAGAGAAAGAGCAGGACAGTCAGTTCTGAGCTGGGGATTTTTCTGCATCGTACGTGAGATAAATAAGAGGAAAGTCCATCAGGAGTGCTTGCTTCACTGAGAGCCGATTTGGGGAGACTCTCCAGCGACTTCACGAGATGAGAGGTTCTCCAGGCAGCACCCCCCGAAGGGGGAATTAGTGGGTCTCCTTGATCCTTAGCCAAGCTCCAGATAAGCCCACCCACTCAAGACATATATAAAGTCCCACACACACATTCTCATGGTGGCCCTGGACCAAGGGCACATTTGTCACACATTGCCCACTTACAGCTCATCCTTCAGCCGGGCACGGCAGTTGAGGTCGAGCAGAGGCAGCTCCTAGTTGATGAAGAGGCAGCCAACACGTTACAGGCTGCTGCCCTGGCCACAGCATGGCCCGGAAGCCCAGCAGAAGCAGGGTGGTAGCCAACTCGGTGGCCTGGACACCCCGAGGCCAAAGGAAGGGTCCTTCAGCATGCACCCCAGCCCCTGTGTTAGAAAAAGCCTGGTCTCTGTCTCTTCTCCTGCCCCTCGCATCAGAGCTGCCATGCAGACAGGTGGGTCTGGGGCACTTGGGTACAAGGTCAGGCTGCGTGGTGCTGTGGAGGCACCCAGGGCCTGAGCCAGTGAGGGAAGGGAAGGGTGGGAGTAGTATGTACTGTTAGGGCTCAGCAGAGACAGTGTTGGGCTCACCCCGGGCAGGGAATGACGTAGACACCACCAACTGCCACGATTTTCCTTCCTGGAAAACAAAGCGAAGGGAAAGTTAGCCACCTGAGCGAATGAGCACCTGTGGTCATGGCTGTGTGCAGAGATATCCCACGTGTGGGCACTGACAGCGTCTGTGGGTGATGGGCAGGCCCACGGGAGCAGCCCCCTCTGGTCCAGCCAGCAGGGATGCCTGAGCAGCAGGCTGGCTGAGCTCCTGTGGCAGGAGCTCTCTTAGCCCTGCCCGCAGAGGGCACCTCTCCCAGGGGAAGGACGGTCTGTGAGCACATCCCTGAGAGCAGGAGGGAGTGTGGCTGTGAGGCTGGCATGCTCACTCGGCTGGAAGAGCCCTGCTGGGCTGGAGGCAGCCCGAGGTTTCATGCTTCAGGAAAAGGGAATGTGATAGGTGGGGCCACCGCCGCCAATATTTTATATAAAAAGGAATGTTTAAAAGAATAATAACCTAACAGGAAAAGAGACAGTGCCCTGCTTGGACCCATGGCGTTTGGGACACCTCAGCCTCTGCCCTCTGGTGTGCCAGGGCCCTGCCACGTGAGTGTGCCTCCGTTGCCTTACCCCACACTCACATGTGCCCCTGACCACCACCCAAGGCTCCACCAATGCTACCGATGCTGCTTGGGTGAGAGAGGCAGCCTGGGCCTGAAGCACTGAAGTCAGTGCCCAGAAAATCACTGGAGTGGGGAGGGAGGGTTTAGAGGGATGGGGAGAGGGGGGCACATGACACTCCCTCCCTCAGCCCAGGGGCTTCCCAGCCGCTCTTTCTCCCGCTCCCCTGCTCACTCACTCTGCCTCATTCCTGCCCCAGGAAGTCTTCACTGCTGGCTCTCACACCTTTTCCCGGGGAAAGGCCTGCAGGGAAATCTAACCTAAGAACCGTCTTAATGCTGCTGCCTTTGTTTTCCTGAATAAAGTGCTTGGGTGGAAACTTTCCTGGCTGCTGTGTGTCTGTTAAAGTTCTAATTCTTTTACTTTCCATCTGACAAAACTGGTTTATCCATCATTTTGGGGTCTGGAAAGAAGAAAGAGAAAACCCCGGATGACTAGCTAGAAGTTCCCCTGGAACCCTGTCTCAAAGCCCCACTGCTGGACCATCCCCAAAGATCCCGTTTTTTTAAGGTAACTTTCGTTCTTATCTTTTGCTCCTGTACCCTACCTCCTAGTGTCCCTTCTCCCCATCACTGAGGCCATTGCCCTCACTCTTCCCCTGCCATGTTCAATTCAGACATGGCTGACTCTTTCTAGCTCCCCACACCCTAAAAATGTCTTTTCAAAGACACTCAGATCTGCGTCACTCTCACTAGCATGTAAAAGACTGCCAGGCTCTACCTCTGTGTGTAGTTGCCTTGTTAAGGAGACCACTCCAGTCCCCCACTGTGAATCTTCTTTGTGCTTGAGAATTATTTCCTCGATTACACCTCCAAATGTTAACATGTTGCAGAATTTAAGCACAACCACCTTGGGCATTTCCATGAAAAACAGAGCTTTTAGTAGGATTCATGGCTACTTGACATTTCCCTCTTGCTGAAGACCTAGGGAATGGCTATATAGGCTATAAGCAATGTATCTGCAAGAATAAAGCCATATGGTTTAAACAGCTCAAAACCAAAAAATAAAAAAAGGGAATAAACCTGTTACTGAAAAAAGAATTAGAAGCAGGCCATCAGCAAGCTGGCACAAGTTTTCCATTTCTGGCAGACAGAAAGCAGATGGAAATACATTGGTGGGTGAAACAGCGGGTAGGGATCTACATCCCAAAATACAAGCAGACGGGGACGAGCGTGCCTAGAAGGACCCAGAGAGGCCTCTGCTCAGCCACACGCATGGGGGATGGGGTGAATCTGGGAGTCACTTAAAAAAAAGAATATCACAGACACGCCCAGTAGGTGAGGACCTGGCTTCTGCCCCTTCACCAGAAAAATCCAGAGGAACAGCTCCCATCAGGCAAACAGGCCATAACAGGATGTATTCTCTCCCCGTAAGACAAGCTCCTGGGCTGAGCAGCACCTGGGGTGACAGAGCAGAGTGAAGCTTTTGCAAGTCAAGGTGGCCACTCTCAACTTGCCTAGTTCTACCTCCTGTGTGACCGCTGACCAGCAAAGTGAGTCATACTGAAACGAGAGCAGCCCGGACACCCAGAAACAGACTCGCCTAACCAGGACCATAGGGCTGAGGCCTCTAAGGGCTAGCAGATGGGGCCACAGCCATCAGAAGGCCCAGGAGAGATGAGCCAGCCCAGCCCAACCACCTCCTCAGGCCACGTGCCCAGGACATGAGAGATTCTTTGGGAGGCAGAGCATCCACCAAAACGTGGCCTTAGTACTGCAGTGTGACATGCACAAGTAAAGCCACTGACAACAGAGTACTTTACAGGGACCGGAAACGTCTAGCCCTTTAGCTCCTTTTTCCCTCATTCCCACATAACCCCTTGGGATCTGGAGATGCCTGTGATAATAGCCATCCCCCACATAGCGCTCTCTACACACCAACCCATCCCCCAAGCTTTGGGTGGCGGAACTCTGAACTTGGTCACTGAGCATTCCAAACCCTACTCATCACCCTCCTTTCACAGAAAAAGAATCTGAGGCATGCAGCTGTTGACAAGATCCCCCAGCTGGAAAGTGGGGGAGCCTGGACTTGAAACGAAGTGGCTTGCCTCCAGAGGGCGCTCTCACTCAAAGTTCTGTTGCCTCAAAACAGCACAAGGTTCACTTACCGATTTCTATGTTTTAAATGAACATATAGTAAGAGTCATTTTTTCCATTGTGTAGATGTACCATAGTTTTTTGATCCAATCATCTGCTGACGGGCACCTGGGCTGTTTCCAAATTCTAGCTATTGTAGATTGTGCTGCTATGAACATAGGGGTGCATATATCTTTTCTGATACTATGCTGCCATAAAAAAAAAAAGGAATTCTCATCATTTGCAGCAACCTGGATAGAACTAGAGAACATCATGCTGAGTGAAATAAGCCAGTCAATGAAAGAGAAATACCACATGGCCTCACTCATTTATGGGTATTAAAGAACATTATAATCTGACAAACCAAAAGTCAGATATAAAGACAGTAAAGCAACAAGCAGACTGTAAAATTACAGCAGGGACAGTAGGGAGATCTGGGGGAGATAAGAGATCAACCGAAGGACTTGTATACATGCATATAAGTACAACCAATGGACACAAAACTCTGGGGAGGGAGGGTATGTATGGGAGGGGGGGAGTTAAAATATGTACACAGATAATAATTTAATAATAAAAAATAAATAAATTTTAAAAAAGGAATATATCCCAAAGCTCTTTCTGTATCAGTACCAGATAGTCCTCATTTTCTTTATTGCTGCATATTACTTTATTATATGGATGTACCATAGTTAGTTTAGGCAACTCCATATTGTTAATACTTGAGTTATTTCTAATTCTTGATACATAAATAATACCACAATGAAAAAAAAAAAAAAGGTCATTTTTTCAGTTACAATTCTGGGAGTTTTGACAACTGTATTCAGTCATGGAACCAGCACCGCAATCTAGGTTCAATCGAGATTCAGAGGAGTCTCACTGTCTTCAAAACTCATTCATGCTGCCCTTTTCAAGTCATCCCCACCCTTAGCCCCAACCCCAGGCCCAGCCCCAGCCCCTGGCAACTGCTGACTTCTCTCCTGAATCTCTTCATCAACAACACATTTTTAAGGAGAAGTGTATTTTGCCCAGGACTTCACCCTACCCCACAGCCATGGGCCCTGGAGCCTGGGGGTAACATGAATTGAGACAGAAAACATGAGTGACAAAACCTTGGAGTAGCTTTTGACATGTGACTCCACATAACTGGAATCAAATAAGGTGTGGACAAGCTCAGCTTGAATAAGGAAACTTCACAAAAATTCACTGAGTCCAGAGCATACACTGCCACATCTTCTCACTCCTGCCTGCCAAAGTAACAGTGATCACCATTTGACACAGTATCACATGGCAGAGAATAATGTGGGACCCCTACCTCACACCATCTACAAAAATTAATTCACAATGGATCCATGACCTCACTGTAAGATCTGAAACAATAAAACTCTTAGAAGAAAACATGACATTGAAGGTTTCTTAGATATGACACTTAGGAGCACAGGAAACAACAACAACAATAGCTAAATTATACTTCATTAAAAGTAAGATTTTTTGTGCACCAAAGGACACTATTAACCAAGTAAAAACAAACAATTCACAGACTGAATAAAATATTTCCAAGTCACATCTATAATAACAAAAGGATAATATGCTAATTAGACTGGATGTCATTTCAGACGTCCTTCTGGACAAAGCTGGGGCTGGGGGGAAGCCCAGGTCCTTGGTGCCTGCGGGCAGCCAGAGGGAAGCCAGCCTGGGTCAGAAAGAGTCAGAAATGAAGAATACAATATCTGAAATGAGAAATATACTAGAGATAATCAAAAGCAGGTTAGATAAAGCAGAAGATAAAATCAGTACTTGGAGGACAAAATCAAAGTAAGCATCCAAGCAGAACATCAAAAAGAAAATAAATTTTTAAAAAATGAGGAAAGTCTAAGGGACCTCTAGGACAACATCAAACATAACATCACTTCATAAGGAGAAGAGAGTGAACAAGGTATAGAAGCCTGTTTGAAGAAATAATGACTGAAGCCAAAACCGGTTTGGCTCAATGGATAGAGCGTCGGTCTGCGGACTGAAAGGTCCCAGGTTCGATTCCGGTCAAGGGCATGTACCTTGGTTGCGGGCATATCCCCACTAGGGGGTGTGCAAGAGGCAGCTGATCGATGACTCTCTCTCATCAATGTTTCTAACTCTCTATCTCCCTTCCTCTCTGTATAAAATCAATAAAATATATTTTTTTAAAAAAGAAAAAGAAATAATGACTGAAATTTTCCCTAACCTGGTGAAGGAAAACATCACACAAGTTGAAGAAGCACAAGGAGTCCCCGTCAAGATTAATCCAAAGAGACCCACATCAAGATACATCACAATTTGGGTCTTGTGTCACTTGGGTATTAGTTGGCAGGAGGTAAGATGCTAGGATTTTCCTGTGAGCATCTGTTTGGAATAATGGAATTATGGATCCAAGTTTTATTTATATGTTTCCATTTTGCCTGGGGTATTGCTAAAGTTATGGTTTTGGGTTTGCAGTTTCATGACATCAGGGGTTATTATGTTTCCACTCCTAAAGGGAGTTCACTTGACCAAATTTTAGCAGATTGGTCCATGTGCAGCCATAGGAATTGGTTTTCTATTGCAATATTGCTTGGCCTATGTATACTTTATACTATGAGGGAAAATGGCCCCTGGGTGGTTTCTCAAATTTCTACACTATCATAACACTGGAATTGTTTTTCCAGGGAAATGGGACAAAATCCTTTATGCCTAGGCATTTATGTCTTTACATAATAAGAATTTGGCAGAGAGAGAGAGAGAGAGAGAGAGAGAGAGAGAGAGAATAAATTAATTATGCAGAGAAGCAAATTTGCTTCAAAAACTCTTCCTGATAATAAGACATGGGAAGAAAGGAAAACAAGATGAGTTGCTTTAATGCTCTGGAACAGGAAGATCAGAATTAGCAGCAGGAAAAATTCCCTTGCCAACACCGCTGCTGCTAGGTGCCGCTGAAGTAGGGCCTAGAGGGGGACAGGCCCACCCCTGTATGAGGAAGGAATGGTCTTCCCCTGGAAGACCCTGCAAGGCACCCAATTTGGCCAGAGAGCATCCCTACCAGGAGTAGAGCAATTACCTATGAAGCGATGCCGCATAGGTGAATAAACCGGGAAGGCCAGCCTGCTGTCTGCAATCCGGCCCATATTTCATTTTCCACTTCAGATTTACTGCATTGAAAGAATTCCAACCCCTCATATAGGGAGGATCCTCAGAGAATGGCAGATCTTATCACCTCCATTTTGCCACTCGCCATCCGGACTGGACAGGTGGAGACCTGGGTCTCCTGGAGAATTGCAGAGGGTGCATATTGGAGGGACTTGGGTGTCTAAGCAAAGGAGCCTGAATGTGGTACAAGCCATTCAGCAGAAGCCAAATGAAAATCCAAATTCTTAGGAAGGATCTATTGGACCTATTGAAGGCACACTGATGCCAACCCACAGACACGGGAAAATGTCCAGATGGTAAACATGACTTTCCTTGGGCAGAGCACCCCAGATATCAGAGGGAAGCTTCAGCATTTGGACAGGGCATTGGGGATGAGTCCCTCCCAGCTGGTGGATATAGTCTCTAAAATTTACCATGCCTGGGAAGCAAGGAAATTAAAGCAGGCCACCGATTTCTTAGAAACAGTGTGGGGAGGCCAGAAAGAGAAGTGGGACCTGCAAAAAAGGGGAAGGACCCACTAGGCACCAATCAATGCCCCTGTTGCAAGAAGGAGGGCCACTGGAGAAAGGACTGCCTGGAAATAAAAAGAAGAAGAAGAAGAAGAAGAAGAAGAAGAAGAAGAAGAAGAAGAAGAAGAAGAAGAAGAAGAAGAAGAAGAAGAAGAAGAAGAAGAAGAAGAAGGAGAAGGAGAAGAAGAAGAAGAAGGAGAAGAAAAGAAAAGAAGAGGAGGAGGAAGAGAAGGAGGAGAAGGAGGAGGAGGAGGAGGAGGAGGAGGAGGAGGAGGAGGAGGAGGAGGAGGAGGAGAAAAGAAAAAAGATAAATACTCACCAAGAAATGTTAGAAATGACAAATCTGACGATGGCCGAAACCAGTTTGGCTCAGTGGTAGAGCGTTGGTCTGCAGACTGAAAGGTCCCAGGTTTGATTCCAGTCAAGGGCATGTACATTGGTTGCGGGCACATCCCCAGTAGGGGGTGTGCAAGAGGCAGCTGGTCGATGTTTCTCTCTCATCAACATTTCTAGCTCTCTATCCCTCTCTCCTCCTCTCTGTAAAAAATCAATAAAAATATATATTTTTAAAATTCTGACGATGAGTGAAGAGGCTCAGGGGTCTCCCGCGGACACCTCCCACAGGATACTATCTTCCCACAGGAACCCAGGGCACAAATGACAGTAGGAAACAAGCTGACTGGCTTCCTTATAGAGCAGCCCTCCGTTATCTTCTCTGATGGAGAGGAACTGCCGTCCAGCTGGAGCCTATGGCAACTTAACCCCCTCTGTGTGGGCACCAAGCCCCTGCTTCATCACAGCGGAGAGCCTCTGAGTAAATAGTCAGGAGGAAGGCTGTGGGTTTCAAAGGTAATAAAACACACCAACACTGGCGAAAGTTAATTAAAGCTGTACAAGAGTTTACTCGGAGGGCCTTTGAGTTCAAGCCAAACCACAAAAGCTTGGAGAAATTCATGAAATTCACACTTGTCCCAGCTTGGCCATCCTCAGAGACACTAATAAGCCATCAACAATCAGTGCAAGTTTACTCTTTCTTTCTTTCTTTTTTTTTTTAACATATATATTTTTTTTTATTTTCTAACAGAGAGAAAGAGAGAGGGACAGAGAGTTAGAAACATCGATGAGAGAGAATTATCGATCAGCTGCCTCCTGCACAACTCCCACCAGGGATGTGCCCGCAACCAACGTACATGCCCTTAACTGGAATCAAACCTGGGACCTTTCAGTCCACAAGCCGACACTCTATCCACTGAGCCAAACCGGTTTTGGCTACTCTTTCTTTAATGACTTAATTTGCAAAAGCAGAACATTTCCCAGCCTGCAGAAAGAAGCCAAAGACTGCTGAAATCCCTCCGCTGTTTATGGAGGAGGCCTGGAGCTGGAGCAGGTTCCAGAACAGGGCGTGGGTGTGGGTGTGTGGGGGGAGGAGGGCCTATGGCAGGCACATAGGAGGAAGTCCCAGAGTCCCAAGGAACAAGTTGGGAGACACCAGTTCTCAGGCAAGGCCATGCTCATGGCTTAGATCACAGCGCCACCAAGTAGACAACATTCTCCCCACACGTGCAACCGCTCTGGAGAACTGTGTGAACTTTATTATTCACAGAAAAATAGAAAGACAAAATAAGGTCTTCTGGCCTCACCACTCAGACAACCACTATCAACTTTAAAAAATAAAATGCAGACAGAACATAAAGGTCTCAGAAGCTCATCAGGTATCCTCTCACGGACATGGGTTTTTGTTTCTTCTACACAGTGTTTAAGTCCCTGCGACTCCTTCCGAAGCTCAGCTGGGCAAAGCTTTGTGACTTTTGCTCCCGGTCATTCCAGTTGGTATGTCAGTGCCTCTACCTCTGCTTCTCCCAGCAGCTCAGGCCATCAGCAGGGACCCCCGTTGCCATCCTGGCATCTGCAGGTTGTCCAGAGCTCCCGAGTCCCCCTCACCTGATCCCAAGTCTAGCCAGTGCCCGCATGACTGGCACAGAAAGCCACAGGCGGGGGCACCAGGTCCAGAGGGGAACAGGCAATGGGGAGGACCCAGAAGCCAGGGCACACTGCCAGGACCTGCGCTCCAACTCAGCAGATCTTCTCACAACTTCTCACCCTGTTTCCTGTGTGTGAAATGACGGTGTGGGGATGGAATGAAGAAATGGTCATGAAGTGCTGAGGCCATAGTAAGTGCTGTCAGTACGTCCCCTCTCATTATTGTCGTTTCTATCAAGGAACAGCATTTGCTAACGGAGCCCTGGGACCCGCTGAGACTCAGACAGGCGGCACGAGGAGGAAAGCTCAGGATCCGAAGGTGACAGGATGTCTCAGATGTCCAGTTTGCTTCTAGGCTGCGTGTCTGGACAGATGGGGCTAGGACTATGTAAATACGGGACAGTTCTTGGTCCCGTATATGAGCTCCACATAGTGCAAGTGCGAGCTGGAGCAGGGCAGGCACTGGGCCTCAGAGCAGGCAGGCCCTCAAGGCCCACAGGGTTTTGTGGTGTCGAGTCCCACACTGGAGTCAGGTCTGCACCCCTGGGAACCTGGCCTGCATCGCAGGGGTTCGGTGGCTTGGAGGGGAGTGGGCTGCACCCTCCCCCGCCTTCCCACCTATATCCAAGCTCCTGCACCACCACCCCCTCTCCTACTCTACCCTCCCACCCAGCAGCCAGCTTCTCCTCTGAGATGCCAGGCCTCCCAGGCCTTTCAGTGAGGGCTCTAGGCTGACAAAGAGCACTGGGTCAAAAATCAGAAGGATGCTTTTCCTGAGATTAAATGCATTTGCTCAGGTTGCAGAACCCACCAAAATTGGCCTGACCCCATGCTTAGTCCTGCTCCATGGAAACAACAAATGGACAGATCTTGAAAGTGTCCTCAAAGGGCTTGCCAGGCCCTTCCCTCTGGACAACGCTCTGTCCTACAGCTGTGTACCCTAGAACGCCAGGGCTCTCGAATATTCCAGAACTAAGCATAAGGTCCCCGGCTACTGAGCAGGTGCATTGGTGAACAGTCCCCTCTGCTGGGGACAGCATGGCAGTCGATCCAGACCTTGGCTCAGCCTCAGAGCTAAATGCAAAGCCTGGCTCTCAAGTACAGGAGCTGCGTGGCCTTATGCAAGTGACCTCACCAACCTGAACCTCAGTTTTCTCATCTGTAAAGTGGGGACACTCACACCCATCTTTAAGGGTTATGAGGACAATCAACTGAGTCAATTTGCTAATGTGCATACAGGAGGCGGTCAATAAATGACAGCTGTTCTGATTATTTCCATCTACCCAACCACACTACCCCAGGCCACCCTCACACCTTTTCTGCCTCTTCCTGGCACCCCTCTCTGCCCACAGCCGGGGAATTGCTGACCTCCTAGGGTGGGGATGGACAGCCACCCAGCTGCAGGCAGCCACACCTCTGACATGCTTTTTGGGGGGAATGGTTTTTCCAGTCTTATAGGTGCCTGACTGACATCGGCTCCTTTCACCATAGCAGGGACTGTGCCAGGGGCATGTTTCCTTGGCCTCTGTCTTCAGGTGAGGCAACAGGCCTGGGGCTACCTTCCCACAGGCTGGTGTTGGCCTTTCATAAACCATAAGGCCCCGCTTGTGTCCTCTGTGCAGCTGTGAATACCAAGACTCCGGAGCCTCAAGTCATTGAAGCTGCTGAGCTGGAGCACAAGGCCAGCGGGCTGGGTAGCAGGTCCACTGACAACCACTGGAGGCAACTATGTGGGGCCTGACCTAGCAGGAGCCCTCTAACGGAATGCCTCCTCATTGGACTCAAAACCCGGGGCAGGCTGCAGCAGGTCACTCCCCCAGCACTCTGCAGGGCTTGCCATTCACTTCTCCGCCCTGCCATTCCCTCACTAGAACCCTCCCTCTATCCCGAGCCCCATTAAGAGGTCAGAGCCCTCTGGGCAGAGGTGGCTCCATGTCGCCATTGCTATTAATCTGGGCATCTGCACACTAGACCTGCTTTCTAAAGGCCCTGAGAAGTCCCACAGATCTTGTGCATATTTATGCAAGGAATTTGTGGGTGCACACCTGGCATCTGAGAGTTTGGGAACTACAACGCCAGCTATGAGCATGGAGACAAAACAGCTTCCTGTCACTGGGCAATAAGGATCACAACGCTGTCCTCCACATCACCTAAACCCCAAAAGAAGTCTGAGAGGTAAGCACCTCTCTTTTTCTTTCCTCCTTTTTTTCTTGTTTTGTAACAGACAAGGATACTGAATGTGGAGAAGTCCAATGACCCACCCAATGTCCACAGCTAGACCACGAAGCTCCATCCTATGGCTTTTCAGGAACACAATGTTCTGCAGGTGAGGGAGGGCTGCGGCTCCCACTACACAGAAGCGCCGTGGCACTGGCTGTCCTTCCTGGGGCTTTGTGGGGTAGGAAGGGCACTTTCTGCAGCAGGGCGGTGAAGCAGGGACCAGGAGCTGGGAGATTGGCCCCACCATTGCCACAGCCCAAAGAGGATGGGATGGAAGTATCATCATCACTATAATCATTGCATCATTATAAACTTAACATGTATGAATATTTGGTGTGTTTCAACCTCCTATTGTATTCTTACTGATGCTAAGTTGTCCCCTTGGGCCAGTGGGAGCCTCTTCAAGTCAACTCCCGTGTTCTTTTACCCTCTAGGTCCATCCATACTATCGCAGATGGTAAGATATTCTTTTTTATTGCCGAGTAACATTTCATTGTATATATGGACCAGTTTTTTTTATCCACTTATCTATTGATGGGCACTTGGGTGGCTTCTATATCTTGGCTACTGTAAATAATGCTGCAATGGCACTTTTTTTTCCATTTTTTTATTTTAAGAGTTGTATTTGTTTTTGTTTCTTGGTTGGTTGGTTTAAGATTAGTGATTTTCTGCTGCTATTTCCTTGTATATGGTAAGGTTTTTAACTACAATTTTGAGATGTTTGAGATGAACCTGAAGTACATATGTTTTTTTTGAATTCGTGTTTTGGGTTCTTTAGATACATATCCAGAAGTGAAATTGCTGGGTCATTTAAAAAAAAAAAAATTTAGGGCTGTCCATAATGTTTTCCATAATGGCTGCACCAATCTGCATTCTCACCAACAGTGCACGAGGGTTACCTTCCACATCCTCAGGAACACTTTTTTGTTGAGAGTTCTTTTGACATGACCTTGATGATATTCAATGGCTTCCCTGATCTCTGGGTAGACCAGCTGTTCCAGGCTCACCTTGTGCATTTCCTGTCCTGGCCTGGAACCACTGTTTCTCCCAATAGCTTTGGCTCCTTCTAGTGAGAAGGTGCATCTAAAGGTGCTCACTGCCACCTCCTGGGTTATTTTTTGCAGGCATCTTCAGTGGGGAAAGTTAATGCGTGTTTGTATTAGTGTTGGTAAGTGTGGCAGCCATATTCTAATGTTACCTTCCTAATGCCTGCCCTCTTATTTGCAGGCCTGTAACACTGTCCTTTGGCTGGCTTTAAAGAAGTGCATGGCCACATTGGTGCCTTTCAACAGACACTTGAACTTGAAAAGGGATCATTTCCCAGTTCAGCCCTCAAATGCACCTGGATTGCAGTGTGATGAGGCCTGAAGAAGAGAACCCAGCTCAGCTGTGCCCAAATGGTGACCAACAGTTATTGTGAGCTAACAGATGTGTGCTGTTTTAAGCTGCTAACTTTGTGGTCATTTGTTATGCAGCAATTGATAACTCATCCAATAACAATATACTTCATTGGATTTTCCTTTCAATGCAAAAGAGATCCATGATGGAAGCAACAAGACAAGTACCCTGAGAGCAGGGCCTGCCTGGAATTCACACAGCAACGTGTCTGTGCGAGATGTGTCCCCTCAAGTGAAATTTAACTGTTGAATCAACTGTGTAGCCTCCAGCTATGTCCCACAAGCTTTAAAAAAAAAAAAAAATGAGATGGCAGGAAGGAAGCTCAGAAGAGACTCAAAGAGAGTCCAGGGTCCCTGCCTCCTAAACTGCACCTGCCTCCTTTCACCCCAGGAGGAGGCGAGGAAGAGCCCCCAGGTGACCCAGGTTGGGGATAAGGGGACCCACACCCCCTCTCACCACCAAGGTCTATAATTCTGTTAACTGCTCAAATTAGACAGACAGCACTTCCTGCTCACCCAGCAAGAGGCAGGAGGCTCCCAGCTATGTGGGTTGGGCCTTAGAAGTCCTGGCTCTGGAAGTTCTGGCAAAACCACAGTCAATGGTTTCCTAACCAGCAGAGGGATGGATCTGAGAGGGTGCTCACATCCACTGGGGAAGAAGAGTGTGCACACTCTCTGACTCACTCAGCCACAGGCTTCCCTCACCCACCTTGTGTCCCTCCAGCATCCATTCACACCCTGGGGACTAGGAATCTCATGTAGGAGCCCTGCTGTAAGACCAGTTAGTGGACCAAGTCATGTTCTTCGCATGGTGGGATGACAACTGGACAAAGCCAGCAGTGGGCACAGCATGGAGGCCAGGAGGACATTGAGCATATCCACAAGAAAGGAAGACAGGAGGGGCAATAGAAGGGGTTCAGTCAGTGCCTCCTAAACCTTAGAGGCCAAAAGTTCTCCCGGAGAGCTTGTGAGTAGATTCCTGGGCCCCACTCACAGAGAGTCTGGCTCATAAGATGTGGTGAGGCTTGAGAATTTGCATTTTCAGGAAATGCTGACTCCACTTCCAGTAGAAAAGGGTTAAAGGATGGATAAGGAATGAATGAATGAATGAATGAGACTCAGTACTGAGCCCATCACCTCCGCAGCACTTTAGGCATGCCTTGGATAGAATAGAAATAGTTCATATAGCATACATACACACAATCACACACCTGCACATGTGTGCACACACATGCTCACGTGCAGAGGTACACATATAATGCTTTTCAACCAGATTCCCAGGAATACTCAGACACATAAACATATAACATGCAAGCAAAGAGACATAGATACACAAATATACACTCACATACATAGACATCCATATAGGCAGAGATACATGTGCACAAATGTATCAGTCAGGATTCTCAGAGAAACAGAACCAATTGGGTATGTGTGGGTGTGTTAAGAGATTTACTATAAGGAACTGCCTCCCACAACTGTGGAGGCTAAAAGGTCTGACCAGGAAAGCCAATAGCATGGTCCCAGCTTGAGTCCCAAGGCCTGAGAAGTGGTGTCAGTTCCAGCTGAGTCTGAAAGCAGAAGACGATGTCCTGGCTTGAAGACGTCAGACGGAGAAGTCTTTCTTAGTTGACCTTTAATTCGACTCAGGCCTTCAGCTGACTGGGTGAATCCCCCCACAATGGGAGGGCAATCGCTTTACTCATTGCAGGGTTTCAAATGTCAGTTTCCTCCAGGAACATGCTGCAGACACACCCAGAATCACATTTAACCAAACATCTGAGCACCTCGTGGCCCAGTCCAGCTGACATATAGAATTGACCATTACAACATGCCCACACAAATACACACCCGTGCACATGAGCACATACACACTCATTTGTACACACTCAGGAAAACACACACATTCATTTTCAAACCATATCAAGATTGAAACAAAGATAGACTCCTGGACACACAGGCATATACACAGAGACGCAAACAGACACACACACATCTACATATATGACATTACACACACACACACACACACACACACACATACTTTCCCTGGAGGACCCTCTAACCATGCTGTGTGACATCTGCTCCTTCCTGCCATGCATTCTGTGACGGAATGAGGGCCTCCCTGTACTGTTGTTTCCCCACCAGTGTGAGAGGGGCAGGGCTAGAGACGTGGAGGGCTGTTCCCCACATTCACAGACCAAAGAGCCACAGCCGGGGAAGACAGTGGCCAAGGAAAGTCCCAAACCGCCCTCAGCCTTGCCCAATGCTCAGAAAGCAAAAACAGCCCACAGCACCAACAGCGAGCTCTACGGCCAAACTGCCACCCAGTTGGGCAAACACCAGTCGTGTGCACTTTCCTCTCCTCCAGCCCAGTCCCCGGCCGGGAACGAATCCCAGACGTGGCACATGTGATCAAGGCACAGAGTTTGGCAAGGAGGCCTCATGCATAGCTGTTGACAGACGGAGGGTGAGCGGCCAGCACTGGCAGAGCAGGCCCAGCAGAGCACACCAGCTGCCTCAGCCGCCATGGATTACCAAATGTCACCACGCACCACGCACTGTGCTAACCACACTTTGCTGATAACAGTCCTCAGGGCAGCCAGGAACCTGGGGGACTCCCACCAGTTACATGGCTTGCCCGAGTCACATAAACCCAGATCCCTGCCTGGAATCCAACAGAACCCATCTGGATTCATCAGGGGTAGATCTTCCCCTAGATCAGTGGTTGGCAAACTCATTAGCCAACAGAGCCAAATGTCAACAGTACAATGACTGAAATTTATTTTTGAGAGCCAAATTTTTTAAACTTAAACTTCTAATGCTATTTCTTCAAAATAGACTTGCCCAGACCATAATATTTTGTGGAAGAGCCACACTCAAGGGGCCAAAGAGCCACATGTGGCTCGTGATCTGCAGTTTGCCAACCTCAGCCCTAGATAGCATTAACATGCAAGTTCTGGTTCAGTATCTGCCTGTCCAACCGCCCCTTCCCCGGGGAATGTGTTACACGCGCTGTCCAGGTGGCGCTGGGAGCACTGAGGCTCGGGCACCTCCTGCATTGCCCATGAGCTGCCCATACAGCTGGTGTCATCCAGGCCCTGAGCATTAGAAACTCCTAAATCTTCACCACAACCCATCAGAGGGAGCTAAAGCATTGGGGCTGCCTCACCCCTAAGGCCACCTGGTTTAACATTCGCAGCTGGATTTCAACAAACTTGGGCCAGTTGGCTCCAGAGCCTCAGTCCTAACTGCCGAGCTGGCAGGTAATCGGGCACCCTGCTGGGGCTAGAACCTGTGGGCCATCCTGTTCTGTCTCCTCCTTCGCCAGCTCTGAGCCGAAGCCAGGCCGTGACCCATCAGCCAGCAAACTCTGCTCCTCTCCCGCTTCCAGCACAGACGTCACCAGAGGCAGCCTGCGCCTCACCACATCCATCCCCTGACACTGCCCTCAACAGCTGCTTCGCACACGCAGGTCTGCCCACTTCCGGGCAGGGGCTGTCCACTCAGCCAGCAGGCAGGCAGTCTGCAGAGGCCGCTCAGAACCTCAGAAAAGGGCAGTCTTGGACCTGAGAAGTATGGTTTGCAAAAGGAATTCCAAGTGATTCTGCCTCTGGAAAATCCCTGCTAATTTTTTTAAGGCCATGTCTCTTCTGGGTGCTTTGAGGGGGTAGAAGATAGAGGTGGCTTGTTCACAGGTCTTATTCTCTTCCTCCTCCCCTTGTAAAAAAGAATCATCGCACCCTGGAAACTTGAATAAAGGAAGTGGTTGACAGTGCAGCCGATAGATGGGGAGATGAAGAGCTTCTGGTCAAATGATTTAGCAAGAAACTACCGCCCCTGCCAGTAACAAGGCAGGCAGCCCCTCTGGGCGGGGCAGTTTGCAGGGCCCCCCACCATGCGCCCCAGCACCGCCCCCGGGGCCCACAGCCGACACTGCCTTCCCCGAAGCTATGCGGCTGGCCTGCGCGCTGCTTGCCTTGGGCAGCCTGGTCTTAAGCGCCCCCGGGGACCTGACCCCAGGTAAGCAGAGGGTGCGCCTGGCTCCTGCCTCTCTAGGACACGATGCCCAGGCTGCGGTAGGGGCCAGGGGCCATGTGCTCCTCCTCCCATGCCCAGGCCCCGAAGCACAGTCCTGGGTGGGCAGCCCCAGCAGAGGTGTGGCTGCGAGGCTTGGGGCCCCAGGACTGGCAGCCGCTGCCTTCCAGGGGCCCTAGGGGTCCGGGAATGGGGTTTGAGTGCCGTCTGGAGATGAGGGAAGACTTCTGTTCTCAGCTGCTCCCTGATCCGGGGGAGGCTCCCCACGCCCCCCCCGCATGGGGACAGAGGAATGGGGGTGGGCAAGCAGTGTCTGTCTGATGCCAGCCATGCTTGCTTGCTGGCTGCTGCCCTGTGACTCAGCTCTAAGGACCTGGTGATCAGACACTGTCACCCTTCCTGCCCAGCCAGGGCTGGGGGGAGGGGAGGAAGAGAGGGGTAGCCTTGGCTCCTGGAAACTGAGGCACAGCTGGGGTTGGCGACTTGCCCCCAGTTCACACGGCCAGTGACCCCCCTGCCTACACACACACACACACACACACACACACACACACACACACAGATGGAGGTGCCTTCCCAGTACCAGAAGCATAGGCCCTGGGTGATGGTGACGGCCCCTGTCTCACCTCCTTGAACCTCTGAGGAAGCTGGTGCTGGAGGCCGGGATGACCTCCTGGGGTTACAGCCGCGGCGTGGGGGGCAGGGGCGATGCCCAGGCGGAGGCTGGTTCCTGCCCTCCGCGTTCTTCAGGGAGGGGCTGGAGCTGGCCAAGGAGACCAGGTGGAGGGTGTTCAGGCAGGACAGTACACGGGGCCAGCCCCAGCGCCACTCAGTCTGTGGAGGGGTCACCCTGCTCCTGGTGGCTCTGTCTCAGGGGCTATGGGAACAGGTTCCTCTGCCTTCCCCCAACCCCCTGCCTGTCCTGATGGGGTGCCACTGCCTTCCTGTGCCCCCCCTAGACAGGCCAGGGGGAGCACACTCCTCAAACCTCAGTTAGGGGGCTCAGGGACGCGGTGCCTGCCTTCTCAGCTGTCCTGGGTGCAGTTATTCAGGCTACATGGAAGCTCCATCTGCTTGCCTCAGCTCCATCCCCTAACGGAACAGGGGCAGGTTCAGGACGCATGGAGAATCCTTAGCCGACTCGTAGCACCCTTTCACCAGAGCTGCCCCCCTTAGTCTCAGAGTCATCTTGGCATTGCCCATAGCAGCTGCCAAAATATACTTCTTGGATGAGGAAAAGGAGAGCATGGTCTCTAGAACTAAGCGTGCCCTGCACTCCTCTGAGCCTCGGTTTCCTCACCTGTAGAATGGGCACCCAAGCTCGGCCCCTGAAGAGGTATGAGAGGGGTTACAGAGCAGGCTTCTCCTGCTCCCCCCACCCCCCAATCCCCCACTAACTTCAGCTCCCCTGCACAGGGCACAGGTCCCACACAGTGCAGAGGACAGCAGGCAGGCGGGCTGACTCCAGGTTGGGGTCCAGGGACCTGTTTGTTTTCTTCCCTGAAGGGGAGTCACCTCTTTGGGATCTTTTCCTTCACGATCGGCCCTTCCCTGTTAATTTCTCTTGCATTATCCTAGAACTGGTGTGACTTTTCAACTTTTTGTAAAATTAAAAATGGGGCTTTTATTGTTTGTTCAGGCCCCTGTGCTGACTTGAAACTGACATTTTAGGACACATGTTAACTAAAAAGAAAGTCACATCAATATTTTTCATAACTTCTTTGTAACTTTACCAAAATCCCTTAGAAACTAGCATTACATACTATTCGTCTGAGGTTCAGCCTCACCTGATTTCATTTCATTGTTTTAATGCTGCTAAATTCAAGCAAAAGCAATGGTAATACATTTTATTTTAAAAGGTTAACGGTGGTTACCTTGGAGAGACTGAGATATACAATTTTTGTTAAACTGTCTGTATTTTTCAAATTTCCTACCCAAAATAAGTAAACTTACAATCAGAACAGGCAATGCCTGTCTGAATCCACAGTGTGACCATGTAGTAACTGGAAATTGCTGTGTACACAGACTTCAGTGGTGAGCAGAAGCCAAGCTCTTTCCCCAAACGGTTCTTGTTAAAAACGGAGAGTCAGGAGCACAGCCCCAGGAGGAGCGTCCCCACCTTGTTGGCATCAGTGGGCGTGGCCATAGGAGCCACGTGGGGAGCGGGGAAAGGAAGATTCCGGGCCCGCGCAGCCCAGCTCCTGGAGCTCTAGGGACAGAAACAGTTGTCATGCTTCAGTCTTCAGCCGCTCCAGTGAGGGCTTCCGCTTCTGTGAGGAAGTCATTGGAGGGCCGGACGACGGCAAAGCAGAATCTCAGGGACGCTGTGTGGAACGAGTGGGGGAGCTCTCGGCAGCAGAATCTCTAAGCGGGGAGCTTGTGGGGTCTGCGCTGCTGCTGCCCTCACACCGCCGCCTCTCCACTTCCTGTTGCTTGGGCACCCCTGCCGCTGCTAACCCTGCCTACCTCTGCAGCACCCAAGGCCCTGCCGCCCCGATGGCAGTCACCACCACGTGTGGCTACAGAGCCCCTGACACCAGCTAGGCCACCGAAAAGCTGAACTTGGCACCATTTAATTTAGCGCATGAAATAAAATTGCTGCCTTCAGTGCCTGCCTGTGGGGCAGCTCCGCTTGGACCATGCTAATTTTTCAGGAACATCTGGGGAAAGTTTTAGTATAGAGAAGCAGGTCACAGACCTAAAAGCCCTCTTCCCACACTCCCTCCCCCCGATTTATTTAGATTTTCCCCTGAAACTTTTTTTAATACACAAGCAGTACATGACCATTGTAGTAAAAATGACAAATTCAACAGGAGCCACCAACCACAGAAGGCCATGTTCATGAAGACCATGTTGCAATCCATGCAATTCACGCATGCTCTGGGTTTTTTACATCTCTCCCTCTGTTTTTCATAATAAAAGCCAGTGTTCATAACCTGGATGAGCACACACCCACCCCGGGCCAGCCTGGCCTCTGAGCGTTTCTCCCCACCCCCTCCTCGCTTCAGAGTGAGCCCTCTGCCCCAGGGCCCCCTCTCAGGCCCTCCATCCAGGTCCGTGTGAATGGCTCAGCCCCACCTGCCCCCCACTGCGGACAAATCCCTGCACAGCTCCTGCCTTTCTCACTCGCCACGCTAATGGTTCTCCTGCCTGTTTATTTGCGGAATATGAGCTCCAGCGAACGTTAGCTTCTGCACCCGCTGCCCAGGCAGGATGAAGAGGGCCCAGCCCATGGGGACGGAACAAAGGAGTGAAGTTGGGTTCTTCCTCGGGGAGGAACCTTGGGGAGGAGCCCCGGGTCTGCCTAGGCCTGCTGCTGGGGAGCTTGGAGGGAGGATGTGGGGTGCCGAGGAGGGTGCCGGGGTCCCTGGTTCTGCCTGGCTGTCAGAGGCTGGGACGTGGTGGTAGGGGAAGCCCTCAGGTTGCTTTCCCCATCTTTTATCCAAACATGGGCCTCCTCGGGACAGGAAGTGCAGGCCTCCCTCCCGCCCGCCCTCCACCATGTGCCGGTTCCATAAAGGAGCCATGCGCGATGAAGTCACCCAGGCCTGGCCCTCTCCTCAGACGGAAAGAGGCGGCACAGGGGAGGGGCACCAGGCGCTCTGGTGCTGCCTAGGGAACCGGGCCCCTAGGAGAGAGGCTTGGAAGCTGGGGAGATGCCGACAAGAGGCCCCAAGGTGGAGGAAAGCAGCAGCAGCCTCCTTGTCAGTGAGAAGGCAGGACCAGCCTGGGGCACTTGCTTGTTGGTGACAAGCTGAGGAGTCGGGGGCCAGAAGTCGGCCTTGAAGGACAGCTGGAGTGACTTCTCCTGACACCCTGAGGCTACTTCCTGTCCCGAGGCTCTGCCACCTGCAGACATGTCAGGTTTCCTTTAACACGCATTGGAAATACCCCTGGGTTCTGAAGGAGGCTGTGTGGGCAGGGACAGGAACTGGATCCAAGCCATCATTGTAACACCCACTTCGCCTGATCCTCAGCTTTCAGTAAGAGCAGCCATGGGGATTCACAAGAATTGCACTGTGGGGTGAGGGCTGGACGGGCCAGGGAGGGTGGACAGCAGAGCAGAGGGTAGGTGGTGAGGGGAGGAGGGATCGGTGAGGGGAGGGCAGATGAGTGACGAACTAGACGGGCTGGGGACCACACTGGGAGCAGAGAGAACTAAGCGCCAAGGTGTGAAGCATGACCCTGGACCAAGAGCCGCATTAACAACAATGTTCTTGTCTGGTTCTGTGTTTCTCTTTCAGATGTTTGTTCCCAGATCTTTCACTCCGGTGTGTACCCAGGATTTCCCAAAACAATCCAGACCAACGACCCAGGGGTCCTCAGAGCAGCCAGATACAGCGTTGAAAGGTTCAACAACTGCACGAATGACATCTTCTTGTTCAAGGAGTCCCACGTCCACAGAGCCCTGGTCCAGGTGAGGGTCTAGTGGCCAGCATCTTCGGGGCCAGGCTGCAGCGCCCTGGCCATCTAGAATGCAAAACAGGCCAGGAGGCTGGTAGTGGCAGCCACAGAGAGCCTGCAACCAGGCCGCCAGTGTCACCAGACTTGAACAAAAAGTCCGGGACCACTTCTTACTGAAACCAACTTCTTTTGGGTGGAGCCACTGGGAGTAGCACAAAGGTGAGCTGGGGTGGAAGGGGACTAGACGTGGGCCTGCTGACGGCTTTGGGTGGGGAGAAACCAGAAGCTGGGCAACAGGAACCAAACTGGTGAAGATGCTGCCCCTTGGAGGGGCCTATTGCACCACCTGCCACAGTTGCCCCTGCCTAGGGCCCACCCCTGCCTCACCCCCTCACCAGAGCCACAGCCCCATAGGACCTTTCGATATTCTCTACCTGGGACTTATTTTACATAAGAGCACCCCCTCCCCCACACAAACCCCTCCTCCACCAGCCTTGCCTCAATGTCACACGCTGTGAAGTCATCACGGGATGGCTCGGCGATCTTTCACCTAGAGGGGACTCTACAGGGCAGAGCCAGGCCTTGGTCATCTGTGTCCTGAGAACACAGGGTCAGCTTGGGATAAGGGTGCGGAATAGTGATGAACCACAATGATGACAGGGTTGCCCAGCAGTCTCTGCCTTTACTAAGACCAGGGATAGTGTGCAGCCACTCAAAAGGAAGTTCCCGGATGTGGGAAGCCAGCTTTGGACAAAACCCACACATTCCCCTGGGTGTGGGTTCAGGAAGGAGGAAAGACTCTGCCACTGTGTACATACTATTTTTTTTAATATATCTTTTTGATTTTTTTACAGAGAGGAAGAGAGAGAGACAGAGAGTTAGAAAGAGTGATGAGAGAGAGAGATAATGATCAGCTGTCTCCTGCACACCCCCTACTGGGGACGTACCCGCAACCAAGACACATGCCCTTGACGGGAATCGAATCTGGGACCCTTCAGTCCGCAGGCGCACGCGCTATCCACTGAGCCAAACCGGTTTCAGCATGTGTACATATTATTAATGGTTGGTTACCTTTGGGTCACAGAATTATAGGTGATTTTTACAACCATGTTCATTGTTTTTGGGCAATTGCAAACTTTTTAAGAGTAGTGTATTTTTAAAAGAATTTTAAAATTGGTTTTCAGAGAGAGAGGAAGGGCGAGGGAGAAAGAGAGAAACATCAATGCAAGAGCGAAGCATCAATCGGCTGCCTCCTGTACACACCCTCCCAGGAATCGAGCATGTGCCCTGACCGAAAGTGGAACCGGCAACCTTTCGGTGCCTGGGAGGACGCCCAACCAACTGCGCCACGCGGGCCAGAGCGAGCAGCCCATTTTTATGCTTAAAAAGTATTTCCCAGAAGGCAGTCTGATGTGGGAAGAGTTTTTAATAAGATTTCCATGAAAACAGCCCGAGTGTCATCACTCCAAGGACACAGCTCCAGGACCACTGCAAGTACAAGATGCCCAGAGCCGAGTGCCCAACAGCCCCTGGGGGATGGGGAGCCTTATCCCTCCCTCTGTGACCTTGGGGACTGGGTTTCACTTGGTACGTGGTGGTGGGGCAAGACCAGGTTGTTGCCACATGCAAGTGAAGAAAGACTGTAACTGAAAATAAAATGCCCACCCTGCTGCCCGGAATGGTGAGGAGCCAGCAGACGCACTGCTTTTCCTCACCCCACGCAGAGGCCACCCAGGGCAGGTGATTGTGGGTGACCGGGGCCCGGGAGAGGGGCCAGGGCAGGACTTCACCACTGCCCTGAGGCCAGGGCGCCCCACGACAACCCGCCTCTGCCCCCTCCTGACGCCTGATGGAGAGACCTGGGCAGGAATATGTCCTAAGACAGGACACAGAGCCCCGTTTCGCCCCTGGAACCAAGAGCTAAGTCCCCAAGCAGGAATGAGAAGAGTGAATGAAGGAGAGAACCGGGAGGGCCTGGGGTCCAGTCACAGGCTTTCTTCCTACAGCGGTTTGTGTATGTCCGCATTCCCTCCCCACCTCTCACTCCCTTTCTGGAGGGCAGGGGGCAGTCCCATCAGGGCACCCTCACACCCGTCTTAAAGCCACCTCCTGCTGGGTCCAACCCAGTAACCAGGCCCTGCCCTCTGCTCTCTTTAGATAGTGAAAGGCCTGAAGTACATGCTGGACATGGAAATTGGCAGAACTACCTGCAAGAAAAACAAGCACCCCAGTCTGGACAACTGTGACTTCCAGACCAACCACACCTTGAAGATGGTGAGCAAAGGGGCCTCACTCCTCAGACCCCTCGCCACTTTCTGAGCCCCACCTCTCTCCGGGGCCCTGGGAAACACGCCTTCATTCTCTCTCTACTCCCACAGTCCCAGATTTCACTCTTGAGTCCAGGTCTTCAGCATCCAACAGGATCCTGCAGACACGGCAGACATAGAGGGGAGACCCCCTTCTCAGAGGCATAGCCACATCGGGGACAGGTTACAGCAAAAAAAGACCTTCTGAATAATTCAGAAATGTGTATACACAAGCAGAGGGAAACCAAATGCCGCAACATTTAAGAATTTGTAACTATAGGCAAAAGTATATATACTTTTTTAAAAATATATTTTATTGATTTTTTATAGAGAGGAAGAGAGAGGGATAGAGAGTTAGAAACATTGATGAGAGAGAAACATCGATCAGCTGCCTTTTGCACACCCCCTACTGGGGATGTGCCCCCAACCAAGGTACATGCCCTTGACCAGATCGAACCCGGGACCTTTCAGTCTGCAGCCCGACACTCTATCCACTGAGCCATACCGGTTTCGGCAAAAGCATATATTCTTGAATTATTCTTTCAATGTCTGTAGATTTGACTTTTTTTTTCCACAAGCACCCTCAGGGTAAGGAAAACTCGCATGCGTGCACACACATGTGCGCGTACACACACACATGTGCATGCACACACAGGCAGCAGCACTAGACACTGCAGAGCTGAGTGGCAGCCTTGGCGAGGCGGGTGGCCCCTGCGCAGGCAGCACGGTTCTCAGGGTGCCTTTCTTTGTTTCAGACTCTCAGTTGCTACTCTGAAGTCTGGGTCATCCCCTGGCTCCACAGGTTCGAGGTGCCCGTTCTCCACTGTCACTGACTGCCTCTCAGCAATCCTACGGCTGCTGTCACTTTCGAAGTAGTGTCTCCCGGCAAGCAGAATGGTAGTGCCCACAGTTCATTACAGAGTAACTGGAAGAGTGACTACCCCACAGTTAAAATACACACTTGGAATTCTCTTCTGAGCTGATGCTACTGATGCTGTGTGCCTGGATTCAGAATGTGAACACGCAGGACTGAATCCTCCAATGGAAATGTGTTGGGTTCTCAACTCCTGAAGGAGCCCCTCCCACCCAGGCCCTGGGTCCCCGATGCCGACCCGGGATCTATCCTTCCGTCTGAATGCTTGCAGCACTGGAGGAAGGGATTCAGCTGCTATTGAGCATCTTGGCCTTTCATGGATGAAGTTATAAATAAACATGAGTAAGAATTGACCATCTCAAAGCAAGGCTGCTGCGTTACTTGCTCCAGGGGGACTCAGGAAGTGAGGTGGGCAGTGAGGGGTCTCCTCATGGGGGGCCTGACCAGTCCAGTTGACTTCCGCAAAGCGCCAGGGCTTTCCAGCCTTTAGTCCATGAACACAACACCCTGGAGACCAGAGAGCAGAAACAGGCCAGCCTGTGTCCATCTCATGAACTGGCAGGGGAGGGGCACCCCACAGAGGGCGTCCACCTGCCAGCTGTGCTTCCTTCTGACGGGGGTGCCCACGCAATCCTCCCGGCTGCCTTCGAGACTCAGCAAACGTGCAGCTGTGTCTGGACAAGTGGGTACATTAGGGTGCTGGGTTAACATCCCACACATCCCCACCCGGGAGGAGCATCCCACACAGATTCACCTAAGAGAGGGTGCACCCTCACCCCTACTGACCCACCCAGGAGAGAGAGCACCCTCCCACATAGACCCACCCAGGAGAGAGAGCACCCCCACACATAGAACCATCCAGGAGAGGGGGCATCCACACATACAGACCCACCCAGGAGAGAGAGAGAGCACCCACACACACAGACACTGTCCCCCTCCCCCCAGAGAGGGAGTATACCCACATATAGACCCACCCAGGAGAGAGAGCACCCCCACACATAGAACCATCCAGGAGAGAGGGTACCCACACATACAGATCCTCCCAATAGAGGGAGCACCCCCACATACAAACCCATCCAAGAGAGGGAGATCCCCCCCACACACAGATCCCCCCAGGAGAGGGAGCACTCCCACATACAGACCCACCAGGAGGGGGAGCACTCCCACACACAGACCCTCCCAGGAGAGGGAGCACCTCACACACATAGACCCTCCCAGGAGAGGGAGCACCCCACACACAGACTCACCCAGGAGAGGGAGCACCTCACACACACAGACTCCCCTAGGAGAAGGAAGACAAGGTAAGGGTGGACATGCTGCACTGGGGGCACAGGAGGAGACCACCCAGGGTCCATGTAAGACAGGCCTCGCGCTTGCCCTGGAAGGGTGCAAGACTGGACCACAGAACAGAAGCCCAGGAGATGCCGAAGGCTGAGAGCCCCAAGGCCTCACTCAAAGATGTCCCCAGACACACCGTGCCAGAAAGCCTGGTGCAGATGCAGGCCCCCCTCTGGAGTTCTTCCTGCCGAGGCCCCCTTCAAACTATGGGCTGGTACAAAGTATATTGTTGCCTTTAAAAATATACATGGACCTGATCATTCACAGGAAAAAGGAAATCCTCATTGGATATGTATGGCAATTTAGCACACGTCATAAACTTGATCAATGTGAATAACCAAAATGGATGAACCACAGCTTCCTTCATTGATGACAGAAAACTATAATTCCAAATTCTCAATGTTTTTTGTTACCTTGATTCATCGCCTTCTAGTCATTTAATTCAGGGGCAGGAGTAGCAACTATGACACAAGACATATAATTTATCCTATGATTCCAAAGGGCCCTGAAGGCAGTCCTTTCATAAAGATAAGTGAATTCACTCCATGCTGTTGACCCCCTACATGAACAAGAAGGCAGGAGCACTAACCCCAAGAGTGTAAGCAGGCGGCTTCAGGACACGGCTCATGGGGGCCTGTGTGACTTCGGCAAGATGATGCAGCAAATGAGGAGGACCCCAGATTCTGAGCTCTTAGTCAGTTCTCACTTACACGTAAGTACAGACCAGAGCTCATCAAGGCCAGGCCTGTCCTAAAATTACTCAGACCTCCAGACACCCCACGCCACTGGCCTTACAGGCAGGTCAGAAATGAGAATTCATACAAAGGAAGCTGTTGGGGAGGGCTACCTCGCAGCCTCACAGCACCCCTGCTAGGAGCTGCATTCCCCACCCCACCACCGCCCCTGCCCAGCCAGAAGGCTATGGGCTAACCTTCCCTCCTGGCAGGGAAGAGAAAGCCTCAAACCCCATCTCAGAACTCTGAACCCTAACGTATACCCACAATTTTCACACCACCACTTGTGTCCAGGAATTTACTGCCTCCTATAAGTTGACGAAGTCTTAAAACTATGGCAAACCAGCAAGACAGAAGCCAGTGGACTATGTACCCCAGCCTCAGGCTTCTGCAAACCCTCCCTCCCTGAAGTCCTCAGGCCCGAATTCCAGGTAGAAAGGGGCTCTATTTTATAATGCACCCACAGTTCTAGCACCCCCAACCCCAATCTGTTTTATGCAGTGTCTCTCACAGAGGTAACTGCTTGTCTTCAAATAACTCTTAAGCCTTCCAGGGTGACACCAGAAGGAAAGGAACTGGGTGGCAAGCCAGGGTAAAGCTGCCTTGTAATTTGGAAATCAGCAGCTGGTGTACCTTTGTAGACATTTTGCCCCAGCTTCCTGGAGAGCAGGCACTGCTTGCACTGACCGTGTGGGCTCCACCCAATGTTCCCATCCTCCTAATACTGACCGCAGTGAGAGACTGTTCTCTCAGGAGTCAGCACACCAAAGTCCCCCCCCCCACCCCCCCGGATGGAGCCGGGCGAGCCCTGGGTTCAGAGGAAACCAAGCAACACATGGAGACAGTACCTGACCGCAGGTGGCAGATGTCAACCAGTGATGACCTCAAGCCCTGAACTGCAAACCCATCAGTTTTACTCTGCCTCAGATGATGTTATCATGGAGAACATGCAAAATAAGTGCCCAGTATTCTAAGACATGAGAACTATGACCAAAAAGAAGCACTTTCTCAAAATCATCAAAATTCTGGCAGTCCTAAGTGACAGCTTTCCCTGGCCACAGCCCTCCACCCTCCTCCCCAGGCACCCCCTGCTGCAGACATTCACGTAGCCTGGGCCCTCTTGAGGTTGCAGGTAAGCTCAGACTGTGATGAAAGTCTCACCATTGCCCATGGTGACCACCTCTCAAAGTTTAAACCACAATAATGCCCAGCCCAGCCGGGGAGCTGGGCAGCCCAGGGAACTCTGATGTGTAGTCAAGATCTGCCCCCCGGGCTGGGTGGTGGCCACCGCAGAGCCAGGCCCTCACGCCACCCAGCCTCTCTCCCAGCTTCCCCAGCAGATTCCAGGCACAGAACAGATCCTGGCGCAGCTGTGCGCTGGCTGAGACTCTGGGCAAGTCATTTATGCACCAGCCTCAGCTCCTACCTGTAAAATGAGGTCATATCTCCTTGCATCGTTAAAAGGTCTGAGTACATGAAAACACTTTCTAAAAACATTCCGCAAGTGTATAGTCATAATAAAAATATCAAAATGGGCCTTCTGTCCTTTAAAAAACAGTAATGAATCGTAATGGAGTTTTTATGATAGATAATAAAGAGGCACACAGTGAATGAACAACTTGATTTAATTTTAAAACCATGTTAGTAATTCACATTAGAGCAAATCCAAATTTTGTTTACAATAAAAGCTATCACACATTCAAACCTATTGAGGTTATATTTTGCACATCACCGTGTCAAACTACCAAATAAAATACAGGAAATGACACTCTGAGACAAAAAATCAATATCTAAATCAAATCGAGACTCCTTTGATGAAAACTGTGAAAAGCAATTTTCCAGCTTCTTTGTAACAGTAAAAATTAAGCACTAAAAGCAAAGCCCTTTCTTCTCAATCAAGAAGTCTACTTACACCCGCCTGGTGTGGCTCAGTGGCTGAGTGCCAACCCATGAACCAAGACTTCCCAGTTTGATTCCCAGTGGGAGGTATGCTGGAGACAGCTGATCAATGTGTCTCTCTTTGATGTTCCTCTCTCTATCCCTCCCCCTTCCTCTCTCTCTAAATTTTTCTACTTATTTAGGCCCCATTTAAATTTATTTTTTGTGGCAGAATGATTGGGTTTTACCCTATTATTCTTATATACTTGCTATATGGGGTATAATATCTATTTAAAATATTTAATAATCACTACTCAATTTTCTTTCCTATAAAGTTACATAAATAGTAAGTCATTCATCTGAGATGATATGGGTTGCACCAGCTGGTCTGAAGCCAGTTTTTGGCTTGGTTCTACAGTTGCTGCACAGAAGGCCAGCTGGAGGAGGGTGACATGAGATGAGTCCACCGCTAGGCTCCGGACTTCCTTCCCCCAAAATCAGGCTGGACTAAAGGCATGCAGTGGGGGTGGCTGCACTGGAAAAGGAAGGGGAGGGGTTGGAGGCCAGCCAGTGTGACAAGACGCAAAGGTTCAGAATTTACCACAGCTCTCAATCCCCTTTGAATTGTATCATTACGTATTTAAAATACTGTCTAGTCAAATTCTTAAAAACTATCCCAGAAGCCCAAACTGTCCTTCAGGACATTTCTCCAGAAACAGATTTGTCGGTTGGAAAATAGGGAGCAGTGTACTATCAACCTACCCAAGAATGAATGGAGGCTGGAGGCCATGGCCTGAGGCCGATGCTGCCCTCCCCCCCCCCCCCCCCGCCCCCCGAGGTCCTGAGCCACCCAGAGGAACTGCTTGACCCTAAACAAGATCCCAGCCAAAACACTCCTCACATACACGGGATGGAGTCAGATTCCAGTCACTGATAATTATATTTAAAGTAGAGAAGAAACTCCTAGGCGACACCATCACAAACAGCTAATCAGAATAAAAGTTTATTTAATTATCGTCACTACAGAGGTCTCCTTGACAAAACATGACCAGTGTGTAGACATACAGCAACTTGTGGGCTTTTGACACTGAAGCAAATATGACATTAACACCTGTACTATTCACACCTGTGGGACTGGAGGTGAGGAACAAAGATGTAAATAGGTCTGCCCTAAACTCACCCGCTGCTGGGCCATTCATTTGTGTGGTAGGTTGTTCAGAGGCTGACCCGGGTAGTCCTCGTGGAGCTTTTGAAAACATGTTTCTCCTATGCACTTACTTAGGTCCCTGCCTTTATGATGGGAGTTTTTAAAAACCCCTGTTATGAGCCAGAGGCTAGGGGTGGAAGCAATGGAAGGAAAAGGCCAGTGGGGGGAGGGGGGCGGGAGGCAGCGCAAGGGCGGGCCCCCCACAGCTCTGCGAAGCCGTGCTGAAGTCAGTGCTTGCACAGGCACTTTTTGCACTGAGCACTCCTTGCCCTTCCTTTGCTCCTCCCCATAAGCAGGCATTACCCTGTTTTATAATGAAGATACTGAGGCTGGCAGGACAGAGCCAGTAGCTAAAACAAGTGCCTGGACAACTCATCTACTGCTCTAGCCATCAAAACCCTGAGGTCTGCTAAAAGTGCATGATGCCCCCCAAGTCCTAGAGAATTGCCATACTTAGGATTTTTTTTTAGAGAAAATGGCTCTACGTGAACTTATCTTCCAATGGCATATGCTATGCTTCCCCTAAGTGCAAAGTCAAACCCAGGTGAGTCTGTCCTACAGGGGCACATACATCCCCAGGGTCACACCACACTTCCAAGGAACAGTGCTACAGGTGAAAAGGGCTGTGTCCATGGTGCCTCCTGGACCAGGCAGTGCCATGTGCCAATTCCTGGCACAGCCACGATCAGGGCTGCCCTCGGGTGGCTAAAGAGACTGAAGGTTGAGTCTGCAGATGAAGGGGGACCGGAAGGAGCCCAGGTAGAGGTGCCCGTCATGCTCGTGTGCTTCGCTGATGTAGGTGGCCACCTGCCCATCAGGATCGTGAAGGCTCCTCTTGAAGGCGCCACTGCTGCTGAGTTCCAGGACAAGGCTATACCGCGGCACAAACTTCATCACCGTCTCCTGACTGAACAGCTGGAAGGGAAGCACAGTGTGGAACTGACCTACTGACTAAAAGAATGTGAGCAGATCCAACCTTTTAAAAACAAGACAACAGGCCTCCAGTGGGATCGCTGACAGTAAGCTTACGTCACCAAACCAAGACTTAATTTATGTACAGTGTAGGCTCCCCCAGAAATGGAATCTTAAGCCAGTCAGTCAGGAATCAGTCCCCCAATGAGCACCAGTTAGGTCATTTGCCTGACCGTCCCTGCGCCCCCTCAGGAAAGTGACCTTGCAGCCACCAACATGATTTTTACTTGTGTGACATCCTTATTCCTGTTCCCTTCTACCTAGGAAAGTCTCATTTTGTACGGCTTCTTGGAGCTGCTTTTCATTGTTAGAATGCATGCTGCCCAGAATCATTGAAAAAAGCCAATCAGCTCTTTAAAATTTATTCAGTTCAGTCAAGAAGCAGCCTGCGGGGCAAGTGAAGCAGGTGTGTGCAGAGGGTGGGGGAACCCCGGTGGCCTAGTCCAGAGAGTCAGTTTGAACAGGGTGAGGCAGAGTCCACACTGAGGGGAGGGAAAGGACAGTGACGCAGAGTAGGGTGTCAGAGCTTAAGCAGGATGAGGAGGGCGTTTACCTGGGGAGCTTGTGCGGTAGCAGAGCCCCTCGGAAGAAAGGCTGGCCCCATAACATGGCCACGAGGAGGGAGAAGGCCCAGGGTGGTGCTAGAGCCCTGGCAGAGACCATGTGACAGGGGAAAATGGCTACAAATTGGTGACATTTGGGGAATGTGATCAAATGGGTATGAAAGATAGGGGGATCCAGGTTTTTCGCTAATGGAAAAAGGAAGTACAAATAAGAAAGGGAGAAAACTAGAATAGATCATGAGGTATTAAGCTAGAAGTAAGAAATACCAGCATTACTTATGGTTTTCGATTTAAATAAGCAGATAAGTAAATGCAGGTGTAAATGTGTATACCTTGTGTATATATATGTGTAAACATGTATGACTACACATGCAAAATACATTTCCTGCTTTGTCCATGAGGGGGCCTGGGAGCAGTTATGTGCGCACGTAGCCCCAGATCTCTAGAAGGAACCAGCTCCTTGAGGAAGTAGTGGCTGATTCCAGAGCTGGGATGGGGAAAGGGTGAGATGAGCCTCAACATGTGGAGCCAGGGGGTGAGGAACCACCCCAAGAATGACAGGTGCATGTCCAAAGGCAAGGAGCCACTCTGAAGGGTTCTCAGTGGCCACAGCTGGACAATCTAAGTATCAAAGTAAATAATGATAGCCAGGCCAGTGTGGCTCAGTGGTTGAGTGCCAACCCATGAACCAGGATGGTTCGATTCCTGGTCAGGGCACATGCTGGGGTTGCGAGCTCGATCCTCAGTAGGGGGCATGCAGGAGGCAGCTGATCAATGATTCTCTCTTATCACTGACATTTCTCTCTCTCTTCCTCTCCCTTCCTCTCTCTGAAAAAACAAATAAATAATGATAGTAACAGATTATATAACCCACTGAGTAAAATAGGTAACCATGAGATAATACGGCTATTTACTTAGTTATAAAGTGCCACCCCACAATAAATAAATTAAATCATATTAATTAATTAACTAATTAAAATTTTAAAAAGTGGCCGAGACCGGCCAATGGATAGAGCGTCGGCTTGGGGACTGAAGGGACCCGGGTTCGATTCCGGTCAGGGGCATGTACCTTGGTTGCAGGCATATCCCCGGTGGGGGGTGTGCAAGAGGCAGCTGGTCGATGACTTTCTCTCATCGATGTTTCTAACTCTCTATCTCTCTCACTTCCTCTCTGTACAAAATCAATAAAATATATTTTTAAAATTTTAAAAAGTGAAGGCCTCCCCACAAAATACGCATTAATTACAAAGGGGAAAGGGTGGCTTCACAGGTGACAAACACGCACCACCAGCACGGGACATGGTGGCGTCATCCCCTCCTGCAGGACACACTGAAAACCCAGCTGCACTCTGTGGTCTCTCTGCCAGAGAGGCATACCCTGGCAACCCAAATGGAGAGGCACCTGAAATATAACTGACCGGTCAAAACTGAGGAGCTGCTCCAGATCGTGGGAGACTAAGGAGGTGTGTTGGCTGGAGGCCATGTCTGATCCTGAGCTGTTAACTAAAGGGCATCCCTGGGGCAACCGGAGCAACCTGATTGGCTGCGTGGTTGGACAGTGGCAGGTGTTCCTGTAACTTTCCTGTCTTGGCAGGTGGTCTTGAAGGAGAGAGTCCTTATTGTAGGAAATACACTAAGTATCTGAAGGGCATCAGGCAACAACTTACTTGCAAACAGTTCTTGAAAAAGTTCTTTGTACCTTTCTTGCTACTTTTCTATGTCTAATATTGTATCAAAAATAAAAAATAAAAAATACCCAATGACTTTGATCCCACTTTGAATAAAATCTAGCCTCCTACAAGGCCAGGATTCTCACCCACTTCTCCCACCTGCTGTCCTTCTGTTATGTCTCAGATCACATTCAGATGATGCTGAGCTCTGCTGCCCCAGGGACCCCAACCATGTTCTCCGTCACCAGGAACACATCCCACTGCTCCAGGTCTGTCTCACACTATGGTCTCAGCTCTCTCATCACTCATTATTCCACAGAAACTTCTGAGTGCCCACTGTGTGCCAGACACTGTTCTCGGTGCTGAGGATAAAGGAGTACACTCAACAGGAAAAGTACCTGCTCTGGTGAAGCACACATTCCATCAATGGAGCGACAGCCACGCACTACCGTGGGGCCACATCCTGGCTGAAGAAAAGCTAAGGGGCCGGAAACAGCACCTACTACACTCAGCTAAGGGCATTGTGTGCATATTCGCATTATGTGTTTTCAGCACGTAATGAAATGCTATTATTATTCTCACTTGACAGAGGAAGAAACTGAAGCAGAAAGACCACATCTGGTCAGCTGGTATGATCTTCAAAACTCCTCTTCTTGCCACCCTACCCTCTGCCTCCTCCTAGATTCCAATGGAAATAGATGTTGGCTCTGAAGCCAACCATTCATAGAGGAGGATGTATTATTTCTGAACATTCGGGATTTGCTACATTGACCACTAAGCTCAGAACAACACTGAAGGCCATGGAACAGCCTGACTGAGCAGGTGTATGCAGCCCCTCACTGGGGCCTGGTACCACGTGGCCTCAGTAACTGCTGCCTGCCACCTTTCAGGACTTTAAGTTACAAATATTTTAATATCTATGCAAATATTCAATATCAATTTCAAATACTGTTCAGCCTGTAAAAAGAAGCTTTTCAGAAAATAAGATTTCTATATGAAGGAAGTACCGGTACCTGTATCAGTAAGTCCCCACTGTAAAATGTGTTTTTACATTCGGGGCATTTCGTGGAAGCCACTGGAAGAAAGGGCAGGATGACGAACATTTAAAGGCTGTGTTGAATGGTCTGCTGGCTGTTGGCAAGGGTGTATGATTTGTTTTAAATGGGGAAGAATCTGGTGTGCTAATATGTAAAAGGGCAAAATCCTACGGAGAGGGGTGACTGGCAGGAAGTTCCAAGAAGGGAGGAGGGAGCAGGGCAGCATGGGTCCAAGGTGAGTGAGTTACAGGTATGGCCACGGGAAAAGGCACCTGGGAACCCTTAGAGGAGAAGCAGTGCCAGCTGCTGACGGGGAGGCCGGGATCCAGGTTTGGAGGAGAAGGAAGCCTTAAGAAGCCATCTCAGAGTAGGAAGAGGGAGGGTGACAGGCAGGATAGAGACACCAAAAGGTCATGATGGTGAGGGTGATGATAAAAACGCCTAGACCAGAAAATCAGGAAAAAAGAAAAAAAATCAAAGGGTCCAAATGGTTAAGCTTCATGTCATGCTGCAGAATAAAAGATGTTTTAAAGAAATTTCTGAAAGTACTAAATATTATAAGCAGAACTAGAATTTTAGAGCTCTAAGTCAAACTAGATCATAATGAGATACATCTTCTAATCATAGTTTTGGATCTTAGAATTACAGTTTTCAGTTACCTTAAAAATCATTCTTTTAATATAAGGCCTCTCGGATAAAAAATCCAACATTGAGAACCCAGGGTTGGCGCGAATGGTCGACATGCCGACCCAGTAACCCCCGGAGCTGCTGGGCCGGATGTTGTCTGGGAATCCAGGCAGGTTCTCCACGAACAGGTCGACCCCTCCCTTCGTCAGGCCAGACACGTAGACTCTGAAAAATTCACCCAAGCAGATATGAGCAGCAGTCCCCAATTTAAGAAAAAATTTTAGCCAACCACAAAATTAGTCTTGGTTCCAATAAGTTTATGGAACCAACTATAATATGTCCATTATAAATAAAAGTGCAGCTGCTGAAAGAGGGACTCGAGCACTGGGCCCAGCTAGATGCAGTTACGAGAAAGCTGGTGGGCCAACACCCACTGCCAGGGAAGGCACGTGGGATGTGCATCAGCACTAAACTAACTCTCAGACTGCGACACTCAAGTAGGCTGAGACATGAGAAAAAGAAAACACGCTCTTGAGTGTGATATTTGTCCTTATTACACAAAGGAGAGGTGCCCTGGCGATTCTCAAATTTTCTTAATGGACACCTCCACACCCACCCGGGCTCAAAACTCTCTGGTGAACACGGACCGCTCAGCAGATGCCACACGCACCTCCTTATCCTGGCCATGGTCGTCTCTGCCACCAGGACGAAGTCTTCTTCGGGAGAAAGCTGCACTCCGTTAGGGAACCGAAGATGGTCCAGTAACACCTTTACTTCTTTGGTCTCAGTATCGTACTCTAGCAGGCTGTGGGTGCCAACAGCAAAGGGTCACACCGGGAGTCCACACGCCCCTGCTGGGCTGGGGCCCAGCTCACCTCTGGGCAGGGACCTGCGCAAAGGGACTCAGCCTCACACTGGAGTGACAAGGCCCTGGTGGTGCCCTGCTCAGACCTGGTCCCAGGCTGGCCCCTAGGAGTCCTTCCCCACCCACAGCGCCCCAGGCATCCTGTTCAGACATTCCCCCCAGTCATTCTCCTATCTGAAATGCTGAAACATTGTGCTCAGAAACACTTCAAAGATTTCTAGAAGCAATCCACTCTGCTAAAGCTACCCTGCTTGACTGCTGATCTCACTGAGCAGAAGATGTGAAATACACACTCACCGCCCATCATCCGTTCCCTCCATAATCAGAAGCAGAAAATCTCGTCTTTGCCATTTGCTGCTGGAATCCGTAAAATAAATCTTCTTCCCATCCCGAGTTATTGTAAGGTCATTCACAAAGGACATTTTCCGCCCCTCGATAGGTATGTCAGAGGACAGCAGCAATTTCACTTCACCTGAAGTAGCAAAGAAGAAAAGGAGAAAAGGAAAGAAATGAAGGAAGAAGAGAGTGACTTGCTTTAGTTCTAAGAACTCATATCACAATAATTTTGAAATATTAATTAGCCTAATTTAAAAGAAAAACTAAAATGAACTTCCCCATGCCATATGTCAAAAGATGTATTCCTTCTTACAATAAAAGTATTTTTCTTTCTTTCATCAGTTAGCTGATGAATATTTTTAGACTACATTAAAGCAAAACCCTTCCTCTGAAGATGAGGAACTTTCTTTTATGGAGACCAACTGACTTAAAAGTTTACGTAAAAGGCAACATTCGATTTGTTTGAGAAAAATACAAAATGTTCTACTCGTCTGCTTTTAAATAAAAAAATAAGAGTAGTCTGGTCAGTGAGGCTCGATGGATTGAATGTCATCCTATGCACCAAGAGGTCACCGGTTCAATTCCCGGTCAGGGCACATGCCCAGGTTGCGGGCTTGATCCCCAGTAAGGGTGTGCAGGAGGCAGCTGATCAATATTTCTTTCTCACCAATGTTTCTCTCTCTCTTTCCCTCTCCCCACTTCTCTCTCTAAATCAATAAAATAAACTATTTTTTAAAAAAAGAAAGTAACAGGTTTTTAAAATAGTATAACATTTAATAAGTGTTAAACTCTTTCCATGTATATCATTTAAATCCTCACAACAATCCCACAGGGCAGGCTATTACATTATCCCTATCATGGATGAGGAAGTGTGCACAGAGAGAATTATATAGTGGCACAGCCAGCCAATGGCATGGCAGACCCATGCTGTTGGTCTGCAGTGCCTGAACCAGGGCCCCACACACTATCCACGATAACGAATTCCTCTATGGTACGTCCCTCCTCTGCCAAAGCAAATACTGCGAATGTTATACCACTGGTCAAGATGGCAACATGACCAGTCAGAGGAAAGAGGAGGAAAAGCTAGAGAAAAAAAATGAAAAGACATAGACTAAGAGTAAGGATAAAAGACTGAGAGGCAGAAAACAACCAGGAAAACAGACAGCATGGCTCAGTGGTTTGATTCCCAGTCAAGGCACATGCCTAGGTTGCAGGTTCGATCCCCAATGTGGGGCATGCAGGAGGCAGCCGATCAACGATTCTCTCTCATCATTGATATTTCTACCATTCTCTCCCTCTGCCTTCCTCTCCAAAATCAATAAAAATACGATTTTTTTTAAAAGAGAGACAGAAATATAAAGATGGATGGATGAAGTCTAATATCTGCAAAATAAGTCCTCTTGAGACCTGTGGCTAAAACACAAACACCAGAGGAAATTAGGGTACTGACTAAATACACACAAGTAAGGATTTGTGTGATTGTTTATACTAGCTGATTATTTGTAAGGTGATGCATGCAGTATTATTCAATGAGTAAGAAATATCAGAGTCTCCGGCTGACTGTATTGAACAAATTCTATTAAGTTCACTTATGCACATATTGTTTAAAAAATCTGAAATCATCACAGAAGGAAATAAGATATTGTCACATACGTGTCCAGGGATTTACTTCAAATAGTCCCTTGTATGCATCAGCCACAAAAAGGGTCCCGTTGGGCCCCACCCGGATGCCCAGGGGTCTTCCACAAGCAGGCTCGTCGTCTCGGGTTTCTAGGGAAACAAATGGACAGGAATCAGTGGCTGGTCTAAGATTCTGTCTGTGCCCACATTAGTGTACAAACACCTCATCCCACCATCCCTTCCTAAATGTATGCATAGTTCTATATACCATGCCATGGGATACAGACCCACACCCCAGTATTCTAGCACCTAGAATTTAGGAGAATTGTCCAGCATGTCCAGATGGACAACCTGAGAATCTAGATCTGGACATATACACAACAACTGGTACCCAAGAATCATGTTCACATCAGCATCCCAAGATTTGAGCAGTTAACACAGGGATGTCAGAGGACCCAGGCCTCGATTCCAGAATCCCCACTGAACCTCAAGAGCTGGGAGGTTCATCCCAATGGCCTGATCTGAATACTGTGCCCATTTAGTAGCATGATGGTTTTCTCTCCACCTGGCATAAAGGAAGAGTTCTATTTTATTCCTTAGTTTAACTCTCTTGCTCTACTACCTACACTCTTTTAAAACCTTTGGGGCCCTAGCTGGTGTGGCTCAGTTGGTTGAGTGCTGTTGCTTGCACCAAAAAGGTTGCAAGTTGTATTCCTGGTCAGGGCACATGCCTATGTTGCAGATTTGATCCCCAGTCCGGGCGTATTTGGGAGGCAGCTGATCAAGGTTTCTCTTTCTCTCAACCTCCTACCCTCTCTCTCTAAAATCAGTAAAACATATCATCAGGTGAGGATTAAAAAAAAAACAACTGTAGCAATGCATATTTACTGCAGGGTACCCATTGTGGGGTGCTTACAATGGCGTGCTGAGAGCAGATGTTCACTGCAGGAGTGCTTACAACAGGATGCTTACTACAAGGTGCTTACTGCAGAGTGTTCACTGCAGATGCGGTTACAGCAGAAGGAGGGGTGCTTGCTGCAGGGTGCTTATCAGAGGGCACTTACAGCCAAAATATGGAGTGGAAAAAGGCAGGTTAAAGAACCAGATGTATGAGTCCACCCCATATAGCCATGGGTGGCTGGGGATATCCATGAGCAGGAAGATATCTGAAAAGTGATTAACTAAAATGCTAATAACAACTACACCTGAGAAGACTCTGAGGTGATTTTTACTTTCTTCTTTGTACTTTTGTGATGCTTGCATTTCACAATGAAAATGCATCATTTAAAAAACTTTTTTTTCAGCTAATAAAAAGTGATAAGAAGAAGTCAGGACTACCAGTGTTTAAAGAGTAAGATTTTTCTACTCTAGTTTTCTAAAATTTGAATGATGTTAGGGTATTTTCACTTTGAATGACACTGCTAAAATTCCTAAGGAGCTAATGCAGAAATCACATTTAAGTATTTGTCATCACAAGTAATGACAAAGCTGACTGCTTTGCTATGGTAGCACTCTGACAAACCTATTTATTTCCAAGTTACCTTAAAAGTGAGCATGGGCCTCTGCAGAATGGAGAAGAGGTGGAGCTAAGAGTAAGCGGCAGGTGCAATGGCCACTGCCTCACTGGGAAACTGCAATGAAGGGTGACAACCAGGCACAATGAGGTCCAAGGATCACCAGCAAATGAAGAGCAGCTGATAACACCCAGGCCAGCCTACCGCCAGATGATCAGGGCTCTTTTTCTCCGAGGGTGAACCTGACTTACACAGGCCATTTGGCACTTTCTGAATGACGGGACGAGACATACACGAGGAGGACTGTGACTGACTTACTGCATGGGCCTGACCCAAACCGGGCGATGGTTTCTATTTCACCGTTTTCAATTTTTATGATCCGGCCATCTGTGGTACCAGTAAACAGCACATCTGTTTAAAAAAATAAAAAGAATAAGAGTGTTACTGGGTCGCCTAAGAACTGTGATCATATTACCTTCTTCTAAAGCATATGTGGCTTATTGGTCATTTTCATCTCCAGAGGGAAAAAAAAGGCATTTCTGAAGATGAAGGCGAAGTGATATCTAGGAACAAAAAGTCCTTAAAATGTGCAGCAGTAAAATTGTGGGGTTTTGAGGCATCTGCCTGTGGGTTTGAACCTAACACTGAAGCAAGGGTGCAGCAGACACCAGGCAGTGATAAAACCATGAAGATTTTCTCCTTTCAGAAGAGTACAGGATCACGGGCTAGCACTCAGGGACACACATTCATGTCTGCCTCACATCAGTGTCTGCTGTTGAGGTGATCAGATCCAACTTAAAGAAAATAATTGCTAGGAAATCCCTCAGGATAAGATTAAAGCACTACAGGTGCTCACTTCAGCAGCACATACACTAAAATTAGAAAAATACAGAGATTAGCACGGCCACACAGAAGGACAACATGCAAATTCACGAAACATTACATCGTTTTAAATATTTATTATAAACTCTAGGGCAACCACTAAAAAAATTATAACTATCTAATATGCTAAGAAAAAACAGAAAATAGAATGAACCATAAAAACTACAAAAGGTAGAGAGTACAAGACAAACTTAAGAACAAAAAATAAGGTCAATGAATAGAAAGCAGTAACAAATATGGTAGCTACTAACCAACTGCACCAATTTGTACTTTAAACATCAATGGTCTCAACATGCCAAGTAAAAGACAGAGATTTTTAAGTCAGAGTAGATTTAAAAGAAAAAGTACTTAACTATACCTTGTCTGTAAGAAATTCACTTTAAATATAAAGACACATGTAAGTTAAAAACAGAGGACTGGTGAAAGGTGTATCATGCTAACACTAAACAAACAAAATCTAGAATAACTGTATTAATTTCAGACAGCCAACTTCTGAGCAAGGAAATAGTCAAGGGGGAAAAATGGCATTATAATTATAAAGGATCAATTCTCCATGAAGATATGTTTAATGTGTATGTATATACATATCTACAAATTGATTATAAAGTTTAAATATAGAAAAGCAAAAGATCCAGAATAGCCACACTATACTGAAGAACAACAGAAGACTGTCACCACATGACTTGGAAGACAGTTTGGTGGTTTCTTACAAAATGAAATATATTCCTACCACAAGATCTAGCAACTATGATATTTGGCATTTACCCAGATGTGTTGAAAACATGTCCACACAAACATCTACATGCAAATATTTATAATAGCTTTATTAATAATTGCCAAAACTTGGAAGCAACCAAGATGTCCTTCAATCAGTGAACAGATAAATAAACTGTAATATGTCTAGGAGATGGAATATTATTCAGGAATAAAAAGAGCTATGAAGGCATGAAAAGACATAGAGGAACCTTAAATGCATATGACTATTTGAAAGAGGCCAATCTGAAAAGCTCCTTGCTGTATGATTTCAACTATATAAAATTCTAGAATATAAAAACTATAAAAGCAGTAAAAAGATCAGTGGCTGCCAGAACAATTGAGAGGAGGGAGGGATAACTAGGCAGAACAGAGAGGATTTCTTAGAACAGTGAAACTACTCTGTATGATACTAAAATAATGAATGCATGTCATTATACATTTGTCCAAAACCACAGAATATTCAACACCAAGAGTGAACCCCAACGTAAACTATGAACTTTGGGTGATGATAATGTGTTAACTGTAACAAATATACCATCTGCTTTGAAATGCAATAATGGGGGAAGCTGCATATGTGGGGGGAAGGGGTATGTGGAATGTTTCTGTACTTTCTCTTCATTTTACTGTGAACCTAAAACTGCTCTAAAAAAATAAAGCCTATTTTTTTTTATTAAAACACATTAATTGGTGATTGATTACTAAGTACCTCCTGGGACTGATGCCTCCCTCCAATGTCAGCAATATACCAGCCATCCCTCAGGATAACTTCCAAGTGAGGCAGCAGCAGCGAGTTTTATTAAATTGAATATTAAATTGGATGGTCAGAGCAGGGGTTCACACTTGCAAGAAGTTAACTAGATAGGCCCCTCTGTACCTAACCAGAACTGTCACCAAGAAGATAACCAGCTCCTTTATCTGGTGACAGAATACAATGAGATGTTAGCCCAAGTGAAAAGGGGGAAAGCAAGAAAAGCATTCTCTTTGAAAGTTTTTAAAAAAATCCTCCCAGTTCCAGATTTGATTTCCACAAAGCTTGTAAAATGTATTAATAATAAACAATATCTTTTTAGAGGAAATATAAAATTCTATCATGAAGTACCTATCACTCTTGAAACAATTTTGTCTTTGTAAGTCAAACAATTGCAAAAATACACCAGTCTTGCCTGGCCAGCATGGCTCAGTGGTTGAGTGTCGACCTATGAATCAGGAGATCATGGTTCGATTCCTGGTCAGGGCACATGGCCAGATTCAGGCTTGATCCCCAGTGTGGGATGTGCAGAAGGCAACCAGTCAATGATTCACATTCATCATTGGTGTTTCTCTCTCTCTCCCTCTCCCTTCCTCTCTGAAATCAATGAAAATATACTCGGGGCGAAGAGGGGGAATGCACAGTCTTGGGCTCCTGCATCAAACGGCAGGTTTGGAAAAGACAAGCGGTGAATGTCATGTGAGAAGCGGCTCTGACCTGCCTTCAAAACAAGAGCACCCCCAATGCAATGTCCACAAGTACTTCGCAGAAAACATACTGGACTTTGGAATGAGGAGCAGAATGCTTAGTTCAGCTGCTCAGAAACACCATTTTAAGTATAGCAACTTTTCCTTTATCTTTAAAATTTTATTTTATTGTTTAAAGTATTACAAATAGTAGTACATATGTCTCCTTTTTTCCCCATTGACCTCCTCCCAGGCTCCCCTGACCCCTGGCACATACCCTCCCCAACACCCCCAGTGTCTTGTGTCCATTGGTTGTGCTTACATGCATGCATACAAGTCCTTTGGTTGATCTCTTACCTTCCCCCCTACTCTGCCCTCCCCAGCCTTTCTGCTGTAATTTGACAGTCTATTCAATGCTTCTCTGCCTCTATATCTATTTTTGTTCATCAGTTTATAATGTTCTTTATATTCCACAAATGAGTGAGATCATGTGGTATTTATCTTTCACTGACTGATTCCAAATCTTAATACAGAGAGAAACCAAGCTAAGAAATAATGTCCTGTCAAGAAATACTTAGCTTTGACAAATAAACTAAACATCAATGTCTGCATTTTTCATTTTTCCTTCCATTTTAATGGGTCATATACTTTGAGTAGAATAAAGTATTCCATAGATGTGAACTCAAATCATCCAGGACTAAAATGGCCCACAACTCTGAGAGCCAGATGCTCCCGCGGGGTGTCTGCTCAACAAGCACATGCACATCCCACGTCCACAGCTAACGATGTCGAAAGCTCCTCCAGGTGGCTACTCCTACAAAGCCCCCGTTCCAGCAACAGACAGCCTCCGGGGGTTTACTTACCCCCAATATTTGTTATGGACTCTGGCCCAATAAGTTGATTTTCAAATAGTCTTTCCGCCTGTCGTAACTTCGTATTTGGTTGCAGAACACCATGCAAGAGAGGGGGTTCTTTGAAGCTGCAAAATAGTGCAATTATAGGGAGCTGTCTAAGAAAATACATTTAGAACCTATTTACTGAGGACCTATGACATGCATAATTCCATTTGATAAAGAGGGTTCATTCCAATAATATCCGTATTTTCCAGAAACACAAAGGTTAAGAAAAAAACTGTCCTAGGGTATTAGAAAAGATCATAATATTAAATAAAAGTGAAAATATAAATACAGCTAATGCAAGAACTTTTGCAATCTCCTGCCATCTAAGAGCACCCGAAGGCCTCCACTCACCTGAACTTCTCATCACTGGTTCAATGCCTCATAGCAGGTTAGACCTTCTCACACCCTCTGATTCACACACCCTGGCATTTATACTCCCAATGGTTTCCCTCGCACTAAAGTCCAATGGAGATGGAGGGAGTCCTGTAGACCTCTCACAATTTATGACATTGCTTCATGGAGAAGACAGAAGAAACGAGAGGAACTGGCTCTGCTTCCCCATCGTCCAATATAAGCCTCCCCTCAGGACTCACCTGACTTCTCTGAAGACAGCCTCCACTGAGCCCTGTCTCCCTCCCTTCACTCAGACTGGGCTTCCGGAACTCTGCCCTCTTCCTAGATCCTTCCAACCCACATTCAATACGCTTTCTCCCAATCCACCAGCAAATCATGCTGATGCCACCTCAAAAAGGCAGACATCATTGACAATGTCCATCGCTACCACCCTGGTCGAGGCCACCATCTTCTCTTCCCTGCTTCCTCCATGTCCCTTACAGTCTGTTCTCAACCCTGCAGCCCATCTGAGCACAACAGTCTGATCACAGCATTTATCTGCTTATAGCCCTGTGACAGCCCCATCTCACCCAGAGTCTAAGTCCTTGCTGTGGCTCTTAGCTCTACACCATCTCGCTTGTCACTTCTCTCTCCTCATCTCCCAGTAGTTCACTCTGCCCCTCTACACCAGCCATTCCCTGTTGGTTCTTGACTGTACCAGGCATCTTCCATCCTAAGTCCTTCCACCCTCATCTTCTCAGTGAGGCCTGCTCTGACCATCCAATTTAATATTTAACAGCACCCCCAAAAGCACAATTCCCCTCATTCTAACCCTTTTCAGCTTCTCACTTCTGTTGTTTATTGTCAGTCTATCCCCACCCGAGCACATGAGACCAGGGATTTGTCCTGTGTTTTTTGCTGCTGTACCCTAAGCACCTGGCACACAGGAGGCTCCAATGAGCACTACAGGAGTGAGAGGGTGGGGAGCATGGGAAGGGGTGGTTATCTCCTAATTCCCTCCCCACCCGGCCCTCCACCAAGGCAGATTCTTAGCCAGACAACCAGAGTGGGAGAACCAAGGGGGAGGTGGTAGCTGAGGATGTGGAATGATGTACTTCACCTTGCCACCCCTTCTGAGGCACCTCTGCAGGCCACAACACAACTTCCCCCCAAATAAATTGCTCCGTTTCCCCCAATATGACCTTCAACCTGCTTAAAAAAAAACATTCTTAACTTTACTAGTTTTAGTTCCAAAGGAAGGGTAGGATTGCAACCTGCATACTTGGTGAAAAAAGCCTGGCTATAGAGTTGGGCTTTCAAATTCTGACCTTGTAAAGATCATACTTCCCAACGGTATATGTGAAGATTGAATAATGCTGATACATCCATAAAATCCAGGGATAGAGAAGGGTACACCTGACATCAGCCCTCTCACCCAGTCCTTGGACCTTGCCTAATTTCCTATACTCAGGAAGTCCTCCGGAAATATTTGCAAAATCAAACTCATCAGTAAATCACACACTGTCCCTGCCCACAATGAGCCTGAGAATTATCTCAATAAGGAGACAAGAAGAACACTCATCTGAGGAAATGTGAAGGATGGGCAAAGAGGGTCCCATCAGACAGCAGAAGTGCCAAGAAAGAGTGGCCCCAGGAAGCCCAAATCAACACTCACAGCCAGCCAGACTATGTGGACTCTGACTAAGGCCATTGACCTTCTGTTAACTCATTAAACTCCTGTTAAACTCATATTAATCCCGACTAATTCCTGCTAACTCCATGTGCCAAATGAATGCTGAAAGATACTGGTCAACATACTCTAGAAATCAGAATGTCACATTGTTGTGTATGTAATAGGCCTCCAATCTTCCAAAAAGAAAATTGAGGGTGCTGCCAAAGCCCTGCAGCCTTCCAGGCGACTTGACTCTCTAGAACTGAAACTACCTGCCTAATAACCTGCCTTGGAAGGGTTCCACCCTTCCTTGCCCCTGGTCTGACTGTCCTCAGATTTCTCAGAGATTTCTAGCTATTGTCTAAGCTCACACAAAGGTCACTGAGCACCCTGAAAGTGATACCATTGGAATTAACCTAGTTATTATCACAGGAAAGGAGGAGAAACAAAGATGGTGGCATAGGTAAATACCTCAACTGCTGCTTCCCACAACAATTTCAAAACTACAACTAAAAGATAAAACAGACATCATCCAGGACCACAGAAAAGCTAGCTAAGTGGAAATTCTACGACTAGAAGGAAAGAGAAAAGCATACTGAGACTCACAGAAGCTGCAGAAGGCAGAGGTACAGAGGCACGTGCGTGGAGAGGGCTGGCAACAGAGTACACAGCTGTCTTTTTCAAGCGAGAGGGAAACAAAAGCTCCAGACTGCTCTGAACCCCAGTTCCAGGCAAGACTCTGGGGACCCAGACTCATATTGGGAGAAACTGGACTGTCTGGCAGTGTGCGAAACTTGAGGGTGGCTTTCTCTCAGAGATACTTGTAGTGATTACCGCGGGACACTGAGACCCAGGGGCCTCGTAGGGCAGGGCTGACGGGAAACCATTGGTGGTTGCTCCACCCTGAGACTCCGCCCCATCCAAGCTGAGTGCAGAGGCTTTTGCATATGAATCATTGGTCCACTGAATTCTAAACTTACCTAACAGACTGCAGCTGAGTCAGTGAACACATAATATCCAAAAGGAGGTCCAAGGGCCTGCAGCAGCTGCATTGCTTCACAGCTTGGCCTCATCTGGGCACCTCCAAAACCCAAACAAAGAGAAGAATCTGCAGATATCTCCGCAGCTCCTACTGGGTGGCCTCAGGCAGAGGCTAAATTAGCACCTCCTTGGAAATCCAAGAGCAGTGTACCCAGGGGTCAGAGTGGGACCATCCAGATTACAACTCTTCAGATCCATAAAGGACATCCTCAGTGAACACAAAGCCCCACTGAAGTAAGTCTTGTCTCATAAGGGAGTCTCCAGCATAGAAGTTCTCCCACCTAGACATAGCTGATCCTCACAACCAATAGGCCGGAGGTCAATTCCTCCCAGTAATAGCAATAACAATCAAGGCTTAACTACAACAATATTGTGCACACAGCCCGCAAAGGGGTGCACCAAGAGTGTCCACCTCGGGTAACTGGGGAGGCTGAGCCACTGGGCCCTATAGAACACCTAGCACACAAAGCCACTCTATCAACTCAGGGAAGCAGCCAAAATGCGGAGACAAAAAAAACAGGTCACAAATAAAAGAAATGAAGGAAAGCAAAACTCTGGATTATAGAGTTCAAAACCACGGTTATAAGGTTTTTCAAGAATTTTCTTAAAAAGACCGATAAACTTAGTGAGACTCTCAAGAATATAAAAAAGGACCAACTAGAAATTAAGCATACACTGACTGAAATAAAAAATTCCATAGAGAGATCTAACAGCAGACTAGAGGATCACAAGAATCAAGTCAAAGATTTGAAATACAAATAAGCAAAAAACACCCAACCAGAAAAGCAGAAAGCAAAAAGAATCCAAAAATATGAAGATAGTGTAAGAAGCCTCTGGGACTTCAAGCATACTAACATCAGAATTATGGGGGTGGATGCAAGATACTGAAAACCAATTTGAAGAAATAATGACTGAAAATTTCCCCCACCTGGTGAAAGAAATAGACTTAGAAGTCCAGGAAGCACACAGAACCACAGACAAAAGGAATCCAAAGAGGACCACACCAAGACACATCATAATTAAAATGTCGAGAGCAAAAGACAAAGAATATTAAAAGCAGCAAGAGAAAAACAGTTACCTACAATGGAGCATCCATATGACTGTCAGCTGATTTCTCAATAGAAACTATGCAGGCCAGAAGGGAGTGACAAGAAATATTTAAAGTGATGAATAGCAAGAGCCTACAACCAAGATTACTCTACCCAGAAAAGCTATCATTCAGAATTGAAGGTCAGATAAAGAGCTTCACAGATAAGAAGAAACTAAAGGAGTTCATCACTGCCAAACCAGTATTATATGAAATGCTGAAAGGATTTTTTAAAACGAGGAAGAAGAAGGTAAAGATAAAAATTATGAACAACAAATACTTATCTATCAACAAGTGAATCCAAAAATCAAATGAATAAAAACCTGATGAACAGAATAAACTGGTGAATATAATAGAATGAGGGGCACAGAAAGGGAGTGGACTGACAATTCTGGGGGGCGGGGGAGGCATGGAAGAAGGAAGGGTGTGGGGGATGCAGGAAGAGACTGGACAAAAATTGTACACCTATGGCCGAAACCAGTTTGGCTCAGTGGATAGAGCATCGGACTGCGGACTGAAAGGTCCCGGGTTTGATCCCGGTCAAGGGCACGTACCTTGGTTGCGGGCACATCCCCAGTTAGGGATGTGCAGGAGGCAGCTGGTCGATGTTTCTTTCTCATCAATGTTTCTAACTATCCCTCTCAATTCCTCTCTGTGTAAAATCAATAAATATATATTAAAAAAAATTATACACCTATGGATGAGGACAGTGGAGGGTAGGGAGGGTAAGGGCAGAGGGTGGGGTGGGATCCGGGTGGAGGGGAACTATGGAGGGGGAAAAAGAGGAACAATTGTAATAATCTGAACAATAAAGATTTATTTAAAAAATAAAGATTTCTTAAATGATGATGAAAAATAACAGGAAAGGAACAAAGTGGAAAACCAGCCCTTAAAAGCATGTTATTTGGACAGCTTCGCCAGGAAGCTACAACTTAACACTCCTCCAGGGGCTTGGCCAAGGAAGTTAGACCTGTGCCCAATAAAGTTGGGGTGATACAGGGAAGTTGCTTGCTGTCAATCACATCTGGAGACACATCTGGTAGGCCAGTGTGGGCGTGACCGTTGCAAGGTATCAAAGATTTGGGATATTTAATCCCCTGAACCAAGAAATTTGCTCTTTTGTGCTTTCAGGACCCTTGGAAGTTTGGTTGCTTGGAGTGCACTTTCCTGCATTCACCCATGTACCATGGACTAATGGACTGCAGCCAGCCTAAAGCTCTATTGGACCCAGCTGCAACATGGAATGGGAACTCTGGACACTGGCTTTGTTTCTAGGTTTACTGAAACCCCAGCGACACATCTGCTATGGCTGGACTAAGGGAAATGGAACTTTGGAAACCCAGGAATTTAACTCTACACAAATAAAAATCACTTGTTTTCCTCTGAGAGTATCAGAAAATTCTTTTTCTTGCGGTATCATAAGGACTCCACCTCCAGCAGCACCCAGTGGGAAAGAGGACCCCCCACTTCATCTGATAACAGAAGTAGACTCCCCAAAGCGCTGCTATTGCTGGCCTCCCACCCTGCCAGTTGGGCTGATCCCATTGACCATGGCGCCCCCTTGGTTGGGAGATGACTGTCCTCACTCACTCAGTGGGTCTCTCCCTTCCTTGCTCCTTTTGCTCTGAAGAGATTTTTAAAATGGCTTTTTTGCTGCTGTCATTAGCATTTCCCCCAAACCTTGGTTTATTTCTGTTCTTACAATCCCTGCCACTCTTCTGCTTTTGTTCTGCACTTTGAGGCCCATGCTTCCAATTTGTGAGTAGGTCATTCCCGAATCTGAGTCTGTGGGAGAGATCCTGTCCACCACAGCAATTTCATTAGTTTCTCCTCCCTTCCTCATCAGGCCCAGCTGCTCCACAGGCAGGACTCACTTACACAACATCAGATCCTTCTTGGGCCATGTTTCCTTTCAGTTGCTGGGCATGAATACATACCAGTTCCCTGAAGTTCTTTACCACTCTTTCCACACCTAACTTCACTTTTATGGAGATTAAAGGTCTTCAGTCACTTAAGCTCCATCCCTCCCACTCCAACTCGGAAACTCCATCTTTACATGCTCTCTCCACTTTCCTCCTCTTTCCCAAGACTAGCTCCCCAGCCCAGACTTTGATCCCCACTGTGGACACAGTTCATTTTCTCACCTTGCCAACCAAATAAAGTCAGGTCAGTTTCTACTTGGGGTGGGCTGAGCCATATCCTTCCACATGTTGAGAGAGGTTAGCAAGAAAGAGGCCCCTCCCCTCAAAGTGTCCCAGAACCCCCTTAGAGAGAGCACCCTGGGGAGGACGGCATGTACAAGGAAACACTGGCACACCAGGAACTATAGAGCAAACATACTTATAGGTCTATAGTGTCCAGCCTCCCCCATTCTCAATCTTATGCAAACTACGTGTGTTTTAACAACACCATGTACCTTTACCAATTCTAAATCCAATAACAAAAAGTTGACTCTTCTACACATATGTCAATGTAAGTTCTTTGTATCTGATACCCGCCTCTAGCATACTAGTGCTGAATATGTTTTTAGTGAACTGAATTCAATACAAAACCTTAAATTTTATTTATAAAATACCAACACATTATACAGTTATATATGTTATATTTACTTTATAGTAAGATGTGGTTCTTTCTGAAGTTTTTAAAATCTTACATTACCTAGCTCAGTTAAAATAAACCTCAGAAAGCTCAACCCTCTGGGCAGTTGTAAGGGAAAAAAAGAAACTTATTGAACCAGACTGCACAACCCTCTTACACCACCGTGGACATCATCATCATCAATCACATCAACAGGAGCCTGGCTCAGTATTACTATAATTAAAAATGTGAATACATTTCATGGGACTCCCCAGGTGTATACTATTTTTTCAAGTTATAATGGACTGCATTATTCACAGATCCCCAAAGATGCAAGGGAACTTAGGAAAAAGATGTGACTAATTACAAGTTGTTTTTTTAAGATAAGTTATTTATAAAACTTAAATTTAACCTTTGTTTGTGTGAGTGCCTTTGCCCCTTTATATGAATTCACACTGTGTCTAATACTTAAGCTTCTCTTATTTAGGGTTTTCCTGATTTTTGTTTTTGGTTTGTCAAGTTTTATTTTTGAAACAATAACATGGGCATATATCCTGTGAAACATCTACTTTTACATAAAATGGAGGCCAAAAAAAAAATCACAAATTTCTATTTCTCATAATAACTTACCTTTTGGATCAGACTGGTTTAGTTACTCTAGAAATCATCCCAGCCTATATATTTTGCTGAGCAATCTCTCCCCAAAAATTGCTGGGGCAGCTCACCTGAGAGGCTGTGGGTCTATGGGGGAATCCAGCAGCATCATGGCTCCCAGCAGGGGAACAGTGAAGGAAACAGCCAGCATCAGAAAGGTCACTCGGAAAACTCTGCCGCTAAAGGAGCTGCCAGAAACGAAATACATACAAAGGCATCAGCAGAGGCGCAGACAGTGACCAGCTCGGCTGGTTTTAAAGTCCTTTCAGCAGGGGCGAGCCTCTCACCCAGAGTCCCCACCGCGAGGCCCTTGACTTCTATGGCATGTGATGAAACTTCAGTACTGTTTACCAGGACTGGCAAACATGCTTCTGCTGTTTCTTTTTCCCCCAAATGTGTGAGGCACTCTTATCAGTTATTTTCCAGATAGTAAGATAGGCTGTATCTTGAGTCCTCTGGCAGTTTTAAAGAAGGAAAACAGCGCAGCATTGATGAACACAAAAAGTACTGGGAATAAAGAGTTGCAATAAAGGAAGGGAGACAGAGAAGACAAGTGTTTCCCAAAAGCCACTATTTCCTGTTGCATGGATTCAAAGCAGCAACACTCAGTATGATAGGAAGGGGAAATGGGGAGTGATTACTTAATAGGTATAAGGTGTTCTTATGGGGTGATGAAAAAGTTTTGAAACTAGAGAGCTAGTGATTGTCCAACACTAAACATCACTGAACTATACACTCTGAAGGTAACTTTCTATAAATTTCACCTCAATTTTTTTGAAAGGTTAACAGTGATGACAATGTTCAAACTTAGATTGTAATGCTTATTGCAAAACTCTGTGACTATACTAAAAACCATTAAACAATTTAAATGGGTAGATTTTTATGATATGTGAATTATATCTCAGAAAGGTTTTAAAAAAAAAAAAAAAAACAGCCCAGCCAGTGTGGCTCAGTGGTTGAGCATCAACCCATGAACCAAGAGGTCCCTGGTTTGATTCCTGGTCAGGTTGTGGGCTTGACCAATGGTTCTCTCTCATCATTGATGGTTCTATTTCTCTCCTCTCCCTTCCTCTCTAAAATCAATAAAAAATGTGTATTTTTTTTAAAGTCAATGACTTAACAACTATGCAAACTGCCACTACAGAGGCTGGGACAATCCGTAACTCAAGTGATTTTCTCTCTCTCTTTTTTTTTTTTTTTTTTTTGTCCTCACCCAAGGATATTTATTTGAGATATAGAGAGGAAGGGAAGGAGGGAGGGAGATTAATATGAGAGGAAAACATTGATTGGCTGACTCCTGTACACATCTTGACCAGGAATCAAACTTGCAATATGAGTATGTGTTCCAAGCAGGAATCGAATCCACCACCTTTTAGTGTATGGGAAATGCTCCAATCAACTGAGTCACCCAGCCAGGATTCAAGTGGTTTTCTTTAAGTGGCCTAAAGTCTTTCAACACAATGGAAATGACTACTTATAAGTAAAAATTACAGCAAAGACTTTGTGTGGTTCTTTTAAAAGCAGAATCCCTGCCTGGCTGATGGTTGAGCATCGATCTCTGAACCAGGAAGTCACAGTAAAAGCAGATGCCCTAAAGAGAGACAAATGGTAAAGATAGGTGCCTGTCAGAGGTGAGTGCTGACCACATGGCATTCTAGTAGGGTCCCTGTCCATAAAGGAGGCTGATGTCATCACCCTTCCCCATCCTAGCAGAGGAACAATCACTTAGGGGAAGCTGCACTGTGCAATGTCCCCATAGAGCTATATTATCTTTTCCTTGCCTAAAATGATTCTTTTTTTTAATATATTTTATTGATTTTTTATAGAGAGGAAGAGAGAGGGATAAAGAATTAGAAACATTGATGAGAGAGAATCATCGATCAGCTGCCTCTTGCACATCTCCCACTGGGGATGTGCCCGCAACCAAAGTACGTGCCCTTGACCGGAATCGAACCCGGGCCTTTCAGTCCACAGACCGACGCTCTATCCACTGAGCCAAACCGGTTTCGGCATGCCTAAAATGATTCTACATAAAACAAAATCCTGTTATTTGTCTTAGACTCCTGCAGTTAACTGATCTTTACCACACTGTAGTTTCCATCTTTTTAATCTAAATTTAGTGGTAATCTGATTCAAAGCTTGTGACACCTGCTTAAATATTTGGTTCTCCTTCATACCATGGTAAAATGCTCACTATCTCAAAAAAAAAAAAAAAAAAAAGAAAAAAGAAAGGAAGAGAGAGAGAAAGAAAGAAAAGTCAAGCCAGGACTGAAAGCAACAGTGCTTATAATTAGAAAGGCAACCAGAGGTCTGGGATGATGACCTGTGTCCCACATGGCCCATCCTTGCCAGAGATCTAGGTAATACCCTTTTAATGGTGCAATTAACTGGTCACCACCAACTTTATCTAACACCCTCCCCAGTGAGAGAAGTCTATCAACACCCCACTGGCTAACATCAGCTAGCCTCTCTTGAAAAGTTCTGGAAAATGGCTGCAGAGAAGCTGGAAGCTTCATCTGCTTGCTCCCAACACCAAACCAGACTTGTAGCTAAATTGCAGAGTGTTCATCCAGAAAAACATAGAAGACATGTAGCTGATCTGAAACACTGAGAGAAGGGAACTCAGAGGAAAGATAGAAGGAGATGGGGAGAGGGTGAGCCAACTTGCACAGGTACACAACTGGGAAGCAAAAGGGAAATTGCAGCAGCGCAGCCCCATCCCCTGGAAGTGTGGGGTCTCAGCCCCACACAAGTATGCCCAATCCAGAGTGACAAGGGAAGGGCGGGGGAGCCTGTGTAGTGTTGAAAGTGGAAATCACTGGGGATTCAGTACACCTAGGAGACCTAGACTGCACCATACCAGGCAAAAGGTGATTTCTTTGTTACACCAGCCTTGAAAAGTTCACTCCAATCGAAGACTACTAGAAGCAGAGCAGCAGAGCTTGGGGCGGGCAGAAGGGTCTGATTGGTACACCCAAAAGTGACACTGAGGGGCCCTCTGAAAGAGAATTGGTTTCGCCCACTGAGAAAACATAGTGACACTCCCCCAACCATGTGCAGAGCTCTTCGGTCTGCCCCATCCTATGATCCAAGGCAAAGGGGAGCAGTGCTGGGCTGGGAATCTGAACCCGTACTGTTCAGTATGATAGTGCACAGGTCTTGGATATTTGGCCCAGTTGGAGCCTGGCTAGAGGCTCTGCCCAGTACCAGGCTGGCCATGTAAGAGAATAGAGTGCCAAGCAGAGCTGATTTTTTTTTATCCCCTTTACCCAGCAAGGGGTACCAGGGAGCCAGAGCTGAGGTGTTGAGACTGTCTTTCCGATGGGCTTCTATCTGGAGATAGACAGATGTGTGAAGCTATGGCTGCATAGTGGGGAAGCAGGCCCAGGAGTTCAGCCAGCTCAGCCCTGGAAAGGAGAAGCATCCACAGCCCTGGCTATAGGTTAAGGTTATTATCTCCAATCCGAGTCTGATTAAACTGCCTCCACAGAGTGCAGTTCTGTGGGAGAAGGGAGAGCAACTCAGAGCGGGGACATTCAAGGGGCATGACCCCAGATAGACCCAGCCCTTGGGGTCCAGAGGCCCCACCTGCCAGAAGGCTTGGGGCAGATTGGGGCTTCGGACAGGTTACCAAAGGCCAGGCAGGGACAGCAACTGACAATTGCTTGCTCCCGAGAACCTCTTAGGAGGCCCCAGCCTAGCATAACAAGTGCCCAGCCTGCACCCTCTCCAATCTGGGACATCCCTCTCACAATCCAGGACTGATGGCTCCCAACTACTCACCTGCCTGCCTGCCTGCCTGCCTGGCAAAACTAAAAAATAAAGTGTTTCACTGAAAAATATGGTTTCCAGCTTCTCTTGAAAAAGCGACAGATCTGGCCCAACCCAAAGTTGCAGGGCGGCCGCACAGGGTTTCCAATCTTCAGGCAAGCACACACTCTGCTCTCCCCAGCCTCACACTTGCTGCGACAGGACCACATCTGGTTGGTACAAGAACCATTGTGACTGATGCTAAGACCAAGGCTTGGAACACAAGAAGCTCTCAGAAAATGGTACCAGGACTGCAGCTCCCTCCCAGGAGGCATCTGAGCTCCTGACTGGTGCAGCGTTCCTTGCAGTGATTTCTGTACCCATGCTCTAGGCACACTTATTTTATCCCCAGGTTCATTAACTTTTTGACAGATCCATCTCACTGGTTCCTGCAAACTCACAGGCAACTACAGTTCTGCCTTTCCTCCAGGTGTGCCCCTCGCCTCTGCACTCCTTCATTAAGGTAACTTAAATAAAGGACACCCCACTTATCCCTATCCATTTCTAAGGACGAAACCCATCATACTCCCATTCCCTGTGTGTGCTGACACATTCAGGAGAGCAGACAATTTCCTTCCCAGGAACATTTTAAGAAATCAACTTGTTTGCCCCAATCTCTTGAGCCTGAAATTTCCTACAGTCTTCAAGTGCCAGAGAGCTATTACGGTAATGCAATAGCTGTTGGCTCGACCACAATTTACACAACCCTGTACTTTTCACCAGCCAAATATGAAATGTGTTCTCTAAGCCCTTTTGCACACAGGACATCAGAGCCTCGAGTCATGGACTGAAGTCCTGACCCACTGACCCTGTGAAAATAAAACGCGTGATTTTTGTGGGAAGCCTGTGAGCCCCAAATCTATATGGGACCAGAACCCCAGGTGTCAAAGTGATCTCTGAGAACTGAGAAAGTCAAACAGCCACAAAGTCTGTGACTGCACCTCAAATATGTTTATTTTTCACATTCCTTTATACTAGGGCTCCTAGACTATAGATGTCTTCATATTAGCATTGAAAATAACGAAGTCATAAGAGCCCTTTGACCACACTTATGGACTCAGGACTGAGAAGAAAACTCCAGATTCCTAAATCCTCATGGCTTCATGACTTTTTTTTTTTTTTTAATATGTGTCAAGTACTGTGCTGGTTTTGTAATTTAATAACTCTTTGTTGTTCAGATTATTACAATTGTTCCTCTTTTTCCCCCCATAGTCCCCCTCCACCCAGTTCCCACCCCATCCTCTGCCCTTACCTCCCCCGCACTGTCCTCATCCATAGGTGTACGATTTTTATCCAGTCTCTTCCCGCACCCCCTACACCCTTTCCCCCCCAAGAATTGTCAGTCCACTCCCTTTCTATTTTAATTATGATGTGTCTTGGTGTGGTCCTCTCTGGATTCCTTTTGTTTGGGGTTCTCTGTGCTTCCTGGACTTGTAAGTCTATTTCTTTCATCAGTCATTATTTCTTCAAATAGGTTTTCAGTATCTTGCTCTCTTCTTCTGGCACCCCCATAATTCTGATGTTGGTATGTTTGAGGTGGTCCCAGAGGCTCCTTACACTATCTTCATATTTTTGGATTTTTTTTTCTTTTTGCTTTTCCGGTTGAGTGTTTTTTGCTTCTTTGTATTTCAAATCTTTGACTTGATTCTTGCGATTCTCTAGTCTGCTGTTCAGTCTCTGTATAGTAGTTTTTATTTCAGTCAGTGTATGATAGTGCATTTAATTTCTAGTTGGTCCTTTTTCATATCCTCGAGGGTCTCACTAAATTTATCGGCTTTTTCTAGAAAATTCTTGAAAAACCTTATAACTGGTTTTGAACTCTATATCCAGTCATTTGTTTTCCTCGATTTCTTTCGCTGTGATCTGTTTCTTTGTCTCCGCATTTTAGCTGCTTCCCTGAGTTGGTAGAGTAGCTTTGTGTGGTAGGTGTCCTATATGGCCCAGTGGCTCAGCCTCCCCCAGTTACCTGAGGTGGGCACTTTTGTTGCGCCTCTTTGTGGACCGTGTGAACAGCCTTGTTGTAATTAAGTCTTGATTGTTGTCAGTATCACTGGGAGGAATTGACCTCCAAACCAATTGTCTCTGAGGACCAGCTGTGTCTACGCTGGGAGAACTTCTGTTCTGGAGATACCCTTGTGGGAAAAGACATGCAAAAGCTCTGTGCTCAGCTTGGATGGGGCAGCGTCTCAGGGCGCCGAGGAGCAGACAACCTTGGCGTCCCATCAGCCCTGCCCTAGGGAAGCCCCTGGGTCTCAGTGTCCCTCGGCAATCGCTGCAAGCACCTCTGAGAGAAAGCCGCCCTAGAGTTTCACCTGCTGCCAGACAGTCCAGTTTCTTCCTGAATGAGCCGTTTCCCAGAAACTCGCCCGGAACTAGATTTCAGCATAGTCAGGAGCTTCCATCTCCCTCCCACTTTAGAAAGCCAGCCGTGCACTCAGCCACCCATTCTCTCTGCATGCGTGTTTCCGTACCTCAGCCTTTCGCAGGTCCTCTGAATCTCAATGTGCTTTCCTCTTTCCTTCTAATTGTAGAATTTCCACTCAGCCAGCTTTCCTGTAGTTCTGGATAGTGTTAGTTTTGTCTTTTAGTTGTAGTTTTGATATTGCTGTGCGAGGCAGCAGTTCAGGTGTTTACCTATGCCACCATCTTAGTTTGTCTCCTCTCTTCATGACTTTATGACAGCCCTATCTGAGAGAGAACCACACTGCTTCTCTTACTCTTCAGTAATTTTTTTAAATGTTTTTATTGATTTGAGAGAAAGGAAGGGAGATGAATAGAGAGATAGAAGCATCATTGAGAGAGAAATATCAAATAGCTGCCTCCTGCACACTCCCTACCAGGGATTGAGCCTGCAACCCGGGCATATACCTTGATTGGGAATCAAACCAATGACTTCTTGGTGCATGGGTCGATGCTCAACCACTAAGCCCCACGGGCCAGCCTCACTCTCCAGTCTTAAAAAAGGAAAAAGGAAAATTGACCAAGTAGATATATGTAATTAGTTTAAAAATCGTTTAGGAAAAGCAATTGAGCCCAGATTCAATTCCGGTCAAGGGCACATGATCAGGTTGCAGATTTGATCCTCAGAGGGGGCATGCAGGAGGCAAGCAATCAATGATTCTCTCTCAGAGCAACTAGGTTGGGAGCGGCAGTGGCCAGACCCGGAGCAGCTGGTTGTGGTACGAACGAGAGCAACAGAGGCCAGGCCCGGTGCAGCCAGGCCCGAAACAGCTCGCTCCTCGCCTGCCCCCGCCCCAAGGCTGCCTCTCAGACACGGCTGGAGACTTTGGCGGGAACTTGAGGGTCTGCTGAATCAAGTGATGAAGGCTTAGATCTGAATGTGTTGAGTTAGTATAGCGCTGGGGTGTTGATCTGTAAGCGCCTTGGGTGAGGCCTGGATGAGGTTGGTTGACCTATTTGGAAATGTCTTTTGTCTGAAGTGTATCATTGGGCATGTGGAGGTATTATTGATATGAGAAAATGCTAAGTAACTGATTTACTATCTGAAAAGGGATTTACTATCGAGGAAAGGGAGGGAGGAAGAGACTAAACATAAACTGTGCACCTATGGATGAGGACATTGGGGGAAGGGGAGGGGGTGGAGGGTGGGGTGGGAACCTGGTGGAGGGAGGAGGAAATGAGGAACCTTTGTAATATTATGAACAATAAAGATTGATAAAAAAAAATAAAAATGATTCTCTCTCAACATTGATGTTCCCATCTCTCTCTCCCTCTCCCTTCCTCTCTGAAACCAATAAAAATATATTCTAAAAAAAAAAAAAGCTATAAAAATAAAAATGGCTATTAAATTTTCAATGTATTCGCTCTTCAGTCCTAAACAGTTATTTTTGGACATGAGACAGCTATCTATTGTCTCTTCCCAGACAGAAATATGTTTCAAAGGGGAAGGAATATTTTCAGTGTTTCAATCGTTCTAACAATAAAGTTTCTAAAGCACGTGGAGAAATTGATGCCAAATAATACTAATTATAAGCTTGCAATGGTATTTTAAAGTGCTTAGTAATGGTACTTTAAAGTGCTATGTTCCACTCGGAATAAGTGGATTTAATGACTGCATTCCCCATTATAGTTCAAACACAGAATATGCTTGTCAATCATTGCCCAGCTGCCAATTCTATCCTTCTTCACTCATTTTCATTTCTTTTGACTCCAATACTCTGTAACTTTATGTAAACCACTTCAGTCACACAAACTTCAATGATCTACCTCATCAGTGAAAGAACTAACATCACCTTTCATGCCAAGAATCAGGAGTTAAGTCAAGGTATTGCTAAATGTCCCATCCACTAAAATCTACTGTCCTACTTCTGTTCATTGAATAAGGTATCTTCTGAGGCTTTCTTTATCCTGTTTAGACATATAAAGTTTCTTTTATAGCTGTCACATTTCTACTTCCTTCAGACCCCTTTACTTCACCCATTCTACTCATGCTTTTTTGTCTTGTGTGAATAGTCAACATTTAAGGTAATCAAGAAGACAATTAGCCGAAACCGGTTTGGCTCAGCGATAGAGCGTAGGTGTGCGGACTGAAAGGTCTCAGGTTCGATTCTGGTCAAGAGCATCTACATTGGTTGCGGGCACATCCGGGTAGGGGGTGTGCAAGAGGCAGCTGGTCGATGTTTCTCTCTCATCGACGTTTCTAGCTCTCTCTCTCCCTTCCTCTCTGTAAAAAATCAATAAAATATATATATATATATTTTTTTTTTAAAGAAGACAATTAGATGAACTATTACAAATGATCACAAAAGAAATGAAAACCAGAGGAGAATTACATGACAAAAACAATTTTTTAAAAAAACAACTATAGCCCTGACCAGTTTGGCTCAGTGGATAGAGCATCGGCCTGTGGACTAAAAGGTCCCAGGTTCGATTTCAGTCAAGGACATGTACCTTGGTTGTGGGCACATACCCAGTAGAGGGTGTGCAGGAGGCAGCTGATTTCTCTCTCATCAATGTTTCTATCTCTCTCCCTTCCTCTATGTTAAAAAAAAAAAAATCAATAAAATACGGTACATATTTTTTAAAAACACTATAGTATTATGATAATAAATGTAGAAAGGAAGATAGCTGGCAAAAACTCACTATGAAAGAGACCATTACAGATATGTATGGTTTCTCTGGGAAAGTGCTGCCAGTCCTTGCATGACCATTCTAATAGGCCCCTGGGTCATCAGCAGAAGATGGCCACACTATGTCCACAGTCAATGGTGTGGACAACGTGTCCTGATCTGCCAAGATTAGCACTGAAAATCCTGCGTCCTTGGAAGTATGAGTCCAGGGAAAACCAGGATGGTTACAGTCAGAACTCTATTATATTCTCCACCTTTCCACTGAGCCCAGAAGTCAGATATTACTGGAAAGTCTTCTCATCGAATTGTCTTTTTAGAGCCCAAACAGTCCTCTCTGCTATAGCTCTCCCTCCAAAGGTGTTCCTCTTATCATAAGGAAATAAATTCAGTCTGTCCCTGGCCAAACCTGTCCCTGTTCAGTACGTGCCACGCCCCTTGGCACATCAATAAATATGTCCATTATTTCTCGAAACCTATAAATCAATCAGTTCCACAGCTTTGAGCTTGGCCTGTACAGAGCCGTATGAATACCAAAATACTCAAAGCCATGAGATTTGGGCCCCAAAATTAAAAACGCAAGTTTATTGTATATTAAAAACAGATGTCTGAGGATCGTGCTTCAGTTGTTAAGCTAACAAAACACAGCATTATGCTGAAACCGGTTTGGCTCAGTGGATAGAGCGTCCGTCTGCAGAATGAAGGTCCCGGGTTCGATTCCTGTCAAGGGCATGTACTTGGTGCGGGCATGTACCTTGGTTGCGGGCACATCCCCAGTAGGGGGTGTGCAAGAGACAGCTGATCGATGATTCTCTCTCATCGATGTTTCTAACTCTCTGTCCCTCTCTCTCTTCCTCTCTGTAAAAAATCAATAAAATATATATTTTTAAAAAAAAAAAAAACAGCATTACTTAAATTCTAGAAGGTTGAGAGAAGCAGCAAAGGTCAAAAAAATATATTTCTTGCATCAGGCATCCACAACTAGTTTCCTAGGCTTCTGGGTCCGTATCAGGGGGAAATCTGCAAAGCTGAATTCTCACAAAAATTGCCGAGCGACGATGTCCCTTCTGAGCGCTGCTCTGTCCGGGGAGCCTCGGTGAGGACTGGCCGCCGGCGAGAAGGGCCAGGTGCAGAGGGCACAGCCCTCATGGGACGGATCTCCAGCGGCGACCTGACATCTTGTCGGACCTCCCTTCGGTCATATAATTCTCCTCTGTTTTTCGTTTCTTTTGTGATCATTTTTAATAGTTCACCTAATTGTCTTCTTGATTAGCTTAAACGTTGACTATTATTCATCACAAGACAAAAAAGCACTGAGTAGAACGGGTGAAGTGAAGGGGTCTGAAGGAAGTAGAAACGTGACAGCTATAAAAGAAACTTTATATGGGCTAAACAGGATAAAGAACGCCTCGAAAGGCACATTATCCAATGAACAGTGCGAGCGCGGGGCCGGGAGGACGCCGGGCAGCGGCGAGCGGCTCTCCCCGGGGACCGGGTGAGCCAGCGGGAAGGTGAGCCAGAGGGAGGGAGAGGGAGGGGAAGGCGAGGAGAAACCACCGCTCTGGAAGCGGGGCCGGAGAGGTAGGTGCGGGGCGGCCTCGAACCCGGAGCCCGGGACACCGCAGTGACGGAGCGCAGAGGGGCCCCCAGGACCAGACCCGGCAGGGGCGTCCGCTGGGACGGAGCCTGTTTCCTCCCCCGTGAAACGAGGAGGACGCGGGCGCACGCCGCGCGCGGTGGCAGCGCATTCACCCTGCCGCTGTCACGGCCGCCGTCACGCAGGGGGGCCGGGCCTACCTGCCTTCCGGGACCTCCGGGGTCTGGCTGTCGTCCGTGACGACGGGCGGCCGCGGGGGCCGGCGCTGCCGGAGCCCCGCCGCCTCGCTCATTTTGGAACTGTCACCGCCGCCCGACCGCCGGCGCCGAAACGGACAAACGCCAAAACGCCGGCTCCGAGGGCGGCCGCGCCCCGCCCCTTCCTGGCCCGCGCGCCCCAGCCCCGCCCTCTGGGCCCGCCCCTTCCTGCCTCCTGGCTGTCACTCAGAGGTCCTTCCTAGGCGGCCCACGTGTCGGCTACCGGGCTCCTGGGGTTTGCAGTCCAGAGGGAGCGCCTTGGCCTCCCTGCAGTCCAAACGCCCGCCGCAGGGTGCAGCCCCTGCGCTGCCTGCTTTCATTTCAGTTCATTTCTTTCTTTCTTTTTTATTGATTTTTTACAGAGAGGAAGGGAGAGAGATAGAGAGCCAGAAACGTCGATGAGAAACATCAGCCAGCCGCCTCCTGCACACCCTCCACCGGGGATGTGCCCGCAACCAATGTACATGCCCTTGACTGGAATCGAACCCGGGACCCTTCAGTCCGCAGACCGACGCTCTACCACTGAGCCAAACCGGCTTCGTCTCATTTCATTTCATTTCATCTCATTTCATTTTTCTGATGGTGAATGACAATAATTGTTGTGCACGTGGGCAGGGAGGTGTTGGTGATTTGTGCTGGTAAAGAGGCTGGTGCAGCTGATTGGATGTCCAAGTCGGGGCTTCCTACAGGCAGCGTAAAAAGTAAGTTAATATTCTTGGAGATGGTAGAGGCACCTCTCACAAACACCTGACTCACTGGGAGAGGGCTGTCCTCAATCTCAATTCTTGTCCTCTCATATAAATGAATCTAAATGAGAAAACGCCAGATGATTGCGATGTGGTGAAGCCAGTTTTAGTAAAGCGAGAAAATTTATTACAGAAGCAAGCAAATCTAGACTTCTGGTTTATAAAGTGCAGGTGGGCTCTCAGCTAATTGGAAGAGCAGTTGGGTGGGTGGCCCGAAGCGTTATAAACCTTCCTGTCTAGGTTTCAGAGAATCCCTCTGCTGAATATTTTGGTACACATTTAATTCTCAAGGTCCCTTTTTACTTTATTAGGGCTTTCCCAGAATTCATGAGAAGCACCTGGCAATTTTATCCTGCCAAGCCTGGAAACTGCTGCTTGCTGGCTTTTCTGCTTAGGGAGTAAAACTGCCCTTTTTCCTCTCCCCTTTTCCCCTCCTTTTCTGAAGTCTCTGGCTAGAGAGGCTTTCAACCATTAGCTCTCACGTGTCCTTGGTGTGGGTAACAAGCCAGCTGCAAATTGCCCACAGTGGTTGGCCTTGTTTTAACTTTCCTGCCTCGGTTTCCCTATTCTTCTTATCCTGAAATTTCCCTAGCTTTTCACTACCCTGTAACAGAGATACAGCAGGGGAACAGCCCTCACCTAAAAATTATACTGTGTCTGAACAGATCTGGTTAAGGGTAAAATAGACTGGAAAATGTCCATATGGTGAAAGCCACATGTTGAGCATTAAAATCTTTGTGATGATCACAACAGACATTTGATAAAGTTTATGAAAGAGGTAAGAAAAAAAATTCTAAATTAATTTACAGCAGGAGAGTGGAAGAGACAGAACTGCTAGTCTGTGAATGGATGCTGATCAGTTAGCAAAAACACTTTTCACATTCCTGTTTTGCCTGTTGGAATTGCAGATTAAATTCCAGGTGGCTATTTCCACAGGTTATTTTAGCCAGGCACCAATAAGAAACATAAGAAACGTTCAAATGTATAGAGATTTTTATGAGTTTATTTGAGCCAAACTGAGGACAGTTGCTGGGGAGCAAAACCTCAACAGACTCGAGAAAATGCTCCAGGAAAAAAAAAATGATAATTTTGCACCTTACTTTATGCATTACAATCAAAAGAAAAGATGTAAGTGGGTTACATGAAGTCCATTGGTGATAGGTTAGGGAGAATGGGTGGGGGAACCTCTGAGATTGGATAAAAAGTAAAATGATAGACACATACTTCTTTTACTGAGGTGGGTGCAGGATAGTCAACAGTCAACAATTGGCATAACGGTACAATAAGGGGATTTCTGGTCTCCACTCTGCAGGTTCAGTGCCAGTGCTTTGAGGGGGTCCAGCAAAAGGAAAATTACTTTGTTATTGCAAAGGCGTATTTATCAGGCATGTTACCCTAGATGCAAAGAGACAATAGGCAGTTAAGGTGAAGATTGACCTTTGTAAGAGAAAAATATTGCCTTATGACATGACTACCACCATGAACCTCTTTTAGTTAAAAAGTTTTCATTTCAGCCCTGCTAAGTTTGGCTCAGTGGGTAGAGCATTGGCCTGTGGACTGAAGGTTCCCAGTTTCGATTCCAGTCAAGGGCATGTACCTTAGTTGCAGGCACATCGATGTTTCTAACTCTATCTCTCTCCCTTCCTCTCGGTAAAATCAGTAAAATATACTTTTTTTTTAAAAAAAGTTTTCCTTTCAGAACATCCTGTGTGGTTACTGTAGGTCTCTGAGTTTGTAAAACTGACACACAGGCCTCCCCTGAGCTTGTCAGGTGTAGTATTTGGCCCCTTTTTTTCATTCATACATCTAACTCCAGGAGTCCCACTTGTTTCCGGGAGGGCTTTTCAGACTGCTACCCCCAGCCAGTCTACAAGAGCAGACTTTTTTTTTTTTTTAATATATTTTATTGATTTTTAAGGGAGAGAGATAGAGAGCTAGAAATGTCGATGAGAGAGAAACATCGACCAGCTGCCTCTTGCACACCTCCTACCGGGGATGTGCCCACAACCAATGTACATGCCCTTGACTGGAATCGAACCTGGGACCTTTCAGTCCGCAGACCAATGTTCTACCACTGAGCCAAACCGGCTTTGGCAAGAGCAGACATATCTTTATTCCATCTCTGCAACCATTCCAGGACTGGCCCGTTTCGCCTTCCCCAACTTCACTGCCTGTAACTCATGTGAATTCTTTCCTATTACCACTTACTTCTCCCTTCCCCCTACTTGATGTATAAAATGCTTACAAAACTCTGGGACCTCCGGGATGCTGTCTTTTCTGCTAGCCATGCTGCTGGTAGTTATTAATAACAGGAAAGGAACAGAGAGAAGATAGATGCATGCCCAATAAAGTTCAGGGGACTAGCCAAGGTGCTTACTGCCAGTCACACCTGGGAACAGAGGTCATGGTGTTATTGGAGAAATTGGGGTAAACTCTTCCTCAGTAGGTGCTGGGGGTGGGGTCCTTATGATACCTTCAGAAAAAGAATTTTCTGAGACTAGCCAGGGAGAATGAGTGATCTTTGCACAGAATTAAATCTGCATCTCTAATGTCCCATTTCCCTTAGTCCAGTTACAGAAGAGGTGCAGCTGGGTTTTTGTAGAGCCAGAAGCAATGCCAGTGTCCAGAGTTTCCATTCCATGTGGCAGCCAGGTCCAGTTCAGCATCAAGTTGGTTGTAGTCCATTAGTCCAATGTATGTGTGTGGAGGTGAGGGGGAGGGCTATGGGGGGACCACATGGCTCATGGCCACTTGGGAGAATGCCAGGAAGCAGGGGCAAAGGGGCCCTCCAAGCCAGGAGTCAAGCACAAGGTGCCAAGAGCATAAGAGAAAGCCTTAGGGCAAACACCTTTGTTTAGGGGATTAAATATCCCAACTTTCACATCCTTGCAGTGACCATTCTGGCCCATGACCTATTCCAGGTGGGACTAACAGGCAAGTGCCTTCCCAAGGTCATCCCAACTTTACTGGGCATGTGGCTGTCCTTCTCCCTTTCCAGGCCCTTCCCCAGGGATCTGTGGGGAATGTACTGATGGTTCCCTGGGGAGTGTAAAACGTTAGCTTCCTGGTGAGGCTGCCTAAATGGCCTCTCCCTTCCTGTTATTAATAAACTAGAGGCCTGTTGTACTATATTCGTGCAAGAATAGGCCTTCCGTCCTAACCGGTTTGGCTCAGTGGATAGAGCATCTGCCTGAGGACTCAAGGGTCCCAGGTTCAATTCTGGTCAAGGGCATGTACCTTGGTTGCGGGCACATCCCCAGTAGGGAGTGTGCAGGAGGCAACTAATCGATGTTTCTCTCTCATCAATATTTCTAACATTTTATCCCTCTCCCTTCCTCTCTGAAAAATATCAATAAAATATATATTTTTTTAAAAAATAAAGGAATAGGCCTTCCTTTCCCTGACTTCACTCCCGGCCGCCCAGGATCCTGGAAGTCCCCACTCCCAGCCGGAACTCCACTCCTGCAGTTCCCTCCGCTCCACTCTCCCCCTCATAGCAGGTATCCGGCCCCATCTGGCTACTCCCAGCCTGTGTATGCAAATTAACTTGCCATCTTTGTCATATTTATTTGCATACTCACTCCTGATTGGTTGTGGTCATAGAGGAGGTACAGTCAATTTACATGTTTGTCTATAATTAGGTAAGATAGGTTAATTACAACAGTATCAATTGGCCAAAATGGGCGTGGCCACTGCAAACGCAAGATTTGGGATATTTAATCCCCTGAACAAAGAAACTCACTCTGTTATTCTCTTGTGCTCCTGAGCTTTCAGGACCTTTGTTACCCTTGTGGTTTGGGGCACACCCTCCTGTATTCTCATATGTGGCCTATGGCCATGTGGACCCCTACACCAGTGGTCAGCAAACTCATTAGTCAACAGAGCGGCAAACTGCCACAGTTTGCTGACTACTGCCCTATACACAATGGATTAGTGGACTACAACTGGTTGATGGTGTACTGGATCCAGCTTCAGCGTGGAAAGGAAACTAGACTCTGGCTCTGCTTCTAGCTTTCTGGAGGGATGTAATTCCACAGAAATAAAGCTTTCTACCATATCTCATCCTCCCACAGGGGCCTCCAGAAATGCCTATTCCATCAGTATCCCAAGAACCCCACTTCCACTGCTAACCCCATTGGTTTAGATTCTTTGCCCCAAGACCTATCTTTTGGCTAGCACTTTTGGCTCAACCTTACTTACAAAAAGACTTTCAGCTGTGGTGTAACACGGTATAGAATATTTAAAACAACAACTCACATTTAATTAGCTAACTAGCCAAGAATTGAAAATAAGAATATACTAACAAAAAACTTACAGCCCAGGCCTTTCAGCTAGTGACCACGAGTCAGAGGAATTTGGGGCCATGAAGCTGCTAAGCAGAGCCGGGTCCTTCTCGAGATTTTATTCCCTCAAAGTTGCTCCCAAAGTGAAAGCCATGACTGCCCCTGCAGGAGTGCCTGTACTTCCTCAGGACCTCGAGTTTACCAAATTACCAAATGGTTTAGTGATTGCGTCTCTGGAAAATATGCTCCTGCATCAAGAATTGGTTTCTTCATTAAAGCAGTAGGGCCGGGACCAGTTTGGCTCAATGGATAGAGCGTCGGCTTGGGGACTGAAAGGCCCCGGGTTCGATTCCGGTCAAGGGCATGTACCTTGGTTGCGGGCATATCCCCGGTAGGGGGTGTGCAAGAGGCAGCTGATCGATGACTCTCTCTCAATGATGTTTCTAACTCTCTATCTCTCTCCCTTCCTCTCTGTACAAAAATAAATAAAATATATTTTTAAAAGCTGGCAGTAGGTACTAGGACTTTAACAATGAGGAACCTCTCATTTCCTTCGTCTTGCACCTAGTCTGACTACACAAAAGGTCATCTTTTAAGATAACTCGTGGAATTGAAGCCGTTGGTGGTAAATTCAGTGCGACTTCCACAAGAGAAAACATGGCCTACACTGTGGAATGCCTGCGGGATGACATGGAAATTCTAATGGAGTTCCTGCTCCATGTCACACAGCACCTTAATTTTACTGTTGGGAGGTGGCTGCACTTCACTCTCCGCTGAGGGCTGACAAGGCTGTGACTCTTCAGAATCCACGGGCTCATATCATTGAAAATCTGCATGCTGCAGCTTACCAAAATGCCTTGACTAAATCACTTTTCCAATCCCATAATTATAGGTGAATAACATCACTATGTTCAGAACCATTTTACAAGTGCAAGAATGGCTTTGGTTGGACTTGGTGTGAGTCATCCTGTTCTGAAGCAAGTTGCTGAAGGGTTTCTAAACACGAGGGGTGGGCTTGGTTTATCAGGTGCAAAGGCCAGATTCTGTGGAGGTGAAATTCGGGAGCAGAATGGAGAAAGTCTTGTTCATGCAGCCTTTATAGCAGAGAGTGCTGCCACGGGAAGTGCAGAAGCAAATGCATTTAGTGTTTTCCAGAATGTCCTTAGCGCCGGACCACATGACAAGCAGGGCAGCCACCAGCTCTCTGCACCAAGCTGTTACCAAGGAGAAGTACCAGCCATTTAATGTTTCTGCTTTTAATGCCAGCTACTCAGATTATTTTATACTATCTCGCAGGCTACAGCTGCTGGAGATGTTATCAAGGCTGCCTACAACCAAGTCAAAGCAGTTGCTCAAGGAAACCCTTCCAGCACAGATGTCCATGCTGCCAAGAACAAGCTGGAAGCTGGGTTCCACCTAATGTCAGTGGAATCTTCTGAAGGTTTCCTGGGTGAAGTCAAATCTCAGGCTCTCATTGCTGGCTCCTACTTGCCACCATTCACAGGCCTTCAGCAAATTAAACTCAGTAGCAGACGCTGATGTCATAAATGCCGCAAAGAAGTTTTTTTCTGGCTGGAAGTCAGTGGCAGCAAGTGGGAATTTGGGGCATACACCTTTTGTTGATGAGCTGTAAACCTGAGACACATTGTAGGAAAGAGCTGGACATCTTCTCATCCGAGAGCAGTAAAGGCATGAAAGTTCCACCTCTGTAATGTAACATTTGTCTTGGTTTTCAATGAAGTGAGATATCTTAAAAAGTATACATGCAAGCAATTGTTCCCTGCTCACCTAAAGTCAATAAAATATTCTAGATATAAAAAAAAACTTATAGCCTAAAATATTAATAGTTTCATATGTAAGCATATTACAGGCAACAGGAGTCCCCTTTTCACTGGCCTCAACTACAGGAGTATAGCAGATCCTGATGGCTGGCCAGGCCTGCAACATCCTATCCTGAGAAATAAAATCTGCCGAGAGCAAAACAAAACACCAGACACTGACACACATGAAAGAGAGTATCCAAAGCACCCAAGAGCTGGAATGTGAAATAGCACCTCACCAAAATCCCTGAATTCCCTCTTTCCATGATCCCTCTATACAGGCCCTTTGCCTACCCTGAGATGTTAAGATGGTTGTTAAGGCCTGAGCCTGCCATCTACTCAGGAAGTCAGCACCCAAATAAATCACTTTCCTCCTAGGAGTACCTGTGTCTTGTGTTTGGCTTCATGTGGCAGGCAAAAGAACCTGAGGATCATGTGGGCCAATTTCAGTAGATGTTAAAATTTTTCAGTTAGCATATCAAAAGGTTACCCTTGGAATGATAAGAGCAGGGTGTATATAACCACAAAGTGTAAAAAGCATGACACAATCATCAGTTTGTTCATTAATGCTATTTTAATGAGCCAGTGCTGAGTGCTGGAAGATGATGGTGAGCAAACCACAGACAAACTTGTTCACTTATGGGTATTTAAGAGAGAGACAACTTTAATCAGCTTACCATAATACATTTAAATTTTCAAATATATTTTTATTGATTTCAGAGAGGAAAGAAGAGGGAGAGATAGAAACATCAATGATGACAGAGAATCATTGATTGGCTGCCTCCTGAACCCCTCAAATTAGGGTTCAAGCCCACAACCTAGGCATGTGCCCTAACCTGGAATCAAACTGTGACCTCCTGGTTCATAGGTCAATATTCGACCACTGAGCCACGTGCCAGCTGAGCTAAATTTTTAAATGTAATAATTGCATTAAAGTGGAATAGGATGATCTTGTGATAACATTTGACAGATAAAAATGCTGAAAAATTAATAGGATTTGATGAAGGGAAAGAGAAGAGGATTTCCACGCAGAGGAAACCAAGTCCTGTTACTATATATCATCACTAGAAAAAGCATATACAAAATTAAATATTAAGAATTAATTTCCCCATTGCACTCAAAGGCTTTCCTGATGGAAATGTGCCTTTACCTTTCTTAGTGCTAGATGGCACTAGAATCCTGCAAAACTGTTCCATAAGAAAAGATAAAGAACTAGCATGAGGAAGTAAAAAGTTCTACACATCCAGGTCTGTAGGGATACCAGGTTAAAATTCAGGCATTGGCCACATTTTACTACATTCCCTGCTAAATACAGCCAGTGTAGCTGTTATATCAGGAACACCTTTAACAGTGCTACATGATCTGGCCCTTCCTGCCTGTCTAGATTATTTTTCCTGCCCTGAATCCCATGTTTCAGACATTCAGAATTGCTTGCTAATTCTAATTCTATACCTCCCTGCCTTTGTCCGTATTACTCCTTCTCCCTGTGATAAAGCTTTCCTTCACCTCCACTTCACCAAAACCATTTTTATTATTCAGGACCTACATCAAGTATCTTTACTGAAAGTCATTCCTAATTTCTCAAGCAGAATATTTCTTCATTTCTAAGACACTTTGATCATGTCTGAATTAAAGGACTTAGTCCCCTGCATTGGAATTATTTATATCACATGCCCAGTGTTAAAGCCCTCCAACCAAAAGCAACCAGGAACATATCTGAAAAAAAATATTACAATAATACTACTGCCCTAGTGCATGGATTTGTGCACATTGAAAGGAAATTAATTAGAAGGTGGCCAGTGGGGCAGGACTGGGTGAAATGGGCCAGACCTGCCCTGGAGCCAACCTCCCACAGTCCCTATCCAGCTGGCTGCACCTGGGGTGGTGCCATGGCTCGAAGGGCATCTGCAGAGTGCGCTGGGTCCCTCCAGCAGGTGGGGTCCCTGGGCCTGGCCTGCAGGGATTGGGCTGAAACCGCATCTCTGACATCCCCCGAGGAGTCCCGGAATGCAAGAGAGCGGGTCTCAGGTGACACACTCCTGAACCGGGCTCCCTCCTCTCTGGTCTGGGATGTGTCACCTGAGAACCAATGCTGTCAAGTCACCACAGCTCAGCAGCTCATGTGTTGAGCATCTTCCCCCTGGTGGTCATTGTGCATCATAGCTGACAGTCAGACAGTCGCTTAGCCTTTTATGTATATAGACTAGTGTACTGCATACTTACTGGTTAATAATACCATATTGCAAATTTGAAAGTTGCTATGATAATAAATCTTAGTCTTTATCACAAAAAATAATCTGTAACTATATATGGTGATGGATGTTTAACTGGATTTGTGATCCTCTCACAAATGTTGAATAATTATGTTGTATACCTAACACTAATGTAATGTTATATGTCAATTATTCCTCAGTTTAAAAAATAATAATATGTTTATTGGAGTTGCTGCAACAAAGAAATGCACCAGTGGAGTTAGCTGAAACAGGTTTGGCTCAGTGGATAGAACGTCAGCCTGCGGACTGAAGGGTCCCAGGTTCGATTCCGGTCAAGGGCATGTACCTTCGTTACGGGCACATCCCCATTAGGGGGTGTGCAAGAGGCAGGTAGTTGATGACTCTCTCTCATGGATGTTTCCAACTCTCTATCCCTCTCTCTTCCTCTCTGTACAAAATCAATAAAATATAAATAAATAAAACAGTGGAGTTATGGAAGGACCTCTTGGAATATGAGAGCTGATGTAGTCACAGATGGCCTTGTCAGGGGTTAGTCAGAATTTGTAAACAAGCACAGTCACTGGAAGGAGTCAGTCTTGGAGCAGATAGTCTGAATGAGCTAAATGAGTTAAATGATCTGAGCTTAGATCCCTATACCTTGTTTCATTTTTTTTCTTTTGTGAGTCATGGTGAGGTACACTTTGATAGCTGTGCTTTGTTTCTCAACACTATTGACATTTGGGGCCAGATGATTTTTTGTTGGGGGTTGGGAGTGGGAGAGAAGCTGTCATGTGCATTGTAAAATGTATCTCACACTAATTAACAGTCTCTGTGCAACGTCCAGATTCCTGATCTGAGAATCTGATGTTCCCAACTTTAGTGAGGTGCCAGAGCCTGGCTGATTATCTGTGTTAGAAGACAGGATCCCATGATCCACCATTCCATGGGAACCAGACTAGACCAGTGGTCATCAACCTTTTGGACCTCATGAACCACCAGTGGTCTGCGGACCACCGGTTGGCGACCACAGGGCTAGACAGTGTCAACATACATAAGGTAGAACTGTCACGTGGAATTATGTTGGTCCTGATGAAAAGAAAGCAGACAGGGGTAGAGGTGAAGACCATGAAGAGGCTAACAGGTCTAAATAGCCCTAACAAGGAAGATTCTTAAGCTCAACACAGACTCGAAAGGAAAAGGTCTTCAGCAGGAAAGACGTTCAGCAGTAATTTGCCATGGGCATGACGATCATGTTTGCTATCTCTGTTGAAAAGAGAACTCAGCTGTCCCTTGTTCCCAGGGATGCTCAAACTGGCATTTCAAGGTTAGCATGAGTCACTTATTACAGCCAGAAACCATTTCTTGAAAGCAACTAATCATTGCCCTTTGTCCTATTTCTGCTCTGCCTTTTTGAATAAACATATGCATAACTGTAAGCATTAAAGGTTTCCTTGATTCTCAGGAATGAAGGGATGTGTGGTTGGGTGAAGTGATGTCCTTTAGGGAAGGAATTGGCCACTGGTGTGTCTGTTCATTCAGAAGGCGGCTAGCAGAAGTTTGGATCTGCAGGAGCAGGAAGACTAGACAACTCGGGATTACCCAGTTAATGGCTCTTACCCAGAACGTTTTACCCTGTTGCAAGAGACGTTAGCAAACTGATTATCCCAATATGTTTTCTGAACTCCTTAGTACTTACTGGTTTGTTAATCCTGTACTGGGACAGCCACAATCTAGCTTTCTTCCCTTTTCTACTTCTGGGTTTATTCAGAGTAGGATCTTGCCTTCTGGCTTTTCACCTCCTTAGGAACAACACCAAGCAGATTAGCACTTCTTCCTGCCCTTCCTGCTTCGTAGCCAGTTTGCTTCCTCTTAAGTCAACTATTCCAGGAGGACCATCCCAGTGGTTAGTTACTGTAACAGATGTGCTGTGACCTACACGCTGGCAATGACTGGACTCAAAGACATTACATCAAAGTAAAACTAAACATGTACACTGTGCAACCCTGGCAAAATACTTCAACTGGTCATCGTGATAAGACAGTACTTTGTACATTGGAATCAACTGGGAAGCTTTAAACTATGATGATGTCAGCACCCTACCCCAGGAATTCTGATGCAATTAGTCTGGGGTGTGGCTTGGGCATCAGAAGCTTAAAGTGCTTCCAGGTACTTTTAAAAGCCAACGTTGAACATTGCTGCTTACAGAGGAAATAGGAAATAGGGAAGTCTGTATAGAAATCCAGTTTGTGGGAGGGATAGAATTTGAATCCAGTGTCCCTAAGATTGGAAACTTGGAGAATCGCCCCCAGCAACAACCTGAAGGACTGGCTGTCTACCCACAAGAAACATCTGGGAGATAGCTCTAGAACGAGAGAGGTGGGGGTGGGGAAGACTTAGGCAAAACCCCGATAAAACAACCCTTCGTTGGACTGGGACCCTGAGGGTCTGTGACCTGGCAGTGGAAGCACGAATTTTGATGAGCCATGGGTAGAGGGTAACTTCCAACATGCTGGCAATGTTTCATGTCATGACCTTGGTGAGGGTTACCTGGATTTTTGTTTTATGTTAATTTGTACATTTGGGGTTTTTTTGCACATATTTCTATTTGTTTGTTACACTTCATCAAAAATAAAAGTATTATTGCCTGCCTTTAAAGATCTATCTAAATCACTTTCTTCACTTTCTTACATTGAAATAGAAGGAAATACATTTAGTGTTGGGCTTGATCAGTGATCCCCAAAAGCTGATCACCAGGGCCTGGCTAGCTGTGCGAAACAACTGGAAGTTATTAAAATCCCAGATCTCTAGACCCCAACCTCCTAACCTCCTGAGAACCTAGCTCGCAATTCTCAGGGAATCACCCGGGCAGAGTAAACAATGTGAGCTAAGCTAATGGAAACTCAGATATGGTTGCCCATTGGCTCTGACAGGGGCAGTCCCACATAAGAACAGTGACCCCTGCGAGCATCCCTGTCTGGGAGAAAGCCACCCCCAAGTTCTTACGCTGATGCCAGACCATCCAATTGTCTCAAGTTTCTCTCCAGCCACTGCCCCAGCACTGGAGCCCAGAGGAACCGAGTCTGAGTAAGTCCAGGTGCCTGGGTCTCCAGCAGCGTCTGTGTCCACCAGCCGCAATCCCCACTGGTTTTGACATTCTGAAGTATGGGGACTTCTCTTCCCAACCCTGGAACCCTAAGCTGGGGATCTGGTGTGGGGCTGGGACCCCTTGCTCCTCATGGGAGGTCTCCACAACCACAATATCTCTCCACATTTAAAAAAAAAAAAAAAAAAAAAAAAAACCACAGCCGAAGCCGGTTTGGCTCAGTGGTAGAGCGTCGGTCTGAGGACTGAAGGGTCCAGGTTCGATTCCAGTCAGGGGCATGTACATTGGTTGCGGGCACATCCCCGGTAGGGGGTGTGCAAGAGGCAGCTGGCCAATGTTTCTCTCTCATCGACGTTTCTAGCTCTCTATCTCCATTCCTCTCTGTTAAAAATCAATAAAATATATTTTTTTTAAAAAAAGAATTAAATAATTTGTTCATAGCCATGGAGCTAGTGGTAGATATTAAGATGATAAAAATGGGAACAAAAAAAAACAAAAAAACAACAAGATGCCACATATGGGTTCCAGACCAACCCATTCTGTGCCTCTGCCCGTTCTACCAAATCTCAGTGTGCTTTTTTATTTACTTCTCTAGTTGTAGGACTTCCATTCAGCCAGATCTCAGGCGATTCTAAATGGTTGTTCTGTATTTTAGTTATATTTTTGTTATGGTTGTGGGATGCGGTGAATACTGACATTTGCCTACACTGCCATCTTGGTTCTTCCCAGTTTTTGTTGTTGTTTTTTTATTATTATTTTAATCTGTTATATTTTTTATTTATTTATTTTTAGTCTCTACTTCATTTATTTCCATTCTGATCTTTATTATTTCCCTCCTTCTGCTTACTCCGGGTTTTTCTTGTTCTCTTTTTTATTCTTTTAGTTGTAGGGTAAGATCATTTATTTGAGATTTTTCTTGTTTCTGGAAGTATGCCTGCAATGCTATCAACTTTCCCTTCTTGAGTGATACCACTGTGTGCCACAGATTTGGGGTTGCTGTGTGTTCTTTTTCATTTGTTTCCAGCAAGTTTTTTATTTCTTTTTTTTTTAAAGCTCAATGGTAACTCATGCACTGTTCAATCGTATGATATTTAGCCTCTGTGTGTTTGAATGTTTTTGAGTATTTTTATTGTAGTTGGTTTCTAGTTTCATGCCATTGTGATCTTAAGAAGATGTTTGACATGATTTCAATTTTCTTGAACTTTGTTAAGACTTATTTTGTCTCCTAACCTGTGGTATATCTTTGAAAATCTTCCATAAACATTTGAGAAGAATATATATTCTGCAGCTCTGGGATTAAATGCTCTGTAATATCAATTAAATCCATCTGATCTATTGTTTAAGATCACTCTTTTCCTTGTCTGGACGATCAATCCCGTGATGTCAGTGAGGTGTTAAATTCCACCACTATGACTGTATTGCTGTCTCTCTTCTCTTAAATTCCTTCAAGAATTTATTTCTGTGCTCCTATTTAGTGAAGATATGTTCACAAGGATTATATCCTCTTGTTTAATCAACCCATTTAATATTATGTAGTGACCTTTTTTGTCTCTTTTATGGCCTTTGTTTTGAGTCTATTTTTTCAGATATAAGTATTGATACTCCAGCTTTTTTTTTCTCTCATTTCCATTTACATGGAATATTTTTTCCATCCCTTCACTTTCATCCTGTGTGAATATTTTGTTCTGAGGTGGGGCACTTGTAGACTGTATATATATGGATCATGCTTTTGTATCCAGGTACTCTATGCCTTTTGGTTGGAGCATTGAATCCATTTACATTTAAGGTTATTATTGACTAGAGGCCTGGTGTATGAAATTTATGCATGGGGGGGGGGGGAGTTTGTCCCTCAGTCCAGCCTACACCCTCTCCAATCTGGGACCCCTTGAGGGATATCCAACTCACAAGCCAGGACTGCTGGCTCCCAACTGCTCACCTGCCTGCCAGCCTGATCACACCCTAACCACTCCCCTGCCAGCCTGATCAATGCCTAACTGCTCTCTTGCCAGCCCAATTGCCCCTAATTTCCCTCCCCTGCCTACTTAGTCACCCCTAACTGCCCTCCCCTGATAGCCTGGTTGCCCCTAATTGTCCTCCCCTGCTGGCCTGGTCACCCCAACTGCCCTCCCTTACAGGCCTGGTCCCCTTCAACTGCTCTCCATGCAGGTCTGGTCCCCCCCAACTGCCCTCCCCTGCAGGCCTGGTCCCTCCCAACTACCCTCCCCTACAGATCTGATTGCCCACAACTGTGGTGGCCATCTTGTGTCCATATGGGGGCAGCCACTTGTGTGTTGGAGTGATGGTCAATTTGCATATTGCCCTTTTATTAGATAGGATAGGCACTTATTTATTGGCGTTTTTATGCTTTAGTCCTATGTTCCTCTCTCTTTCCATTTCTTCTCCTTATAACATTCCCATTAGCTTTTCCTGCAATGCTGGTTTGGTGGTAATAAATTCCATTAGCCTTCTTAAAAATTCTGAGATGTTCTCTATTTCATCTTCAATTTTGAATGATAACCTTGTTGGATAAAGTAGTCTTGGTTTCATATCCTTGCTTTTCATTATTTTAAATAATTATACCATTCCCTTCTGACCTGTAAGGTTTCTGTTGAGAAATCAGCTGGCAGCCTTATGGGGGCTTCCTTATAAGTAACTGACTGTCTTTCTTTTACAGCCCTTAAGATCCTGTCTTTGTCTTTAATGTTAGCCATTTTAGTTATGATATTTCCTGGTGTCGGTTTCTTTGTGTTCATCTTGATTGGGACTCTCTGTCCTTCCTGAACTTGTGCGACTTTTTCCTTCACCAGATTAAGGAAGTTTTCAGTCATTATTTCTTTATACAGGTTCTATATGCTTGCTCAAGTTCCTCTCCATCTGGTACCCTTACTATGCGGATGTTGTTACATTTTATGCTGTTTCTTGTCTTCTAATTCTTTGATTCAATCCTCTACTTCTTCTAACCTACTATTTATTCCTTCCATGGTTTTCTGTATTTCTCATCTATGTCTCTCTTTTTTTCATTTCCGACTGGTTCTTGTGCATGGTTTCTATGTGCTTTTTCATACTATTGAGCATTCTAAAAATCATTATTTTATATTCTGTTTCTAATAAATTGCTTGCCTCCATTTTATTTGGCTCTTTTTCTGGGAATTCCTCCTGTTCTTCCAGAAGAAAAAATAATCAAGGAGAGGGGGGTTAAAAGTTCTCTATGTGCAGTCCAGCACACGCCATTCCGAGTAGGACCTCAGAACTGGTCAAAAGATAGTCTGGTGTACATCAGTCATCCTGGTTTTATGTCATCCTGGTTCTATGGTTGAAGGTCAGCAAATCTCCCAGAACTGGGATGAATGAAGGTCAGAGTCTGTATCTTCTGAAGTTAGTTCTTAGGATTCTTATACAAACATGCTGTTTATCTACAAGCTACATATTATTCATAGTCAGCATTTACAGAAACAATGTCAAAAGACTGGTGAGGTGGGTTACAATTTCCCACTGTTACAATACTAGCTTAGCACATGATTACCAGCCATTTACTCACTTTCAATTATAAGGTTTTAATTTCAGACTATCCTAGCTGGTGACTTTAGGTCTCTGAGTAGTAAGGCTGCCATACAGCCTCCCCTGAGCTTGTCAGGTTTAGTATATGGCCCCTTTTTGTCCACATTTTCCCCTTTTTGTCATAAATCAATCCAAAGGATGAATTAATAACAAATTTTGGATTGGATAATGTGGTCCCACTGTGTTAAGAAAGCTCATTCCTAGAAATTATTGTCAGTGTTTGTCTTGCTGAATAATCAACCACTGGGGAAGGGACAGACTGTGATCTTGGATAAAAGTCAAGGACAAATTTTTCTCAAAAGTAAAGAGCAGGTATATGGGAGGCAGTCAAGCCTAAGGGCCTTCATTAAGAAAATCACTCTGGCCCTGACTGGTTTGTCTCAGTGGATAAAGTGTCAGCCTACAAACTCAAGGGTCCCAGGTTCGATTCCGGTCAAGGGCCTGTACCTTGGTTGTGGGCACATACCCAGTAGGGGGTGTGCAAGAGGCAACTGATCGATGTTTCTCTCTCATCAATGTTTCTAACTCTCTATCCCTCTCCCTTCCTCTATGTAAAAAATCAGTAAAATATACATTTTTTTAAAAAAGAAAAACACTCTGGATCATTTCTAACCTACTAGCTATCATGAACCAGGTTTTACTGTATCCCTTCTCTGTATTTTGTATCTAATATATTTACTTGTAGTTTGAGGGAACACCATATACCTCCAATTTTTACAGTCTGACTATGAGATGGGTTTCCATTTACTATGGCCCATTGGCTTCCCATTGGAAACCCTCTAGTGCTGTTCATTATTAATCTGATTCCTGCTAGTTGTGCAATTGGGAATTATAACTAAAGATTTACTCAGGAACCAGGCTGTAAGAACACAATGCTGTAAATTACAATTACCATCTAAAAATTCCAGAGGCCAGAAGGACAGTAAGTTTCACAAGCAAATCTTCTATGCCTTAGCAGCAGTTATAGAGGACCATGTTTTTATAGCCACTTTAGCTTCCATTTGAATTATTATAATTAGTCGTTTTTGTTGGATTAGTGTGTAAGTACCTTCTCATAATTAGGTTCTAGAATTTATACATAAAATTTCTTTCTTAATGTTTATTTGCCACTAACCTTCTACAGCTTGCCTGATTCTTTTTAGTTTTTCTCTTACCAACTTATTAGGACAAACTACTTACTTCTAACTTCTCTTAAAACATATATATCCCTTTCCTTCTTTTTTCTATAGCAGTCCTTCTAAATTTCAAAAAAGAAACGATAGCCAAAATCGGTTTGGCTCAGTGGCAGAGCGTCGGTCTGCAGACTGAAAGGTCCCAGGTTCCATTCTGGTCAAGGGCATGTACATTGGTTGCAGGCACATCCCCGGTAGGGGGTGTGCAAGAGGCAGCTAGTCGATGTCTCTCTCTCATCGACGTTTCTAGCTCTCTATCCCTCTTTCTTCCTCTCTGTAAAAAAATCAATAAAATATATTTTTTAAATAAATAAATAAAGAGAAACCATAAAAAGAGCATTATTGACAATAGAAATGTAATTTTATACACCTTTAGCAATTATTAACAGTTGGATTATGTACACAAGGTTTGAGAAAAGCCCAAAGAACAAGTATAATTATTATTATGACATATTAACAGACAGGTATAGATCATCAAATTAATAAAGTTCAACATCAATTTGTAGGTATACAGGCCTTGTCATTGTTTTGAGAAAGATGCTTTTCTCTAATATCAGCAGCTTCTCATCCTCAAGAAGTCTTTGATCTTCACTATAGATGGAGGCAAGAACCAGAGACAGATGTCCATTTGAAGTTTGGGACCTGATAAGGTCCCATCCAGTAAAGGGAAAGAGTCTAATCAATGTCCTTTCCAATGGACAAAATCTTCTGGTTGTAAGTCCTGGTCTTTGAAGACTTCATCTCCCCGAAGCACACTTGTGAAATGAATGTCACTAATTTATCAGTTCCTATAATCTGGTTAATAAATTCTTGATAATAATGCAAAATGTCTTCTTCTAGTAAGGTTGATTTTATATGTCCCTTCATCCAGATGCATAGGATGACCCGTGACTATTTAATGAGGAGTTAAGATATTTGGTTACTAAAAGAAGTAAATTTCAGGCTGAGGAGCACCATAAGAAAAGCTTTTGGCCTAGGGCCATTAAAAGCTTCTTAAAATTTAGTTTTAATTGTACCATTTTCATGATCCAGACAACTGGGATGACAGGCACAAGAAAAGTACTGTAGAGTAGGCCAAGTATTGCAAATGGATTTAATTATTTTCCCAGTGAAATGAATTCCTCAATCACTAACCCAGAGGAAATTCCCCAACTGGGAATAATTTTTGCAAATAGTAACTTACCTACTGTTAAGGCTATTGCTGTCCTACAAGCAAATGCCTCATCCCAGTGAAAAAAAAAATACAAATCATAATTAACACATATTTGTATTCTTTAGATGGTGGCGTTGGATAAAATCTAATTACCATACTTCAAATGAATCTAAAGGATGTGGGAAATGGCCTTGGGATACATGCAATGATTTTCCAGGGTTATATTTGGAGAGATAGAACATCTGCTGTACACTGTATGAGCTATAGCAGAAGGTTTATAGTAATATTGTGTATTTCATGAAATAATATTTTCAGGACCCCAATGTGTTAGCACATGTACATATTAACGTATAGCTCATTAATTCCCTATAGATTGACTTCTGATTTGTATCATTTCTGGATCAAAGGTTCCTTCTTTTTTTGCCATATCCTCTTTCCTTCTTCTGCAGTTATGTATTGGAACTGCAAAAGATAATCTTTTATTGATTTACTAGAAAACAAGGAGCATTCTTGGGTCTGGATAATTTGACTGTTTAATACCACCTGCCCTAGCTGCAGCATTGGCTAAATGATTTCCTTTTGCTTCTGTGGTTGTAGCTTTGGAATGTCTTAAAATATTTATAACTGCCAATTATTTTCAATTCTGTAAGACATCTAATAATTCTGCAACCTATTTTCCATTTTTAAGGGCTTTCCTAAGGGAGTTAAAAAGTCTCACCGCTTAGCCGAAACCGGTTTGGCTCAGTGGTAGAGCATTCCGGTCAAGGGCATGTGCCTTGGTTGGGGGATGTGCAAGAGGCAGCTGGTCGATGTATAATATATTTTTTGAAGCCTCACTGCTTAATAACATTCCAAAGTCATGAGCTACACCAAACGAGTAGTAGCTATCAGTGTAAATATTAGCTACTTGATCTTTGCCCATTGACAAGCCTGAATTAGAGCAATTAGTTCAGCTTGCTGGACAGGTCTTAAGTAGATAAGAACTTTCCATTATGCACACCACAAAAGTTATTGCATATCCAGTTCGGTAATGTCCCTGTTCATCTTTCAGATAAGATTCATCTATAAGCCAAATTAAATCAGCATTATCAATAGGAGTTTCTTATAAATCATTCTTAGGTGGTCAATAAGCAAAACACAATTGTGGGTATCTTCATCCTATAAAAAGGGTAACAAAATTGCGGGGTTAAGATGATTATATCAAGCCGAAGCCGGTTTGGCTCAGTGGTAGAGCGTCGGACTGTGGACTGAAGGGTCCCAGGTTCGATTCCGGTCAAGGGCATGTACATTGGTTGCGGGCACATCCCCGGTTGGGGGTGTGCAAGAGGCAGCTCATTGATGTTTCTCTCTCATCGACGTTTCTAGCTCTCTATCTCTCTCCCTTCCTCTCTGTAAAAAAATCAATAAAATATATATTTTTTTAAATGATTACATCGAGTCAAAGTAAGATTAGGTGCAGAAAGCAAGAGCCAGTCAGTTGACAGTAGTGTTTAATGTGATGAGAATTCAGTGGAGATTCAACAGAAGGAGGAACATAACCAAAGGAGAGCCCATAACTATCTCTTCTGTTTGTTTATAAAACATGGCTATTGCAGAGGTGGCCCTCATATAAAGAGGGAGCCTTTTGCTACTGAATCTAATTGCTGCCTAATATCCTATCCTTTCTAAAAAAGAGGGAATATGCTAATTGAACATCATGCCCTCACAAAATGGTGGCACCCACAGTCACAAGATGGTGGCATCCAGTCCCCTCAGCCCTGCCTCATCCAGCTGTAGTCCCCTAATTCCCTCAGCCCTGCAGGGGAAGGCAGTTAGGGATAATCATACTGGCAGGGGAGCCGTTAGGCATCAATCAGACTGGCAGGGGAGTGGTTAGGTGGCTATCAGGCTGGCATGTAGAGTGGTTAGGGGCAATCAGGCAGGCATGCAGGCGAGTGGTTAGGAGCCAGCAGTCCCAGATTGTGAGAGGAATGTAGGCTGGGCTGAGGGACACCACCCCCATGCACAAATTTCATGCACCAGGCCTCTAGTAGGTCTATAATGATCTCCATGTTTCTGAGTTAAAATTTCCAAAGCATTTTCTTTATTTTTATTCATAAAAAACTTAGAAAGTTTATAATTAGGTGTCCCAGAGCAGGAACTTTAGATAATTCTTTAGAGATTTTATAGCTTATTTCCCTTCTAGGTTCTACGGTACTGAATTGAATCAGGTCCATTTGACTTTAATAAGACATGTAGAGGCTAGGTCGTTAATAAAAAATTTGGAACCCAATTGAGACAAGACCCAGGCAAACCCAGGACTGTTTTTGTAATAGGAAAAGATAGGATTCCTCTGAGTCTCTCAGGGTTAATCAGTAGCCCATCTTTAGGTATGAGATGGCCAAGATATTTTATTTGAAGTAAGAAAAATTGAAGCTTATCCTTTGAGACTATATGTCTTTTTACACCTAGCTGTTGTAATAGGCAAATTGTGTCCTTTGGGTAGTCTAGTAATGTCCTAGAGCCATGGTCAGCAAACTGTGGCTCTCGAGCCACATGCGGCTCTTTGGCCCCTTGAGTGTGGCTCTTCCACAAAATACCACAGCCTAGGCAAGTCTATTTTGAAGAAGTGACGTTAGAAGTTAAAATGTAAAAATTTTGGCTCTCAAAAGAAATTTCAATTGTTGTACTGCTGATATTTAGCTCTGTTGACTAATGAGTTTGCCAACCTCTGTCCTAGAGCATAAAAGTAAATCATCCACATGTTAGATTAGAGTAGAATCTCTAGGAAATTTGACATTATTTAATTCAGCCATTAATATCTGGGAGAAATAGCTGGGGCAATCTATATATCCCTGGGGCATTATTGTCCAAGTAAATTAGCAATCTTCCAGGTGAATATAGGAGATATTGACTATATTTTTCTACTGAAATGCGAAGAAGAAGAAGAAGAAGAAGAAGAAGAAGAAGAAGAAGAAGAAGAAGAAGAAGAAGAAGAAGAAGAATGGGAAGGGGAAGGGGAAGAGGAAGAGGAAGAGGAAGGAGGAGGAGGATGAGGAAGAGGAGGAGGAGGAGGAGGAGGAGGAGGAGGAGGAGGAGGAGGAGGAGGGGGAGGAGGAGGAGGAGGAGGAGGAGGAGAAACTATAAAAATCTATTACTGAAAATTATGGCAGTCCACAGAAACAGCTGATAATAAAGCAATGGATTTGGAACCAAAGGATGTCTGGGGATAACAATCTTATTTCTAGCTCTGAGCTTCTGTTCAAATCTCCATTCTTTCCTTACTGGAAGAATAGAAGAAATACAGGGGCATATCCTTGGAATTAGAAGACCCTTTTAAAAAATGATCTTGTATATTGGGCTCAATTCCAACTTGAGCATAAAGAATATCAGTGACTGGAATATCCTGTAACAAATATTCAATCAATCTCAAGATTAGTTTTCCCTTGTAGAAGTTCTTTTAAAATCATTATTTCCCCAATTGGTTCAGTATCTAATTTACTTAGTTCTAAATGCATTTCACCCTTCTTAGAAAATGATATGCAAGTGTCATGGGTTTTCAAGGAAATCTCTCCTTATCAGGTGAATTAAAGCCAATTTGACCGGTAAAAATATGTTGTCCTTAACATTCCTTAGTTGGAAGAAGACTGGTTCTGATTTTAGAACACTCATTGGTTGATCACATATCCCTACTATTTTCACAGAAGCTTAACTCTGGGGAAGAAGGCAACTTAACTGGATATGGTTCAGAACAGATAAAGTATCCTAAGGATCTACTAGGGCCTTAGTAATTTCCCTTAGTGGTAATTTCAATTTATTTTAAACTATTGTAAATAGGAGGGAAAATGCCACCTCATAATCCTCAGATCAACCATATTGAAATAGGAATTTTTAGATGTGAAATAGGCAGATTTAGGGAATTTTTTTTTAATTAAGGGAGTCCATGGAAAAAGCACAAGCTACAAAGCTGCAAAAAGGTACATTTCCATAAGTCAAGGGAGGTGGGAAATGCAGCAATTACATTTCCAATAAAACAAGGGAACTGGAAGCAGCAAAAGGTCTATATTTACAAAAAAAAAAAAAAAAAAAAAAAGGAGGGTCTCACATGTCCTATGTGAGGCTTGACCTTTGAGCTCAGGAGTTGCTGTAGTGACCAAATCAAAGGGGAATAGTGGCCAATCATAGGGTATATTGAGGCACAAAAACTGTAGCCTTTATAAAGGGGATGCAGGGACTCAGTGGGATTCTTTATCCCTCCCACATGGGAGTCTGTGCTGTGGGACTTTTTCTCCTTCCCCATGTGGGAGTCTGTACTTGTTCTTCAATAAATTTCCAACTTTGCTATAGCACCACCTTTTGTCCTTGGTTTCATTCTTCGACAAGAGCCAGAGAGACCATCCTGCCCAGGAAAACACCACATGTTTCCAGTTCAAAATTCCCATATCAGTATGCTTGCTTCTGTCTCTTTTTCTCTTTCTAAATCCCATTTTAGTTTTCTGTATCCCTTCTGAAGGTAAACAGATTCCTCAATTGGAGTTTCCCAGCAAAACTTATTTAGTAATTCTGTTGCTTTGCTCCCAGAAACCAGTAGGTATATTAATTAGAATAGGTCAGAATAGCCAGAACCACATGGTCTAACAGGTAAATTAAATCATTTTATGAACCCATCAGGCTCCCAAAGAAAATTGGGGAAATCTTTAGGTAGATTCCTTAAATCTGTTCTAGTCCAAGGAATATTACTATATACAATCATTGGTTCCCCCTACCTAAGGCTGGCTTTTCCCTCAAAGGAGCTGATAGAATGTCTGGATTACCCTTGTCAGCATTTCTATTCTCATTTTCCCTTAGGTTAGTAGGGAGTAAAAGTGGAGGAGATATAGAGAAGATAGAAGGGAAAGAAGTGAGGTGAGGGCAAGACCGAACAAGAAAACTCAGAATGCAAAGGATATGATGGAGGAGCTGCAGTAGGGGGGAGAATGGGTTGTTGGCATTTATTAGCTTCAGAAGCCTTCCTTAGTTCAGAGGCTATCACTAAAATGTCTTATCAACTTCTTGTAGAGAAGAGATTTTATCTGCGCTTCTCCTAGATTCTTCTAATTCCCAGTCAAGAAATGCTTCCCATTTACTCAGTTTCACTTTAGGGCCAGCTTTTTCTAATTTTGTATGCAAAAAGAAAACTTAATATAGGCATCAAAAGAGTTCCATTTTGGCCATCTTAAGTTGCTATCAATTCTAGTTAAAAAGTCCCATTTCTGTGAGTACTTGCAAGTAAATGCTTCCTATTTATTGTATATCTGCGGAAGTATTAATAGGGCTGGGGCTGGAATTTTTCAGCCTTGGAGGCACAATTTCCCATGTTAATTTTAGTTTGCACAATCTGGACACATTTCTAGGGATATTGTGTGGTAGGTTGAAGTGTGCTGCTTATGAGTTGAGATCCAAGAGGCTATAACCTCCCAAGTTGCACCAACCCCTCTTCTATGTCTCGGTTTCTCTTCCGGCTGTCGAATACAGCTGGAGGACTTGGAGCACTAGCTAACCAGCATTTTTGTGCTTATTTCCAGATGAATCAATTATTTTATTGAATAATTGAGTTAAAATTTCCTATGGGGCTCCTGCACATCATGAGGGATGCCCTCTGATACCTCCACAGAGATTCTTAGGCACCTAAGACCACCCAAGATTCGAGCTGAAGGGAGGAAGTGCCCATTATTTTCAGAGCTGAAAGAGTTCAGTCTCTCATTTATCCAGCAAAAGGTTTTGTTCAAACTCTCAGTAATTCCAATTAAAAAGCCAAAATTGAAATGAGCCACCCACCCCAACCCCAACCTGAGTTTTCAACTCTTATCTTTAGCTTAGCTTCTCTCAACCCTTACCCTTTAGCTCCGCCTGAAGAAATCTTTTTAAACAGCTCAAATAAAGTCAGGCCTCTTAGCTCAAAACAGGGAAGCCTGGAATTTTGAGAAAAACTCATCCAAGTTCACCTGATGCAAAGCAAGAAACCAGTGGGGCCCTGCTGATGACTAGCATTAAGTCCAGGTCTTCAAGCTGGTCCAACAGGATTCCAGCTGTTGCACTATGCCAAGTAAATGTCAATGTAAGAAATGTTTAAACCTGTAGAGAATTTATATGAGTTTATTTGAGCCAAACTGAGGACAGTTGCCAGGAAGCAAAATCTCAACAAATTGAGAATATACTCCAGAGAATGGCTGTTGTGCACCTTATTTTTTTTTTAAGTTTTTTTTTTTGTTTGTTTAATATATTTTATTGATTTTCTTACAGAGAGGAAGGGAGAAGGATAAAGAGCTAGAAATATCTATGAGAGAGAAACATCAATCAGCTGCTTCCTGCACACCCCCTACCGGGGATGTGCCCGCAACCAATGTACATGCCCTTGACCGGAATCGAACCTGGGACCCTTCAGTCCGCAGACTGATGCTCCATCCACTGAGCCAAACCGGTTTAGGCTTGTGCACCTTATTTACTTACAATCAAAGGATAAGGCATAAGGGGTTACATGAAATCCATTGGCAGTACTTTAGGGAGATGGAAGAAAGCAAAGTGGAGAAATCTCTGGGATTGGATAAAAAATAAAAGAAATAGACACATACTTCTCTTACATAGGTGGGTATAGGATAGTTAACAGCTAATATTAGCACAGTAACAATAGCAATGAGGGGCTCTGAGTTCTTCTGCTCCTGTATGGTTACATTAGGTCTCTGAGCTGGTCTCTGAGTTATTGCTTTTTTAAAAAATTAAAAACAATAACTCAGAGACCTAATGTAACCATACAGGATGGTCTAAAATTAAAACTTTCTAATTGAAAGCCAGTCATGGCTGATAGCTATGTCCTAGACTGGTATCTTTCCAGACAAAGGTCAGTCTTTAACTGAGCCTGTCCAGTGTTATTGTTGCTTTGCATCTACAATAACATATCTTTCAAATGTCAGGATAATTTCCTCTTTCCAGACCCCTTAGGCTCAATCTCCCACCAGAGCAGAAGATTCATAGCAAACACAAAGGACTATCCTGGGCTCAGCTCTGTCCCACTGTGGGGAAAATTCCTTAATCAGACCCAGACATAGGGCCAGTGTCTAGAAATTCTGTGCCATGTGAAGACTTAGTCCAGATTAGTCTCTGTCCCCATCTGGCTAGCTTAGTCTGTTTCCAGAGGTGCTTTGGCTGGTGCAGTGCCCAGGTTCATGCTTGGAGCCCACACTTCTAATCTGTGTGGCTGCTCGGCCCCCATGGTTGCTATGGAGAGAGAGGACACGAACAAACCCAGCAAACTCGTGTTACCCAGTGAGAGAGAGCTTTGTTACGTTTGGGAAGGACTAGGCATTTTTTTTCAAACTAACCAATCAGTTTCTCAATCTTTTACAGGCTTGCATTGGGTCCTTCCCTAACCAATCCATTTCCTAGATCTTCCAGGGTTCTGTGTCCCTTATCCAATCTGATCCTTTTCCCAGGCTAGGCTGAGAATTCTATTTTCTTCCCCACAAATTCAGCTGCTGTGTGTGAACCTGGTACAAGTGTGTGCCTGAATCACCTTGTGATTTACTTTTAGATAATTGTTGTGCAAACCATGAACTTTAGCCATGATTTATTTTTTTCTATTTAATAGGAACATATTTCCCCTTGGGAATTAATCATGTTGAAAGTTGAATTTTCCCTTTGACATGACATTTGTGGGGTTTTTTAGCCACTTTAAAAGAGAATTATTCTTTTGTTAAAATATATTTTTATTGATTTCAAAGAGCAAGGGAGAAGGAGAGAGAAAGATCAGTGATGAGAATCATTGGTGGGCTGCCTCCTGCATGCCCCCCACTGGGGATGGAGCCCACAATCCGGGCATGTGCCCTAACGGGGAATCAAACCATGACCTCCTGGTTTATAGGTCAGTGCTCAACCACTGAGCCATACCTGCCAGGCAAGAGAGTTATATTTTTTTAATATATTTTATTGATTTTTTTACATGGAAAACCTCATCCCCCCACATCTAATGTAAAGACATCCTGGGCTATATGGGAAGTCTCACCGGCAAGCCTGGGGTTCTCCTGTATGCAGTCTGTGCTGTTGACTCAGCTGCCTAGCGGTCTTTTTGTGTCCTAATTCTCATCTATGTTCTACATCACCACTCACTACCAGACACTGCGTGATGACTGGAATGTTCATCCACATGTCCAATCTGGCAGCTACTGACCACGTGTGGCTACTGCCATGGAGGAACTGAATATCCTATCCTGTTCTGTTTTCTATTCTATTCTGTTGTTTATATTTACATTGAACTAGCCACATGTGGCTAGTATATTGGACAGCACAATCATCTAAAGACAGGTAAACTTAAGTCTAAGGTGGGTGATCTGTTATTGTGTAGTTCCTCCCTAACAGACGATAGATTGTGTGTGTGTGTGTGTGTGTGTGTGTGTGTGTGTGTGTTCTTTTGAGTGAATAGGCCCCTTCTAGTTTTGTTCTTGGGATGATATTCAGCAACATTATTTGATCAAGAACATCACCACAAACAGAAGAGAATGAACAAAATAAAGCTTTATTAGAGCTGCCCTGCAGATCACTCTGAGCCCTGGTCACTGTGCAAGCTTCCATCTAAGCCATCTCATAAATAGCACCATAACTACGGTCTTCTTAGTGCACCACACATGTGACAGGTCCAGGTGTATGGTCCTCTGTGGCTAAGCACTGTGACAACAGACCGTCATTCGGTATATCTGTGTGCTACAGCCAATGGCCACTCCGTTGGTGCCACAGGTGTACTTGCCTAGTCACCCCAGAGGCCAGCACAGCTACCGCCCACAGTAACTAACCAATACCCCTGAAACTCCTTGAACACCGACACAGGTGCAAAGTACTGTGGACTGTGAGGTAAAGACAAGGATGACCTGTCCTGTCCTCCAGGCTACCTTCCCCTGTGCTCCACACCATCGTCCCTGGCATGCTTGGCTAATAAACACTTTCTGACTTGATGACTACATCATCATGCTAACCTTAGGGGACTTAAGGCACATTGAAAGGGAGAAACTTGATTCAGGGCTCCAGCCCTCATCCCTGGGCCTCTGTGGTTCTTGTGCCCCAACGACAGAATGAAGACAGGCAGAGTTCTAGCCGAGTCCATGTTCTCAGGTACCTGAGTTTTCGCTGGCTTCCCTGAACCACCCCACAAATTGGGAGCATGCTGACCTCCTACCAAGAGGTATCCAAGGTGGATACGTGGAAATCTTCTTAGATCACAACTTGGAGAAACAAGAACGTGTGACTGGAGCAGCTTTAGGACTAAAAGGTGAGCACATCCGTGCCACCACTTTACAAGTTGAGTTTCACTGTACACAAGCCAAGAGAAGTAGAAATGTATACCAAAAAAAGGGAAGCTGCAGGCTCGAGCATTCTCAAGAGAGCTGTGTTTAGACTGGGGTACCAACACTTCCAATTCACATTTCCAACTATGCCAAACCATCATCACAAGTGCACCCCCGACTCTCTCCATGTTTCCCCATGAGCGAAGGCAGACAAGATTTTCACAACTCTAGGTGTTACAAAGAGCATGTACAAGCAAATCCACACATTCCACATGTTTTCATGTTATTCTTCCAAAATATAAAAGTATAAAAAATAACACATCCACCTTTTATATCTAGAAACATCTGGGGGCGGGGGAACCCTGCCTGCTTCTACTTCTCAGTCATCTGAGCAGGCACACTTCACCAGGTTTTTCACCTTCCTGTGCAGTCTGGCACGGGCACAGACACAGAGTCAACAGGGACTTTTCATTCAAGGAAACCAAATTCAGGACAAGTAGAACGGATCTTAACCAATTTTACAGAATCCTCGCATGGGTTCTCCAACACAAAGGGGGAAGGGGTTTTGGCACAGACTCTACATGAGGGACGGTGTGGGTTACGCGCTGGGAGGACACTACTCTGGGACATCTAAAAGCAAGCCAATGGAGGGCTATGCCCTAGAAGGACAAGTTAGGGGCTTGGGCATCACCGGCCAGCGGCCTTCTTGTCTTTGTGCTCCTTATAGGCACTTATTAATTCCGTGATGATGTTGGGGTCCTCCAGGGTGGTGGTGTCCCCCAGGTTCTGAGTCTTGTCCGTGATGACCTTCCTCAGGAGCCTCCGCATGACTTTTCCAGACCGAGTTTTTGGAAGACGTTTCACTACCTGGCAAGGAAGGGGTGCAATGTTAGAATCTCACGTGGTGCCAGCATCCCCAGCCAGCGTCCGACCGCATTGAGGAAAGAAGGGCTCTTCCCAGCGGATGGTGAGGCCCACGGTCTCTGGCTTCACCCACCTACAATCTGGACCTGACGCTGTATCACCCCAAAGGGCACACTCAACTGCGAGTCCTGCCCAAGCCTCCAGCAGGCCCGGTTCCCCTGTACCTGCGTTTGCCCCACTGCTGACACCTGTTTTTCCCATAAGCTACATGAGCGAGGGGCCCCGGGCAGGAACAGGACCAAACCCACGCCACAGCTGCTTGTCTCTACCCACTGGCCTGGGTCTGGGTTGGTTTTGTCTTATGTATGAGGTGAGAGCTACTTAAGAGAAAAAATGTTGTCTTGCTAGTGTGTAGGAGTTTAGCATTTCACACTTTCCAAAAGCCGCGACCCACTCAGTACCTTGGGAGATGTATTTGGGCTTGTTGTTAATGACCTATTTTTTAAGAAAGAGTTCAGTTCCTGCGAGGAGAGTTCAGGTCTCGCTGAAACTCTGGTTCCCAGGCTAACAGCTTGACCTTGTGCCACACCAAGTGGTGCTTCAGAGGGCCGCTTCCATGCAAAGGAACACCATGTGGGGAATGTTACAAAGGGAGGAGTGAAACGCTAAAGGGCTGAGAGGGTCACTCAGTTCTTCCACTAACCTACTCCCAACACAGGCTCCCCCAGGTAGGCTCTGCGGCATCTCCTTTGCCGGCACTGGGAAAAGTGCTTGGGAACCACACCCAGGGGCTGAAAAACTCTGGTGCTCTCCACCTGTTTCTCCATTTCTCCCTAATTTTCTTCCCCTTGTAACCAGCCCCCAAATGCCAAAGCAAGAGAGCATCTAATCTTGCTCGGCACTACCCCCTGAACAGACAAGCTGTGCAAACTGATGCCGCTACATCTCCCTGCCCCTCTCCTCCTCTCTCCGACAATACAGCCATCCGCCACCCTCACCTACTACCCAGGGAGCCAATCAGCTGGCATCAGTGTTGTTGTGATGTTCGTTGTGTGAAGAGGAGAAGAAGGTGTAGGTGAACAGTGCAGTCCAACCTGAGGCCGTAAGTCCACTTACCAGAATCTCATCGGGCACAGCGTACTTGGCAATCTTGGTGGCCACTGAGGACCGGAGCTCTTTTATCACAGCATCCGAGTTTGCTTTATCTTTCAACACAATGAAGGCAAATGCACCTGGAAAGAGAGCACGATTTTAAGATGTGTTAACCAGAGTGCTGTACACAAATCACCATAAATTCAAAGGATTTCAAATCCTATGTTGATGATCTTGTTGCAGCTGGTTTCTTTAGTTGCATCCCTAAAGAGGCATTATCACCTTCATTCAAAAAGGAAGTGATTCTGTCAGTTCCTCTGAATGTCCCACGTTGGGTGGGCATGGGTGGGCGAGAGCTTGGCACCATGGCTCTGGTGTTGACTGGCTGTGTGTGTGATCTTGAACACGGGACTTATCCTCTCTCACTGTCCTTGCACCTGTGAAATAGCCCATGACATGGGCTCATAGGAAGTTTGCTCTCAGCTCCCGTGAGGTAGTACTGCACATGGTACCATCTTTGTGGGTATGTGTGCAACATGGCAAGCACTAGCCACAGTGGATAGCTAAATAAAAATATAAGTTAAAAATGCAGTTATTTGGTTACATGAGCCCCATGATGGACAGATCTGTCATGGCAGAGTCTGCTGGGCGGTAATGGCCATCCCATACTAGAGCACAGACACTTTGCCAATATCCTACCACGTTCCAGAAAAACTTTACTGGAGCTCCCATGGCTACTGCAAATAATGCATTCCTTTTTAATTTATCTGAGATAATCTTGTATTTGGTATGACATCAGGATCTAATTCAATATTTTGTCCATTTGATTAGTCACTTGTCCCAGCACCATCTTGGACAGTCTGTCCTTTGCCTCACTGACCAGCAACGTCCTCCTCTCTCATACATGGCAAACACTCCTTGTTTATTTGTATTTTATTCCTATACCAATTCCACCCTATCCTAACAAATTCTCCTTAGGGCACATATCACCTAATATACTATGTAGTTTCCTCATTGATCATATTTATTGTTTATGTCTTTCTCCCCCCTCTAATCTCTAACCACTACAGCATGACAGAAACTTCTATCTTTCACTTTCTGCTGTGTCTCAGTATCTACAACTGTGCCTAGGATATAGTAGGTGCTCAACAAATGTTTGTCAAATGCATCAATGAATGACTTTCCTGAATAAGCTACAATCGGTAGACACTTACAGCCTTTCCCTGAAAGCCTCCTCCCATTTCCACCTGGAAAACTCCTGTTCATCCCTCAAGACCCAGTTCAGTGGCCTTGGACTCTGGGAAGCCGTTCCTGACTCTGTCCGTGAATGCAGCTGTGGCACTTGCTATGTGTGAACAGCTTTTGGTCCCCCATGCCCACCTCATTAAGGCTGTGAGATCTTTGAGGGGAAGAGCTGCACTTTTCTTTCCTCTTGGTATTTGAAATTCCAAACAGTCTAGGCCCAAACCACTGGAGCTCAGAGGAAAGGCACAAAGCTAACACCTGAGCTGTCTGCGTAGGCCCACTGAGAGATGTTTACTGTGGATTTAATTAAAATTTTAAAACTACCAAAGCAACACACACTGATTACCAAAATTAAAACACAGTAGAAGTATGTAAAATAAAACTATACCTCCCCTCCTGGCTCTCTCCCTTCACTCTACCCCTGAAAGGCAGAGCAGAATTATGATTAGGGGAGACTGTTCTTGCTCCTATTCTGGCTCTGCCACTTGCTTCCTGTGAGGAAGTCACATAGCCATGCTATGGCACAGGTTTCTACCTGGGACCTGGGAGCTAACAGTACCTGCCTCGTGGCTGCGTCAGGATTAAATGGTGACAGAACCGACAAGGAGGAGATTCTCAGGGGCTCTGGCTGCTGTCCCCAGACACAAATTTTAAAGCTAACCCCTGGGTATATGGCGCCATCTTTTAGACCCTGGTGGGGTCACACTGGACATGCTGCCAGGTGCCCCCTTGTCTCTAATCGGCACCCTTCCCTGCCAGTCACTTGTATCTGTAACAAGATGGCAATAAACTGAGCCTGGATTGGTGAATTCTGGGCAGAGATGGGTCAGGAAAGCCTGGATGTGGAAGGAGGAGTCAGCTGCCAGCCCGGAGGAGGCATGCACGACTGACCTCAGGGACCAGTGAGCCAGGCCGGCACGGGGGTGAGAAGAAGCACAGACAGAGAGCGTGGGCACAAATAAATGCACAAAAGCTTTCGCAAGAGCAGCTGATGGGTTATGTACTACAAATGGACAGATGCTCAATTTTGTAAGAAATAGGGGAAATTCATATCACCATACTCCTTATGTACAATTCTCCCCCACTAGCCTGGCAGACATGAAAAGACTTGGCAACATCAGTCGCTGAGGGTTCCAGGGAGCAGTGCTGAGAGCTGCTTATGGGAGTGTGAAGTGCCTGAGGCCTTGACAGTCACACATGAAGACCTGCTCTCATCTCCACGCCCTCTGGTCCCCAAGGGCTCCCCTCAGCCCAACCTCCTGTTAACAAAGGGAAAGGCAGCCTCATGGGCACAGCCTTCTCATGGCAACTGAAACAAATATTAATGTTTACAAAGGGCCGGTTCAGAGCAAGTGCCCAGCAAATAACGGAGCAGGGGCACACATGGAAGGGAGGAGGTGACCTCTGGGACATGCGACACAGACCCTCTCTGACGGCAGGAGGAATAGCGCCCAGGCCAGACCACTCGGCAGGCAGCTGAGGTCAGCCCGCCCAGCAGTGCAGCACGGGGTCAGTGGATCTCCAGGTCACTGTGCCCCCGGCATCACAACACTCAGGTGACCCTGCACCTTCCCACCTGCTTAGAAACCAGCAGACTTTGGGGAAAAATATGTCTGCGGTAAAAAAGACAATTCTGGCCCTAGCCGGTTTGGCTCAGTGAATAGAGCATCAGGCTGTACACTGAAGGGTCGTGGGTTCGACTCCTGGTAAGGGGCATATATCCCCAGCCCTGGTCAGGGCACATGTGGGAGGCAACCAATCATTGTGTCTCTCACATGACAGTTCTCTGTCACTCCTCCCCTCTCTCTAAAAATCAATAGAAAAATATCCCCCGATGAGGGTTAACAATAACAAAAAGAAGATGTTTCTGACCACTTGTTCCGCATTCCCATCTGCGTGACGCTGTGCAGTGGGGCCACAGGTCAAGTTCCTCTAAAAGGAGTCCCAGAGCAGCAGAGAAGCCCGCCGGGCACAGCCTGGTCGGCAGTGTAGCTGCAGAGCTGGCACTGGGTCTGTGCACCAGCCTGTGCAGGGAGACGCGGTGAGCAAGGCCAGGTGTTTCATCCTAAGTCCTCTGCAATGGTGCTGTCAGTTACCCACGCACAGAGCTGCAAACTCCCTGGCTCAGCTGGAGCCCAAGAGCTAGGGGCTGTATGCGGATGCATGTCCTTAAAGGACAGCACGGCCGAAACAGGCTTGGCTCAGTGGACAGTGTTGGCCTGCAGACTGAAGGGTCCCAGGTTCAATTCCGGTCAAGGGCATGTACCTTGGTTGCAGGCACATCCCCACTAGGGGGTGTGCAGGAGGCAGCTGATCAATGTTTCTCTCTCATCGATGTTTCTTTCTATCTATCCCTCTCCCTTCCTCTCTGTAAAAACTCAATAAAATATATATTTTTAAAAAATAATAAATAAAGGACAGCAGGGCCAGAGAGTCTCAGAAACCTGGCCTCAGTCTAACAGGCATACTGCTCAGCCTCCTCACCCCGAATCTGCACTTGAAAGAGAAGAAAACCAGCAGCTTCACCCATCAACACCCTGCCACCATCCTCCAGAGGCTGTTCTCTTCACAGAGGGGCTGTGATGGGAGCGAGACCAGAGTTCCTCCCGGTCTCACCTTCTCCTTTGATGTCATGCGGGTAGCCAATGACGGCGGTCTCCGGCACTTCGGGGTGGCTCGCCTGCACAGAACAGAAGCAAAAGGCAACGTACGTGGGAGGGTGAACACCCGACACCTCCAATTACAGCTCCCGGCCGGGCGAACGGGCCCGTGCTCACAATGGCATCCTCGATCTCCGCCGTGCCCAGCCTGTGGCCGCTGATGTTGATGACGTCGTCCATCCGCCCCGTGATCTGGTAATGGCCTCCCTCGGTTCGGCAGGCTCCGTCTCCGGTGAAGTAGTAGCCTGCAACCCAGTAGGGAATTCAGAGCCAGCACCTCCCAACCAGGACCTCCTAAACCAAGACAGCAAGTGTCATGCATAGAAGCCTAACCAGTTGTGTCCTTCCTTCGCGGGCACAAGGGGGCCGCGTCCCAGCCGCGCTCTACGGAAGGAAGCTCTGAAGCCCCGCGCTCTGCTCTGCCAGCCTGCTGCCTGCTCGCCCTCCCTCCGTGCGGGAGACACTGCCTAGCTGTGCCGCGTGGCTGGGTGCTAGGGAGAGGGCAGCTGGCCCCGACACAGCTGAATGCAGTCAAAACTGCAAACGCCTGGGGAGCGGGAGTCATACGAGGAGCGCCCTTCACCTTTCCCCAAAAGTGAGTCTCGTTTACAGACTCGAGACTAAAGGCCACAGGTTCCAACAGCTACACTAATACACGCAAACGTCCAACCGACGACACAAAGCCACCTGTGGGGAAAGCAGGCCAGCAGAAAGCGTCCAGCCGTCCTTACAGTTTTCCTGACAGCCTGCCGAGTCCACACTATGGGCCATGCGCTCAGGGGCCTGCACGCTCTCCCCCTGCACCCCGGGACGTTCCTGAGGTGAGTCTCTCCCATTTCAGACATAAAGTCAGGGGGGCAGCGGGGGAGGGAGCAGGACTTAAATTCAGGCCTCAGAGCCCCTGCTCTGGGCCTGCACTAAGGACGTTCACACGCACTGTCCCCTTGGAAACATGCTCCGGGAACAGGGCTCGGGCAGCGGGTGGAAAGGCACCGCTCACCTGGGTAAACCTTGAAGTAGGCCTCCAGGAACCTCTGGTGGTTTCCGTAGATGGTCCTGGCCATGCCCGGCCAGGCCTGTGCGATGCACAGAGCGCCGGAAACATTGTTGCCCTTCAAAAGATTCCCCTGCAGATCAGGGAAGACAGGCATTTGAAAATAAGGACAGACTCTGGTTGAGAAGCAAAGAACTGACAATCAGTATCATTCTCCTAGCTCAGTGGTCGGCAAACCCGGCTCGAGAGCCACATGCAGCTCTTTGGCCCCTTGAGTGCGGCTCTTCCACAAAATACCACATACACCTAATTAAGTTAATAACAACGTACCTACCTATATAGTTTAAGTTTTAAAAAATTGGCTCTCAAAAGAAATTTCAATTGGTGTACTATTGATATTTGGCTCTGTTGACTAATGAGTTTGTCAACCACTGTCCTAGCTGCTTGGCTTGAGACAGAAAGATAGCAAGTGTCATACATATAAGCCTAACCAATGGACACAGACAACAGGGTGGGTCTGTGTCCATTGGTTAGGCTTATATGTATGGGGGGAGGATAGGGGGTAATGGGGAGATAAGGACACATATGTAATTAATAAAGCAATTAAAAGACAGAGAGAGAGAGAGAGAGAGAGAGAGAGAGAGAGAAAGAGAGAGAGAGAGAAGATAGTAAATGTGCCCCAAAGGAACTGTCCAGAGCCTCTTGCTCCATGAGGAACCCTCCTGGAGAGGGCTCTGCGGGGACCTGGGCTTGCCCCACGTGGTGACTGCACCCGCCGTGTCCACGAGGAGCCTGCAGTGCACGCTGCTGAGGACACCGGCTCCTTCCACCCTCTGCCAGGCCCTGGGCATGTGTGACGTGGGTGAGCAGGCAAAGGAGGCCAGGAAGGCAGGCAGAAACACAGGGGAGCGCAGTGGAGTGTGCGTGGAGGAGGGGAGGCCCCTACCCACCTTCTCATCTATGAGAGCCGGGATAATGCCATAGAAGGGCCTCATGGCCATGGCGGGGAGGATTTCTGCCCCTTCTTCCGAGGGCCGCGGTGCGATGCAGATGCCGCCCGTTTCTATGGGGATGACAGAGAAGAAATGCCGATGGGCCAAGAGGTTAGCACCACATTTTTCCAAGCCATTTTCCAGGCCAAGCCGTCAAGAATCTGGGACAGACTGGCTGGGACAGAGTGGGTGGGACTGCCGATTTGGGGCAAGGAAACAGGCCCCACTGTCCCAAGGACTTTTCCCTGAGACGAAACTAGACTTGGATCCTGGGAGTGGGCCCAGCAGGGGGCTCCGGCCCAGGTGCGGTGGATCCACAGCCCAGAGTTGCTGCCTCTCCTCCCCGGCCCCGCTGGTCCCGCCAGCACGTCAGTGGAAGAGGTGGAGCCCACCTATTGGCACAGGAAGATGAAGAATTGCTTCTGGACCAGTGCCCCAAACAACAAAGCCAGAAGCCCATGATTCTGTGTCGCATTATTGCTCTTCCCTCGCAATACCTCACGGGACTCAGCGGTAAGCTCAGTCCTGTGCCCTCCCGAATGGATAAGAACTAAGCCACTCGGAGCGCCCCAGTTTTCTGGCTTCCGGAAAGACGAGCTCTCCGCTGCCCCAAACATCCTGATAAGTCAGACACTCCAGAGACAAGGGGGCAAATCTAAACCAAATGCCACAGAAACGCCTTTTCCCACTAACGTAGAGTCCCGTAGGCAGCAGGGCTCATGCTCATCGCTCGTGTGCAGAAAGGGGCCCTCCTGAGGAGCGCGCACGTTCAGCTGAGCGCCTACTTCATGTCAGGCCTGGGCAACAGGAGTGAATGATATCCTTTCGTTTCATCCTCACTCAGAGCCTGGAGGGAGCGCCCCGTTTTACGGATGAGGAAACTGAGTCTCAGAAAAGTCATCACACATCCCAGGTCTCACAGCTGCAAAGCCAGGCTCCACCTCTGAGCTCCAGCCACCAGGCTTTCAACAACCACCATGTGGAGGGCTGAGGCGTTCGTGGTGTTGATCCCACATTCACAGGCCTCACGCCTGAGCCCCACCCTCGGTGCTCGGCGGCGTGCTCTCCTAGCAGTAACGGAGAGCACAGCACCTGCAGGAAAGGCCCCCGGGGCGAGCCCTGCACGGGTTCCCGGGGGCCCTGACTCCCTCCTGGGAGACGCTCTCACCTGTCTGCCACCAGGTGTCCACCAGGGTGCATTTGCTGTCCCCCACCACTTTGTGGAGCCATTCCCAGGCCTCACGGTTGATTGGTTCTCCCACTGGAATCACACACACAAGAAAAAAGGACATTAACAGGCCCCAGTAAATCCGAACCCAAAAGGAACAGATTGCTCAGGGGGAAACAGCTCTGAAATTTTCCTCAAGGGCATAAAAAGAAGGTTTAGAAAAGCACTGGGATCGGTCACATGATGGCCGATTTATCAAAGGAATAAAAGTTAAATGAGGTGTTTTTACCACCTGAGGGTCAAAAATTAAAAAATAACAAGAATGTAGGGACAGGGATACCCCATGCACGGTAGGGGTGTAATTTGGTGCAGCAATTCCGGAGAGCAATTTGGGTACTTCTCTTTATTTTTTAAAATAAGTTTTATATAAGTCTCCTTTTTTGTCACGGAGGATCATGGGGGGCCTACCACCTTATTTTCCTTCCTGACCGCACCTTGTAGGGGCATCAGGGAAAAGCAGAGAGAACAGGCAGGGCCTCCGAGCTGCCCTCTGAATTAACCCGTATCTTTTCCCAAAAGCTTTCACAAGCCTTGGCAACTTCAGCTAAAACTAAAAACGGAGATAACCTATACTCTGCAACACTTGCATGGAAATATCTAGAGTGAGAGCAGTACACAGCACTGAATGACATTTAGTACAGGGCTTGGCCAGCATCATGGGAATGCTCAGGGAATAGCAGATGGCTTCCACGGGGCAGTCCCATGCAGCCACTGAACAAAGAGCTCAGCCCTTACCTTACAGAGCTGGTAAGGACTCATAGTAAGGATGAAGCCCGCCTGGCTGGGGTAGCTCAATGATTGAGCATCGACCCATACACCAAGAGGTCACTGGTTCAATTCCCGGTCAGGGCACATTCCCAGGTTGCGGGTTCCATTCCCGGCGGTGGGTGTGCATGAGGCAGCCAACCCATGTTTCTCCCTCATAGATGTTTCTATCTCTCTCTCTCTCTCTCTATAAACATCAATAAAAATATACTTTTTAAAACGTATTTCAGCACTGAAACAGATCTCCAAGGTTCAGTGATGATGATAATAATAATAATAATAATATTAATAAAGCCCATAATAAGGAAGGACACAGAAAGTGTGTGGAGTGCTGTGCCCAGACCTTTAACAGCTGTGGGCTCTGGGGAGGGGCTGGCGGGCCTCTGCGTCCTACTGGGTGGGGTCTGACATTGATTTCACCTCGGACACAGACACGTAGCTTTTGTGATTAAAACCATCTAGAAGCCTGCAGTGGCTCTGGCAGACCACACCCACACCCTCCCCCGCGACAGAGCAGTGCTCACCTGACCCCAGAGTCCGCAGGGACGAGCGGTCGTACTTCTTCACCCAGGAGTCGCCGTGTTTTATCAGCAGCCGGATAGCCGTCGGGGCACCGTAGAACTGATTGATCCCCAACCTCTCCACCACCTCCCAGTACCGACCTACAAAAGGGCCCCCGTTCAGTCCATCTGAGAGCCCACCAGACAGTATCTATTTTCACCCAATTCGGAGATCAGTCCACAATACTGGGTGCTGGGTACATGCAAGCCTGCATTCAACACCCATCACCGGGAATGGGGAAGGGAGACCTCTGGGAAGGGGTTCCCTGTGGCAGTCAACCCCCGGCACTCCCCCATCCGCAGGCTGGCCCATTTGTTAAAAGCCTCCACACCTGTCTCTGGACAGCTCCACCCTCCCCCCACCCCCACCCCCCAATAGGGTGACCCGTACACTATAGTGAGGAATCAGTTGAAAACATGGTTCTGTAAATTAAAAAAAAAAAAAAAACAGCCAGGCAGCGTGAATATAGAACTCGTGTTCAGTTGCATTTAAATGGTCTCTACAGTGGCGGCTGGTGCTCCCCCTGGAATGCTGCGGACAGGCCACCAGTGCTTGTGTCTCCCACGGTGCTCCCTCCCAGGGACCCCATTTGGGTTCCCAGTCCTCACCAGGATCAGGGTAAACTGGAGTGCTCTCAAAAAGGACACTGGTCGCTCCGTTGCACAGGGGCCCGTATAACACGTAGCTGTGCCCAGTGATCCAGCCAATGTCGGCCACGCAGCCGAAGATGTCTCCCGGCCGGTAGTCAAACACGTGCTGCAGAAACAGGAGAGGCTGTCAGAGCCCGTGACCCACGCTCCACGCGTCACTAAGACTGTTCTGTGTCTACAGTGTGGCCACTCCATCGGCCGCAAAGAGCAGAGGGGTGCGTGAGAAGACAGAGTTACTGGTACAGTACAAGCAACAACACGCCGACTCTGGCAGAGGACAGGGAAAGAAGCCAGCCCTCGGCGTGCACACCGTGTGAGCCCCAGCTTGACCAAGCCAACCTGCATGCAGAGGTCACACTATAGCTGGTCTTGCTGGGGGACTGCACGGGAGGAGCATGGCAGGGCCTTCCAGGGGCTGAAGGTGCCCCATGCTTGTGTGTACTCACAGGGAACACTTTACCAAGTGATATGTATAAGGGCATTTTTCTGCATTTGTTATACCACAATTTAATATCGGCACGATAGTTTTAGGGGCCCATGAAAATCTTCTTCTTTCTCTTAAAATCAGGAGAAAAATATGATCTTTTAAGTTTAAAAGAAGTTTTAAAATATAATAGTATATATTATATATTTGGACATTTATTTAATAGAGGAAGGAGCCCAGGAAGGCCACAGTGTCTTGGGCCTGAGCATCAGAATGTGGCCCCACCATCGAGTACGTCAGAGCTGGCGCGGGCCCGATTCCTGCAGGCCTTTTTGCCAATAGGTGACACAGGCACAGGTGCAAAGGGCTAAACATCAGCAGGAATTGGGGCCTGGACTGTTTCAGCAAAAACAAGACCATGGCCCCCCCTTCCAACCCACTCCACTGGACCAGTGCCACGACTGGTAGCAGCCCTGCTCATGAGCACACTCACTGTGGGGACACAGGAGCCCCTCACGCCCACGGGCACTGCTTTAGAACAGGAGGTGCTCCAGCCCTAAACCCAGCCCCACCTGGCCCCTGCCCTATCCCACCAGGGAGGCGAGCACTGCCCACGCTGTGCCCACCACCAAGGCCGTACCTTGTGTGTCATGGCGGCAAACAGCAGGTAGCCCGCCTGGGTGTGCACGAGCCCCTTGGGCTTCCCCGTGCTCCCAGAGGTGTACAGCAGGAAGAGCATGTCCTCGCTGCCCATGCTCTCTGGGGTACACACGGGTTCCTCCTGGGCCATGGCCTGAAGAGGGAGACAAAAACAGCCCCACCCAGGGCAGTTAGTCTCCCCTCCACGCAGCGCCCCTGAGAAGACCTCTCCCTGCTGCTGTGAGACTCCTCGGACTGGATCCGAGCTCATCTTCTCTAACCTAGTTCCATTCCAGATACAGAGAAGACGCAAAGTAAAAGGATGAATCCAATCATTTCTGTTACATCAACTGTTTCACTGCTGGTGGTGTCTGAGTTCCATCTTCCCAACCAGATGTGAGCCCATCCAATACCACCCGGAACATCTCGGGGAGGACCCAGATTCAACACTGCAATCTGACAAGACTCAGACCCAGATAACCCAACAATAACCTCTCCTCATCAAACTGTACAAAGGGAGGCGGACCCACCTCCTCAAGGTGGACATCCAGCTTCCCCATGGGGACCTTGTTGTCTGTCCTGTGAGCCACCAGGACATGCTGGATCGTTGGGCATTGCTTCACGGCTTCATCCACTATCTTCTTCAGCTCCAACACGCGTCCTCCCCTCAGTCCTTGGTTGACGGTGATAACCACCTTGCACTTTGCTGACAGAGACAACAGACATTTCTCATCAGCTTCCCCTCCACTTTGACCCTCACAGCCCAGACCGGCAGACACACATTCCGGGCACAGGAGGATGATAAAGTCCAATGTTGAGTACATGAGTCAGCAACACAGTAAAGGGTGTGCCTGCTTTGTAACCCTTGTGCAGACTATAGAAGCTCCCAGGCCTTTTCCCAGCTCTAAGGAGGAGCAGGAAGTCAGTGGAGACAAGTAACTTGGAAGCTGAATTTTCCCAGCCTTCCACCTGCCCGGCAGCTTTCCTAGGTGAGAGGCCGTCACATCACCCCCAGCCACAGCCACCATGAGGCAGAGACCGAGCACTTGTAAGGTGCTGTAGGCAGCCAGAGAGCGAGCCCCAATATGCCCTGTGCACTAACTAGGGCTAAAGTGCCAGAGAACAGAGACCACACCCCAGGTGAATGCCAGGAGATGCTGGCCCCTACCCTCACCTTCAGGGAGGGCCCTCCAGGCTTACAAGTGCTCTTCAATGACCCAGCCAGGCTCAGCCAGGTCGGTGGCAATGCCGGACTGACCAGAGCTTCCATGGTTAACCTGGGGTGGGAGGAGGGGAGGTAGAGCAGGGAATCATGTACAAACACATCCAAGGCCTCAGGACCACAAATGAACCTTGCACTGCGCCCTTAACTTGGATGACCTGGAGGAATCAGGTTACAGTGGGGTTTTACTTCCCTAAGGAAGAACCTGGAACAACCATCCAGTGTAGGACTGGCTAGTGGGGCCCCTGTAGTCACTCTGCACCAAGGGCTTCTTGGGGAGCCACAAGCAGAACCCCGACTCCAGCAGCCCTCAACAAGTGGCTCTCAAAAATCAGAATATAAGTGCCTCACTCGCTCATCCCTGAGTAGGGGGGTTATCCCTGACACACGTGGTTGCATCAAATTGCAAGGTTTCCCTGTAGGACTGAGCACTGGGCACACACTGTGAAAGCTGCTCTTATTTGATTCCTCTTCCAAGCCTCCCTCCCACTGCCCTACAGCACCTTACAAGACCCCTTCCCAAATGAACTTGAACTCACACCTTGGGGTCTGTTTTCAGGGGGAGCCCTAACTAAGGCACCAATCTCCCTCGGCTTTTCAGTCTGAAAAGCAATTTCAAGCAATATACCCACATTCTTTCTTCCTCCCTAGAGCCCTAGACATGACGGAGCCCTGAGGGCTGCCTGAGAAATCTCTGCACAGGCCTTTGCAGCTGGATGACTCAGCAGGTTCTATACAGGGATCAGAGATCCTGACTCATCGCTCTTCTTTGGAACTTCACAATCAGTCACCTTGTGTAAACAAATTCTGTTGGATAGAACCTGTCAGGGACTCTTCAAGCCGACGTCCCCCAAAGCTGGGACTGGTTCAGGAAAAGAAGGGAGAAGACCCAGAAAGTTCAGACGGATTCTTCTCAAATAAGTGCTCTCCCCCGCACCACCACCACCCCAAGAGAAAACATGGGCCTGTCCCATTCAACATGCTACAATCCTGTGATGTGAATTTTAGCTCCTCCCCAGCCTCCCATGGCCCATGCCTCACTCCTGAAGCTTATTTATCCAAAGCCTCTCCTTGGGTGCAGGGCGGGAGCCTGTGTGCACAGGTTTGGTCCCTAGGAGGTGTGTGGGGAGCACATGTAGCCTTGAGGTTCCCCGTAGTTGGGCAACAGGTCCTGGGTGAGTGCACAACACGGGAGCCAGGGCAGGATCAGCCTGACGCTTTGAGAGGATTCAATTTACCTTCTAGGGTTTTGAGCAGTTATCAGCATCCATATTAATTTTCTATGGTTCCCATAGCCAATTACCATAAATTTAGTGACACAAACACTACTTTTTAGTTCACAGTTCTACAGTCCAGATGAGCACCACAGGGTTTCTGTCCTAAGAGTCTCAAGGCCAAAATCAAGGTGTCAGGGTGTTATTGTCATAATCAGCTGGCTAAAGTTAAAATTGAAAGAAAGCAACGTGGAGGCCAGTCTCCGGAAGCGTGGTCACCTGGGCAGCTTCACTAGGGAGTTGCAACTTTACACTCCCCAGTCCAGCTGCTCACCAGTCCATCCCCTGCAGATCACTGGGGAAGGGGCCCAACAAAGGGGAAGGTGGGCGCATGTGCAGTGAAGTCTGGGTGATGTAGGGAATGCAGAAACGAAAATGTTAATCCTAAAATGGTTATGAAAATGTAAGAACCCCAATGGCCCCCAGAACTTGGCACCGTCCTTGGGGAGCCAGCTCAAGGACTCTCTCTCTAAAATCTCACTGGAGCAGGGTTCAGACTGCATGGACATGGGGCACCAGGCAAACACTGGACTCTGACACAAAAAAAAGGAAGGAGATGCTATTGTTCTGCACATTGTCCAGGAAACCCTGAGCCACCTGCGGACAAAAGCCTTAAAGATTCATCACACGCTCTCATACCTAACTCTAGGCCTCCAGAGATGGTCCTTCATCATACTTCCCATTGGAAGGCTTCCAGCAATTGACCTGTGAGACCTCACCTGTACATCCCCAGCCTTATCTCTTCTCCTCTGGAGTGACACCAGCTCACTCCAGGTCCTCAGGCACACTGTGCTCCTCTCACCATTCAGCTGGTACCTACGCTTGTTCCCTCCACCTGGAACCTTCCCTCCCTTCCTCACACCTGGCTAAATCCACCACACTTGGATCTCAGCTCATAGAACAAATGCTCATGGAGTGGTAGTGTCTGCCAATTGTCTTGTGTGACTTTTATGAATGTCTGTCTCTAAGTCCAAGGAACAAGGGCCAGGGGGCTCTGGGCTCCTCCCTCGCTCCCTCCCCCTGCCCACGTGCTTACCATCATTGATCCTCCCAGCCAAGGACTCTGCGCTGAAGCCAGCAAAGACGACATTGTGGACAGCTCCAATCCTGGCACAGGCAAGCATTGCAGCCACAACTTGTGGGGACACAGGCATGTAGATGGCCACACGGTCCCCTCGATGGACCCCATGCCTCTTCAATGTGTTGGCTATGCGGCATGTGGTCTCCAACAGTTCCCTGTGGCACAGAGAAGAGAAGGCCATCAGAGAAGGAAGAGGCCCAAAACTCAGAAGATTTGGAGTGGAATCATTCTGCAAGTACTGTATACACATACAGCCAGTGCCTAGAGCAACAATTCTCAACCTGTGGGTCATGACCCCTTTGGGGGTAGAACGACCCTTTCACAGGGGTCGCCTAAGACCATCAGAAAACACAGATATTTACATTACGATTCACAACAGTAGCAAAATTACAGTTATGAAGTAGCAACGAAAATAATTTTATGGTTGGGGGCCACCACAACATGAGGAATTGTATTCAAGGGTCACGGTATTAGGAAGGTTGAGAACCACTGGCCTAGAGGATAACAGACAATCAAATACTTATTGCATGGTGAAGTCGGTTTGTTTTTTTTAGAAAAGAATGTTTTTAGCTTTGTAAACTAGTATTGACAAAGATTCATTATCACACTACTGAGGTAAAATGACTGTCCTTGGGTCCATGTAGGGCATGGATTCTCAAAGACTGTAAGGATCCAAAGCCTAGATCATCATATTGCTGAGTCTTCTTAAAACATTCACCTCCAAAATAGAGACTTCATAAGTGAGACAGTGGGAAAATGCAAGACCCCGTCTTTTTAATCAACACAGTTCATGGCATCAAGGAAGGCTCTTGCCAGGCAAGGTCCCAACCCAAACTCACGCAGCAAACCCCAACTCTGTAAACCCACAGTGAGTCAGAAGGGAAGGTAGGACAATAACCCTCTACGCAGCTTCAAAGGAGTGTTGGTGGGTAGTGAGAGCACCCCATTTCTCCTCATGCTAAGTGCTAAGTGGGTGCAGCGGGATGGGGACTGTGCTAGGAGCCCACTAGCCCACACCTCTCCCCTCCCACATGTGACCCCACCCTCCACTCCCATGCTTATTGTGAGGCTCAGCCTGCCAATCAGAACGCTGTACCTCCTTGACCAAACTGATTGGTTTAGGGGTTAGCACATGACCTAAACCAGCCCAGAGTCTATGGCAATCATAGACTTCCCACTTTTCTGGAGTAGAGCAGGAAATGGGAGAAAAGCAGCAGTGTGTATATACATACACATACACATACACATACACATACACATACACATACACATACACATACACATGCATACATTCAGGATGAGGCAAAAGTAGGTTTATAGTTGTCGGCATGGAAAATATTTCAATAAATGATAATATAAGAAAAAACACTGTTTCCCATACTCATCTATATGACTGGGTTCCAAGGATTAGGCTCCACACTCACTAGTGGTCCCAGATTTTAGAATGCTACCCACACCTGATGACTAGTCCACCTTTTCAGCTCGAAAGCCTTGAGAAACAAGATGCTCAGTTCCTGAAGGAGTTCTTTCAGCACCCTGTGAAACCAAAGTGGAGGACATTCCCCTTGCCACCTCAGCTCTATCACTGATGATCTGATGACTTCCCAGTAACAGTCTCAGGGCCAGCACTGGGCTCATGTGTAAGTGATAAACCCCACTGATCCTGGAAGATAGCCCTCAGGTCATGCTGGTCTGTCTGAGAGGGTAGATCCACGTGTGCTGTGCTCAACAGCACAGTTTGCATATTTGAAGGGTAGATAAAACAGGCTAGACTTAATTTATTCAACAGCTGCTGAAATTAGACTTGTATCTTGAAGAACTGAATCAGCCCCAGAAGACATGGGTGTTAGCATATTAGCAACAGTAGTTAGCAGTGGCTGAAGCCCTGGAGAATACACACTTCCTCAGTCCCTGCTAACACAGAGCTATTAGGCAAATTGACACAGGGAGCTGGGATAACTGACTTGAAGACAGAATCTGAGTTTCCCTAGTAGAGGATGAAGAGGATGAAGATGAAGATGGTGACACAGAAGATTCTGTACAGTTTTGTTGAGGTTTTCCTTAATTTCACTTGCATAACTTATTTTAGGCACTATTTTAGCATGGCTGTTGTCCACTGGAAAAACTGGGGTGGTTTAAATAGGGCCCAAGAGTCCTCTTTGGCGGCAACAGCAGAAGCATGCTTTCCTCTGAGCCAATCAGCAAATTTTTTCTGCTCATACCAAGTTTAAAATCAATTTTTTGCAACATATCATCCACAGCAGGTTTTCCTTGACTTGTTCCTCCAGGCCCACTTCATATTTCAAGATGAGCTTCAAACCATCTACTCGATTTCCCTCTTGCTCACGGTAGTCAGGATTGAGAGTTTCAAGTCCCTGTTTTAAGGTTGAAACACTGGTCTCTTGTTGCATTATTTTGTCACCCCTAACTGTCCTCCCATGCAAGCCTGGTCACCTCTAACTGTCCTCCCATGCAAGCCTGGTTACCCCTAACTGTCCTTCCTGCAGGCTTAGTCGCCCCAAACTGCCCTCCCTTGCTGGCCTGGTCCCTCCCAACTGCCCTCCCCTACAAGCCGTGTCCCCCCCACCCCCCCAACTACCCTCCCCTGGCAGACCTGGTTGGCCCTAACTGCCCATCCCTGCTGGCCTGGTTTCCTCCAACTGCCCTCCCCTGCAGGCCTAGTCTCCCCTAACTGCTCTCCCCTGCTAGCCTGGTTCCCCCCAACTTCCCTCCCCTACAGGTCCAGCCCCCCCACCCCAACTGCCCTTCCCTGCAGGCCTCATTACCCCCAAACTGCCCTCCCTTTTTGGCCTGGTCCCTCCCAACTGCCCTCCCCTGCTAGCCTGATCACAACTGCCCTCCCCTTCCCGCCATCTTGTGTCCACATGGGGGCAGCCATTTTTTTACCACATGGGGGTGGCCATCTTATGTGTTGGGGTGACAGTCAATTTGCATATTATTCTTTTATTAGATAGTATGTCTAATATGCAAAGTATCCCCTGAGGGGATTGACCTCTCACTCTCTATGACATGCACTGACCAGCAGGGGGTAGTGCCAAATGAAAGAAGGCCCCTATTGGCTCTGATGGCCCAACAGACCTAGGGACACTACCCATGCAGAATTTCATGCACTGGGCCTCTAGTAAATTAAGTTTTTCACAATCCTTGGCATTATTGGGCCTAGCTTTCCTTTTTTAGGAATGGTATATCCACTCTCAGATCCACTACCACCATTATCATATAATCATTAGTAATACAGCTGGAATTATTTGTTACAACACCATTTGGAATTACTACAAGATCAGTCTTATCTACAGAGTGATTCTCTTCGGATTTCTTTTCATAAGTCTTTCCATTCTTTTTTTTTAAATATATTTTATTGATTTTTCACAAAGAGGAAGGGAAAGAGATAGAGAGCTAGAAACGTCGATGAGAGAGAAACATCGACCAGCTGCCTCTTGCACACCCCCTACTGGGGATGTGCCCGCAACCAACGTACATGCCCTTGACCAGAATCGAACCTGGGACCTTTCAATCTGCAGACGGATACTCTACTGCTGAGCCAAACCAGTTTTCCATTCTTTTTTGTCTATATTGTTTTTCTGAATAAAATTCCTGGTTTTAATTCCTGCTTTCCAAAAGGTGCTGGTTTTTACTGTCTGCTTCAAATTAGTGTCTACAACTTGCTGGTCACCACTGAGGACCATGGCACTAGGGTTGGTACTTCATCAGAACCCAGCTTCTTTAAAGATATCTCTCTTTCTCCAGCATTACCATTTGGTTCACCACAGCCTGTATTCCTCTTTGGTGTTTTCTGGTGCTGCTACAGGGTGTGTTTCTGCTCATGTTCCAGCTGCTTCGGCTGGGCATGGGGGCAGCGAGACTCTGTGCTGCAGGTACTAGTGAGGCTGCAGGTGAAGGTGGTGGTGATGGTGGTTGTGGCTGTGGCTGTAGAAATTACAACGGTGGTGGTGTTGGTACAGCTACTGCTGCTGCTGCTGGACAGATGGTAGTGGCTGTGATGGTGTTAAGGTTGTGGCTGGGACTCCTGGCTGAGGCTGTGGGCTGCTGTACCATCAGGATCTGAGCTTGCCCGTCTTGTTTTCTCTGATTCTCCAACATATCCCCTAGTAAGAGCTGACTGACCAAGTCAGGAAAGGGTGGAAATTTCAGGAGGAATAAAGTCTACAGGAAAGACCCAGATAAAAGGCCCAAGACCACAGCAAAGAAACTGGTGTGCACGGGAAAGATCCAAGATGGCACTAGCAACCCCTCCCTGTGTGACCTTTTGACAATCTCCCCTTCATTAGCATGCTAAAACTCATGCCAAGTGTGGAGACTTAACAGAAATGCGAGGTGACATATGGCCAGGCATGTTCCCAGCCTGTTTAGAAGTTGTGCCTACTCCCCTGCAATTCCTAGCTCTCTCCACCCTTTTCTCAGAAATCCTCACCCCCTAAACCCACCTACCTGCCACCAATCCTGTAAGACTCTCCTAATTTCTTCAAGTCAGAGAGAAGGTGTCATTAGAGCATAAGCTTGCCCTTCTCTGTGCCTTAACCAAAGAATAAAGCCTCTGCTCTGCTTTACTGAACACAGTCTGATTCTTCCTTTGTGAGCAACATTGGGCAGAAGGACCCTACTCTCACTGACAAGGGTTTGGTGACACTCTCTAGGGTTGAGGCAGGATCACACCTTTGCCCTCTGCGGTGCTCTGAGAGGCCCCAAGTGGAACAGCAGCGGCTTCCACGGCCAGCAGTGGGCCAGAGGTCAGACTGTCCTCCAAGTTCTTTCTGCAAGGCCCCTACAAACATTGTCATAGCTCCCCTCCGTTCAAAGGGCCATCGAGGAAAGGGCTACATAGAAGGGTAAAAGTCAACAAGAGACTGTGCAAGAAACTACAGCAGAAGGAAAATGAAAGGTCCCCACCATGGGCAGGGACCTCCAGGGGCTTCTGCTTCTTCCCACAGCCATCATACAGGAGACCAGATGAGAACCAGATCCCAAGTGCCCTCCCTGCCACCACCGCCTGCTACTCCTGCCCAGGCGGCTCCAGCACACCTCTGTGAGATTTCATCTTTTTTCCTTAAAGCTTGCGGAAGGAGGACCAAGCTACCTTTCATTAGCACTCCACCCACCACTTGCCAAATGTTATGATGTAGCCGAAACCGGTTTGGCTCAATGGATAGAGCGTTGGCTTGGGGACTGAAAGGTCCCGGGTTCGATTCCGGTCAAGGGCATGTACCTTGGTTGCGGGCATATCCCCAGTAGGGGGTGTGCAAGAGGCAGCTGATCGATGACTCTCTCTCATCGATGTTTCTAACTCTCTATCCCTCTCTCTTCCTCTCTGTACAAAATCAATAAAATATATATTTTTTTAATGTTATGATGTAAGAAAGAGAACCCCAACATCTCCCAACACTGAAGTCGCCAGAATCCAGGGACCAGAGACACGCCGATTATATCCAGGGGAGGAGGCTGGGATGGCCTGCGACAGTGCTGAAGGGACAACTATGGCCAATGACGCGGAGAGTAACCTCAGGTTTAGGGCAGGGGCCATGGCCATAGCTCTGGGCAGTGCTCGAGGGAGATGGAGCTGGAGTGTGAGTGACAGATCAATGGTGCTGAGATCCAGTCATCCTGCAGACCAGAGGCAGCAGTTTGCAGTCAAGAAACAAATGTGAACTGTTCCAACAGAGAAGCCTGCGTTAGTTTCTATAGCAACTACACAAGCACGGGAGCTTACCTTTCTCAACTGAGACACAGCAGGCGCCATCCGCCTTGTGTAACTGCCACAAGCATTAATGACGAGGATCACCCACCTGGGACCCTGCCAAACCTTCAGTAGGTATTATCTTTCCCACAGATATCTTTGTGTGAACTCATTTTCTAGAATGACTAAAATCAGCTAACTCACTTTAGTGAACTGCCAAGATGCTAATAATTCCTTTCTAGGAATCATGGGGCTGAGTGGGGCATCAGACAAGAAATGAGAAACGATGTTTCCTCCAAGAGCACAGTCTGACTGGGGAAATGAAGGTACATGCACGGGAGTGTGACGCGCAGGACCATCTCAGTGTGGTGACACACCGCTGAGGCAGCAGGGAGAGCCTATGGAAAGCCTGGCTGTAAGGAGGAGGAGCAAGGCAGCAAAGGAGAAAGGAAGGAGTGAACGCTCCCTAGAGGGGCACATGGCGCCTGGCTGTCACAGCTGGGCAGCTGACCCATAGCCCTGGGGGAGGGCCTGGAGACCACCCTGAGGCAACTCTTGTGTCCCATGGAGAATCAAGGGGACTCAACCTGTGCCCAGGGGCTGGAGCTGGAGCCGGGCCTGGGGGAGAGACACAATTCTGCTGCATCCAGAGAAATTTCTGATCAAGGATTTGATCCGGATATATCTCTAAGCTCACTCCCCTTCCTATCCACTCTGCCAAAGCCATAAACTCAAGGTCTCCCCAGGTTTTGAAATCTCATTGTAACATTCTTTTTTTGTTTTGTTTTTAAATATATTTTATTGTTTGTTTGTTTGTTTGTTTGTTTTTACAGAGAGTAAGGGAGAGGGATAGAGAGTTAGAAACATCGATGAGAGAGAAACACCGATCAGCTGCCTCCTGCACACCTCCCACTGGGGCTGTGCCCACAATCAAGGTACATGTCCTTGACCGGAATTGAACCTGGGACCTTTCAGTCCACAGGCTGACCGCTCTATCCACTGAGTCAAATCATTTGGGGCTTCTTTTGTTTTGTTTTGTTTTGTTAATCCTCACTGAGAATATTTTTTCCATTGATCTTCAGAGAGAGTGGAAGGGGGGAGGGAGGAGAGAAACATCAGTATGAGAAAGACACATCCACTGGTTGCTTCCCACACGAAGCATTGGGACGGGCCATTGGAAAATATGGTGAGCGAGCCTAAGTCTTCAAAACATTAAAAAATAAATGTTATTAAAATGATCTTGTTATTCCAAGTGCTCAAAGATTGTTCAAACGCGTGTTTTTGGATACTCATGCCTTCTCAAAAACTTCCACAAACTGAAATGCTACTGCTTCTGTAGCAGAAGGGTAACCGCCTCAGTGACCAGAGCTTCGGGCTGCTCCAGGAACCACTGGCTGCCTCCCTGGTCTCTTTCCAAGGATGGTTATGCACACTTTCTGAGAAATGATCTCACTAAAATGATTTAAAATTACGTTTTCAAGTGCAAAGAGAAATATGACACTTATTATCCAGGTACTGAGCAAGATACCTAAACTTGTCTGCCATGTAGACTCCTCGGGGCCAAGCACTCAACCTGGGCATATACAAATAATGTCACCAAATACGCAAATGTGGCCTTGTGTGCATGGTGCTTAACACCAATAAAATGCTGACTGGCCTTGTGGGGAAGGAAGAAGACCTTGTACACTAGTAGCTAACTCTTAAGCATCAACTGGGAATAACATTCTATCCTAAAGACATGGTTTGACTAAAGTATTTGTAGCCAGTATGATACCCACCCCAGCTCAGGTGTTATAAAGGCATCTCGGGTCCAGCTCAGGCCAAAGCAAGACACACTGAAGTGGAGTTCAGAAGAAAGAGAAAGAAATAGACCAGCATCCATTTATCTGTTTTTAAATAAAGCTTTTTTTTCACGGTTACTATTTGGAAGTATCTTTCCTTAGTTCTTTCCTGATGACAGCCCAGGGAAGTAAGATAAGCCATGTGGGTGATCGTGTATTTAAGGGGAATGCGTGATTTGCTCACTTTCTAAAATTACTATGGCTCTTAGTGGTCATTAAATAAACACCTGCTATCTGATTTACCTCTGATGTGTACCCACTGAATACAATCGACTCAGGCAGAGACTGGGGACTTATTGCCTCCTTCCCAGTGTCTAGAACTGAGCCTAGCTCATTCAGGATACTCTATAGGTATTTATTGAATTAATGGGAACAGCAGGTAAGCCTGAAATGACAAGATCCTGGCAGGCCCAGGCTCTCTTGAGCTTGTGCTCTAATCATGACCACTGTCCACCTGCAGGTGCCTTCCACCTTCTGAATCGAGAATGGGCGGGCAAGGTTTGCCATCACCTCAGTGTCACACTGGCCGGTAAATATCCTGTCCCTTTCAGAGAGCACAAAGAAAGGATCACCACCACTAATAAACCAGTTCACGTCTACTTTTCATTTTCTTCTGCCAATAAGAGACTTAAACCCAGGTCATTGTGAGTAGAAGGCCTGTGGCGAACACAAAACACTTCATGGACAGTTATTTCTCTTCTCTAAGCCGACTGCTTACAGGGGCAGGGTTAACTCCATGGTCTAGATGCAAACAATTGAAAGAACGCTCATCTTCCCCTGGGACACTTCTCTAGAATTTGCTATTCTTGTCAGCAAACCATTTCTGAAAGACAACGGTGGTGAGAGAAGAAGGGACTGGCTTGGGGAAGCAGAACACAGAGGAAGGACCTAATGCACACAAGGGAGGTCATGAAGGCCAGGCAGGGCATGGAGGTGGCTCATGTATGGCCCCTCAGAACTCCCTGCCTGCTGCAGACTCCTCTGATGCAACATTGCTGTAGCCACTAAACCTGGTGTAACAGTGACGGAATCTGCCCCCTCTGCTGTTTGCTCCTTGAGAAACTGGAAGAGGCTTGGGAAATTCAGCCTGATGGGCTCATAAACCCAGTACCAAATTCCTCACACAACAGTTGCAGTGAAATACAAAGCAGTCGCCACACTTAAACACGAAAAGCTCCCAAAGCTGCTATTTTCCAAGGGAGGCCCCAGACATACTTAGGCTTCACAGGAACCAAGATCTAAACTGCCACTGGTGATGCCGGGTCAGCCAGTGAATTGGGGGTCACCAGAGCAACCTGTTTTCTAAATTTCTTACAAGAAATAAATGTATTTTCCTTGAGGCTTTGCCATGCTCTGTAGAAAGTACTGGACTCAGAGTTTATCTCTCAGGCCAAACAACATCTGACCAGAGATGGGGTCCCCACTCCAGCTCCCCATACCCCTAGAGCCTTGGCTGTCTTATCTACCAGATGGCCTCAGGATATGGCCCACTTCCAGAGGGATTGTGAGGATGGCTGTGTTCTGAACTGCTGTGTCCCCCCAAATTTACATGTGGAAACCTTAGCCCCCAAAGATGATGGTACCAGGAGGAGGGGCCTTTGGGAAGCGATTAGGCATGAAGGTGGAGCCCTCAGGAGTGGGATTAGTACCCCATAAAAGAGGTCCCCCAGAGCTCCCCTGCCCCTTTCACCGTGCAAGGACGCAGTGAGAAGATGCTGGCTGTGATTCAGGAGAACCTCAGAATGTCACCAGGTTGGCGCCTGAACGTGGACTTCCAGGCTCCACTACTGTTTCTCCTACTTACAGGGCCCCAGGCTGTGGTGCTTTGATATAGCAGCTGGAACCGACTGAAGACAGGGATCAAATATGAGGTCCCAGGCACAATTATCACAGAGAGTGGCAGAAAAAGACGCGCAGTGAAAATCGGTGGCTCCTTCATAGAAGGCGGGCACCTCCAGTGCCTGTCCTCAGGAGGGAGGATGAAAATGCCCGTTTGGTTCTGTGTATGAGCAAGTACTGTATCTGTGTTATTCACTGACCCAGAGTGAATGAGTCTCACAAGCTTGTGAATGCCATGCGTGAAGCCCTCACCTACATAGCCCACCTGCTGTGTCCCTGTGGCAGGGGCTACTGGGAAGTCCTCACCTTGGAGAGGGGGTGGATCTGAAAAGGGTCCATCAACCACAGTCAGGTCTGCAGGTTCCCAGCACTCACTCAGCCTGTGGCCTGTGATTCTGAGAGGCTGGAGGGAAGACAGTCAGACCCACCTCTCCCTGCTCTGTGCACCCCACCCATCCATCACCCACTGCATCACCCCGCAGTCTCCATCAGCAACCCCACTTCCTCCAGCCACACCTGCCACCCGCTAAAGCTCAGGAAATCTCCTCTCCAGTCCTCCTCAGCAACAAGGGGGCTGGCTCCTTCCCTGGCCTCCACGTGTTACTATCCAGAGCACCTTCCTCCTATCTGCCTACCTCCATCATAATTCCTGCTCATGGAATGACAACAGTAACTGCTATTATGTGCATGTCCTGTGCACAGCTGCTCTGAATCCTTTGCACATCCATTTAACCCTCACAACAGCCTGTCATCACCCCACCCTCAGTTTCCAGATGAGGCACAGAGGCATTCTCACAGCTCTTCAACTGAAAGGGTTAGGCCTGGCTCCAAGGATCTTGTCTCAACCAGTTCCTCTATGGTATAACCCTCAGCATCAGAACTGCTCACTTTCTATGGCAAGTGCCTGGACTTCAGGATTTTTGCCATCTGTCATCCCTGTTATAGATGTAACACTGTGTGTGGGGGGGGGAGGGAGGAGGCATTTTTTTAATATATTTTTTATTGTTGATAGTATTATAGATATCTCCAATACCCGCTCCCTTTGATATCCTCCTTCCAGTCCCTACCCCCCACCCCCAGGTCTTCCCTACCCTATTGTCTGTGTCCATGGGCTATGCACATAAGTACATAAGTTCTTTGGTTTATCTGTTGGGAGGGGGGTATTTTTATGTAAATTTATATTTTAATATGCTTTTATTGATTTCAGAGAGGAAGGGAGAAGGAGAGAAAGACAGAAACATGAATGATGAGAGAGAATCATTAATCGGCTGCCTCCGGCATGCCCCCTACCCTGGATCAAGCCCGCAACCCGGCCATGTGCCCTGATCGGGAATCAAACTGTGACCTCCTGGTTCATGGGTCGATGCTCAACCACTAGCCACACTGGCCAGAATATGTAAATTTATTTTTAAAATAAACTAAAGGCTCTGAACCTGAGGCTGACCCATTCAAAACGGAAATCAGGAAGTGTTAAAAGTCTGCTAACTGCAGTTACATCCAGCTTCTCTTGTAATCAGGAGGAAGGAGAACTGAGGTGGGGATAGCCTTTTCTTTCATAACTCAGTGCTCGGTTCCACACTCAGGACCACATGTCCCAGGGTTGTCTCCCTGGGCGTGTCCAGGTCAAATGCCACATCACACATCTTTCTCTCCTACTCTGACACAGCCTACATGGCACTGGCCTCTGGACCAGCCTATGGAATGGAAGTAACCATAAGACTTCAGAAAAGCTCTGTCCTCCTCCCTAATTAATGCCTAATTTCCGGCTGGACCCATGTCCCCTCTGACCCCAGCAACTGGCCTTCAACCAGAGTCTTGTCCCCTGAAAAGGCGTTCTTTCCTTTCTAGAGCAAAGCCCGCTCATATCACTTGAAGGAGGAGCCAGGTTCCCATGCTCCAGGGGCGCCTGCAGGCTGGCAGCCTGGACAAGAGACACTGGTGGACCTTGGCCTGGAACCCAGCCCGGAAAACAGCTGGTGTCCTGGCAGGACATTCACCCCCTGCCCGGCAGGCTTGTTTACCTTCCAGGAAAGCCACAGAAGTGATGCTCTTTCCCGGGCAGAAAATGAGAGAGGATGTTGGTTTTCACTTTCCTGTGTTTACAGGAAAACATGCCACAGAATGTTGTCCAGGACCCTCTCCAGGTTTGCATGCCCACGTGCCATCTGGTGGGTCTCTACTGCTCCACACAAGTCCACTGGTCAACCAGCAACGACAAACAAGAGCAAGTGGGCTCGATACCATCATAATCAACTAGTTATTAGCAACAGGAAAGAAGCAAAGGGAAGGCCAGACATAGACAAGTTCCCTGCAAAACCCTGGGGGAAGGAGACTGGACAAAAGGAAGACAGACGTATGCCCAGTAAAGTTGGGAGGGACTAAAGAAGGTGTTTGCTGTCGATCACACTGGGGGCGAGGTGGGGGGGTGAAGATTCAGATATATAACCCCCTCAACAAAGGAGTTTGCTCTCTTGTGCTCTTGGCTCTCTTAGAAGTCATGTAACTTCATGTTTGTGGGCTCCCTTGCTCCTGTTCGCCTGCATTCTCCCACACACAGTGGACTGATGGACAGCAGCTAACCTGATGCTGAGCTGGACCTGGCTCCCACACACAAAGGACACTCTGGACGATGGCTTTGCTTCTAGCTTTGTTGAAACCCCAGCTACACTTCTTCTATGATGACCTAAGGGATATTGGTCTTTGGAAATGCAGGGATTTAATTCCACACAAATAAAAATCACTCGTTCTCCCATGCGAGTCCCAGAAAATTCTTTTCTCAGAATATTGTAAGAAGTGCTAGTCCCTCCTCCCCACCTTCCCACCCCACCCCCGACTCCCAGCCAACACACAGTGGGGAAGAGGATCCCCCACTTCGTCTGATACCAGGTTCACACAAAGTTTCAGACCAGACACAGATGGGGGTGGCTCTATTTCTCGGGCTTTAAGTGGAATCCACAGAGCCTTCCAAGTGAATCCCCAAAGGAAACTAAGTAGGGCCGGTTTGCTCTGGCTGACACAACCACGTGGGTGGGGGTCCAGAGGGCACACTCAGTGTGACTGCCTCTGGCCCAGGTTGTTTTCCTGGCCTTTGGGTCGCAGCCTGGAGAAACACAGCACTGCTGACAAGAATGACTCATGCAGTCCACTGCTGTGCCAGCAAATGTTTAACAACCAACACTCTCAGGGAAGAAAGCCCCAATTTATAGCATTTGCCAACCATCGTAGTGCAAATAGTTCCACCACATTCCATTTCCAGCTACCAGCATGACTTCCTGAAAGACTTAGCCAGGACTTGGGAAGAGGAGCCCCTATAATACAGATCCAATCCTGTGGGCCTTCAGCACCCTCAACACAACCTGAGACTCCCCTCTGAGCTGGCCCTGCAGGCCATTACAACCAATGTCTTCCTTCACAGAAACAATCATTGTTAATTACTTAATTCACTTTATTTAATAATTACTCATTTAATAATCTACACTAATAAAAGAGGAAAATGCTAATTGACCGTACCTTCGCTACGCCCACAGTTGATTAGAGCCAGTATGCAAATTAACCCAACAAAGATGGCGGTTAATTTGCATACTCTAAGGGAGGGAAGAGTGATGACTGAAGACAGCATAGAAGAGGGAGGGAAAGCAGAAAGCAAGGCAGTTGCCAGAGGGAAAGCACCGGTGGGGTGGGGCGGGCATCAGTCCAGGGGTTCTGGCTGTAAAACCAGCAGAAACTGTGGTTGAGTGAGACAGGGGGCTTCTTTTTGGGTGGGTGGGGGGGCTTCCAGTCAAAATGGTGAAGTAGGTAAATGCTATACTTGCCTCCTCCCACGACCACATCAAAATTACAACTAAACTACAGAACAACTATCATTGAGAACTGCCGGATGTCTAGCTGAGCAGAAGCCCTATAACTAAAAACACATGGAAGCAGCCACATAGAGACTGGTAGGAGGGGCAGAGATGTGGAATGGGCAGTTAAAAATTAATCAGGGGTATCTCAGCTGTGGAGGTCCCCCCTGAGGATAGAAGCATCCCAGCCCCACCCAGGTTCCCCAGCCCAGGGCTCTGGCTGTAAAACCAGCAGAGGCTGTGGTTGACTGAGACAGGGGCCTTCTTTTTTTTAATCCTCAACTCAGGATATTTTTTCCCATTGATTTTTTTTTTTTTTTTTTGAGACACAGAGTGTGGAGGGGAGGGAGAAAGGGGAGAAGAGTGGGAAACATCTATGTGAGAGAGACACATCGATTGCACCCCTGCACACGCTCCAACTAGGGTCAGGGATTGAGCCTGCAACTGAGATACGTGCCCTTGACCAAGAATCAAACCCACAACCCTCCAGTCCTCAGGCAGATGCTCTGACTACTGAGCAAAAACCAGCTAGGGTGATACAGAGAACATTTTGACGGCTGCTGGAAAGGAAAGGGTAGAAAGAGGGGTAAAAAGGCATTGAGAAATACAAATTGGTAGTTATAAAATAGTCATTGGGATATACAGTACAGCATAAAGAATATAGTCAATATGTAATGACTATGTATGATGTCAGATGGATACCAGATTTACCAGAGTGATCACTCATAAGTAATATACATGTCTAATCACTATGTTGTATAACTGAAATTAATATAATATTGTATGTCAACTGTAACTCAAAGGTAAAAAAAAAAAAAAAGTTAAAAAAAGAAAAGAGCCAGGGCTGGTTTGGCTCAGTGGATAGAGTATTGGCCTGCGGACTGAAAGGTCCCAGGTTCGATTCTGGTTAAGGGCATGTACCTTGGTTGCAGGTACATCTCCAATAGGGGGTGTGCAGGAGGCAGCTGATCGATGTTTCTCTCTCATCGATGTTTCTAGCTCTCTATCCTTCTCCTTTCCTTTCTGTAAAAAAATCAATAAAATATTTTTTTTTAAGAAAAAGAAAAGAAAACTGGCCTCGCTGGTGTGACTCAGTAGTTGAGTGTTGACCCATGAACAGTAAGTCAAAGTTGGGTTCTCAGTCAGGAATATGCCTGGTTGCGGGCTCGATCCCTAGTAGGAGGCATGCAGCATGCAGCCAATTGAAGATCCTCTCTCATTATTGATGTTTCTCTCTCTCTCTCTTTCTCTCTCTCTCTTTCTCTCTCTCTCCCCACTCCCCCTTCCTCTCTAAAATCAATAAAAATATATTAAAAAAGAAAACTGTTCACTTGGAAGGAATGAGAGGAACATAATGTATGCCTCTTTTATTCCACTCCCAGTCACCACCCTTTTTTAAAATTTACTTTTGATTATAGTTCACATACAATATATTATTTTTAGATGTACAAAACCATGATTAGACATTTATATAACAAGTCACTTTCTGTTCCAGGCCATAGACCTCTGTCCCTGGGCTTAAGGCACTGAAATTGGGCTTCCACAGGCTCCACTCCCATCTTCTGGGTCAGAGAGTATACTCTCAGGTACACTCCCTGACAGGCTGTCACCTGGGCCACTGTAGCTGGCTGTGCAGCTCGGTCAGCCTGGTTCCAGGGCACTAGCTCCCCGCACTCCAGAGCACTCCCAGGCCTTGCAACACCCTTTTGCAGTTCCACAAAACTGCCCTCGTTTGCATCAGCTGCTAACATGACCAAGACTTCCTCATGTGAAACATTAGACTGGAAAACTACCCATAATGCAATCATAAGGGTTAGAAAAATAATAGGTGTTGTAATGTGAGGGGGGGGGGACAATCCTTTTGGAAAATAGCCAATGCACCTACAACAAGTGACTGACCTACCCTGGTGGAAGCACTTAGTTACAGGTAAAGCCTGGAGCCCAGTAGTTAGAACAGAACTTGAACAGCCATGGTGCACAAAGGAAATGTTCAGAGGTTCTCGTCACTTGCACTAGGAGTAGGGACGACCAGGCCCCACCCAAGCAGCCTGGGACGGAGCAGGTACAGGCCCAGTCCCCACATTGCAACCATCAACCACACACGCATCAGCTGGAATTGGGTGCACAAACCCACCCTGCCAGCAATTGCCATGGCATTCTCTCCACATCCAGGCCAGCCTCCTACGGGTGCATCCGCCACCTCAGATGCCTCACATCCAGGTGTGCAGGTGCCTTGGGCTGCACTAGGTAGCTGCATGCAGGAGCAGCTGCATGGGGGGCTGCTGTCTTGCTGCCACCCAGTGTGATCAGGAGATGCTGGGCTCTGCCCGGAAAGGCTCCACTGGCTGCATGAGGCAACTGAGCCAGCAATACTTGTGGTTTCCTGACCCTTAGACCAAAGCCGTAACAATGTGTTTGAAAGCTCAGCAGTGTCTGTGGGTCCCGTGAGTCCATTCTGATTGCCCCCGAGGGAAGGGCTGGAGTCTGTCAGAGGCTGCTCCTTGGTGGGTTTGTAAGCACCTGGGATAAATTCTGCTTCTGCTTAAGAGTGGCAGTGAATGGAAGCTAAGGAGAAAATAAACAAATGGGACTACATCAAAATGAAAAGCTTTTGCACAGCAAAAGAAATCATCAACAAAACACCAAGAAAGCCCACCGCATGGGAGAACATATTCACAAATGTTATCACTGATAAAGGTTTAATCTCCAACACCTACAGGGAATTTATACAACTTAATAAAAGGAAGATAAATGATCCAATAAAAAAAAGTGGGCAATGGACCTAAATAGAATCTTTTACAAAAAAGACAGAAGTAAGGCCAAGAGACGTATGAAAACATGCTCAAAGTCACTAATTATCCAAGAGATGCAAGTCAAAATGGCAATGCAGTACCATCTCCCACCTGTCAGGATGGCTATCATCAACAAATCAACAAACGACAAGTGCTGGCGAGGATGCAGAGAAAAAGGAACCCTCGTGCACTGCTGGTGGGAATGCAAACTAGTGCAGCCACTGTGGAGAACAGTATGGAGTTTCCTCAAAAAAACTAAGAATGGAACTCCCATTTGACCCAGTAATCCCACTTTTAGGAATATATCCCAAGAAACTAGAAACACCAATCAGAAAGGATATATGCACCCCTATGTTCATAACAGCACAATTCAACACTGCTAAGATTTGGAAACAGCCTAAGTGCCCATCAGCAGATGAGTGGATTAGAAAACTATGGTACATCTACACAATGAAATACTACGCTGGTATAAAAAGGAAGGAACTCTTAACATTTGCAGCAGCATGGATGGACCTGGAGAGCATTATGTAAAGTGAAATAAGCCAGGCAATGAAAGAAAAATACCACATGATCTCACTCATTAATAAGGAACATTATAACCTGATGAACAAAAAGATAGATACAGAGGCAGTAAAGCACCGAACAGACTGTCAAATTACAGTGGGAAAGCAGGGCAGTATTAGAGAGGCAGGGAAAGAGATCAACCAAAGGATCTGTATGCATGCATATAAGCACAGCCAATGGACACAAGACACTGGGGGGGTGGGGGGAGGGCATGTGACAGGGGTAGGGGAGGCTGGGGGAATATCAATGGGGGGAAAAAGGAGATACATGTACTACTATATGTAATGCTTTAAACAATAAAAATAATAATAAAATAAAAGAGTGGCAGTGACTTCCCTTTTCTGCAACTAAATCCTGATAAATACTTTCTTGCCGTGTGACCCGAGATGCATTTGCACATGCAAATCCCCAGCGCCATCCCCCCCCCCCCACACACACACTCCAGGGGATCCTGGCTCAGGGCCCAGGCAGGGTCTGGATGTGTGTGGTTAGAAACCTCCCAGGAGACTCAGGCACAGCTGGGCTGGATCACACTGCTTCCGATCCTGCCAAATGGACACGTCACTCATCTCTGGCATGTTTGGAGACCATAGGGAACTCCTGAAAACGTTTGCATCAGCAAGACCCTTCCACCCTTTTCTAGGTTCCCTGCTCACACTGCACAAATGGGCAAGGCTCCCCCATAAGCCGCCTTCCAAGAAGAGCCAGCAGGGGAAAGGGGCTGGGGCAGCCCGGACAGGGAGCATGCGGATCCTCTCACCTGCCAGTGGACCAGAAACCTCGCTCCAAATTTCTAAGGGGAAGTTTAACTGGGTTCGTTGACAGGAAATGGTCAAGCCTCTCACCCACCCCTGCGGTTACCACAGCAGATGGGGCCCAAGACAGCCACAGGGAGGGCCAGGAGAAAGAATGGCGAGGAGCGAGAGAGGGACAGCATCTGAGGAGCGTACAGCAACCACCACTGTCCCTTCCTCTGGTGCCCACAGTGATGCCCCCTTGCCTCCAAAGCACCCCGAAGTGCAATGCCACGCGAGCATGTGTGCTTTCTCCTGTCCCACTGTAACACCAGGACTCCACAGCCCAGCCTCCTCCTTACACTGTGCCTTGTGCCTCCTCCCAGCGACCTGGAGCCCCTCATACTGGTGAGTCCTCTCCCCCTGAGCTGGTATTAACTGACCCACCCTCCTGGGGGCAGAGAGATGGGGAGGGAGAAGGGGAGGGCAACATCTGGAACACATCGCCCTGATCAGTGAAAGGGCATTTTGTCTGCACACAGCAGAGTTCAGGCTCTGCACAAGGGCAAGGGCCTCGGACCTGTCACCACGCTAGTGCTCCTTGGGAGACTCGGGTTACTCAGCACAGCCAGTGAGCCAGGCAAGGCTGACTTCAAATCCTTCCAGCTGGGTGAGCTTGAGATTTCCTGAAGCTCACTGGGTGTCAGGTCCAGGGCTTTAAAAACAAGGGCCACCATGAATATGAACCAAGATCATCCGCGTGAGCTCCTTCCAGCTGACCAGGGGCTGCCCCAGGGCAATGGGCAGCCATGACTACAGGAGGACCCAGGGATGGGCTGCGAGGTTTTTACTGCGGCCTTCCCCAGATTCGTTCCCAGTGGCCCTGGTCCCGGGCAGGTCCTGACGGGGACCAGGCACAGGGCGTGGCGGCGTGACCCACAGTGAGGCCCACAGCACAGCTCACCCCACTGTTTTGAGCTTCCAGAAGCAGAGGGGACACGCAGACAGGAACAACAGAGCACTGTCCTGGAGGCCTTAGCTCCCAGCCAGCTGCAGTACAGCCTGTGCCCCTCCCCACCCTCCCCAGAGCACAGGCAACCCTACCCCCACCCCCCACAAAGGCTGGCACCAGCCCCCACCAACACCCCCAGAGTCTGTGTTCTCCCCTCACCAGGCTGTGCACCTTCACCTCCCACAGCCCAGCCAACCCAGCACCTCCGGATGGAAGAAAGGGGTTCACAGAAGCAAGGATCCGGTTCCAAGGGGTGTGTGCTCCCCCCAAGTGAGCCTCTCCCACTGCGCTCAGAGGAGGTTTCAGACAGACTCCCTCGGTGTGGGTCATTCTAAAATATGAAACTCCAGGGCCTTGGCTTGCCCAAAAGAGGGACAAAGAAAAATAAGTGGTCATGTTCAGAAAGGTTCAAACACTGCCACATCAACACCAGGAGCCAAAGTCTTAAGGAAAGTCTTAAAACCAGCAGGACCCAAGGAAGACAGGGTTCTGCGGGATTCTGGTAGCCAGCTTCCTCCCGGGCGGGAAGCTGGGACACCATACGGACGGAAGCCACCTGCCTCTCCGCCCTACCCAGCGGGCCCAGGGAACACACCATCTTTGACCTGTGCTGCAAGTGACCAATCTCCACACCCTTCAGCCTCACTCTGCCAATTTAGGATCCTCCCCTCAATTGCCCCCATGTTTTAATAAAGGATCTGCTTACCGAGGTAATTATTTGGGGGTGAGAAAAAGAGCAAGGTGCAAGGGTCAGGCGCTGGAGAAGGTGGAGGGGAAGCCTGTTCGCGGACCTGATTGTTCTCCTGAGTTGAAGTCCTCACCCTGGAAATGCAGCCCTATCCTCCCAGCTCCGGCAGCCATAGGGCCACCCTGTCCCCTCCCCACTGTCAGATCTGAAATCCTCTGCCGACCTCCCTTCAACTGGCCCCAACCTGCCGCTAAAACGGACCCTCGTCCTCCCAGATACTGTTCTTGGCTTTGACCCTCCCCATGTCCTGCTAACACTCAGCCACCTAGTGGAGAAGAAGTGTGTTTCCATTTCCCAGATGAGAAAACTGAGGAGTGATTTGCTGAAGGTCACACACACACACACAAAAAAAAAAGCTGGAGTGATTTGCTGAAGGTCACACACACAGCCAGGGGACAGAGCGCCCTGACACAGGCTTCCCATCTCCACCCACGCTGGCTGCCTCGACCAACAGTGTGCTTGCCTATCACTACCCACTCTGCCTCCATCATCTCGCCTCCCCTTCCTCTGCCTCCCAAAACCCAACCCTCCCCAGGACTTCCCCGGGCCTTCTCAATCATGGTGAGACTTCCTGCTTCCCTCCCCTGGTGCCCACAAGGACTGGCCACTTCTGTGGCCTTCATAAGGGGCCAAGTTTGAAGACGCGCAGGAAGGTCACACACCAGCCTCTAGGGGAGGTGCCTCTAGGCTGCAAGCCCGCCCGCTCCCTCTGCCCATGTGGCTGGTCCAGCTGCCTGGACAGAGGGGCGCTGCACAGGGCCAGGCCCCTTATATTCCTGGGCCCTCCCGCACTAGGCACTGGGCTGCATCAAGTCTCCATGGTGCCCAATGCCTGGTCCAGCACAGCCAGGGAGAAAGCCATCCCCAGGTGCCTGAGTCTGAGGCAGGCAGGGGGGGGAGGTCCCCATGCCCCTCAGCTCCTCACTGTGGAGAGACCCTCCCCAATAAAAAGGCTCCAATGGAACAACCACAGAAATCCTCCTCTCCAGGGGCTTGACTTGCAGTGAAAACTACACTCAGTTCTATGGGGGTGGGGGTGGGGGTGGGGGGCTATAGGGAGAGGCACACACACACACACACACACACACACACACACGAGAGGACGCCTGCCCTGCCTGGAGCAGCACCGATGCCCAGCTCTGCTACTCTGTGTTTTACAACACTGGGCATGACGCCCTGCGCTGCCCCACACCCACTAGCATTGGAACAGGACTGGTCTCTAACCGTGTGTGACAGATGAGGATGCTGTGCACAGTGTTAAAACCTGTTACAGCTTAATTACAAGGGTCACATCTGGACTCAGGTTCAAGTTCAGAGCCCTCTTTAAAGAACCTCAGGCTGCCCTAGCCGGTTTTGCTCAGTGGATAGAGCATTGGCCTGCAGACTGAAGGGTCCCAGGTTCCATTCCGGTCACATGCCTGGGTTGCAGGCTCCATCCCCAGTGAGGGGCATGCAGGAGGCAGCCAATCAATGATCTCTCTCTCTCTCTCTCTCTCTTTCTCTCTCCCTCTCCCTGCCTCTCTGAAATCAATAAAAATAGGTTAAAAAAATAAAAAGAAAGAACCTCACGCAAAAGATAAGCTGGTTAAAAGCTTTGGTAAATACTCTCAGGGTGGCACCCACAGCCTGCTGTCTCCTGTTTCTGGGCACCCACGTACACGATGGGTCTGAATCTACCTGAGACCCCACCACCACTGCCCTGAAGAAAACGGATCTGTGTTTCTCCACAGCCCCATCCCCCAGGGCCTCTGAAATCTGCCAACCAGAGCTACAGGTGAAGGGCAATCGTGTAAAATAGGCACAGGCTGGAGAGCTGTGGCCAGCCCCGGGCAGTGCCAGAGAGGTTTGCAGTCCTGCTGGTTCACAGGCGAGAACAGCATCCTCGGACCATTTCTGAGCAACGTCTGAAACGGGGCTGGATGGCCCTCTGGCCCTGGCTCCAGCCTCGGGTCACACGCTGCCCTCTTTCCTGGAAGAGATGTGTGCGGACTACCCCAGGTTGATCCCTGCCAAGCAACACCTTCCTGCCCCTTCACTTCAGAAATGAAGCGAGCACTACACTTCTCCAGGAGGGAGCACAGAAAACCACAGCCAGAGGCAGATGGCAGCACAGGCCTCCTAGCCCTGGCCCATTGGCAGGCTGTGCCTCGGAACTGGTGCCAGCCGGGGTCCCAGAAGGCAGGGCCCGATGGGCAGGAGGGGTGGGGAAGGATTAGGACAAGGGCCTCCTGGCAGGTCGGTTCCCAGAGCTGACCTGCCAGGCCTCTCCCACCCGAGGGAGATAAGGTTACAAATACAACCAGTCTTCAGAATTAGTAGACAGTTGAAGGCAACAGCTAAGTAATCACAGGCAATGCTAACAGAGCAGGAGGCTGTGCCTGGAACCTGGAGAACATTTCCAGGACAGATCATTCCACACAAAGAGCAGCTTATAAAAACACCTGGAGTCCTGGCCGATGTGGCTCAGTGGTTAGAGCCTCAGCCCACGCACCAAGGGTCATGGTTCTATTCCCAGTCAAGGGCCTGTACCTGGGTTGCAAGTTCAATCCCCCGCCCCAGTTTGGGTGTGCGCAGGAGGCAACCAATCGACATCTCTCTCTCACTTTTCTCTCTCTCTCTCTCTTTCTCTCTCTCTCTCTCTCTCTCTCTTTTCTCCTTCCACTCTCTCTAAAAAAAATGGGGAAAATATCCTTGGGTGAGGATTAACAACAACAACAACAACAACAACATACTTGGAGAATGGAAAATGAGCATGATTAAAATGGATATGTGCTAGTATACGTGGTGTATACACACATACACACGTGGACATGGACATGTATGTCTGCCTACACATATGGAAAACAGTGGCCATTCCGTGAGTGGGATAAAGGTGTTGCCAATAGTGACTGGGGTAGAAGCTGTCGGTTTGTTAACAAACTCTACAATGATTCTTCAGAAATGTGCCCCGTCCAGAAAATCCAGCAGACCCGGGAGTGAGAGGCTTTGGGGCCCTGAGGAATGAGACATTCGCCCAAGCTTAAGACCGGCAAGTGGGCATGGTCCCCAAGAAACTGCACTGCCACCCGCAACCCCCACGTGTTTCTTTAAGGGCCCAGGCCATGAATCCAGAACTGGATCTGTGGGCGTGTGGCCGTCCTGGGGCATCTGGGTGCCACCACGGGGAACATCGAAGGGCAGAGCACTTCATTTCAGAGGCAGTTTTTACTCGGGCAGCACAGCCAGCACCAGGGTCTAGGTGGCTTTACTCCGAGGGGACAGAAAGAAAACCTTGTGTCAAAACTGACCAGAAAGCCGAAACTGGTTTGGCTCAGTGGATAGAGCGCCAGCCTGCAGACTGAAAGGTCCCAGTTCGATTCTAGTCATGGGCATGTACCTTGGTTGCGTACACATCCCCAATAGAGAGTGTATAGAAGGCCGCTTATCGATGATTCTCTCATTGATGTTTCTATCTCTCTATCCCTCTCTCTTCCTCTCTGTAAAAAATCAATAAAATGTTTTTTTTAATTTTTAATTAAAAAAAAAAGATCAGAGAAACAATAACCCAAGTCTCTCAGAAACTAGCTGCCCTTTGACACTCAGACAGTAAATAGTAATAGCCATCTGGTGCTAAGATAGCTAAAGTCTATACAGCTCTTCTGGGCTAAATCTTCATATTTGTGGAGAGGGAATAGTTGGCCTGCACTTACAAGTTTGCCACTTGCCCAAGGTTACTTTGCTGAAGTGGAACTAAAGTCATCCTCAGCTTCAACACGCTGGCTGCAGCCCTGAACATTCCCCAAGGTTTACAATGAACCACATACATCTTCAAAGGCCAGGCTGAGCCCAGCTCTTAGTCTGTCAAACGCTGTTGAACTCCCACTCGGTGTGTGCACAGGCGAGGCCCAGCAGGGAGATGGGACCCATCACCCACCCGCCCCCGCCCAGGGCCCAGGCACGCCTGAGGCAGGGAGGGAAGGAATTCCATCTGTGGCTGAACCACCTTATCTCCCCAATCCAGATGGTAAGCTCCTCCGCCCCCACCCACAGAGCCTTGCTCTTTTCACTAACGGATCGCACATCACTCAGGATGGGCCGATAATGGTGCAGAGCGGTGGAGCCAGTCTGTCTATTGGAGCAGCGCTCCCTAACGTCCACTGTGCACACGTGTCCTGGGACCTGCCTCAGTGGTCCGATGGGGCCTGAGGTTTATCTGTTTAGGCTCTCACTCGGCCCGTGGGAGGCAGGTGGATGCAGAGGCTGGGAAGGCCATGAGGGGCTGTGGCTGCTGAGGGTCTTGGCAAAAACAGGAGAGGACCCGTAGAGCAGTGCCCACCAGAAGCTGCAGCAGATAAACCAATGTCAGTTTGCTGCGCCCAAAGGTCAAGCTGAGTAGTTTTTATCATTTTGGGCAAATTTTACCATCTTTGGTGATAAATCCCAAGTTCAAGAAACAAATGGGAAACTAGAGGTGCCCAGTGCTCCCTCCTGCCCCCTCAGCATCTGAGTGGCAGGAGAGGAACTGCTGTTCTCGGGCCCCTGGGTCTGGACCTGCTTCTCTGGACCTTCTTCCCACCACATCCCCTCACCCCATCACCCCAGCCACCTTCTTTCTGTTCCCGGGGACCTATGCTGAATAAGGACCCCCAGGGTTCTGAATTGGCCTGGGAAGTGCTTACCCCATTCTTCTTCATATATATATATATATTTGATTTCTTACAGAGAGGAAGAGAGAGGGATAGAGAGCTAGAAACATCAATGAGAGAGAAACATCAATCAGCTGCCTCCTGCACACTCCCTACTGGTGATGAGCCCGCAACCAAGGTATATGCCCTTGACTGGAATCAAACCTGGGACCTTTCAGTCCGCAGGCCGACGCTCTATCCACTGAGCCAAACCGGTTTTGGTGGCTGCTGCTTCTTTTAAAAAAAGATATGTTTATTGATTTCAGAGAGGAAGGGAGAGGGAGAGAGAGAAACATCAATGAAGAGAGAGAATCATCCATCGGCTGCCTCCTGCATGCCTCCGACTGGGGATCGAGCCCACAGCCCGAGCATGTGCTCTGACCAGGAATCAAACCGCAACCTCCTGGTTCATATTGTGACCACCAAGCCTTGCCAGTCGGGCATGGCTGCTTCTTCTCATCAGTAGACCTCAGCTTAAATGTCACCTCCTCAGACCGCCCAGCCACCCCGCTCTGTGCTTGGGGCTGTGTGGCACAGTGGCACACAGTGAAACGTGCTCAATGATCGCACATAAAAAGCTGTAAGACACCCACCAGGAGCATCACCGTGATCATGACCCCTTGATGGGGAGTGGGGGTGGCTGTAAAGGACACAAACTGTATTCGTCATGGGTCTGAGATAGTGCTGTACAGGGAACCCAGGGGACCACCAGGCTTTAGCCAAAGGAGATGTACCCCAGGGAAAAGAAGACCCAGCGCCCTGCGGTGATGGACAAAGACCCCAGGCAAGGCTGTCCCCACAGGAGGCAGCCCTGTCAGGAAGCCAGTACTCTTCCTGGACAGCGGGTTTTGTTCAAACTCCTCAACACACACACAATATCCAGAAGGGTGCTTGGCCCTTAGAATATGTGAAGAATTTAAGGAGTCAAAGAATACAAATGTCAGGCGTATCCCCTCTTTAAAAGACTTGCTTTTATTTTTGGTCCCACTCTTATGAGCGCACTGAGAGTGATTATAATAATGATGTCAGCGTGTATTTCCTTCAGCTCGCGTTCACGCTCACTTCTCCTGGGATGCGAGAACATGCCCAGTGTTCCTTCACATTCAGACAACCAGGGCACCTGCCCAGGACCAGATACACACTCACAGGACTGTGCCAACGGCCTCCCCAATGCCCTCAACATTCATCATCACTGTTCCCAAGAAACCATTCCTTCTATGGGAATCTGAAGACAATGAGCATTGCCAAGTACACAGGAAAGCCAGGCCTCCTCCAAACTGGGAATTCTGGAAAACAGTTCAGCAGAGGCACTGGGTGCCAGTGTCTACAGTGGACACAGAGGCCCAGGAGACCCGTGGGGGGCGGGGGCACCAAGATGTCTGCCGTCAGGGAGCACACAGTACCTGTAGGTGATCCTCACTTCTGTTCCGGGTTCGTCTTGCTCCCAGATCAAAGCAACACTCTCCGGGGCCTTCCGAACATGATGATCCAAGCAGTTGACTGCACAAAAACAGGTTAACAAGCATTAGACAGGGTGTTCTCGGAGTCTGAATCAGGGGAGGGCCTGGCTTGCTGTGACCTGCACTGCTCTCTGATGAGGTGGACCCTTCCCTCATCAAAGGTGGGTGTCTACTTCCTTGCAAGGAGAAGGATGATTGTCAGAGCCTGGGAAAACAAGACAATAACTACGCACATTTGATCTCACAGGTTTGGGGTGATCCCCTGTGGACAATCTGAGGCAGGTACTTCAGACCAATAGTCTCCAGCCCAGCCACACTTTGGTGTTACCTGGGCCTCCCCCAGGGGCCCTGATCCAATTGACCTTATGGTTTCAAGGCTCCCTGGGTGGTGCTAATGTGAAGCTGGGGCTGAGCACCACAGCCTGTGCTGTTGGGAAAGAATATTTCATGCAAATAGGATGCTCCTGATGCAGTACAAGGTTCATGCAAGGAGCTCCCACGTGTGGTAGAGATACACACAGTCCAGGCCAAGGAGCCACATTCCTTCTCAGGTGTCCAGCCAGCACCCTAAAACCAGCCTCTGCCCCAAGGAGTGTCGCAATGATGGGGAAATGCAATGTTGGTTTGCCGGAAGGCTCTGCTCCCCTCCTGCCTCTCCCCCCACCCCCCACCCCCACCTCTTACTCAAGCTCAGGTCACATGATTTCCCATGAAAAGAAGAGGTTAGTTGTTCTGGTTTACTGTAAACCTGAAGATTAGTAAAATCATGTTCACTTGCTGACATCCTGTTCAAGGTGAGCTTAGCTGTGGCTGGTAATGCCAGCCTCGGAAGCCGGCCTTTCACTGCTCACACATCCCCCCCCACCACAGCAGGGGGAATAAACATCACAAACAGCTGTTGGGGCGTAGTAGCCATCTGTCCACCTGTTCTTCAGGTCACCCCAATGTCCAGACATGTAAATGTGTGTATTTGTTCTCTTTGGAGCAGTTACTTATCTTCTCCAAATCAATTTCCTCCTAGTAACTGGGAGCTATTATCTCTAACTCAAGAGGCCATAACCAGAAACAAATGAAATACCGAGTGTTCAAGTACCGTTATATAAATATAAGGAACTATATTGCCAACTGATAGATACCATACTGTGAGTGAGAGGCTTTTACATGGGATAACCGTTCTGACAAAAGTGATGGGAGGTACCAAAAGATCATATGATTTCTATAATGCTTGAGAGGGTGAACTCACGTGAAAATATTACATAATTTAGTTTTTATGTGTGTGTCTGTGTGTGTGTGTGTGTGTGTGAATTACATTTTCCCCTCTTGGGCTATTTTATTCTTATAATAAAAAATTTCATTTCAATTTCCTGGCTTCTAACATGTATATAAATTATATGTCAAAAATTTTAAGTAAGAGTTAGATGTCATGGGGGAAAAGTTATTAATACTATTACTGATGCAGAAACATTATTTGAATTATTAGAAAAACAGAAGAGAAGAAATGCAACAAAAAAAACAGAACAGAGAAAAAACAATAAGAGAAATCGAGAAGAAGGGGCTTGGTGGTAGAACTAGATTTATACAATAAAGTGTGAGGGGGGGGGAGAAAGGGGGAGTGGTATGAAGTTGATAAATCAAAGTTTCCCACTAAAGCTAGAGATCTCTGGCTTCTCTTGAACAATTAGCAGCTGAGGACACACTCTCCCCTGAGACCCCAGAAGGGGAACTAGAGTTGGAGTCTCTGGCAGAGACCGAGGAGTTTGGCTTTGAATTTATCAGAAACAGAGCTCAAACCACACAAGACGCCAATCCAATTAGCCACACAAATGGCACATCCAAAGGGGAATCCTGGCAGACACCCAGCCCGAAAGGTTAATGACTGTGCCACTGTGCCCATCAAGACACCTCGAGATGTTCATATTTGTGCCATCAATAGATGAGTGGATAAAAAAGCTGTGGCACATTTATACAATGAAATACTATACAGTTGTAAAAATGATCTTTCTATTATCCTTTGAAACAGCATGGATGGACCTGGAGATGATTATGCTAAGCAAAATAAGCCAGTCAGAGAAAGACAAATATCACATGATCTCACTTATATGTGGAATCTAAAGAACAAAATAAACCGATGAACAAAATAGGTTTAGGGGAGGCATGGCTACATGAAACAGATTGACATAACTCAGAATGGAGGGTGGGGAAGGGGATGGGAAAAGATTAATCAAAGTACATCTATGCATATATGCACAGCCCCTGGACAAAGACAATAGCGTGGTGGAGGCCTCGGATGGGGCAGGGGCTGGGTTGAGAGGGGTAAAGGCAGGGAAAATGGCAGACATCTGTAATACTGTCAGCAATAAAAATAATAAATTTTTAAAAACAACTGTGAGCCGAAACCGGTTTGGCTCAGTGGTAGAGCGTCGGTCTGCGGACTGATAGGTCCCAGGTTCGATTCCGGTCAGGGGCATGTACGTTGATTGCGGGCACATCCCCGGTAGGGGGTGTGCAAGAGGCAGCTAGTCGATGTTTCTCTCTCATCGACGTTTCTAACTCTCTATCTCTGTCCCTTCCTCTCTGTAAAAAATCAATAAAATATATTTTAAAAAAAATACTTGTGAGCTCTATAAGATATCTGACCATGCCCTCACCTACATCACAGGTCAAACCCACCCTGCAGAGTCCAACCCTTGTCCAAACACTCATCAAGCAGAGAGGACACATTTGTCATTTAATCTAAATGTCACTTTCTTAATCCAAAATGGGTAACAGTTCCTAACACTGGGCATGACAATAGGAATTAGATGCCATTGGAGAGTTTCTCATCACAGGGTCGGGTTGTGTGCAGTGTTCCCAGGGACAGGCAATGTCTCAGCTGCCATGGTTTACACTCATGTGACCTAGAGAAAGCACAGTGCAGGGACTGAGTGACAGTGGCCCTTAAAACAGCATGTGGTCTGCTGGCATTTAACACATACATATGGTTCCTGCTGTTGCTCCAACTTCCGGGAGAAAAGCAAATAATGAAGGAAGAGAGTGAGGATAAAAGGAAGAAATTCTTGCTCCTCCACATTTTAAAAAGCGTCTCCACCCATAGAACTGAGAAGTGGGACCAGAAAATTCTGCTTACAAGCATTGCCAGGAAGAGTTGGGCAAGACCCTAATGCAATGCAAGGCTCAGCTCAAACCCCACCTCCTAACTCAAATTTCCCAGCAATGATCTCTCTTTGTCTCCAGCACCCAGTGGCCCACACCATTTAACACTTAGTCATTCTGCCCCGTGTTCCCATTCTGGACACAATGCTGCCTCTGCTAAACTCTCCTCCGTCTAATTCTTTTTCTTTTTTTTCTTTCTTTTTTTATTTTTTACAGAGAGGAAGGGAGAGAGATAGAGAGCTAGAAACATCTATGAGAGAGAAACATCGACCAGCTGCCTCTTGAACACCCTCTACTGGGGATGTGCCCGCAACCAATGTACATGCACTTGACTGGAATCGAACCTGGGACCTTTCAGTCCGCAGACCGACGCTCTACCACTGAGCCAAACCGGTTTCTGCTCTCCTCCGTCTAATTCATAAGATCCCTGAGAGCAGGGACCTTGTCCCTATGACTCACACAATCATGGGGGTGTGGATTGGGGGCGACATCATAATTCTTCCCTTAGCAACTGTAAATGCCTTGAGGAAGTAACCCTTTGCTCATTTACTGATTTGTGATTCATCTCCTCATCAGAATGCACTCAGTGGCACTGGGGCATCTTCTGCACTGCTCCTCACTCTTCATGAGTTAGAACCTTTATTTCCACATCTGTACTTCACACTGGTGTCATGACAATGAGATGAGGCTCCATCATGTTCACCCCAAGGCAGGTCTACCATTGAGCGTAGCACAGCTCTGCAAATAGTTCAGCAAATGACTGCTGATGGTTCATAGGTTTGGGATTTTGGGCGAGGGGGTGGGGGATTGTTTTGTTTCTTTAAAAGAGGTTGTAATATCTATTATGAAGATGGCACACACACTTATGCAGGAATTTTCAAGAACTCCTGTCAGTTGTCTTAATACATCCTTCCCCTCCCCAACTTGAAGCGAACCCACATATAAGAAATTCTATGTTAATCAAAAGAAACAAGGGAGTTAATATTCACAAAAGGACTCACAATGGGTTTTCCTTAAATAGAAAATCTCCCTGGCACGAGGTAAGATATTACATCAGTCACAAAAATTGTATCTGCCAACTCTCCAGAAGCATCTGCCCTTTAAAGTAAGTGAGGCCTCTGAAATCTACGGACAAATTCGGTCCCTTCCAGAGGACCTTTCTCCCAAGACCTGGGGTTACATTTTCATTTCAAGTTCCTGGAAGGACCTTGGACAAGTTACTTCAATTGCTGAGAAATAAGCAAAGCACAGGACCATAGTGTCTTGTGATTGTCAGTGAATCTGCCTTCTGAATTACTGGAGGCACGTCATAAAAAGAAAGATATAGCAAAATGGTTCCCATTGCCACAATGAATATCCCCAAAAGCTTCCAGAAATCTCTGTGTTCAATGGTTGGTTAAAAATAGTTTCTCTATACCCTTGCTTGAAAGAAAGAATACGCATATTTAAAAAAAAAAAAAATCAGACTCAGAATTTGATATTTATAAAAGATGTTTGGCCAAAACCGGTTTGGCTCAGTGGATAGAGCGTCAGCCTGCGGACTGAGGGGTCCCAGGTTTGATTCCGGTCAAGGGCGTGTACCTTGGTTGCGGGCCCATCCCCGGTGGAAGGTGTGCAAGAGGCAGCTGATCGATGTTTCTCTCTCATCGATGTTTCTAACTCTCTATTCCTCTCCCTTCTTCTCTGTAAAAAAATCAATAAAATAGATATTTTTTTAAAAAGATGTTTGGTTGTGTGTTTTAAAAGCAACATACATTATTAGCCTCCAGTTCTGCGTCTGCACCTTCCTATCGTCTTGCGTTTATACACCACAGAGCAGAGCCATATGGAGGACAGAGCCAGATCTCAAAGTCTGGGAAGAATCCTTTTTAGATCTTAGGAGCCCTGTTGACCACCTGCGTGTCCTCCTGACCCGTTCCCAGCCTAGTCCGGACTGATCAGACGCAAGCGCATGTGGTCCTGTTCAGAGGAAACACGGCACTCTCAGCAGCACTGCTGAAGGTGAGGCTCAATGTCACAGCCCCCTAGCCACCCCCAGCTCCCTACTCCCACAGGATTCATTCATTAATAACAAAGGCCAGTGACTGGGTGTGAGTCAAAGCTGTGCAGAGATTTGATTTAATTTAATGTTAGCAACAGCCACTTCGGGTCAGAAGAAACCTAGCAGCTTCTGATGTAGTGTCTGTGACTTCTGGTCGATGTTCCCTGGGCCTGTGTAAGTGGTTTAGGACACAGTTCCAGCGGAGCCAGCCTGAGTCCTCCCTGTCAAGGCTCCAGACTGGTGACGACAGCCACAGACTCTGATCCATGGGGAGCAGAAGCAAGCCATGCCCATGGGGCCCTGTCCAAAGTCCTGACCCACAGAACGGCGAGAGCACTACGACTCTTGGGGGCAGGTTGATATGCAGCAATAGTAACTAGAACACAATTCAGACAGTCTTGTTGTGCAGACAAGGAAATCCACGTAGAGAACAGTAAGGGGAAAGCAAGGATGCAGACCCAGGTGGGATTCTCAGGACGTACCCAGAAACACTTAGCTGTACTGCACCACCCATCTGCCATTTCTGTTTGCTTACTAGAGTCATCTCCAGGACACAAATCCCAATTCTGCCCATTTAGAAGTGTCTTGTCTGCCCTAGTTTGGAGCCTATAGGTCAGTGGTTCTCAACCTTGTATGTCTCTCAGGAGCATCCGTAGAGCTTATATACACAGATGGCAGAGCGCCACCCTCAGGGCTTCAGATTCCGGGTTCTAGGATGAGGCCCAAGAACTTGCATGTCTAATAAAATTCCCAGGTGCTGCTGGCCTGGGGACCACAGTTTGAGAACTAGTGGAGTTTCAAAAGTGATATTCCTGCCCTAACCAATTTGGCTCAGTGGATAGAGCATCGGCCTGCGGACTGAAGAGTCCCAGGTTCGATTCCGGTCAAGGGCCGGCATGTACCTCGGTTGCAGGCATATCTCCAATAGGGGGTGTGCAGGAGGCAGCTGATTGATGTTTCTAACTCTCTGTCCCTCTCCCTTCTTCTCTGTAAAAAAATCAATAAAATACATATTTTTTTTTAAAGTGATACTCCTTTGGAATAAGCCATCATTACAGTGACTATCAGACAGACAGATCAGCCCAAAGCATACCCACCATCCCACAACTATCTAGGGGGCTCCTGGCCCGGCCTTTTTCACACCATCACCTCTGTGGTTTACAGACACTGTCAGAGGGCAGAGATATTCCTGACAGATGAAAGGGTGAACATACACATTCACGGTGAGAATGCTGCTGGAAACCTGTTTTTCCACAAGGAAGTTTCTAAAGCTCAATTTCTGGTTAAAAAAAAATTAATAAATAAATAAGTGAAGGAAAAAAGAGGCACTTCTGCTGGCCAACCACTTGTTGAGCCTGACTGAGTAGGCTCAAGAGGCCCTTCCTGCCTGTCCCGTGAGGTCCATCCCCAGTGAGTGATCTGGGAGTGAGAGATGACAAGTGTGCCTGAGCCAACCCTAACCATCCCCAGTGGCCTCGGGCAGAGCTCACATTGCATGCCCTGCTCTCTCCTGTAAGCGCTCTCCTCCCTTCAAGGGTAACTGCAAGCCTAAGGGTTTGTTTTTTGCTTCTTTTACCCTCTAGTTCAAGGACACTTGCTGCTGACTCAATTTTAAAGAAAACACTTATCTCGTTAGTGATTCATTTTAAGTAAACCATCAAAATAGTATGCAAAATGGGGGGGGGGTGGCGGTAGGGGGAGAAACCTAGCCCAAAGTTCTTCCCTAAAGTTCTTTGTTTGAAAAATAACCGCAAGAGCCCTAGCTGGTTTGGCTCAGGGGACAGAGCACTGGCTGCAGAACAAAGGGTCCCAGGTTCAATCCTGTCAAAGGGCACATACCTTGGTTGCAGGCTCCTCCTTGGCCCGGTGAGTGCGGGAGGCAATCAATCGATGTGTTTCTCTCACATTGGTGTTTCTCTCTGTCTTTCCCTCTCTCTCTCTCTCTAAAAGATCAATGGGAAAATATCCTCAAGTGAGGATTAACAAAAAATATACTTTAAAAAAAAAGAAAGAACTGCAAAACACTACCTATAATTGTATGGCTATTTCCAAATATGATAAAAATTGCTACTACTTACTGATCACCAGTAAGTGCTGGGCCTGTCCCACACCTCCAGCACTCTGTCCTCACAATCAACCTTCAGGTGGGCTTACTGTCCCGGGTTCACAAATGAGGCAACAGGCTCAGAGGAGAAGTCGCAGGCCCAGTAAATGGTGGAGTTGTGCACACACCAGACCCTACCATGAAGTTCAGGTCTTGGCCAGGGACCTGACTCTGCCATTAAGATCTACATGTCCGTCCCCCCCCTTTTCCCCCTCCCAAACATCCCCTAGACCCCACTTCCGCCTAAAGGGGTACCTCATCCTCCCTAACCATGCAACCCCCCTGAGCACTCCACCTGGTGATAAATCCCCTGCTCCCCAGGCTACCCACACACCCCAGTCTACCCTGCCTGCATGGCCACTGCCTCCAGTTCCTGGGCCTTCTCTCCTTGCTGCCTCCAGGCACAGAGTACTCATCCCACTGCCCAAATCCCAAATCCTAACGGTAATCAGACTCCATCTCAGCAGATACCAAAGGGCCCAGGGGCTGGTTGTGCTGGTTTCTAGGACCTCAAAGAGAACCAGATCTAAAGCAAGCCATGGGTAGGTGTTTTGGGGGGATGGGGGGGAGGGGGGACTTGGGAGGGGCACGGTCATCTGAAACTGAGAGCTGGGAGGCCCCGCCCGTTCTTTTCCTCCCTCTCACAGGCACCGCCAGGGAGCGAGGAGATAAGTGATTCCAGCTGCGGGCCCTGGGCTTCCTCCTCCCAGGCTACGCGCCACGCAACCACCGCTCGGTTTGTTTACTTGGGCAACCTATCTCCCTAGGCCAGTCGCCGCCAGGCAGGCAGCTAGCTGGTGGTAACACCAAGTGCGGGGAAGTCCCCACTCCTGTGCACCCGGCACTCCCCACCCCGGCCTGCCCCGGGTGTCCACTGCTGCTCCCTGTAGTGACACTTGAGAGCCCACCACGGGAGGAGGCGGCAGGGCAGGGCCAGCAGCTGGGCCGCCCGGGCTGACACCCGGGAGGGCGCGGGCTGGAGCCGGGGAAGTGGAGGGGGGACGCGGGGTGACAGCGCAGAGGGAGGTGCCGGCCCTCGGGCCAGCGGCCCGGCCCGGACGGCTGCGCTCGGAGTGGCCCCTGGACGTCTGAGCTGGGGGCGCCCTGCTCCCCGCCGCCCACTCACCAGACACGTTCAGCTGGCCTCCCAGGAACCAGCCGATCTTGCCGCTGTTCAGGTCACAGTCCCAGACGGTGTGGAAGGGGATGTCCCACACCAGCATTTCGCGTGCCAGCGGCCCCCAGAAGGCGTCGGGCTGCCGCTCCGACAGCGCTCTCAGCTCGGAGTACGAGGTGGGCAGCTCCAGCGCCCCGGTGCAGGGGGCGCAGCTGCCCGGGGGCCCGGAGGCCGCCCTGCGCGGTGCGCTCCCTCCGCCGGGCGGCCACCCCTGGGGCCACGCGCGCCCCCGCAGGACGCTCCGGAGCCGCCGGACGCCGCAGCCCACACTGCGCGCCGCCATCGCCCCAGCGCCCTGAGGCCTCTGCACCCCCGGCCAGGCTCCCAGCCGGTGGGGAGGAGGAGGAGGAGGGGGGTGTCGCTCTCTCCGAGGGCCCGCCCCGTCTCCGCCCTCCCGCCGCCACCCACTCCTCGGACCCCTCCTGGCCTGAAGCAGCCGTCAGCACCCCCCTCCCCGCCTGGAGAGGGGACCCCGAAGGAGGAGGGATAGCGGCCCGGGGAGGGGCGCTGGGGAGTCCCCGCCCCGGCGAGGCTGAGCCCGGCTGCCTGCGCTGCCTGCGCTCCGGCCGGCAGCGGGCTGTGGCCGTTTTAGTTTCAGTTTGAGGGTCAGGTTCGGACCGAACCCCGGGGACACGTGTGCCCCGGCCGGGCCCGCGCCCCGGACTTCCGGGCCCCAGGAAAGGAGCCTCGTAGAAAGATCGGCCAGCGCAGCGGAGCGCACAGGTGGGCGCGAGGAGCGGAGGCAGGTGCCTTCGTATCTCAGGCTGAAGTCTACCTGTCAGTGTCTGTGCCATTCAGAGAGAGCCGCTTCCCCATGCCCCTCGTGCCAGGCCGGTCCGTCCTTCCGTCCGTCCGCACACACAAACTCAAGGAAAGCTGATCAGCCGCTGCCTCCTCCCCCCCTCCTCACCGCCCCCCCCCCCCAGGAGGCTGTGGGGACCCGGGGTGGTCTATTGCTTTTATCACCCAGCTGCCTGGTTTGGAAGCGTGTGACTTTGGGGGTTTTCTCCAGTTGCCTCAGTCTCCGGGGCCTGGGTTCAAACCCTGGATTTCCTAGCTCTGTGGTCTTGGGCAAGTTCCTGAACTCTTCTGTGCCTCGTTTTACTTCTGTGGAAAACGGGAGTAATATCTCCAGTGAAGAATAAATGCTACGGTGAAGAATAAAGGAGATTATGTTGGAAGCGTAGAAGGCCAGTGTGAGGTTGAGGGAAACTATTCAATGCAGACAGCTCAATTGTGATACAGCATAGCTATGCAACCAGCAGCACCTCTCCAGCTAAACAGCTCTGCTCCCTCTCCAGAGAGACATCTTTGGTGTTTCAGCTCCTGGAAAGGACGTCTTAAGGTGGAAAGGGGCAGTGCACTCCCAGAGCTAGAGGAGAGTTGACATATAAACAGAAGGCCCTGCCTCTGGCCCCTGATGCAAATGAGGACTCCAAATCCTCTCAGTTTGATTAGCTCCAGAGGCACTGTCCTGATTGGTCAGAATAGTGCTTCTCTGATTGGTCAGTGAAGATGTTGAGGGAGGTATACCCCTGCACATCCCATTGGAAAGGGAAAGTCTCAGTTCTATTGGTTGAAATAGGATTCCAGGAATACTATCTAATAAAAGAGTAATATGCAACTTGACCATCACTCCAACACACAAGATGGCTGCCCCCTTGTCAACACAAGATGGCCACCACAAGATTGCCAGCAGGGAAGGGCAGTTGGGGGCAATCAGGCCAGCAAGGGAGGGTAGTTGAGTGCGATCAAGCTTGCAGGGGAGGGCAGTTAAGGGTGACCAGGCCTACAGAAGAGGGCAGTTAGGGGCAAACAGCCTGGCAGTTAGGCATCAATCAGGCTGGCAGAGGTATGGTTAAGGGGTGATCAGGCTGGCAGGCAGAAGTGGTTGGGGGCAATCAGGAAGGCAGGCTGGTGAGCAGTTGGGAGCCAGCAGTCCTGGATTGCGAGAGGGATGTCCGACTGCCCGTTTAGGCCCGATCCCAGTAGTCAAACATCCCTTGAGGGGTCCCAGGTTGGAGGGGGTGCAGGCTGGGCTGAGGAGCACACATCCCCACCCTGTGCCGAATTTCATGCACCGGGGGTCTAATTCCTTAATAAAGGGCTGGACCAGATGGAAGGAACACAGTTCAGTTGAAGGCAGGAGGCAGTGGCTTATTTCAGGCTTTTCTCTGAAGTGCCATTTGCATGAGAGGCCCCTGTGTGGAAATGGCTGCTAGGCTCTGTTTTTGTTTGTTTGAATCCAGTTAGCCACCAGGAGCCCATCTTATTGGGTATCTTCTCTCTCAGGTCACACCTGGAATCAGCACCTGGGGGCTTAATAATAGAGGTGGTGCTTTTCTTGTCAACCCTGGAAGGATAGAAGGGAACTCATAGAAACTTGTCTCAACTGGCTTCCTAAATGTTTCAACACCCAAGAAGTAAACACATAATAAAGAAGACAAGCACATGGGGAAGGGGGCTTTTGAAAACTGGTTGGTTGAGTTTTTTGGGTTCAGGCAAGATTCTGCACTCTTAACTGTAAGATTTGCAGAGGGAATGCCCCTGCCATTCTGCTATTCTTTAGTCCCCAGCCACGTTAAATACCTGCTTCCTGCCACAGAAGAGAAGATTTTAAGGCTTGAAAACCAGTGATAATAGCTAGCACTAGACATGTGCCCTGATCTTTGCGCACTTGATCTGCATTTTTTTTTTTTGCATGCTTCAAGTCATTTAGTGCTGTCAACTCCTGCCAATCATAAACCTCTACTGGAACGAATGAGGAGACTAAGACCAAATGAATCAATTGACTTACTAAAGAATGCATGGACTGATGGAGTAGCAGCATCAACACCCAGCACCCTCCATTCCCCCATTCAATATCAAATCACCACTTGGCCTGAACCCTCATTTTTAATGAAAGAAAGGCCATGACTGTGCAGGGGGTCCAAAGATAGCCACCAATGCTGTATCCCCTGGGGTAAGTGTGTGAGAAGTGCACTCCATCAAGAGGAGCGCACTTGTTCCCTCCCTGCCTTGAACCTGGCCTGTTGGATTGTTCTGACAGAACGAGGTGGGAATGCTGCTCTGACAGCCCCAGGTTTGGGCCCTGTGAGGCCAGGGCTGCACCCCTGCTGTAAGGGAGTGGGGTCTAGCCTTCCAGAGGAAGAGACCTTAGAGAGAAAACAATCAAGAGTGTACATAGAATTGACTCTTCTTTAAGTAAAGAAGTGCACAGTTCCCATTTCCTTCAGGTTGGATAAAACCACTGTATGTACATAAAACACCTCAGAACCCATCGGGTGGCACAGAATTGCACTTCCCACGGCCCGAGTTACCCGATTTCCTTATGAGCATCACAGCCTCTGAGGCCAAGGCTGTCCCTGCTGTGTCCTGAAAGCAGATCTCCCTGAGCTAGAACAAGCTGGAGCCACCTACCCCTGCCCTAGCCATGTCCACACAGCTGTGTCCTGCGGGGTCTGGATAGTTCTGGGAGAACAGAGGTTGCCCAAGCCACACTGATCACATTTCCTCCCCAGGAAGCCCCCCTCAACCTTAATGTGAGCAGGGCCCTCCAGTCCTGAAAGCTGTAGAGTCAGGAAGGACTGAGGAGGTTTTCTGTAGGAACCTTATAGCTCAGACCTGAAGGAATCTTATATCTCAGACCTGAAGGAACCTTATGTCTCAGACCTGAAGTTTAACTGGAGAGGGTGGTACAGCCACAATTGCTGATCCTTACAATCCTTAAAGATAGATGCTTTGATCATTACTTTACATGTAAGAAAACAAGCACAGAGAGGATAGATGCTCAAGGCCACACAGCTAGCAAGTGGTAGGGCCTTAGCTTTCTGCCTCCACAGCTTCTAGTTTATTTTGTTCATTTGTTTTTGTTACTCCTCGCTGAGGATATCTTTGCCATTGATTTTTAGAAAGAATGGAAGGAAGAGAGGGAGAAACATCAATGTGAGAGAGACACATCAATTGGTTGTCTCCTGGACCAGTCCTGACTGGGGCTGGGATCAAACCTGAGACCCAGGTGCAAGCCCTTGACCACTAATCGAGTCCACAAACCTTTGGTGCACGGGCTGATGCTTTAACCATGGAGCCAGGCCAGCCAGGGTCAAAACTTCTAGTTGTAACAGCTTTTGCCGTTTGTCTTCATAAGACCTACAACCAATATTACTTAGAGAGTTGCAGCACTTGGATGCCAGTCTGCTTTAACAGATCCCCTGGGAGACCCACCTGCCCCCAGTCAGCAAGACCTAACATCAAGTCACCAAATCTGTTCTGTAGTCTGGTGCCTTCAATGCACCTATAAAGCACTCTGCTTCTTCTTCCCTGTATTTTTCCTTTTCCTCATTCCTCCATCTCTTCTTTTCAAGGACACACAAATAGTACCTGTGGAGCCCATTCTGTGTGCGCAGCCCACAGAGGGCTGTCAGCTCAACAAGAATGAACCCAACACTGCCCTGATGATTGGGGGAGAAGTGTGGGGAGGAACAGAGAGACACATACCAGCTCAAATAAGAGAGATTCAAAGCAAATCCAAAACAAAAAATCCACAAGTAGAACCTTGAAAGGATTTGGAGGAAGAAGAGAACCCAATTGGCTGCGAGTATGGGAGTGGTTTCTTGAGAGTGAAGGGCTCACCTTCCCTTCCAGTTCCCATTTCCTGATGTTCCATGAACTCAGTGGTAGCAATGACATGTGGGAGGCTATGTAATCTGCTTCATTGGGATGGGGAGGGGCAGTTTACCCCACGATGCATAGCGACTCCAGGATGAGCAGGTTCACCACCAAAGAGCAGGCACAGGACACAGGAGGTGAAAAGCAGGACCAATACCAGGTGGTGCCAGATTGACAGCTGGGTGTTCTCGGAGGGTCCCTGGAGCTGGGGGACACCCATCTGAGGGCAGTGAGACTGTGGAGCAGCCAGACCTCATGGCATGGTCCATTCCCTGTTAGCTCTAGCAACACGCTAATTAAATTCCATCAGACCAAATTCTGTAAACTCTTAAATTGCTTGTGGCTTCCATGAAATGCCCTTAGCCAATAGTGGTCAAGAGAATGATCAGAGAAGACAACAGCGTCTCCTGTGACTGCTAGTCACTGACACCTGGAAGAACCCAGCCTCCTAACTGCCAGGTGCACAGGGCCAAGGGGAACCAGGACTCCCAGCCCACATCTCCTCTTCTTGGTCTCCTAAGTAGACACCCTTCTGGGGAGACAGCACCTCCTATTTCTGCTCTCACTTGAGGCCAGGCTGGCATTATTAGTGCTGATCACACAGACACAAGTTATCCTAAGCCTGATGTAAGTGGCCACCATCACACGTGGATCAAACCCTGACTTTATAACCTGAAAAAGCTGAGTGGACAGAGTGCTGAACAGTGAGCGAGGTGACCTGGACTAGACTCTCAATTCTGACCCAGCCCACCACAGGGTAAGTCCCTCAATATCTCCAAGCCTTGGTTTTCTCGTCTGTATAATGAACAACATGAACAATTGTGAGCCAAATTCTGAATCCTTTTGCTCTAAAATTCCGAGTAGTGCATTGATACCAATAAGGGTATGTCAAACTAAATACCCAAGTTCCTTCTGTTTCCCTAGGTCACAGCTAATGCCAGTGTGGGGGCTCCATGGGTGTGTTTGAGGAGTGTTTCACTTCACATTTAGAGAGCTCAAGCCCGACCCCTTCCCCCATTTCTTGCCTTTCTTTGTTTCCAATTCAGTAGACTGCCCCACCCCACCTGGATGGGTACAGTCCCCCAGATCAACAAGACTTTTGGGCCCAAGCTCACACCCAAGTGATGCAGTCAGGAATACTCTCTGTGGTTTTCTTTTCTTTTCTTTTTTTAATATATATTTTATTGATTTTCCACAGAGAGAAAGGGAGAAGGATAGAGAGCTAGAAATGTCGATGAGAGAGAAACATCGACCAGCTGCCTCTTGCACACCCCCTACTGGGGATGTGCCCGCAACCAATGTACATGCCCTTGACTGGAATCGAACCCGGGACCTTTCAGTCCGATGACCAACGCTCTATCCACTGAGCCAAACCGGTTTTGGCTCTGTGATTTTCTTTTAAAGCTGGACCAACTAGAACTGACTTCATCCTTCACTTCAATGCAACCAAGAATCAATGGTTTGACGGAATTCTGGTCCCATGCTCCCAAGAATGTCATTCAGCTCTGGCTTGAAAGCTTTGACTTGCATAAAATAAGAAAAATCAAGGGGTGGGCAGCTAGGAAAGGTGCTCTCTAGGAAAGATGAGCTAGGACCTGGAGTGTCCTTTAACTTGAGTTTGAATGAGGAATCACAGTGGGGAGGTGAGAGGAAGATGCCTATACACCAAAGGGCAAATGGGATGGGATGGCCAAGTTCAGCCCTACTCAGAGAAGCAAGTTGACAGAATTATCTTGAAAAGCATGTAGATTTCCAACACATGCCAAAAAGGCTACTTGCCCTCATGGTCCATCCAATGGGTTCATCATCTGGTAGAAGCCTATACAGACCACACACTCTGAGCCAATGTCCCAGTGCCCACCAGCAGTCTGCCCCCACCCCTTCGAGGTCTCAGTCCAATGAATATCCTTGCTCAGATGCTTGCTTGGCAGTGATTACCCGGGTTGCTTGGTTCCTCCATAAGAGGCTATGAGGGAAAGGAAGGGAACTAGGGAGGAGCTGCTGGGCAGGTCTAAGCTGTTGGACCCCTTTTTCCTGACCCCACTGTCACCATTGCTGTCTGTGGCCTCAGGAACCATGGGCTTCCCAGCCTCTCAGCTCAATCAACTCATGAGGGAGAGTTTATGATATGGGCATGACTTTGAGACAGGGACCATGGACAACACTGACACCTGGTGGTGAATTCTGCCTTCCTATCATCTGAGGAATTTAATGTTTGTAATCTACAGAGCCATCTCCAACCTTTGGGACCTTGCGGTCTATGACAGGAAAGGGGTCAGAACACAGACATGTGCTGAGTGCCTGAAGGGACATTGCTTTCTCTGAGGCCAGGAGAGAGTAAACAGGGCTTCCAAAAATACCGTGTGGGGATCCAAGAGGCTGTATATTGATTGAGCAGGAGCTCAATAAGTAGTGATTGGTTCATTGACTGGAAAGATGAGTGATAGCAAAACAAATCTAATATTATTAATCAAATTTCTTACATCACTGAATTTGAGAAATTTTAAAGCTGGCCAACACTGCCACCTGGTGATGAATTCTACCTTCCTGTCATCTGAGGAGTTTAATGCTTGAAATCTACAACAGCGATCACCAACCTTTCAGAGATCACAGTCCACCAGTGGTCCGCAGAACACCAGTTGGTGACCGCTGATCTACAGGACATGCCAACTAGAAGAACACAACACATTCCTTGCAACCATGTCAACATCAAAAGAAGTCCAGGAACATTTTCTGAATAACAGGTTTCCTTGGAACAGTCTTTGTCACTTCTTGGTCTTTTTAGTGAACTTATCAACAGTGATTGATTAGCAGTCATAGATTCACGGGAGATGAGAGAACTATTCTAAATGAGAGACTCAATCAAGGTGGTGGACTGGGTATATGAAATAACTGAAAAGATTTATTTTATAATCTGGAAAGTTGGGGAAAGATAAAGCCCTTGTATTTTAGTTTGGCATAATTATTTTTTCTAAATACCATGAAACTGGACAGCTGAAACACAGAAATTTATTTCTCAAAGCTTTGGTGGCTGGAAAGCCCATGATCAAGGCTCTGGCAGCTTCAGTGTCTGGGGAGGGCTTACTTTCCAGTGCAAAGACAGCAGTCTTCTCATTCTGTCCTCATGTGAAAGAGTGAGAGGCCTCTTTTATAAGGGCACTAACCCCATTCAGGGTACTCCACTCTCAGGATCTAATCGCCTCCTATAGGCCCCACACCGATGTTCCCTAATATACGCATTCTCTCTCTCTCTCTCTCTCTCTCTCTCTCTCTCTCTCTCTCTCTCTCTCTCTCTCTTTCACTTAGGATTTCAACATATGACTTTTGGGGAACATCCATAATACCTTGGTTAAAGAGAAATCCTGAGGATGATTTCTGCCAGATGAAAGGCAAACAAGGTGGAATTAAAGGAAGAAATTACAGCCCAAAACAAATACAAAAGTTGAACGTGACTTGGGGAAGCCAGATGTGAGCAGCAGGAAGATGCTCTGGGGAAACCACCAGGTGTTCGGTTTGGAGTCAGGAAGAAGTGAGGGGAGAGAAAAGTTGTGGGGGCCTGATGCGGCAGGGGCCAGACATGGCTGGGATCTCCCTTTTCTGAGTCCTATATGGAAAGAGAGATTAAGGAACCGGTTCTAAATGGAGGTGGCCAGGGATTGAGAAATAATAGAAATAGAGAAGACACAGAAATAGATTTAAGGCTGGGAGCTGGGTGGGCCACCATTCTGTCTGCAGGAGAGGCAGGAAGAAGACAACCCCTCCCAGCGCATTTAATTTATATCCCCAATACCAGGAAGTTATCATCAACTTATTTGCATTCTTAAGTAGGCCCTAGCATGCCTGGATTTACATATCTAGTCCCGCCCCTGCCGACACCTGGGCTGATATGAAGGCCTAGCTGACAACATGTTGCCCATCTTGGGGAAACATGTTCCCAAGGCGTGGCTTTGTGTATGCCTTGAGTTCAGCTGACGATAATTAAGAAAAATGCCCATGTGTCTTCCCAGGCGGCCCTCTACAAAGAGTAAAACCATGCAAAGGTTTGTGTCTGGATGGGGTGTGATATAAGTGCTGTGGAACCAGATATTTATAGAAACATAGGCTATCTATGTTTAAAACGTATGGATCATTTTTAGAAAGCTAAAAATAGAGTGTAACTTCAAAACCATTTGTGAGGGAAATGGAACAAATGTTAACCAATCTTTTATAAAGCTGGAAAGGGTGGGATGAGAAAAGGAGCAAGCAAGGTTGGTAAGTTGAAAAAATGTAAAATAAGATCAAGGGTCATAGCCAAGCATCATATCAGTAATAGCTATGAACTAATCAAATTTCCCCAATAAATACAAATTATAGCTCAGAGTCAAAAGAATAGGACATTTGGAAAACAGGATGCAAGCTACAGTGTGAAGGAGAGAATTCCATGACGTGACTGCAGCCAGGCCCTCCAGCGAGACCCAGGCCAGACAGAGTGCTTCTGGAAATCCTCCGAGACTGTCTGATGGTGATCGATGCTTTCCTTCTGACGTAAACCAGAAGCTCTCCCAGGGGCCCCAAGCTGTGCTGGTTTCTTTCAAGGGCAAGCATTTCAGGCATTTTCCCATACCTAGGACAGGTCACACCGCAAAACCCTGTCCATCTTGCCCTGTTGCATAGAATTCTTTGGTGCCTGTCAAATAGCCCATGTTGTCTTGCAGCTGCTCAAGATGCACTTTGGATGTGTTTCCTTCAATGAACTCTGTTCATTGCCAGACTGAAGTGGCCACCTCTTTCTCCAATCTTTTCCAGCTCTCTGTTTTCAGAGGTCTGTTTTCAGTCTTCAGGCTTTCCCCTGCGTCTGCATGTACAGGTTGTGGAACACACACACACACACACACACACACACACACATACACACACACATACACACACACACACATACACACACACACACACACACACACACACACACACACACATTTGGAGGTCCAGAATGAGAGAATGAGAAGAAGCAATATTCAATGAATTAAAAATGTTTCTCATAATTAATGAACGACAATACCCAGGTTCAGAAAGAACAAAAATTCCAAGCCAGCTGGAATGAAATCAGCACCTATATACATCACAGGGAAACTATCAAAAAACAAAAGACAAGCAGCAGGTCTGAAAAACAGAAAGAAAAACAGATCACTGACACAAGGATAGTGATTACATTGACAGCTAGCAGTGGAGGGATATCTGAAATGCAAGAAGTATGTCAATGTAAGAAATATTCAAACAGGTAGAAAATGTTTGTGGGTTTATTTGAGCCAAATTGACAATTGCCAGGAACCAAAAGCTCAAAGGATAGAGAATATGCTCCAGAAAAAAAATGGCAGTTCTGAACCTTTCTTTATATATTATAATCAAAAGAGAGGACGTAAGTGGGTTACATGAAATCCATTGGTGATAGATTAGGGAGGTAGGAGAAAGCAAAGAAAATGGGGGAAGACAGAACTTCTGAGGCTGGATAAAAAGTAAAATAATAGACATAAAGTTCTTTCACATAAGATGGTACAGGATAGTTAGTCAACAATAACTCAATAACAACGAGGGAATTTGTGGTCTCCCAGTCTGGTATGGTATTTGTGCTTGAGGGATCCAGAAAAAGGAACTTACTTTGACATTCCAAAGGTATGGTATCATAGATGCAAAAAGACAGGCTTAACTAAGGTAGAGACTGACTTTTGTCAGGGAAGATTCTAGCGTAAGGCATGACTGCCTGCCATAAACTGCTTATAATTAGTCAGATTTCATTTCAGACCATCCTCTGCAGTTATTACATCTCTGAGTTTATAAAAGCCACCAAGCAGGCCTCCCCTGAGTTTATCAGGTTTAGTCTGTGGCCACTTTTCATCCACAAGAACAATGAGCAAGAAAATGGTTACACTTGTGAATAAGTCAAAACAATATGAAAGTATAACAATAATATCTACATCATTGCATTAAAACAAGCAAGATAAGGAGAAAATCCTGAGCAACAAGAGCATGGAAGTTAATGGAAAAAATCAAATGTAGCATCCTACAATCCTCCCAATGCTTTCAAGAGTTTTAAGTTTAATTGAATAGGCATATTAAATGCCGTAACTCAGTGCTCAGCAAACCGTGGCCCTAACTGATTTGGCTCAATGGATAGAGCATCGGCCTGTAGACTGAAGAGTCCCCGGTTCGATTCTGGTCAAGGACACATGCCCTAATTGTGGGCTGAATGCCCAGTAGGGGGCATGCAGAGGGCAGCAGATCAATGATTCTCATCATTGATGTTTCCATCTCTCCCTCTCCCTTTCTCTATAAAATAAATAAAAATATATTTTTAAAAATTCTAGATTAACTAAAACCGGAAATAGAAAACATAAATTCTAATCTAGCAGAATATATAACTTCCAATTTAGCAGAAAAAATAGAATAAGAAAAGTCTGAGCAATCTGATGGAAAAAAAGAGAAACAACTTTTTAAAAAAACAAAGAAAAGAAATGGTGAAATTTTTAAATATACACACAAAAAATAAATTTCAAAATGTCCATAATTATATTCTAAATAAATGGAGTAAAAAAAAAAAGGTGTTGGAATAAATTTTTTAAGTCTCAGCTAGATACTCCTTCAAGATACATACTGAAACCAAAAATATAAATATTAAGAAATATGATAGTAAAAGAAAGGAAAATATTTCCCAGATAAATATGAATGAAATATTAGACAAAATAGAAAGTAATTCAAAATGTAAGAGAAGCAATAAAAGAGGAAAATAAAAGTGGTAAATGGTCCCCAGAGAGATCTAGGAATTTGTAACTGGCATATATCTAATAATATATCTCCAACAAATAAAAAGCAAAAATAGATAGAAATATTGGGAGAAACTTACAAATTGAGCCTCATAGTATTTTCAGGCCATCTATACAAATAAAAGAGTAACATGCTAATTGGCCATACCTTCATGACACCCACCAGCCAATCAGGAGTGAGTATGCAAATTAACCCAACAAAGAAGATGGGTTAATTTGCATGTGGATCGAGCAGCCAGGGGCGGGGTGGGATGCTTGCATCATCACCATGGCAACAATTCAGGCATTCCACACCACCCCAGCCTCTCTGGGCCTCTGGGCAGTGTGGGAAGGTGGAAACGAAAAGGTGGAACCTGCCAGAACAAAGGCAGTGCCAGCAGCCAGGGAAAGGAAGGCCCATTCTTGCACAAATCTTCATGCATTGAGCCTCTAATTTGTATATATAAAAGCCTAAGCAACCAAATGACTGAAAAACCAATCACCATGATGTGCATTGACCACCAGGGGCAGACACTCAATGCAGAAGCTGTCCCCTAGTGGTCAGTGTGCTCCTACAGCCAACCTCCCATGGTCCCTCCCTTACTGGCGAACCTCCCATTACCCTGATTGGCCCCAATTACTGGCCAGGCCAAGGAACCCCACCTATGCATGAATTCATGCACCAGGTCTCTAGTGCATACATAATCACAAAACTGTCTTATAAAAAATGGAACAGTCCTTGCAGGCATTGCTCAGTGATTAGAGGGTCAGCCTGCAAACTGAAGGGTCCCAGGTTCAATTCCAGTCAAGGGCACATCATTCCTGGGTACGGGTTCTCTATCTCTGTTGGGGCTTGTGCAAGAGGCAATCAATTGATGTGGCTCTCTCACATTGATGTTTCTCTCTCTCTCTTCTCTCTACCTCCCCCTCCCTTCCACTCTTTCTAAAATCAATGGAAAAAATATCCACCAGTGATAATTAACACCACCACCAACAATAAAAATGGAATAGTTACTGGGCATCATTTATATTTATAAAAGTGGCAGTTTTATTGAATTCAAGTTTTGTTTTCAAAACCAAATTTAGTAAATTAGTCCGTGTATTCAAATGGAATTTTAGATTATAAATTTCATCTGCGAGACCTGAAAGTACAGTACAAGGCAGGTTCACAGAAGCATCCACAGTTCAGTGTCTAAGAAACTCCAGGCAGAAAGCAAGAAATACCCAGCATAGCAGCCAGACTTGCAAAACTGGTTGCTGTAACTGGAATAAAAGATGTTCAAGAAGATGTGACATGGAGCAGAGGAGTGTCCCAAAAAGAAATTTATTGAAGGACTCTTCAATGTATTATTTGGAATAAATAAATAAATAAATAAATAAGGATTTCTATCACCACCCTATTCTCCCCCCTCCCCCAACACACACACATACACACTCTCCCTTGAAAAGTTGGTCTTACATTGGTCACTATTAAGTACACCTGGCCCTCCAGGGGCTTCCTACACATGGTGTTACAAGAGATCCCAGAATCTCCCCACCTCCCATACTGAAATGCATCTCTTTTGCTCAAAATTGGATGCAGATTTCATACAAAACTGACAAGGTATTGAAGAGGGAAGGAGAAAAGAAGTAGTGTAGATGGATGGGAATGAAAGAGAGGTCCTGAGCCTAAGCCGGTTTGGCTCAGTGGTAGAGCGTCGGTCTGCGGACTGAAAGGTCCCAGGTTCGATTCCGGTCAAGGGCATGTACCTTGGTTGCGGGCACATCCCCGGTAGGGGGTGTGCAAAAGGCAGCTGGTCGATGATTCTCTCTCATCGACGTTTCTGGCTCTCTGTCTCTCTCCCTTTCTCTCTGTTAAAAATCAATAAAATATTTTTTTTAAAATTAAAAAAAAAAGAGGTCCTGAAATGGAAATATGAGACTGGCTGGGAGGTGGCTAAGGGGAGAGTTATGTGAATGGAAACATTTCAAAGATCAGCAGTGAAAGGGGGGGAGGAGGGGTGGGGAACATGGTTTGTGATTAAGGGGTTGAGTTGGAGGAATGAAAAACATAAAAATTCCTCTACATAAAAATGTCCAAGCTGTGAATTTAGATGGCTACTAATCTATAACCCATGGCAACAGCACAAATACAGGCTTGCCAAGAGTTGGCACAAAGATGTTAATTAATAAACTGATTAATGAATGAAAGAGGGGAGAAAAGACAACCAGTTTTGGGTGAGTTTTAAAGAAGGGGAAGGGTCGCTAAAATATCAGAATAATTCCATAGGTATCTACACTTTCCTCTTGACATAACTTGTATAAAAGTTCTTCTAACATGTACCTTTAATATGAAGGTACATCTGTAACTTGGACCTATATGTCATGAATATGGTTTTATTCTCATCAACTAGGTAACAGGAGAAAAAATGTACACTTGAGAGATTAGTTTCTAATGTTCTTGAACCCTTTGCTCTGCAAGTGGGAACAGGGATCATCAGTATGACAAAGGGAAATTAGCATGCTTATTTAGGCAGAGCACTGCTTCAGGAGAAATTTCCCAGAAGGAGCCAACATTAGAGTGTGTGACTGAAGGTGATTGTGCACCAAAACAGGGTTTGAAGGAGCCTCTGATAAAATGGTGTCCATAGGGGCCTGGAAAAGCAGACATTTACATTGGGAACAGAGTTTCAAAACAATTCTGGGAGAGGCCAGTCTTCCTGGAGCTGCCAGAGAAGTTGCTTCCCCATGGCCAAACTTGGTCCCATTCCCAAGATTATGAAAACCTTTGCAGCCCCTACTCAGCTTCCAAAACGAGGCCCAAAGAATCTGAAAGCAGTTCCAGAACGAATGGCCCAGAGTGCATTAGCTGGTATTACAGAGCGTAAAGAAAGCAGGTCTCTGGACCTTCTAACCACTCACCTAGGAATGCAGATTACTAGGACGCCACATCTGAGTAGCTGGAAGATTATATTCTCTTCTAGACACAAAGGATTCTTTCCTAAATCTTGCACAAACTTTTCAATCTGTATGCACTACTCAAAGGACTTTAAAAAATAATTAACATGCCTGCTTACCTCCAAAATAGTTTCCTTCCAAAGGTTTCCCTTATTTAAAAAATATATATATATCAAATTATTAAAAAAATTAAAACTCAAGTAATGAGTTTTAACTCATCTTAACCATTAAAACTCAAATAATGCAGAAAGAATGAGATAGTATCACATAGTACAAGGATCTCAAGGTCTGGACAGTTCTTACTAAATGCTATTCTTGCTAAATGTTACAGACCAGCTGTAAACAGAATGAGCTTGACAGGAATTCATCCAATTGGTAGAGGTGGACTTTAAGGTTTTTTTGTTTTGTTTTGATATTTTTTAAATTGTTTTTGGAGATGAAGGGAGAGGGAGATAGAGCTAGAAACATTAATGATGAGAGAGCATCATTGATCGGCTGCCTTCTGCACGTCCACCACCGGGGATCAAACCCACAACCTGGCATGTGCCCTTGACTGGAATAGAACACGGGACCCTTCAGTCCACAGACCGACACTCTATCCACTGAGCCAAACCAGCTAGGGCAGACTTTAAGGTTTTTTCATGACAGGGATGTGGCAGAAGAAAAAGAAGAAGAAAAGCCACTTTTCTGGCTGTCACCCTCCAGGCTTTAGGAAAGTTGGGGGTGACAGATTGAAGACCACCTTGGGTGAGTAACCCCAGCCCCCACCATGGGGCCAGCCAAAGACACACAACAAAGCAGGGGCCTAGCCAATGTTCCTATTGCAAGAGAGTGCCCCAACTGTCCTTCGAGAAGGAGGGAATGGGAAGCTCCTCATTCTTTGCAGTTACTCAGATAGAAGATAAGGACTGACAGGTCTGGGGGGAGAGGGGAGCTCCCCTTTTGACTCTATAAGATAAGATTTTAATCCCCCATGAGAAGCCCTGGGTTATTCTGAATATAGAAGAGGAGAAAATTTAATTTCTATTAGATCCTGGAGCCACGTATTCTGTTTGTACTACCCATTGGTCCCCCTCTCCAAGAGAGCCAGACACCTATGAAAGAACCAGCACAGCTGTCATACCCAATCCTCTATATACACTAGCATCTAGGAAGGACCTACTATGTAAATTGGGGGACTACTATTTATTTAAATAAAGAAATAATAGAAGTACTGACTACCAAGGATAAAGGAATATGTTTTATGGCCCTACTCTATCAGGTCCTGAAAGACCAGAGAACTACACCGCAGAAATGTTTGACCATCTTGGTCCAGCTATTTGGATACAAGGAAAAGTCAGAAGGGCAAAATATAGCCAACCTGTTAAAGTATTACTAAAATAGTAGACAGCTGCCCAGTAGCCTTGAGATGAGCAGATCACCTCAGGTCTGATATCACTCTGTGGAAGTGGTGTTCTATACCTGAAGGATGGTTTTGAGATCACTGACTCTGGGAAGGTGCACAGTCATGAAATGCCTTCTGTCAGAGCCCAACCTAGCCAAGAAGACTCATAAGACTTTAGCTTCTTTGGGAACAGCCTATTAGCTCTCTCGTTCTTCTCCAAAGCTCTAGGGTAATTGGAGATGGGGGTGGGGGGCACCCAGCAGGTTGAGGTACTTCTAAGCTCTGCCTCCTCTTTGAGGAGTGGCCCCCACTCAACCTGGGCACAGGCTCTATGGCTTTGGACGCGTTCTAACTGGCAGTGGAATGGGCTGACCTGGGCATCTACCCTACTGTGGAAGCAGCGAGATGGAGCAGCCCATTGTTTTGCCATAGCCAGAGGCAGCCACGGAAGTTTAGGAACAGAATACTGCATTGCTGGGGTGTGAGCTGGAAGATGGACGGGTGCAGGGAGGCCACGCTACCCAGAACCTTCTTTTAGGCCAGTGGATCTCAACCTTTCTAATGTGGTGACCCTTTAATACAACTCCTCATGTTGTGGTGACCCCCAACCATAAAATTATTTTCATTGTTACTCCATAACTGTAATTTTGCTACTGTTAATGAACTGTAATGTAAATATCTGTGTTTTCTGATGGTCGTAGGTGACCCTGCTAGAGATTCTCAACCTGTGGGCCTATCCTGGGCCTATCCTCTGTCTCACAGTCCCACCTGTCTGGGACATGGGGAACAAGCCTTGGGGAGGCCTTCTCAGCCCATTTTCTTTAGGAATCCAGAAGCCAGGGAGCTGAGAGGAGCCAGGACATGTAACCGTGTCACTGGAAAGAGACCAGGACAGGAGAGGGTGTGCCTCAGTCCAGTCTGCAGTGTGTGGATTCTTGACTTCATGCAGGAAAGTTCACAATACGAGTCCAGGTGATTTTGAGAGTGCGTTTAATGAAGCTGGGGACAGTGAAACAAGGAAGGGCCTCGGATAGGAGAAGGAGCAGGAGAGAGTGAGGCAGTGCTGCTTTAGCTCTCCAGAAATATTACAGGAAAGAAGTGAGCCATGCGGAGCTGCATGGACTCACTGAGAAGTAAAAGCCACAGTGATAGACGTGGGCCAAGGCCAGGCTGCTTTTAGTTCACTGAAAAGTCAAAGAAAGTGGCCCTTGGAGACTTGGATATATAACAAAGGTTTAAGGGGTTAGCCCAGGACAAGCTGCTGCTGCCCACTGCTTCCCTGGTTGCAAGTCTGGTGGAGACCCATAGAGTTTAGGAGAAAGAAAGTCAAGTTCCCATCTAAGCTCCTGTAACCCTTTGTTATGAGGGTTCTTATCTGTTTTCTAAAAGCCTGAATCTGAGGGGCTGTTCTAGGACAGTGGTCGGCAAACTGCAGCTCATGAGCCACAGTTTGCTGCTCATAACCCTTTGTTATGAGGGTTCTTATCTGTTTTCTAAAAGCCTGAATCTGAGGGGCTGTTCTAGGACAGTGGTCGGCAAACTGCAGCTCATGAGCCACAGTTTGCTGCTCTGTTGACTAATGAGTTTGCCAACCACTGATCTAGACTCTCGATTCCAATAATTACAGGCTATTGTTGTTCTTTGTGAGTAAGCCCCTATCCCAGTGGTCAGCAAACTCATTAGTCAACAGAGCAGCAAACCACGGCTCTAGGAGGAGGTCTCAGCAAAATACTCATCAGCTTTCCAGGTGTGGGCCTTGAAACCAAGGGAAATAACAGGAGGGAGAATAATTCAATATCAGGCCATGTTATTGGATAATTCTAGCATCGTTATAAAAAATTGTTGGGGAATAAAAAAAAGACCTCGAATAGCTACAACAATCTTGAGAAAGATGAAAAAAACTGGAGGATCACAATACCAGATATCAAGCTATATTACAAAGTCACTGTTCTCAAAACTGCCTGTTTTTAGCACACAAGAACAGACATATAGGCCAATGGAACAGAACAGAGATCCCAGAAATCAACCATTATGTTCAATTAATATTTGATGAAGGAGGCAAGAGCATACAATGGAGTCAAGAGAGTCTCTTCAATAAATGATTATGAGAAAATTGGCCAGATACATTTAAAAAATTTTAACCTAAATCACCAACTTACACCATACACAAAAATAAACTCAAAATGGATAAAGGACTTAAACATAAAATGGGAAACCATAAAAATCTTAGAAGAATCCATAGACAGCAAAATATCAGACATACACTATAGCAATATCTTTACCAATACAAGTCTTAGGACAAAGGAAACTAAGGAGAAAATAAACAAATGGGACTAAATCAAAATAAAAAGCTTCTGCACATCAAAGGAAACCATCAACAAAACAACAAAAAAGCCCACTGCATGGGAAAACATATTTGACAGTGTTATATCTGATAAAGGCCTAATCTCCAACATTTACTAATATAGGGAGCTCATACGTCTTAACAGAAAGAAGATAAGCAATCCATTAAAAAATGTGCAAAGGACTTAGACATTTTTTTAAAGTGGACATACAGAAGGCCAAGAGACATGAAAACATGCTCAAAGTCACTAATCATCCAAGAGATGCAAATCAAAACGGCAATGAGATACCATCTCCCATCTGTCAGAATGGCTAGCATCAACAAATCAACAAATGACAAGTGCTGGCAAGGATGGGCTGAAAAAGAAACCCTCGTGCACTGCTGATGGGAATGCAGACTGGTGCAGCCACTATGGAGAACAGTATGGAGTTTCCTCAAAAAATTAAAAATGGCCAAAACCAGTTTGACTCAGTGGATAGAATGTCAGCCTGTGGACTGAAAGGTCCCAGGTTCAATTCCGGTCAAGGGCATGTACCTTGGTTGCGGGCACATCCCCAGTAGGGGGTGTGTAAGAGGCAGCTGATTGATGATTCTCTCTCATCAATGTTTCTAATTCTCTCTTCCTCTCTGTAAAAAATCAATAAAATATATATTTTTTTAATTAAAAATGGAACTCTCATTTGACCCAGAAATCCCACTTCTAGGAATATATCCCAAGACATTAGAAACACCAATCAGAAAGGACACATACATCCCCATGTTCATAGCAGCACAGTTTATAAGAGCTAATATTTGAAAACAGCCTACGGGCCCATCAGCAGATGAGTGGATTAAAAACCTATGGTACATCTATACAATGGAATACTATGCTGCTGTAAAAAAGAAAGAACTCTTACCATTCACAACAGCATGGATGGGTATGGCCAGCATTATGCTAAGTGAAATAAGCCAGTCAGAGAAAGATAAATGTTACATGATCTCACTAATTTGTGAAATATAATGAACAACATAAACTGATGAACAAAAATAGATCCAGAGACAGAGAAGCATTGATCAGACCATCAAACTTCAGAGAGCACTCAGGGGAGGGGGAAGGGGGAATATCAACTAAAGGACTTGTATGCACGCATATAAAGTATAGCCAATGGACACAGACATTAGGGGGGTAAGGGCATGTGCCAGGAGCAGGGGTGGCTGGGGAGAGATCAATGGGGGAGGAAAGAGACATGTAATAATATATATAATACTTTAAACAATAAAGAATTTTTTTTAAAGTTGTCACACTGCCCTAGCTGGTGTTATTAAGTGGTTAGAGCATCAGCCCGTGCACCGAAGAGTCACGGGTTTGATTCCCAGTCAAGGGTTACAGTTTTGATCCCAGGCCCTGGTCAAGGCAGCCAATCAATGTGTCTCTCTCACATCAGTGTTTCTCTCTCTCCCTCCCCCTCCTCCCTTCCTCCCTCCCTTCCTTCCACTCTATCTAAAATCAAAAGAAAAATATCCTTGGGTGATAATTAGCAAAAATAAAAAGTTGTTGCACCTTCTATCTTGCTGCTTCGTTGCCAACCTCCTTTGAAGCCTCAGGTCATAACTGTGTTGAAAGGGGTTTAAGGAGACTCCTACATGTAAGGGGTGGATAAATGAACATAAGATTTTTTTTCCTCAAGAATTAACTTGGAAATAGTGAAAGAAGCCCATGATTTCACACATTATGGAAAGGAAGCATGATATACATGGTTTGGGCCCCATGCATGACAATAGTCATTAATGGAGTCGGGGCCAGCTGCACCAAAGAACAACGCATCTACCAGACCTCCGTTATCACCTTTAAGGCAGGCAGTCCAGTCCCAAGGAATGTTGCCTAGAGAAGAGTGACAGGTGGACTGTGCAGTGATGTCCAGGAAAAGGACTGAAATGCTTACTGGTGTTAGTAAATAAATACCTTTACTGGATAGATTCAAGCATTCAAATGCTGAACTGGAAGGAGCAAAAAGTTGTAGTCACTGCTTAAGAAAATATCACCAAGGCTTGGACTCCCCCGGAGCCTTTCAAAGTGACAATGATCTGGCTTTCACCGTGGCCCTCATAAAGGAAGTAGCACTAGCTCTCCAAATAAAGTGAGTTTTATATTCTTCATGGAGACCACAGTCCTCAGGGGAAAAAAATGGAATGATGTAATAAAATACTCAAAAAGACCTTGGCCAGCCAAAACCGGTTTGGCTCAGTGGTAGAGCATAGGTCTGGGGACTGAAAGGTCCCAGGTTCGATTCTGGTCAAGGACATGTACCTTGGTTGCGGGCACAACCCCAGTAGGGGGTGTGCAGGAGGCAGCTGATCGATGATTCTCTCTCATCGATGTTTCTAACTCTCTATCCCTCTCTCTTCCTCGCTGTAAAAAAAATCAATTTTTTTTTTTTAAATGCCTTGGCCAAACCGTGCCAGGGAACCATGAGACCTGGCTTAAATAATCACCAATTGCCCTGACCCAGATCAGGGCAGTGCCCGAAGGATTAATTAATGTAAGTCATTTCGAACTTATGTATTGTAGACCCTTTTTGGGTTCCTCTCAAATTCTAGGATACCCAGACCCATTTATAAAAACAGGCTGTTAAACATATTATTCAACTAGTAAAGGTAACAACACAAATATGCTAATCTGATTTTACTCATACCAATTAATACTGGGCTACACCCATATGATTCAGGGAACTGGGTATATTTTAAAACCTGGAAATCAGGATCCCTGCAAGATCAACCAAACCCAATATAAACAAGTCTTCATTTGGTGTTCTTAACAATTCATTCTTCTAAACTACAGGATAATAGCTTCCTGGATACCTTCCTCTAGGGTTATGTCAGCTAAACACCACTCAGTGAGAACAAAGAACTAGACCCACACACAATTAACTGTTATGTAGCCATGGGAGGGGGTCGGGGAGAGAAGAGGAAATCTTTCCATTTGCAATAATATGGATGGACTTTGAGGGCCTTACGCTAATGAAGTAAGTCAGACAGAAAGACAAATACTGCATGATCTCATTTTCTGTTTTACAGTAAGGACAGGTGACAATTTGTTTTCACAGTAGTATGGAAGGAAGCCAACGGAAGGGAGTCCTTGTTTTCTCACCTGTGGAGATGGGAGAACCAGGCCCCACCTGACAGATGACTCCACCGTTTTCCAGAGGAAACCCTCGCAAGTAGTGTTTGCACATTCCTTTCTCAAAGCTCTGCATTTCCCTCTCAGCTCTCTCTGGACTTGACTCTAACAGGTGAATTAGACACAGCCACTGCCTCAGGAGCATACAAAGCAACACATGTTGAGTGCTGCAGCCTAAAGAATGAAATGCTTTAGAGGTTCCCAGATTAAAAGGGCATGGGGGATGGCTTGTCGGGGGATCGCCAATATTATGGACATGCAAAGACATGCACTCTGACAGGCAAGCATACCACACAATGTTTATTTTTACATAATAAATAAGTGGAAAAGGGAATACAGGAAAGGAAATATTCATGAAATCCAAGTCACTAAAGTGCTTTCCAACATAAATTTTAAAAGACCAAGGAACCTGGTCTGATCTTAAAACACTGTTTATAAATAACCAACAATTGTTTAAATACAGTCCATGTTATTTCCAAGAGAAAGGGGAAAGCATGCTTTGTGTTGTTGGGTTGTTCGTTTGTTGTTTGTTTTTGCAAACTCCAATACACACAGCATATCAAATGTAACTCAGGAGAATGCAAAAGTATTGCCTGGTAAGAAAATCAAAATATCTGAAGTCAAGCTCAAGATAAAGGTAATATAACTCATTCATATGTCTGCATGGGGTCTTCACTACTTATGAAGACATCTGATTCTCAGGAAGTTAAGTAATTTTGTGTTTTCAAGTTCAGAGTGAGGACATCAGACCTAACCTACTCATTGAACCAACTCTCAAATGATGCCCAGCAGTGAAAATGCTGTTTGAATGAAAATCTTCCCTCCTCAAGTTCCACGGAAGACAATGAAATGTTTACACCCCATTAACTGGTTCAAGTGTCTTTCAGGAGTGGCTTCCACTCTAGAACAAAATGGAGTTTTTCCCGAGTCACCCATTCATCTTCTAAAACAAATGGCATTGAATTTTATCCTGACACTAGCAAGAAATCCAACTGAGAGGATTGGTCCTGGACAACGTTTGTTTTCTGAAAAAGCCACAGTGAAGAATTTCCTCTCTGTGAGGGTGGGGCCTGTGGGCCTCAGAAGGCTCCCACCTTCCCAGGCTGGAGCCCCTCGGAGCCTGGAGCACCGGCCCCCTGGGGCACCGTCTTGGTTTCCTGCCATGCGGGGCTGGAGAGATCCATGGCAGCATCCTCCACGTTATTCTCAGGGCTGGCTTCATTGGAGACTGTCAGGGACCTGGCCTCACTTGGGCTAGAACCTTCCTTGAGGTGGTCAGGGCCCCAGAGTCCAGCCAGCTTTTCTTCATTTCCTGGTTTCCTTATCATCCCTGAGGATTTTTTATGCATCCCTTCAAAAAAAAAAAAAAAGAAAGAAAGAAAGAAAGAAAGAAAGAAAGAAAGAAAGAAAAGAAAAGAAAAGGGAGAAAAACAGATATCTTTAGGATTAGCAATTAACCGAATTTCTTCTCTGTTCTTTCTCTCTGAGTCCCTTTAGAATTGCCTTTGTCAGTACCTCTCTCTGGCTCCTCAGGTAACTCCCACTGTTAGGGGTTGGAAGCTGGTGTGTGCCAGCCAGGTGCAGCCAGCAAAGCTGCCTTGTTTAGATGACACAGGGACTTTAAATTTTTTATTTTGAAAATTGTTCACAACATTTTAAAATCAGGAAATTATACATCGAAAGCCAGACTTCCAGCTTCTCTCAAAAAGTCAGAATGTCTGGCAGCACTGGGCCCAGTTTCTCTTTTTTCTTTTTTCTTTCTTTTTTTTTTTTTTTAACATATTTTATTGATTTTTTCTTTTACAGAGAGGAAGGAAGAGGGATAGAGAGTTAGAAACATGGACCAGCTGCCTCTTGCACACCCCCTACTGTGGAAGTGCCCCAAACCAAGGTACATGCCCTTGACCGGAATCGAATCTGGGACCCTTCAGTCCTCAGGCCGACGCTCTATCCACTGAGCCGAACCGGTTTCGACAGAGCCCAGTTTCTTGTATGGCTATGGACAGCAGATGCCAGTAGGCACTTCCACCCACACACTCAACCCCTGGTCCTATCATCTCAGAAGGATGAGCTTCATTTCCCACTGGATTTTCTCTCTCAGCCTCTTCCTTACCTAGGAGCCAGGGCGCACAGAAACCGGCCAGGCTGTCCTCCGCGGAGTTGAGGACAGAGTCCGGCAGAGGGATGCAGTGTCGCACCATGGCCCCGTAGAGCCCGTACTCGGCCATCACGCTGCTGCCGCCCCAGCGCTTCTCCTGCTTCCGCCACCTGGCCCTCCGATTTTGAAACCAGACCTGGCGTGAGGCAGAAGACTCGGTGACTAGGGCGCTTGGCAGTGTCCCTGAGCTGGGAGTTCTAAAACGGGCCAATGCCGGGAGCTCATACGGTCCAAGACCTTTCAGTAACTATGCCCACTGTTCACTCAACGCTCACAGGGACTCGTGGGGTAACGTGTGACCACTTTCCACTGAATTTTTCCATCGAGTTGACAAAAAAAAGTAAAGTATTCTCTCCCACATAGTGTGAAGGCATCAACTGTAATGTTTTCTGGCTTTTCTCATGGTTTGGAAAGAGGTCGCTCAGTCAATGGACCATTCTAATCTCAGGTTGTTGGGTTGCTGGTGATATTTCTCATAGGAAACAGCTTGATAAAGGAATAGTATGGAATATTGTTTTGCTGTTTAAAAGGGGTGAGTTTGTGGCATATCTTCTGACCTGGACAAATGTCCAACATGTGCTGTAAGCAAAGAGGCAGAGTTGTATAATATGATACGTTTTTGTAAAAATAAGACAAAATTATATATGTATGTGAGTATATATATTGTTCAGGGCCAATATACACTGAATGGCCATTGTTATGATCTCTGAATACATAATAATCTGGCCAGATAGTGTATATCCTATATAATAAAAGACTAACATGCAAATTGTCCCCTCAACTAGGAGTTCAACCATGTCCCCTCCCCCTGACCAGGCTGGCCAGACCCCACCCATGCACTAATTCATGCACCGGGCCTATAAAATACACACACACACACCCACACACTCACTAAGTGGCCAGATTATTATGCGTTCAAGGCAATGTGCAAAAAGGCCACGTCAGGATACTTATATTGTTTCCTTTGAGGTTTTATAGGGATGGACAGTCACTTCCTTTTATTGATATATCTTTATATAGTTTCTTGTGGCAGCCCACAGCATTGTGATTTTAAAGAATGACTTAATAAAAGGAAAAAAAAGGCATGAAGGTTACAGGGAGTATCCTCTTCCATAGACATAAGGAAGGTTCTAGCACTATGGTGCCTGTGGCTGAGCGGCCCTCAGTTTGCCTGTGCGAGGGAATGTGTGTTTGGCTGTTTAGATGTGGCCGTGGGTCACACTGGCTGTGAGGTTAACATGTTCTCTAGGGTGTCTTCGGGAAGGAGAAGGGAACCCCGGACACCTGAATTCGGTCCTCAGGGAGCTCCGTTTTCATGGCCAGCATCTCCCGGGCATACACATCAGGGTAGTGCGCCTCGCCAAACGCCTTCTCCAGCTGTTCCAGCTGATGGGCGGTGAAGACAGTCCTGCAGGGAGGCCCAGAATTCACGTGCGCACATGGTCAAAGGAGGATCCCAGGCTTCCCAGCGAGGGGACCCTGTGCCTACCTCCCCCGTTGCCCACACCCTAAAAGGCCATCTCATGATAACCGAATACCCCACTTCAGAATGATTAACCTTTGGAAAGTTTGGTTCAAATAAGATAGCTCTTCAGCATGTTTTTTCCCCCTCCTCATGTAGTCAGTCACCAACTCATTCTAAGACCCATTTTAATGACCCACAAACTTGCGTCCTTTAAATGCTGCGAAGATTGTCCTGCAGCCTCTTGGGATTTGCAAAATTATGTTCCTAAATGTTTACTGTACCCTTCCCATTGCCAACCTGGGGCCCACTGGGCTTCCTCTACTGCGAGACCACCCACTCTCAGATGCTGTGTGTCCCGGGGAGAGGGTCAGAGGATGGCCTGGCCCTGTACCTGTGCCGCCTCTTCTTCCTCTTGCCAGGGCTGGGGGACACCTTCAGGTCACTCCTGTTTTCAGGTAGGCTTTCCTCATCTGTTGGCATAAGGAGAAAGAGAGGACTTTATAACAGTGAGCATCTTCATCACTTTATTTTCTGCATTTTAAAACTATGAACTTGTTGCAAAATGTGAGTAATATTTAGCTTAATACAAGCTAGCATTTTTAGCACTCACTACAATCCATGTTCTGTGTTCAGCATTATTCATGCATTATTGCCATTCTTCTTCATAAAATTAGAGAAGTCCAATATAGCTGCTGTTAGTATCCTATTCCTACAGATGGGGAAACTGAGGCACGGAGAGATTGCGTTATCTGTCCATGATCACATAGGTAATAAATGGTGACATTGGGATTCAAACCCTAGACCAGGTGTCGGCAACCTGCAGCTCCAGAGCCGCATGCGGCTCTTTTGAAGCTTTACTGTGGCTGGGACAACTTGCAAGCCTGTGTGAAAATGAAGGTAACGTCTTACAGCCCTGATGTGCTGACACTGTGCACTGAGGTTCAGGAGCAAAAATCCCATTAACCAGGTAAATTAAATATTTTAATTAGCTATTAATTTGCAAAAATATATTTTACATTGTTAAGTGAAAAAGTCCTTTTTTTCTTCAGATTGACAGCTAACTGCACGAGCCGGTATATAGCATTTAGGTAAGAAACAATATATGCAGTGTTACATTTGTTTTAAATGTCGCGATGGTTTCGCGGCTCCCAGGGTTTTTTTTTTCCTTCGGAAATGGGTCCAAGTGGCTCTTTATGTCTTAAAGGTTGCAGACCCCTGCTGTGAAGCCAAAGCTACTTGGCAACTAATCGAATTTTCTATCCCCACTCAGCTCTCAAATTTATCTGCTTCCTTCTGCTTCCAACTTCCTCCAACATTTCTCAAAGGTGGGCTGAAGTTTGTGACATCAGAACTCTTGTCGAAGCTACACCCCTTCCCTGGCAGATTTGGCTCAGTGGATAGAGCATCAGCCTTTGGACTGAAGAGGTCCAAGTCTGGGTTGCAGGCTCAATCCCCAGTAGGGGGAGGGCAGGACGCAGCCAATCATGCTTCTCTCTCATCATTAATGTTTCTATATCGCTCTCCCTCTCCCTCTCTGAAATCAATAAAAATATATATTTTTTAAACTGCACTCCTTGCCCTGCTGTACCAGTTCTGAATCTCTGGAGGTGGGGTCCAGAAACTCATTCTTGATAAATATGCCTAGATAAGTCTTAAGTGCACTTGAAAAATATTAAGAACACTACTATGCTTTATCTCTTGATAGCCTTTATATTAAAAGATCTGTATAAAAAGGAAGGTTAGAATATCAAACTATTGTAAGATTCATTGTTAAAAAGCATTTTTGCCTCAAAGTGTGAAAAATAAATTAAAGGAAAAATAATATTAATTTTACTCCAACATCAATTCACTTACCAGAAAACTGTATGCTTAGATTATAATACCCATGCTGTATTAACATACATAAATAAACATATGAAATGTGGCTGATCCAAACTGAGACCTGCTAGTAAATGTAATATATTCTGTTGATTAAGAAGACTTACTACCCCAGCCGAAACCGGTTTGGCTCAGTGGTAGAGCGTCGGTCTGCGGACTGAAAGGTCCCGGGTTCGATTCCAGTCAGGGGCATGTACCTTGGTTGCGGGCACATCCCCGGTAGGGGATATGCAAGAGGCAGCTGGTCGATGTTTCTCTCTCATCAACATTTCTAGCTCTCTATCGCTTTCCTTTCCTCTCTGTAAAAAATCAATAAAAATATATTTTTTAAAAAAAAGACTTATTACCCCAAAAGTAAAATATTAATGGTTTTTAGATTCATTATATATAAATTTATTTTATGTGTATTGGATTAAATACAGTATTTAAATTAATTTCACCTGTTTATTCTTCCATTTTATTGTGTGGCTCAGTTGGTTGGGTGTTGTACAATGCACTGAACAGTTGCTGGCTTTATTCCCAATCAGGGCACACACCTGGGCTGTGGCCCCAGTAGGGGGCGTGCAGGAGGCAGCCAATTGATGCTTTGTTCTACGTGGATGTTTCCCTCTCCCTTCCTCTCTCTAAAAAAAATCAATTAAAAAGCTTTTTTAAAAGAAAAATTTTCTTCACACTCTCTGTCACATATATCTATTGGGTAGCATTACTCACAGACTAAGATTTAGTTGCATTTTGCTTTTCATTTTATCAGTACCCACAGAAAAAGATCCCATCCTGCCGAAACCGGTTTGGCTCAGTGGCTAGAGCGTCGGCTGAAAGGTCCCGGGTTCGATTCCGGTCAAGGGCATGTACCTTGGTCTCGGGCACATCCCCAGTGGGGGGTGTGCAGTTGGCAGCTGATCGATGTATCTCTCTCATCGATGTTTCTTAACTCTCTATCTCTCTCCCTTCCTCTCTGTAAAAAAAATCAATAAATATATATTTAAAAAAAGAAAAGATCCCATTCTATGTAGATGGTTTCTGCATTTTTGGGGGGAGGGAATGGGAGTACTAATTGAGGGTTCATTTTATTTTATAGACTCATGAAATAAAGTCCTTTTGGAATTGAGCAAAAGCTCTTTTGCCACTGCCTTCCTTTTATCAGTGGAGACCCAATGTACTCTTTTTTTTCTAAATATATTTTATTGATTTTTTTTACCAAGAGGAAGGGAAAGGGATAGAGAGTTAGGAACATCTATCAGCTGCCTCCTGCACACTTCCCCTGGGGATGTGACCGCAACCAAGGTACATGCCCTTGACTGGAATCGAACTTGGGACCCTTGACTGAGCCAAACCAGTTAGGGCCCAATGTACTCTTTTTGCGTTGGCTGCCTGGATGCTCAGCTCTAGATTCTACTGCATAGTTTCTCTCACTCCAGTTTTCTTATGGCATTTTCCCTAACACCTTAAACGTTTGTTTCTTGGCCCCTGTCCTTTAAAGAATGTTATTGCTTCCTTCTCTTTCCCTATAATCCACATTGATGTCTTTGAGGAAACAGTTGGGCTCAGAACAAAATACTAAGTCTAACTACAATGAAATTGACCAGGTTGTTTCCTTTCTCAAGAGTAGGGAGGAGGAAGGGCGGCACAGGAGGGAAGCGAGGCGCCTGGGGAGGTAGACAGGCCCTTGGCTCCAGGCCCAGCGCTCTTCACGGACCTCAACTAATTCTGCAAAGGTGTGAGCGCCCCGGGTTACCGGGTTCTGTGCTGCTGGTGGGAAGGCAGGCTCAGGCCTTCCAGACCTACTCGGTTCTCAGGGTCGAAATTCGCGCGGGGCGGTGGGGAAAGGCGCTGGGCAGAGCCAGACCAATCCGGGGCACTCCAGACCCCCAGGACGGCCCGAAACCCGGCGGCAGTGGTGCTCACCAGAATCCGGGGATAGGCAGGGATTTAGGAAGAGGCAAAAGCGGGTGCGGGTGAGGGTGCGGGGATGCGCCTCCCCTGGACCCGGCGGGGACCTGGGGTCCCGACCTCCCTTAGATCTAGGAATAAGGTGAACAGATCGTCCCGCTTTGGGCGGGACAGTCTCGATTTTCAACAATTTTTTCCATATCCCGCGGCGTTTAAAAAAAAAAAGTCCCTATTTTTTGGAAAGATCGGAAAGATTGGAAAGATTCTTTCCAAAAATCGGGACTTTTTTAAAACGCCGCGGGACGCGGGAAAAATTGTTAAAAATCAGGACTGTCCCGCCAAAAGCGGGAGGATCTGGTCACCTTAATCTAGGACGCTGGGGGTGGGATGATGCTGGCGGTGGGATGATGCTGCGTTACTCCTGCGCGGCCCGAACCCGAGGGAACAGGGTCAGGAGGGGATGGATGGCCCCGTTACCCGACGTGGAGACGCTGTCGCTGCGCTTCTTGGGGCCCCGCGGGGACGGCGGGCGGCGGCGGGCCAGCGGCGGGGCCGGCGCCGGGTCCGGGCGCGGCGGGACCGGCACGTCGGCGTTGAAGAACAGGTGGGGCGCCCGGGCGGACGCGGGGAGCTGCGCGCCGAGGCCACAGAGGAGGCCGAGCCCCAGCGGGAGCGGCCCGAGCGCCAGGCGGGGACCGCCGAGCCCGGGGCTGGGCCGGGCCGCGGCTGCCGGGCCCCCGCAGCCGGACTCCTGTCCGGGCCCGGCCGCAGACGGCGGCTCGGCCTCCAGGCCCAGCAGGTCGGTGATGGCGAAGCCGCGGGGCCGGGGGCGCGGGCCGGCGGGGGCGCCCCGAGCGCGCCCCTCGGAGAGCGCGTCTCGGCCCGTCATGTGGTGTCGGTCGCGGAGGTCGGGACCTCGGCCGGTCACCATCGCGAAAGGGGCTCGGCTGGGAGGGCGCTTTATATAGCTGGGTCCCCCGTCGGGCGCGGACGGCCAGGGGGGCTCCCATCAGCCCGGCGCGGGCGCGTCATCGTCCGGGACCCCGCGAGCTGGGACGCCAGCAGCTCCCCGCCCTCCGGGCGCCGCCCTCGCAGCTGCAGCCCCCTCTGCTCCCACCTCCTCCCAGCTGTCCCCCTACCCCCCCACACACACACCACCATCACCACCACCACCACCACCCCCGTTTACGGTGGGAGGAGACAGGGACCCCGCTATCTGTCCGTCCCTCTAAAAGCCGGAAGGTTTCAGTGCGCATGGAATTCCCTTTCCTTCCAGATCCTCTGGGTGGAGGTTGGGGTCGCAGCGGCCCCCGAAGCCTCGCTCCCACCAGCCGGCCGCACACGGAGACCTCGGGCTCCGTTCACAGCCACGCTCCCCCGGAGGCGGCGGGCACGACCCCCGCCAGCGCTCCCCGGCACCTCGGGCACCAAGAAGGGCCTTCCCCCCGCCCCCCAGGTCCCCAGCGTTCATGTAACCCCTGCCCACTCTGCCTCCGGCACATCCACCCCCTGGTGCTCCCGGGGTCGCAAAGCTGCTGGGAACTGGGGGGAAGGAGAGACAGAGATAGGCAGGAGTGGAGTGACCCGCCGGCAGGTGGCAGGTTTAGCAAACTGCATGACTGGAGGTCCGGAGGTCCGTGAACCTGACATTGCAGATAAGCAATGAAGACTTTTTTTTTTATTTTTTAAATATATTTTATTGATTTTTCACAGAGAGGAAGGGAGAGAGACAGAGAGCTAGAAACATCGATGAGAGAGTCATCGATCAGCCGCCTCCTGCAAACCCCCCACTGGGGATGTGCCCGCAACCAAGGTCCATGCCCTTGACAGGAGTCAAACCTGGGACCCTTCAGTCCGCAGGCCGACGCTCTATCTGCTGAGCCACACCGGCTTCGGCATGAAGACTTCTTTAGTATGAGTATGTGCCAGCATTCCTTCTTGCAGCCCTCACTGGGGGTAGTGGGGAGTTCATTGGAAAATAGGGATTGTGCATTGGGACAGAGAGCTTTTCTCGGAGGCTGACACATTATTACTGTCAGTTTATGATCAGTCCAAGAAAGCCTGGTTTTCATATTCAAGTTGGCGCCAAACACAGCACGTGGGGAAGCCAGTCCTTGCCGACACGCCGGAAATTGGAGCCCTGAGCCCACCCTTCCCAAACCAGGAACCGGGAAGCAGCTTCTTCTCAGTCCCATCCTGAGGTCCGAGCAGTCACCCCGCGAGGAGGTGTCACCCCGAGGAGGCGGCCACTCTGCGGGCCCGGAGGGACCGAGGGCTCCTGCGCTCACCGCTCCCCGCGGAGCCGGGCCCCCGAGGTGGGCCTCCCTCCGGCCGCGCCCTCCAGCGGAGCCTCCGGGAACGTGCGGATTAACCGCGGGGCCTCCGGTAGAGATAATTAATTACTAAAGGCTGAGCATTAACTCTCACGAATTAAAGGAAGACCCAAATCTCCCCTCGCAAGCTGTCCCCGGGATTAGCAAAACAATAACTTTCCTTTAGGGTAATTGCCCTTGGAATTACTTTCGGCTTCGGGCCGGGGTCACTTTCGGCTTCGGGCCGGGGTCCGGGAGTCTCCCTCCCCGGCCTCTGCAGGAGGAGGCGGGGGTCACCAGAGGGTCCCACCTTCGGGCGCCCCGCACGGTGGCGGCGCACAGGGAGTGCCAGGAGCACTGCGGAGGGATCCTACAACGCGCATTTCCAAAGGAGAGGACCTGAGGCTGGTGAATGCACTCACCCTGGACACGGAGAGAGACGCCCGGCGAGAGAAGCAAGAGGCCTGAGAAGGAGGCAGGGCTGGGGGCCTGGGGACCTGGCAATTCCAGGATAGAAGCGTCCCTAACGCCTCCTGCGGCCCCACCTGCGGGGAGGGGCCCGAGGGACGTGGGGGTGGGATTGGGGAGAGCTGAACCCTGGCACCCCTTTCTTTGCGCAGCATTTTCACTGCGCCCTCCACTGTGAGAATTGCTTTTCCTACCACCACCACCACCCCCGCCCTGCTGACCCGCCCCCGGCTGCTGCTGGAGATCCACTGTCAACCCCAGCGCGACTCAGGGGATCCGCTCAGAGCCCCAACCCCTGAGAACAACTCAGCAGCTAAGGGTTTCGTGTAGAGTTCCCCAAAGCTGGGGAGATACTGTAGTTCTTCAGGAGACTTGGCAAGGAGAGTGAGCCGGCCTGGGGTGTGCGCATACAGGGCGCCCTGGCAGGTGCCAGTCTACGAGGAGGGGGGAGGGGGGAGGAGGGACATCGTTTGGGGGACTCCTTAGTAGGTTAGAGGGCAGCACAGACATTTCAGAGCTCCCTCCAGCCTCTAGCCCAGGATTATCCGGGATGTACCTAATCAGTAGTTTCTCCCTCATTATTTTCCAGGAAAGGTTTCCACGCCCCCTTTGTGGCCAACCACAAATATGAGCTTCACTTCCCCAGCCCCTCACACACACACACACACACACACACACACACACAGCAGAGTCCCAGGCTGGCCTGGCTTGGGCGCCCCTATATGGACCCTGGATGGGGTGTGAGTGGCTCCACAGAGCCCGGGTTAGGCTTTTTGGAGTTGCCGCTGGCAGGCTGTCAGGATAAAGTACAGACACAATGGAAGTGGGATGCACTGTGCTTAAAACGCATCGCCTTGTGATTGTCCACACAAACATCCCCTGGCTCCCTGCCTCTTCTGATCTTCCTCGCGCCTCTCTGTCTGTCCTCGGTTGCTTTTGTGTCCCCTTTAAGGATCCTTGTAGCAGACTCTTGTTTTGCCCTGTCCACATCTCATGCCCTAACCACTGTGCCTGCATGCCCATCAGGCCTCCAGTACTCCCTTCCCCACGTCTTCTCTTTCTTTATCTTTTTTTGTTGTTGTTTCCCTTCCCCAATTATTATTATTAAGAGAGATTTTACTGCTTAGGTTTTCTTCATGGATTTTTAAGGTTTTAATCTAACATCCAAGTCTTTAAACCATTTGAGTTCATACTTGTGTATAATGTAAGAAAGTGGTCTAGTTTCTCCCCCTCCCTCCCCGCCCCTTACCGGGTCAATTTACCTAACACCGTTTACTAAATAGTTTGTTGATACCCCATTTTATGTTTTTGTTTTATTTGTCAAATATTAGTTGACCATGTAGGTGTAATTTCATATCTGGGTAAAAGAATATGCTTGATATGATTTCAATCATCTTAATTTTATTGGGACTTGTTTTGTGTTCTAACAGAGGTCTCTCCTAGAAAACGTTCCAGGTGCACTTGAAAAGAATATGTGTTTTCCGCTGCTTTGGGGTGAAATGCACTGAAGATATCAATTTAATGGACCTGATCTAGTGTGTCATTTATGGCCACTGTTTCCTTCTGGAAGATCGATCCATTAATGTCAATGGGTGTTAAAATTCCATACTATGGCTGCGTTACTGTCAATCCCTCCCTATATGTCCATCAACATTTGCTTATTATATTTAAGTGCTCCTATGTTGGGTCCATAAATGTTTACAATGGTTATATCCTGTTGTTGGGTTGATCCCTTTATCATTACGTAGAGTTCTTCTTTGCCTGTTAATATAGTATGTTCTTTTAAGTTTATTTTGTCTGATATAAGTATTGCTATCACATTTTTTTCTTTTTGCCATTTCCACTTCCTCGAAATATCTTATTCTATCCCTTTATTTTTATCTCTGTGTGTTTCTTGTTCTGAGATGGGTCTCTTGTAGAAAGTATATACATTAGTCTTGTTTTCTTTTCTTTTCTTTAATATATTTTATTGATTTTGTACAGAGAGGAAGGGAGAGAGATAGAGTTAGAAACATTGATGAGAGAGTCATCGATCAGCTGCCTCTTGCACACCCCCTACTGGGGATGTGCCTGCAACCAAGGTATATGCCCTTGACCGGAATCGAACCTGGGACCCTTCAGTCCCCAAGCCGACGCTCTATCCATTGAGCCAAACCGGTTTCAGCTAGTCTTGTTTTCTTATCTATTCAGCTACCCTGTGCCTCTTTTTCTTAATCCTCACTCTAAGAATGAGCATATTTTTTCTACCATTTTTTTTTTCAGAGAGTGGAATGGAGGAGAAAAGTGGTGAGAGAGAGAGAGAGAGAGAGAGAGAGAGAGAGAGAGAGAGAGAGAAATGTAAGAGACACATCAATTGGTTGCCTCACACATGAGCCCAACTGGGGATGGGGATGGAACCTGCAATCCAAGTATACACCATTGACTAGGAATCAAACCCATGATCCTTCTGTGCACAGGCCACTGCTCTAACCACTGAGCATGCCAGCCAGGGCTACCCTATGTCTTTTTATAGGAGCATTTATGCCATTAACATTTAAGTTGATTATTGATATGTATGTATTTACTATCATTTTATTCTTTATAACTATGTTTCTCTTCTTTTTCTTTCATTTTTAAAATCAGACTATTGAACTTTTTTTTAATATATTTTTTTGATTTTTCTTACAGAGAGGAAGGGAGAGAGCTAGAAATGTCGATGAGAGAATAACATCAACCAGCTGCCTCTTGCACACCCTCTACCAATGTACATGCCCTTGACCGGAATCAAACCTGGGACCTTTCAGACCGCAGACCAACGCTCTACCACTGAGCCAAACCGGTTTCGGCTGAACATTTCTTGAAATAGTGATTTGGTGGTAATGAACTCCTTTAGCTTTTTGTTGTCTGGGAAGCTCTTTATTTCTCCTTCAATATTAAATGATAATCTTCCTGAGTAATGTAGTCTTGGTTATATGTCCTTGCTTTTCATCTCTTTGAATATTTTGTGCCAGTACCTTCTGGCCTTAAATGTTTCTGTTGAGTAATAAGCTTAGTCTTATGGGAGTTTCCTTATAGAAACTTTCTTTCTTTTGCTACTTGTAAGGTTGTCTTTTTGTCTTTAACTTTTGCCATTTTAGTTATGAGGTATCTTATTTTGAGCCTCTTTGGGTTCATCATATTTGGGATTCTGTGCTTTCTGGACTTTTGTCTTTTTCCTTCATCAGGTTAGGAAAGTTTTCGGTCATTATTTTCCAAATAGTTTATCAATTTTTACTTTCTTATTCTCATACCTTCATGATGTGAATACTGTTACACTTCATGTTGTCCCAAAGGTTCTTTAAATTATTCTTACTTTTTAAATTCCTTAAAAAATATTTTTTTGCTACTCTGATTGGTCATTTTTCTTCTAACTCATTTTCCAAATCACTCAATCAATCCTTTTAGAAGCAGGTTTTTCATAACAATATAACTCATTTGTCCTGATTACATTCCCCAAATTTTGTTTTTACTTTATCATTTCTTATCTGACAACTTAATCAGGTACTATTTTAATATGTTAAATCAAATAGTAAGAAACTACCTGATGTCTGTGTGGGGGGTATGGGAAGAGACTGGACAAAAATCATATACCTATGGGTGAGGACAGCTGGGAGGGGGGAAGAGGTAAGGGCAGAGAGTAGAGTGGGGACCAGGTGGAGGAGAGCTATTGCGGGGGGGGGGGGGGGTGCGGAGAGAAGGAGAATCAATTGTAATAATCTGAACAATAAAGATTTATTTAAAAAAAGAAAGAAAGAAAGAAAGAAAGAAAGAAAGAAAGAAAGAAAGAAAGAAAGAAAGAAACTACCTGGTATGCAAAATTATTTTTTATCCTAACATTATATGCTTTAATTTTTTCATTTTCAACAAAGTGTAACCTAAAGGAATTTACTTAGATTTATAAATGATTGCTAATTATACCTATTATTCTTTTATTTATAGGCATCTTGGTTAGTACCATGCAGTAAGATCTGTTATGGGAACTTTAAGAAAAAAAAATATATAAAACTGAAGTTAAATTGGGAAATGTACACTTTAGAAATGTTTCTGGCAGCTCTGACAAAAATTCACTTATTTCAGCTATTTCCATTTTATATGTTACCTTAAAGTGCTTAAAAATTAAATGCATGAACTATGGACAAAGAGATTGAATACACTCACAGACACCCACAGGAATTGACTTTATTCTTACATTTGTGACAGATTAAGCACAGCTTCTCCACATCTGAGAAAGAGGAATTAATTCTACTCAAAGCCAGTTTTCTCAAATCCAGGGAATTGACTTATAGATTGTGGTATGTGTGTGTTGCTGTTTTTTAAAAGATATTTATCTTGACCATGCATACAGTGTATGTTCTGAGAATAAGAAAGCACTACAATCTGGGCTCATTTCACAGGCATTAATGATAGCTGCTAAGTGCTTGATTTGCAGTGTGTTCACAACACTTCCCCATGAGTGAACAGGCAGAAAAATGGCTCATTAGTGACAGCAGGATACTTGCATCCAAGTTAAAATATATTTTTATTTCCATTTATATTTTGTGGATTCCACTACCCAACAGCCTTTCCTTATAAGCTTAAATAAACTATATATCTATCTAAATCTATATCTATATCTATATCTATATCTATATCTATATCTATATCTATACCTATATCTATATCTATCTATGTGTGTGTGTGTGTGTTGTGTGTGTGTTGTGTGTGTGTGTGTGTGTGTGTGTGTTAGAGGCCCGGTGCACAAATTCATGTGGAGGGTGGGGGAGGTACTGCAGGAAATTGGCCACTGGCTCCAGTGAAGGAGCCAGCCCTCAGACCCCTGGGAAAGGGGCCGTGTCTGCCCCCTCCATCCCTGGTTCCCTGTTCCAGCCACAGCCGAGGGCCCACAGAAGGAATGGACACCTGAGCCACTGCACAGTTCCCCACCTCCCCCCCTCCTCCTTCTCTCTCTGGGGAAGGGAGAGCATGGGAGTGAGACAAACCCTTGTGTCAAGGGCTGACTTTCAATAGATCACAGCAAGTGAGTAGCAACATGTGAAACCGTCACCCAGAAACAGGTCTCTAGGAGTGGTTTAGCACCAGGGGCCGATGGAGGCCAGCTGCGGGGAGGAGCCACAGGAAGTTGGCTGTGGAAGCACACTGACCACCAGGGGGCAGCTCCTGCATTGAGCTTCTGCCCCCTGATGGTTAGTGCATGTCATAGCAACTGATCAACTGGTTGTTCTGGCCATTCTGTGTGTGTGTGTGTGTGTGTGTGTGTGTGTGTGTCCTTTCTAACAGGGATATTCTTTTTATGTGCAGATAGAATGTTGCTCAGAGGTGACAGTGAGATCTTTCACCTGCTTTGCCCTGACATCAAAATGTGCAGCAGAGGCCCAGCCCATGCCCTCTACAAGCTTTTTCCTGTAACTGAGAATTCTGGGGATGTAGAACTGGCATGCCTCTTAGCAGCCTAGTATGTCCCAGGTTTGTGAATGTTAAATACACTAACTCTAAGGAAGTGTAATTGAATGAATGGGACCCTCCCAGATGCCTTGTAGTGGCCTGATGCTGCCGTTCCCGTGCTGCTCTGAGCACTGTGGGCTGTGAGCTCACAGGGCACTCTTCCCCAGTGAGCCACCAAGGCTGGCAGAGTCACACTGCTCCCAAGTGCTGGGGTTGTGTGGCCCCAGTTGCGCCCCAGGAATGGCCGCTTCCTGGAAATGGTACTCACTGTGTGCACCTGGTGCTCCATGCCCTAACTCTGCCACTTCCCCTGTGCGTCCCTCTTCAGCACTCTTTCTCCTGTTAGCTCTCCCTCAGCAAACGGCAGGTACTGAGTCCTGCTCTCAAACCCTGCTTGTGAGAAACCCACTGAAATCAAGTAGCTTCTGAATAAGAGACCTCAGGACTGTAACTCACAAAACTGCGCATTAAGAAGTATGGGTCTTGCCGAGACCGGTTTGGCTCAATGGATAGAGCGTCGGCTTGGGAACTGAAGGGTCCCGGGTTCGATTCTGGTCAAGAGCATGTACCTTGGTTGCGGGCATATCCCCAGTGTGGGGTGTGCAAGAGGCAGCTGATCGATGACTCTCTCTCATCGATGTTTCTAACTCTCTATCTCTCTCCCTTCTTCTCTGTACAAAATCAATAAAATATATTTTAAAAAAAGAAGAAGAAGAAGAAGAAGAAGAAGAAGAAGAAGAAGAAGAAGTATGGGTCTTGACGGGTGGAGCATCGGTCTGCGGACCGGGGGGTCCCGGGTTCGATTTCGGTCAAGGGCATGTACATTGGTTGTGGGCACATCCACGGTGGGGGGGGGGGGCAGCTGGTCAATATTTCTCTCTCATCGACGTTTCTAGCTCTCTATCCCTCTCCCTTCCTCTCTGTAAAAAATCAATAAAATATATATTTTTTAAAAAAAGAAGTATGGGTCTCACTGCTTTTCAATTTTACCTCAATAAACCTGCCCTTTAAGAAATAAACCTGCACACACAAAAAAAATAATACAAAGAGAAAAGACCTTTGTTTATGGCATGTTAGGAAAAGCTTCAGAAGATTAAAAGGGAGGCACTGCAGAGCATCCTTCTCCTGCATTTGAAACATTCTCCCAGCCTCCCTGCATGCAGCGTCTCACAGGAGAGGAGGTGGAGCGGGTCATTCCCACCGTGACCCAGGTGCTGACCAACAGAGAGTATGTGGTTAATCTTCCCTTCGGAGGAAAAGAGGAAGCAAGAGACAAAGAAGAGAAGAGAAATACATGTAGAAAAGGGGTGGGCCCAGGGCCACATCCCAACCTTAAAAGAGGATATTCCAAATGCCTCTGATTATTCTTTTAATATCAGGCCCTCGAATTTTTGTTTGCCTTTCTTTAAAAAAAATATTTTTATTTATTTTAGAGAGGAAGGAAGGAGAGAGAAATATCAATGGTGATAGAGAATCATTAATCAGCTGCCTCCTGCATGCCCCACACTGGGAATCAAGCCTGAAACCCCAGCGTATGCCCTGGCCAGGAATCCTTGACCTCCTGGTCCTTAGATTGATGCTCAACCACTGAGCCACACCGGCTGGGCTCTTTCTTTCTTTTTAATTAAATTTATTGGGGAAATATTAGTTAATAAAATTATTAGGTTGCAATGTATTTTGCCTTTCAAAAGAGCGCTACTCAAAACTCTAAAAGCTTTCCTCTGCCTGACAGTGTTGTGTGCACAGGATCAACATGTGATTATTTGGAGACTGGCTTGGTTTCTCTCCTTTTCCCCCTCCTTAACAGCTGTGTGTTAATAGTAAGTTGCCCTCACTGAAGGATTAGCCTGGAATTTCTGTAATAAAATAGAAGGATTTGCAATAAACACTAAAAGAATCCTCTGCAAAATAGGTATTTTTCAAGTGATTAAAAGGCCCAGAACATATTGCTTTATAGCAGGGCTGCAAGCCTGCCCTCCCTATGGAGCAGTGGTGACAGATGTGCCTGCTAGCCAATGATTAAATAGTTCTGTAGAGGTCTCTCCTTCGCTGCAAGGCTTGCACCCACCCACCCCCACCACCCACCCACACACACACACACACACACATCTCATCTACAACGTGTTCCTTCTTCCTGAACTAGTTACCCACGTGCCAAGAAGCTCACATTGTTCTGCTACTGTGGCTCCTCCAGGGGCGAACTGCATGCCCTTTCCAGCTGTAGTGAATATAAACCCACAAAGGTGAATGGGATGGAAGATAACAGTAGACAGAGAAGGTCAACAAAAACTGAGAGAGACAGTAAACGGGGGACTGGTGCTCAGGGAGCAGATCAGAAAAGGCCCAAGTCGCTGGTTTGACAATTCCAGTAGATGCCCACGTTGTGGGTTCAGTCCTTAATGGGGGGCATGCAGAAGGCAGCTGATGGTCGATGTTTAGCTCTCTCACATCAATGTTTCTCTCTCTCCCTCTGCCTTTCTCTCTCTAAAAAAAAGTCAATAAAATATTTTTTTAAAAGAAGCTAAAAAAAAAAAATTTTTAAGTGATGCCGAAACCGGTTTGGCTCAGTGGATAGAGCGTTGGCCTGCGGACTGAAAGGTCCCGGGTTCGATTCCGGTCAAGGGCATGTACCTTGGTTGCGGGCACATCCCCAGTCAGGGGTGGGCAAGAGGCAGCTTGTCGATGTTTCTCTCTCATCGACGTTTCTAACTTTCTATTCCTCTCTGTGTAAAATCAGTAAAAAAAAAAAAAAAAAAAACATATTTTAAAAAGTGATGTACAGCCGAGACCGGTTTGGCTCAATGGATAGAGCGTCGGCTTGGGGACTGAAAGGTCCCGGGTTCGATTCCGGTCAAGGACATGTGCCTTGGTTGCGGGCAGATCCCCAGTGGGGGGTGTGCAAGAGGCAGCTGATCGATGACTCTCTCTCATCGATGTTTCTAACTCTCTATCTCTCTCCTTTCCTCTCTGTACAAAATCAATAAAATACATTTTTTTTAAAAAGTGATGTACAATGTCAAAATAAGAATATTTTCAGACCTATAAAATCTTAAAAAATGTATGTCACTGTTTGGAGGAAGCAACTGCAAGGGAATGCCTCACTAAAATGAAGACCAATAACCAAGAGGAAAATATAGGAACCAGGAGACAGGGTTCCACAAGAGAGGAGCTTAAGAAACTCTTGGGATATTGAAAGAAATGTCCCAAGATATCTGTGGGAAGCTCAGGCTGGGGAAAAGATTGGAGGGCTCCAGGAGAAATATTTATAAGGAAAATAGATCAATGGATCAGAAAGATTATCTGATGTTCTTGACAGCATAAGAATACTGTGATGAACTGTCAGAGAGTGATAAAAAGAAATAGTGAGATTCTCAGAAAGCAAAGCAAATGAAAAGAAGGCAATAATCAACTTTAGGAAAACAAAAAAAATTGTACAAGAAAGTAAATATAATTTCATTTCAAGTCTCACCTCAGCTGGGTAGCTCAGTTGGTTGGAACATCACCCACCTCCAAGGTTATGAATTCGATCCTTGGTCAGAGCCCTTATAGGAGTCAACCAATAAATGTATGAATGGGTGAAACAACAAATCAACCTCTCTCTCTCTTATAATCAATTTTTAAAGAAATAATTCTCAGTAAATTTAAAAAGATTCAAACCATGTCAAACATTTTCTCTGACTACAATGGTATAAAATTAAAAATCAATTGCAAGAAAAAAACTGGAAAACACACAAATACATGAAAGCTAAATAATATGTTACTAAACAATAAATTGTTTAACAATAAGGTCAAGGGATAAATAAAAAATTACCTTGAGACAAATGAAAATGACCGTACAACAACCCATAATCTATGAGACACAGAGAAAGCAGTCCCAAGAAGGAAATTCATAGCTTTAAACGCCTATTCAAAAAACAAGGACAATCACAAAGAAACAATCTAACATTACACTTAAAATAACTAGAAAAAAAGCCCAACAAAGTCCAAAATGAGTAGAACAGAAATAATAATAATCAAAGCAGAAATAAACAAAAGTCTTTAAAAAAAATACAAAATATCAATGAAACCAAGAACTTGTTCTTTAAAAGGTTAACAAGACTGGTAATATTTTACCAGACACATCATAAAAAAAGGAACCCAAATAAATAAATTTATAAATCTAAGAGCAGAAGGAACAAGTGACACCATAGAAATACAAAGTACTATAAAAATATTACAAACATCTATAGGTTATCCAATTGGACCATCTCAAAGAACATACAACCTCTGAAATTGAATCAACAAGAAAGAAAATCTGAACAGACTGATTACAAATAATGAAATCAAAGCAATGTACAAAAACTTTTAACAAATAGAAGCTGGCTCTATAGGTGAATTTTACCAAATATTCAAAGTATTAACAGGTATCTATTTCAAATTATTTCACAAATTCAAGAGGAGGGAAGACTCAGAAGCTCATTCTATGAGGCTAGCACTATCCTAATTCCAAAACAAACAAACAAAAAAAAGACATTACAAAGAAAATTATAGGCTAATACCCCTGATGAACATAGGTGCATAAATCCTCAACAAATTGAATACAATACATTAAAAAAAAAAAAACGTATACACCATGATCAAATAAGTTTTATTCCTGGAATGCAAGATAGGTACAATATATGCAAATCAATTAATGTGATACACCAGATAAACCAAATGAAGAATATAAATCATTTGATCAAATTAATACATGCTGAAAAAGCTTTTGAGAAAATCTAGCACCAATTTATGATAAAAGCTCTCAGAAAGTGGAAATACAGGGAACATATAAGCATAATAAAGACCATATGTGATAAAACTGCAGCCAACATCATACACAATGGGAAAATAACTAAAATTTCCTTAACACCAGGAAAAAGACAGGATGTCCACTCACACCTCTTATTCAATATGTTGCTCAAAGTCCTAGCCAGAGCAATCAGACAAGAAGATGAAATAAAAGGCATTCACTTGGAAAGGAAGAGAAAACAGTCACTATTTTTAGGTGACATAATCCTATAAAGAGAGAACCCTAAAGATTCTGCCCCAAAATACTACTAGAGTTGGTAAATAAATTCAATAAAGTAGCAGAACACAAGATAAGTACCCAAAAATCTGTTGCATTTTTATACACCAATAATGAACTATCATAAAGAAAAAAATAAGAAAACAATACAATTTAAAAAATACATAAGCATACATTTAACCAAAGAGGTAAAGACCTGTATTTGAGATATCATAAGATACTGAAGAACAAAATTGAAAAAGATACAAATAAATGAAAACATATACTATGCCCACAAAGAAAAAGAATTAACATACCACACATAGCAATTTATAGATTCAACACCATTCCTATTAAAATACCAATGGCATATTTCACAGAACTAGAACAAATAATCCAAAAATTAATATAGAACCACAAAAGATTTCTAATAGCCACAGCAATCTTAAGAAAGAAAAACAGCTGAAACTGGTTTGGCTCAGTGGCTAGAGCATCGGCCTGCAACTGAACGGTCCCAGGTTCCACTCCGGTCAAGGGCATGTACCTTGGTTGCAGACACATCCCCAGTGGGGAGTGTGCAGGAGGCAGCTGATCGATGTTTCTCTCTTATCTATGTTTCTAACTCTCTATCCCTCTCCCTTCCTCTCTGTGAAAAATCAATAAAATATGTTAAATAAATAAAAAAAGAAAGAAAAACAAAGTTGAGGGAGCCATGCTACTTGATATCAAATTATCCTATATGCCATAGTATTCAAAACAGCATGGCATTGACATAAAAACAGACCTATAGATGAATGGTACTTAATAGAGAACTCATAAATCCATGACTGTATGATCAATTAATATTTGACAAAGGAGGTAAGAACATACAATGGGGTAAAGACAGGTAATTCAATAAACAATATTGGGAAACTTTGACAGATACATTAAAAAAAAAACAAACAAACAAACAAACAAAAAAACTACCAGGCCCGGAGCAGCGGCTGCCAGGCTGGGAGCGGCCAGGCCCGGAGCAGCCGGGTCTGGTGCGGCCAGGCCCGGAGCAGCGGCTGCCAGGCTGGGAGCGGCCAGGCCCGGAGCAGCCGGGTCGGGTGCGGCCAGGCCCGGAGCAGCGGCTGCCAGGCTGGGAGCGGCCAGGCCCGGAGTGGCCAGGCCCGGAACCACCGGGCCCAGAGCAGCCGGGTTGGGTGCGTCCAGGCCCGGAGCAGCAGCAGCCAAGTCCAGAGCAACTAGGTCGGGAGCGGCAGTGGCCAGACCCGGAGCAGCTGGTTGTGGTACGAACGAGAGCAACAGAGGCCAGGCCCAGTGCAGCCAGGCCCGAAAAGCTCGCTCCTCTCCTGCCCCCGCCCCAAGGCTGCCTCTCAGACATGGCTGGAAACTTTTGCGGGAACTTGAGGGTCTGCTGAATCAAGTGATGAAGGCTTAGATCTGGATGTGTTGAATTAGTATAGCGTTGGGGTGTTGATCTATGAGTGCCTTGGGTGGGGCCTGGATGAGGTTGTTTGACCTATTTGGAAATGTCTTTTGTCTGAAGTGTATCATTGGGCATGTGGAGGTATTATTGATATGAGAAAATGCTAAGTAACTGATTTACTATCTGAAAAGGGATTTACTATCAGGGAAAGGGAGGGAGGAAGAGACTGAACATAAACTGTGCACCTATGGATGAGGACAATGGGGGATGGGGAGGGGGTGGAGGCTGGGGTGGGAACCTGGTGGAGGGGGGAAGAAATGAGGAACCTTTGTAATAATATGAACAATAAAGATTTATTTAAAAAAATAAATAAAAAAATAAATAAAACTAGACCACCTTCTTACACCATACACAAGAATAAACTCAAAATGGATTAAAGACTTAAATTTAAGATTCAAGTCTAGCCAAAACCGGTTTGGCTCAGTGGATAGAGCGTCGGACTGTGGACTGAAGGGTCCCAGGTTCGATTCCGGTCAAGGGCATGTGCCTTGGTTGCGGGCACATCCCCAGGGGGGGAGTGCAGGAGGCAGCTGATCGATGATTCTCTCTCATCGATGTTTCTATCTCTCTACCCCTCTCTCTTCCTCTCTGTAAAAAAAAAAAAAATCAATAAAATATTTTTTTAAAAGATTCAAGTCTATAAAACTCCTAGAAGAAAACATAGGCAGTAAAATTTCAGACACTTGTGGAATAAAGGGAATACTAGCACACTGCTGGTGGGAATGAAGACTGGTGCAGCCACTATGAAAAACAGTTCGGAGTTTACTCAAAAATTAAAAGTGGAAATGTGTGAACTGATGAATCTCAGGGAAAAGGGGAGAGGGGGATGTGGGAAGAGACTGAACATAAACTGTGCACCTATGGATGAGGACAATGGGGAGTGGGGAAAGGGCAGAGAGTTGGGTTGGAACCTGGTGGAGGAGAGCAATGGTGGGGTGGGGGGGGAAGAGGAACATTTGTAATAATATGAACAATAAAGATTTAATTTAATTTTTAAAAAAATTTTTTAAAAATAAAAATAAAAAATAAAATAAAAGTGGAAATGTTGTTTGACCCAGCAATTCCACTTTGGGGAATATATCCTAAGAATCCAGAAACATCACAGTGAAAGAATATATGTACCCCTATATTCATAGCAGTGTTATTCACAATCATTAAGATCTGGAAACCGCTTAAGTGTCCAGCAGTAAAGGAATGGATAAAAAAAAGCCATGGTACATTTACACACTGGAATACTATGCAGCTGTAAAAAAAAAAAAAAGAAGAATCTCTTACCCTTTGCAACAGCACTGATGGGCCTGGAGAGTATTATGTTAAGAGAAATAAGGCAGTCAGAGAAAGACAAATATCACATAATCTCACTTCTATGTGGAATAAAATGAACAAAATAAATGATGAACAAAATAGATCCAGAGACATAAAAGCATGCAACAGACTGACAGATCTCAGAGGGAAGGAGAGTGGGGGGGATGGGACGAGATTAACTGAAGAACTTATATGCATAAATGCATAGCCCATGGACACAGACAATCATGTGGTAAAGGCCTGGGGTGGGGCAGAGGTTGGGTGGAGGGAGCAAATCAAGGGAAAATGGGGGAGATCTGTAGCACTATTAACAATAAAAATATATATTTAAAAGAAAGCTGTTATATTCTAAAAAGGCCAAAAATGGTAAAATCTAACCCAAAACTTGAGGAACTTGGACACCTTCCACTGACCTTGGATGGAGCAGTGTCCATGGCTTCAATTCTTCCTCCTGTATGCGCCACACTGTGGATTAATATTGTGTTCCCATTAACTATTGATTTTTTTTCTAGATAATAATTGTTAAAGAATTAATACTATTGTTTTAGACCAAATATTGCCCAAATACTGTCTTTAGTAGGTCTGTAATCAGATTTATCCACTTTCTATCTAATCTGATTTAAAAGATTTTCTACAAAGTCTTTTTTCTTATTTTGTTGCTATTAAAAGGTCACCTATTTGGATCTGCCTCAAATTCTAAATTCCCGGGATCAACTTGTAATTGTAAGTTCACAGATGACCTAACCAGAGATTGGATTACTAATCTTTTAATTAAAATTTTAAAAAGGCTGAGAGAGAGACATGGATTTTCACATCTAGTGGATTTTGTGGGGAAAATGTTTGGTACTGCATTACTGAATGTATTTTAGCCTATTTTCCCGGCTCTGTGCTGTAAGTCTGTTCATCATAATGCCTTTTGACCCTCTGCACTTACTCCATCATAATTATCCTTTAATACTCTTATAAAGGAACTTTTAGCTTATCTTCCACTAATTCTCCAGAACCAGCAAAGCCATCTAAATAAAGTGTTTAACCCTCTTGTGATCTTCCTTTTTGCAGGGGCAAGGCAGTCTGGGAATTTCATGGCCCTCCTGTGCAGACCAGAGCAGAGCATGAATCACGGTCACCTGCCTCTTTTCTCATTCCCAGGGGGAGGTTTACAACTAGAGAGTGAGAAAGACCTTCTGGCACCAGGCATGCTGAGGTGAGATAAGACAGTGAGCGGAAACGGGTTTGGCTCAGTGGATAGAGCATCATCCTGCAGACTGAAAGGTCCCAGATTTGATTCCAGTCAAGGACATGTACCTTGGTTGCGGGCACATCCCTAGTAGGGGGTGTGCAGGAGGCAGCTGGTTGATGTTTCTCTCATTGATGTTTCTCTCTATCCATCTCCCTTCCACTCTGTAAAAAATCAATAAAATATCCTGGAGCTGTAGGGATTCTCAGCCTGGAGAAGGCCCTAGGAGCAGGGTCTCTGCAGGCTGCCTGGGCTCTGGGACTGGGTGGACTGGTCCATGGAGGGCAGGGTCTGCCCTTATCTGCAAAACATGCAGGGACAGCCGAAACCGGTTTGGCTCAGTGGTAGAGCATCGGCCTGCGGACTGAAAGGTCCCAGGTTCGATTCCGGTCAAGGGCATGTACATTGGTTGCGGGCACATCCCGGGTAGGGGGTGTGCAAGAGGCAGCTGGTGGATGTTTCTCTTTCATCGACATTTCCAGCTCTCTATCTCTCTCCCTTCCTCTCTGTAAAAAATCAATAAAACATATTTTTAAAAAAAATGCAGGGACGCTCCAATGTAGACCAGGAGCTCCGGTAGTGGTAGGACAAGAGCCCCTTTTAGAAGGAAGGCTTACTTTTTGCAACAGCGTGGATAAAACTGGAGACTATTATACTAAGTGAAATAAACCAGACCAAGAAAGACAAATACCGTATGATCTCTCTTATTATGTAGAATATAATGAACAAAATAAAGCCAGAAGCACCGATGCATGAAATGAACTGATAGAGGTCAGAGTGGAGGAGCATGGGAGGGATTGGATAAAAGAAGGTGACACAGCTGAGACCGGTTTGGCGCAGTGGATAGAGCGTCGGCCTGCGGACTGAAGGGTCCCGGGTTCGATTCCGGTCGAGGGCATGTACCTTGGTTGCGGGCACATCCCCAGTAGGGAGTGTGCAGGAGGCAGCTGATCGATGATTCTCTCTCATCGATGTTTCTAACTCTCTATCCCTCTCCCTTCCTCTCTGTAAAAATCAGTAAAATATATATATTTAAAAAAAAAAAAAAGAAAGAAAGAAGGTGACACAGACAGTGGTGTGGTGATTATAGGGGGTGGGAGGGGTAAAAGAGTGTGGGATGAGTGGAGATGGATAAATAGGGGAATGGGGGACACCTGTAATAGTGTCAACAATTTTTTAAAAGATGCACCTTTGAATTCTGAACATGGAATCATGAGTAGATTCTCTCTCCTGTGAGTGGATCTGGATCCAGACCTTGGTAATAGTCACTTATAAGAAAGCAGAAAGGCTCCTGATCCCCTCAGCCTCCCCAGAAGCAGAGGAGGGAAGTGCAGAGGACCTCTAGCTAAGCTGCTAGTGCTGGGCTGTGGCTCCTACTGGCTTCCTTGGCCAGGAGAGGAGGCATCCATTTTTCCTGAGAAGTGGGGTCCTCTTCTTTGGGCAGTAGAATGGGGATGGCAATTTCACCGTCATGATCCAAAAATAAAATGGCATAAACCAAGAGGAACGTCCTGATATTTCAGGGACCCCCAAAGAAAGTGTGGGGGGCAGTCCTAGGGTGTTCTCCTTGGAAGCCTCCAAGAAAGAAACATCAATTGGCTGCCTCCTGCTCACCCCCTACTGGAGATATAGCCACAGCCTGGTTATGTGCCCTGACTGGGAATCAAGCCAGCACCCTCTTGGTGCCTGGGCTGATGCTCAACCACTGAACTACACCACCTGGGCTGTATGAATCTGATTTAAATTTAAAGCTTAGATGTCTCCAGAGAAGAGACTGGCAGTGGACCACAGAGTCCAGAGGACACAATGGAAGGCTTTCCAAGTGGAAGACCAGAATAGATGAGGAGAGGGCTGAGAGGGTTGACCAGGGAGATTTGTGTTTCTGTGATGAATGATGTAAGAGGACTAAACGGCCAATGAGGTTGGTCCTATGGTTCTCATGGAAGACTGTATAGGTAAACTATGAGTTTTAGGAGTGTTTTTCTCCTGCTGTGAAGGTAAAGAATCCTACAAGGTGTTTTAATTGTTGCTTTACTTGCCTTTGACCCTGAAAACTTAACATCTAAACTGAGATAAGTAAAATATTCCAGATGAATAAATAAATAAATAAATAAAAATAAAAATAAAAATAAATTAAAAATAAATAAATAAAGCTTAGATGTCTCAAATTGTTTAGGGGTCACTCTAGTGGCCAGTGGTGAAGTCTTATCACCAAATGACATTTGCTTGGGAAATCAAAGTCTTCAAAAGTAACCAGGCCGAGAAAACTTGCCAATATGTCATCAGTAGCATTGACTGCCCCTTGCTCAACATTTTCTCTTCCCAGTGATTTTTCCTCTATTTTCTATCCTGTGATATATTTTCGAGGCTTTGAAGGAAAATGTCCTATCAAGTCCTCTGCAGTCTTCACCGGCATGGGCAGCTCACAGTCTTTACTGCAACTTTAAGAATTGTTTAATAGGAAGGAAATCTCCTAAAAGCATTTTCTGGCCATTGTTAAAGAATTCAATCCCCTCTTTCAGCTTAGAGATAAATTAAGTCCTGATTACTGGAGCAAAGTACCTTGAGAATTTCAAATGTATTCCCCTGATGGCATAATCCTTCTGCCAATGAATTAACCATGTGACATACATGCTCCTGTAATGCCCATGTGTTAATGTCAGAAAACAAAATCACAATCTGATTTGATGTTTTTGTTTTTTTGAGGGAGGAAAGCCCCAAGCAACATAATGCAACTACATAATCATTGAACACAAAATAAGCTATTTATTCGAATTCACATACACTCACAATCACACCTCACTTTTGAAATAACTATAATTACTTTTAAATATGATTCACCCACAGTCCATTCCTCTAGGTGTATTCTTTCCACACATTGTGTTCTTTCCAGCCCTTTTATGTTTTATTTACCAAAGTACTGTACTTGGCTATTTGCAGTGTTTTCAAAACCAAATGTTTCTTTCCTTTGTGTTTTTAATCTTCAATACTTGGTGCAATAGAAGCTGCAAAGATGTGCCACTTTATCTATGACAGATTTATTTTATACCAGTAAATTCTAGTTTAAAGACAATAAATAAATAAATATAATTCATTTTTTCTGGTTATAAAATTCTGCATGTTTGTTGTAGGAAATACAGAAAATAAGAAAATCATAATCATCCTAATCCTATCATCCACAAATAAATCCTGTTAACATTTTGGGTTTATTTTATTTTAACACATATTAATGTATACATAACTTTATATCTCAGTATCATTGTAGATATAACCTGTACTGAGTTCTTTTCACTTTGCATCATTTATGTGCTGTTTTAACTGTTGTCAAAAGATTTCAAAATCTAAAAGGACATATCTGAATGTATTAAACAGTGATCATCTCTGGGTGGTAGAAATATGATGTTTTTATTTTCTTATTTTATCTAAATTTTCTACAATGCACACTTATTATTATGAAAAAAAATATTTTTAATTTAAAAAGATAATGGACACATTCTGGTTTACTTAATCTTTACCCAAATGGCGAACATTTGCCCTTTCCAAGGCCTCAAGAGGAGCCCTAGCACTATATTCTCAGGGTCATGTATTTTTGTAAAATTTGCAATAGTCGACTATTGTAATCAATAGGCATTAGAGACCATTCCAGCTTGCCTCTCTCACAGGCCTGTGCTGGATGGTCAGAGGCATTGGGGGAAGTTGCATTGATGATGTGTTTATGTGACTCACAGTCACTCCTGGTCATAGCTAAGTTACTGCAGCCATCCTAGCATGGGAATGCCTTTTAGGAACACTGCTAATGTCAACAAGGTTTTATGGGGAAGATAGCAGCATGGCAAAGATTTTGAATCTCTTTAAATTCTACACAAAAATAATATGACGGCAAGATAGCAAAACCAAAAACACATGGACAAACTTACAACAAACTTATGCCTCCAGCCCCCAAATAGGGAAGACCACCATGGCCACAACCCATACCTGGGGTCAGCCACCACATGGGGGTGGGGAAAGATGTGAAGGAAACTGGAGAAACCCAGAAAAAAGAGGACTCAAGCTCAGCCGGCATGGCTCAGTGATTGAACATCGACCAAAGAACCAAGAGGTCAGGGTTCAATTCCTGGTCAGGGCACATGCCTGGGTTGCAGGCTCAATTCCAGTACAGGAGGCAGCCAATCAATGACTCTCATCATTGATGTTTCCATCTCTCTCTTCCTCTCCCTTCCTCTCTGAAATTAATTTTTTTAAAAAAATTAAGAGGATTTAAGAAAGAATTCAAAATTTAAAAAAAAAAACATCTGAGAAATGAAGGCTAAGCCAACTATAATAATAAAAGCGTAATATGCTAATTAGACCAGACAGCCAAATGACCTTCCTGATGACCTTCCAGATGAAGGCTTCGAGGGCCAAGCCCCTTGCACAAATTTCATGCATGGAGCCTCTAGTCCTATATAATAAAAACATAATATGCAAATCGACTGAATGGCAGAACTACTGGTCAGCAGAGGGCGGGGCCAGCAAGTAGGCAGCAGCCACGGCGTGTGCCTACAGGCAGAGGGAGGAGATGGCAATGGGGGAGGGATCAGCCACTAACTGCTGGTACAATGCCCTGATCAGCCCACTGGTAGCCTCACGCAGAGGGAGGCCAGGCTGCAGCTTAGGGAGTGGGCCTAAGCTGTCAGTCACACACCCCTTCGGGCTCCCGGACTGCAAGAGGGTGCAGGCTGGGCTGAGGAACCGGACCCCCCACTAGTGCATGAATTTTTTGTGCACTGGGCCTCTAGTATGGAGTATGAGAGCAAATAACACAACAATTAATGTCTTAAGAGAAATAGGAATGTTTATTAAACCATAAGGATATGAAGAAATTAAAAGAATTTTTCTAAAAGTAACAAGCAAGCAAAAACAGGGTCAGCATATAGATAATATGACCACCTGAAGGGGGGTGAGTAAAAGAAAAGAACAAATTCTGAAATCTGTAATTTCAGAAAACTTTCCTGAAACATAGAAAAAGATGAGGAGCTACATATTGGCAGAGCACACTGTGCACCTGAGAATATCAACCCAGAATGACCAATGCCAAGAGATACCCTAGGAAAATTGAACTTTAAAGACAAAAAAATTAACTTGTTTGGTCAATGGGACAAAAAATGGCACTAATAGGACATGAAATAAAAGGGAAAGAAAATTAGATCACCATTAGCACTGACAGTGATACTTCCTCCAAAAGGAAATGGAGAAATCTATTTCAGATGCAAAGAAAGGAAATATGAGCCCAAGATATTCCATCCAGAAAACTTACGTTTAAGTGAAAAGGTTGCAGCACCAGGAGCTTCTCCTGTTGTGTGAGAAACCTTCTCAGCCCACACACCCAAGGAAAACCAGGAAGGGCCTGCCCTCTGAATTGCACTTGCATGCTCACAGCGGGCCCTTGCTAACTGACCGTCCTCCTCCTATCTCCCTCGCTTACCTTCCCTGGCCCTTCTGGGGAAACTCCAAAGGGCATATACAGGTCCTGAGGGACTTGTCCAGAGCACTTGGCATTTGCAATCCAAGGAGCTTGTTTTAGTAAGTGCCAGGGGGCTACGTCTACACAGGGCACTTGTGTAGACGCATGGGTGGGCCCTGTGCAGGGAAAAAGTGGGGGAGAGCCAAAAGGAACCTTCACAGCTAGCCCAGGTTGGCCTGGAGCCACCACCAGCAGAGTGTGACATCTGCTGGAGAGAGCATGAGCCAGGAAGGCACTCCCTGAGGAGGTGCTGAGCCACCCCAGGCCGGTGCCAAGAGGACAAAGCCGTGTCACTACGCTGGGCCTGGGGGGAGTAACGATGCCGTTTCTGCAGAAACACAGCATTCAGGGCAACCACCTCCAAATTCTTCCTTCTGCTGTTTTCACAAAGGCCCCTGCCCACAGCAGCAACAGAAGTTCAAGGGAGCAGACACACAAAGGAAATCAATGACCATCAAGCCAGTTATGAAGGCCTTTGATAATTGCGCACCACTGTGAGGACTGCAGGGGTCCTTGCCGGCTGTGAGGCCAGGTCTCGTGTACCAGAATGACCAAAACCATCGCTGTGTCCGCACAGTCCCATAAACATAACAACCAACCTGGTGGCCAGTCAGCTTCATTTTTTTTTAAAATATATTTTATTGATTTTGTACAGAGAGGAAGGGAGAGAGATAGAGAGTTAGAAACATCCATGAGAGAGAGTCATCAATCAGCTGCCTCTTGCACACCCCCTACTGGGGATATGCCCGCAACCAAGGTACATGCCCTTGACCAGAATCGAACCCGGGACCCTTCAGTCCCCAAGCCGACGCTGTATCCATTGAGCCAAACCGGTCTCGGCCAGCTTCATTTTTTAAGAAAATTAGTAAACATACTATTCAAAAGTTCTAAGTCGTGAAAAACAAGAACTGAGGAACTATCACAAATAGAAGGTGAAGGAGACCCAATGACTAAATGCCATGTGGTATTCTAGATCAGATTCTGAAACAAACAAACAAAAATGACAATGGAAAAACTGGTGAAATCCAAATAAGGTGTGTAGGTTAGTGAACGGTGTTATACCCGTGCGAAGTTCTTCGTCTCAATGTAACGAGTTATGTGAGTCCTCCCTGGCCTTGCCCCAGGAGTCCCTCAGAGAGCTGCTGCCAGAGAGGTGCGTGCTGTGTCACGCCGTTGCTCTGACTTCCAGGACAATGAATAAAAGAGGGGGTGACTCTTTCCTGAGCTTTCTCTGTGCTTTGGGAACCAGTGCCCGCCTGCAGCAGTGCTCAGGACTGTCCTCTCTGCCTCAGGATACAGGGCCGTGGGAGCGAACACAGCTGAAGGGTCTGACCGTGCTCACCAGTCCTTGCGGCACAGTGTTAACGTGGTTAAACCACTTGGTCCTCCCATGGCGCTTTCTTCCATACCCACAAAGCCCAGGTCCCCACGCTGTCCCGTATACCTATACGACAGGGCTCCTCAATCTAGCCTCGAGGCAGACAGCTGACCCCAGAGGACAAAGCCTGGCACAGGTTGGCCTGCAGGCCTTGTTTGGGCACAGATCCCAGGGATCAGGGGCCCAGGCCTGCGGGGGAGGGAATGCTGATGCCAGGGTGCGTTACTGAATTGATCACCCTGTCCATGAAGGGGCTTTTGAAGGGGCTTTGTGTAGTGTGACCCCCCAGGAAGGAGGGCCTGTGTGTCAGCTCCAGGCACTGCACACCCATATCCAGGGAACCCCAGGCAGGAAATGGAGACCATGCCAGAGCAGGGCTAAGGATGGCTCTCAGTTTCATACTCCTGGGCAAAGTGAAATGGCAGGGGAGGGAGAGGAAGGGCCAAGAGAATGGGCAGTGAAAGAGGGAGGGTCCGGAGCACGTCCTCCATTCCCCCAGCATCTGTGAGGCTCTTGTCAAGCGTTCATTGCCCGTGGCCTGACCAAGCCCAAGAGGAGGCAGACAGAAGGGCCAGGGAGCAGCCCTCTGCCAATCCCAGACTATTGTTCTCAGATAAAGACCCAGCTTCCTGCTGACCAGGCTGGTTTCCGCAGGCTCCCAGAGGTCCCCAGCAGGCTCCAGCCCAAGTGCCCACAAAAGTCACCTGGTCGTCAATGCGACCTTCCTTGGCTGCTTTCCTTCCTCGTCTCACTTCGCCAGCCCCTCACAGTGCAGCACAGGAGCAGGTGGCAAACTTTTTGCACCAAATCCTTGTCTTGGGTTTGCAGTGACTGAGCCATTGTTTGAACCCAGCACAGCCTGGCTCAAAGCCCAAATGCTTATCCCCTATGCTACCCTCAGCTGTTGGGAAAGTTAGTTACTGCTGGGTACCAACTGGCATGTCAGATACATGCTGCTCCCAGCCACTGAATGCATCTTTCTACCTCCTGTCCAATTGACATCTAGCATCATGGGCAAGACAAGCGCCGGAGACCCCGACACCTTCTGTGCATCTTCAGATTCAGAAAGCCACGAAGAAGGGGAATGGTCTCTTTACACCTCCGTCCTGCATCTCTCCGATTACCTGCAGATCTTGCTCAGTTCTTCCATGCAACACACCTATCCCTGTGTCTCCACACTACCCAGGGCCCTTGCTTTATTTTCTCCAGAGAAAATTTATTTGTGGAGTTGTTCCATTCAGGTGCATTTGGATGCAGCATGGCATCCTGAGGGCACGGTGCATGGGCGACATCAAAGCTGATGCCCAACATCCAAAATGTGTGATGGATGGGTACCTCCTCTGTGCGGCCATGCTAAACCGCCTCACCATGGGCAGGGCCCCTGGCCTCGTCCGCCAGTAGGGTCTCAGCTTAACCCTTTCCAGGGACCAACAGCATCTCAGGCAGAGTAGGGAGGGACCTTTGGTACACGCTGGGGTCCTCAGAGAAATGGTTTCTTTTTTTTTTTTTTTTCTTCACTTGGACCACGTGGGTGGGACTCCCTCCTCATCCCCTTTGTTGTCCCATTCCAAACGCTCCCCAACCTACCACAAAAGCTTACCTCCTCAAACCAACAGGTGGGTTGTGGTCATGGGTAACTTTGGTTTTTGTCAAGTGACCTCAGTGAATTGTGTATTTGACAAGGAGCTGAGAGTGCTGACATTGTTCTATGGGAGCTAAGAGGTCACTCTGTGATTCCTGCTGATAGATTAAATAGAGAAGGTAGCCGGAGACCAGGATGGCAAGACACACACAGGCTTTATTGGAGGGAAGAGTACCCCTGCCGGCTGCTTCCAGAGAGAGGGGTGGAAGAGAGCGAGGGCTGGGGTACAAGCACCTTTAAGCATAGGGGCTGGGGCTTAGGGCACTCAGCACATGCTGATTGGTGATTAGGGACCTAGGGACTTAGGAATGGGGGCTTAGGGTATTTGGCAGATGCTGATTGGTGGTTCAGAGCTCAGGAATGTCTGGCCACAGGTGGGGTTTACATCTGTCCATCAACTGGAGGAAGGGAGGATCTATCACCTGCCTCTTGAAAACTGTCCCAATGTATCCTAAGTCTGAGGTGCCGATCTGGGTTGCCCCAGCCATTGAAAAGCCCAATGATTGACATCTGCCAGGGCAGAGCTGTGAGCACTGGTTTGTGAGACTAAGTATCATATCCAGGATTCCGCTCACCACTAATTGGGGGTGGGAATATTTCCACAATATGGCAGATGATGCAACAGGTGAACCTGCACAACCAGCCATTGTCAAGCCCCTTCTTTGGGGGCATGCTTCCACCCGCACTTTCACTCATCACCATGCCCCCCACCTCTCTGCCTAAGCAGAACTCCCTAAGGACCTGCTCTCTTAGGCCTCTGTCCCAACCTCTGCCTTGTCTCCTAAGCTTTGACCCAGGCCATCTCTTCCCACTTCATTATCCCAGCCTTCTCTGTTTCGTCTCACTCTTCTTGGCAAGACTCCTGAGGCCAAATCTGGTGGAACAGCTTCCTCCACCACCTCTGTTTGGCTCTCAGAATTGTTCTGTGACAGTCCACGTGGAATATGTGTCATGTGGAATTTGGAGAACTCTTCCCGGCCCTCACTGGCTCTTTGCTCAGGACGCTCTGTCACAGGACATCAGATTTGGGTGGCGTGAGTAGACTGCACTAATTCCTGTGGTTGACAGCAATGCTGCCCCATCCTCCCATGACCTGAGCACCGTCCCACAGAGGAGGCTCAAGACAGGGCTCTGGACCACAGCTCTGAGCCCTGAAGGAAATAGGGTGGCAGCGGGGAGAAGGGGAACAATGGGGGAAAGCCAACGCCTGCAGAGAATGGAGAAGGTTGCAGCCAGGAGGCTGGTGAAGTGTGGTAGTTACCATACTTGGGTGAAAATTGCTGTTTAATATTTTATTTTAATCTTGCTGTTTTGGGTTCTGTACTCATTTACACATTATTATCCCAGTACTCCGTTGATGATGCTTTGAATATCCCATTGATTGTGATCTCACTGGCCATTGGAGCACTCGAAGCACATTCCCGGGACCCAAGACAGATCAATGATCCTAAATTGCCTCGGTAGCTACAGATAGTGCATTCCTGTTGACTCAGTAGTCCCAGAATCTGGACAGCACAATTACTCTAACTTGTCCTGGTGGTCCCAGATAATGTGTTTCTGTCGAGTCAGTGATTCGTAGATACTTTAGATAACTAACTTGCTCAGTTTCAATTCCAGACCCAGAGATGTAATTGATACTTTTGTGATATTCTGCCAATATAAGCCAGAGGTGGCAAGCTGTCCGAGGCTGTGAGATTTGTAGCTTTAGCCCCTCGTCACCCGCCAGTTATTTAATAAATAATTCCATAATTCGACTTTTTTGAGGCGTCCTTTGTAAGATGGGGGTTACATCACAACACTGGGAGGGAGTAGGGCTCACAGCCCAGGCCCAGGAGTGGCCACTCTGGGTCTGAGTCCCTTTGCCAGTGTGCTGGTTACTTAGTCCTAACCCTAAAGGCTCTCAAATTCTTCATCTCTGAAGTGTGAATAATAACATCAACTTTACCGGGCTGCCTTGGGGATGAAATGAGATAGATTAGGCTCTCAGCATGAGGCCAGGCCTGTGATAAGTATCTATAATTGTTGCCATTGTCATCTTCATTAGCGATCATTTTTCATATCTCTGAAGCCTCTTAAAATGGAAAACCAACTGTTATTAATAGCCATCTGAGAAAGGAAAGCAGATTTTTTTTATACTCTAGAATTTTATTTATAGGACAAACTTATATGGACAAAACAGTTAATGGTTGGTGCAGTGGGTGGGAGAAAGGGTTGGTCACAAAGAAAAGATCAGAGGTTCAGTTTGGATGATGGCACTCTTCTATATGATGATTGTAGTAATGGTTACATAACCATATACATTTTACCAAACTTGAAGATTTATACACTAAAAACTGTAGATATCATTGAGGAAGGCAGATTTTTAAATAAGCATGATTCAAAGAGTTTTCTCCCGGCAACAGTTGTTAAACACAGGCGGTCTTGGAATTTCTTTTAAAAGAGGACTCCATATCGCTGGCTTCGATGGTTCCTGAGAGAGAAGAGGAAAGATGTAGATGTCTCACCATCCCCCTAGATTCTGTGATTCCTCAGTTCTCCCGAGTTAAGTTGTCTGGTTAATCCCCCTCTCCTAGAGCCTTCCCTGGCCTCCGGCTTTCCCGGGCCTTGCAGTCACTCCATGCACCATAGACAACTAACTTATGGCAACCTGTTTGCAAATTCATTGCCCCTCAACAATATGCTGCACAGACAGGCTGCCCAGCTCCACGGCCACCCCCTTTGGGAGAAGGCCAACTGGTGACCGGCAGTTGCAATGTCTTCTAAAGGAGACAAAAGACCCACTCAGCTGTGCGACTATCTGGGGGCAGCTGCCACTCCCTCTCCGGGTGGTTAGGGCCTGTGCTTCCAGGAGCCAGCTGCTGAGTCCTCACAGAAGAATGGAGGGGGCATGGGGGCTGGACAGAAACCGCCAGCCCTTGTGTCCGTGGCCAGCCCTCCACACAGGGAATCCTCAGCATATGGGTCCCCAGGGCTTTCCCTCATTTAACAATCATGACTTCCCTCTTCAGGACACAACAATATTTGGAGATGTTAAATGGGCCATGGGACAGAGTTAAATTCCCAAGGCAACCGGAACCAAGATGCTAATTGCCTTGGCTGAAGCATCTTCCCCTCCATGAAACAGATTGGCTTGTTTTTCAGGTGCCTAATTATCAATTGAAGACCAAATAGCAAGAGCTGGAAAGGACCTGTCACCGCCCACTTAGTAAATGTTAAAGCTTTGTTATTCACAGGCAGAGTAGGGGGGTCTGGGGTGGGAGGCCACGCAGGGATCCCTTGTGTACAAACTGTCCCGTTGTTGCTTTCCCTCCGCACAACATGGTGAAGAGGCTGTTTACAATGAGCTCATTGACATCAGACAGGTGGGGTGGGAGTGGACTGGGGACAAGGGCCATGTCATCTCAGGCCTTACAGAATCAGACTTCGGAGAGATTGCCAGAGTTTGCATACAACTGTACAAAATAGAGTGTAATTCAGACTTATACTATCAGAATTTAAAAATTTAAAAGTCCTTCCGACAACTCTTAATTTGTATTCCACTATGAGACCATATCTTTGACACTTATAAATTAATATTTTTAATAAATTTAACAGTTATCTTGTGAATGGGACAACTTTTTTGCACTGTATTTTTGGTGTCTGAAAGGCATTTACTTGTTAAAGGCAAAACAACTGAAATGCACATAATGTTTTGGTAACCCATTTTTCCCCAACATTTTATTATGAAAAATTCTAAATATACCGAATAAGTTGAAAATGAACCCCATTCAGCTACTGAGCACATTCTATAATTATTTTTAAAAAATTTATACTTAGCCGAAGCCGGTTTGCCTCAGTGGTAGAGCATCGGCCTGTGGACTGAAAGGTCCCAGGTTCGATTCCGGTCAAGGGATGTACGTTGGTTGCGGGCACATCCCCAGTAGGGGGTGTGCAAGAGGCAGCTGGTGGATGTTTCTCTCTCATTGAGGTTTCTAGCTCTCTATCTCTCTCTCTCTTCCTCTCTGTAAAAAATCAATAAAATATATTTTTTAAAAATTTATATTTAAAAATATAATACACCTGCCTCATCACAAGTCAATCCCTTGGTCCACCTATCAATCCATCTGAGTTGGCAATCAACACCCTTCCTTCCCCTAAATATATCAGCATGCACATCAGGAACCACAGGTCAATAAGTTTGTGGGGATTTTTAGGTAAAACAAACGTAATTTGACTTTTGACTCTGAAGTGCACTGTTCAATCAGTGTGGATAAACTTGTGTACCCATGGCCAAACCTCTCTCAAGATACACAACATTCTATCACCTTAAAAATTTATCTGTCCCCTTTCAGTCAATCCAGTCCCACTCCCAGTTCATCCCCAATTCCAACCCCTAAGCAACAATGTTTATTTATTTTTCCACCATAGTCACAAACCATCTTTGCTATCTACATCTTAATGTTTCTGGAACCTCTCAGACCTCAGAGGGAAGATAGGGGAGTGTGGGGTTAAAGGGGAGAGATCAACCAAAGGACTTATGGGCATGCATATAAGCCTAACCAGTGGCCATGGACAACAGCAGGGTGGGAGCATATGTGGGGAGGGGTTTGGGATGGGAATGGGGAGATGAGGACAATTTTAGTGATACCATAATCAATCAATAAAAAAAAATTCCTGGAACCTCAATAAGTAAAAATGATCTAAGATTCTTTCAACTTTTGTGAGGTACAGAGAATGAACTTACTATTCTTTAAAAATAAAAACACCTGCCAAAACTGGTAAAAAATCAATAAAATATATTTTATTATTTTTTAAATTTAAATATATTTTATTGATTTTTTTACAGAGAGGAGGAGAGAGGGATAGAGAGTTAGAAACATCGATGAGAGAGAATTACCGATAGGCTGCCTCTTGCACACCCCCTACCAGGGATGTGCCCGCAACCAGTGTACATGCCCTTGGCTGGAATCGAACCTGGGATCTTTCAGACCACGGACCGACCCTCTCTACCAGTGAGCCAAACCGGTTACGGCAATAAAATATATTTTTTTAAAAAATAAAATAAAATAAATAAATAAAAACACCAAATCATCAATGTGCTCCTCTATAATAAGAAAGCAGAGTGCAAATTTTAAATAATTAGCTCTCGCTAAGCCCCTGAGTACAAGATGACATTTTTTTTTTTTTATTGTAAGCAGGGAAAATTCAACTTGTTGAGGTTCTTATGGGGCACTTCAACACACAAATGATTGACCATACATCTTTTTAGAGAACACATGGCTCTTTGAATCTTTTGAATCAGAAATTTAACACCTACCCCCCCCCAAAAAAAAAAATTTAGTAATTGATATGAGTCCCAATTTTTTCAGGCAAAAATTACCAATGGGTACAAAAATGAGTGCAAGTTTGAGGAGTGAGGGGATATTTACATAGGGTTAAAGTATATCCCCACAAGGTACTTATTAATTACACAAGGATATAGAGCAACTAGATAGTGAAGAAAGCAGGCAGACAGCACCTTCACTAAGGAGGAACGTTGACATCACCAGTGATTTAGACAAACCCACACTATGAGCTCTCTGATAGGATACACAGAAAGGCACATCACCACTTCTGTGGAATTTGTGACAAAAATACACAATCTGAATCTAAGCATAAGGAAATATCAGAAGAACCAAACTGAGAGGCATTTATAAAATAACTGATGCAAGTTGGCAGCAGAGTAGGTAGAAGTTATATTCACCTCCTCCCGAGACCAAACTGGAATTACAACTAAAATAAAGACCACTCAACCTGACTAACCAACTGAAGACTAGAGGAAGAGAAGTCTTATAACCAAGGATTTATAGGAGAAGCCATATCCAGACTGGTAGGAAGGGCAGGGATGCAAAAGAAAGAGCTGCCCCCACACCGACTTGCTATGGCTGAGAATCTAGAGAGATATCCCAGCTGCAATGGTCTCGACCCCACAGTGGGCTCCCCAGCCCAGAGCACCAGAACGAGGAAGAGGAGCCCACATAACATGTGGCTGTGAGAATCAATGGGGATTCTGTCCACCAGAGACAGATGGGAGTCAGCTAGAAGCCCAGGTGCTATGTTAAAGGGCTAGCACACAAATTCTCATTCACAGACATTCACCGCGGCCTCAGTTGAGGGGGGATGGCTCTGAGCAAACTAGAGTCATGTGAGAAAAGACTGGGTTGTGAAGCTCTCAGGAAAGAGTTGAAGGGACCCTGTTGTACTGAGTTGTACTGAGTCCCTCTCCCACACTGCCCACAGATGTCATCTTTCTTCCATATGCACTAAGGAAGAGGGGGAGTGGGAATGCAATCGTCACACCCTCCCCACTCCCTGCCACCCCAGCCTGAGGAGTGAACTCACACCCTGTGGAGGAGTCAGTGCCTGAGTCCCTGGTGTAAAGGTTTGGACAGACTCCCGAGAGAGAGGGTGTTTCAGAGACTGAGTTGTGTGGCTCAGGACTATTCCTCTGACTTAACACAAGCCTGACCAGCACCACACACACACACACACACACACACACTTTGGAGCTCCACTAGTCCCACCCTCTGGACTCCGTGTGGGCATGACCTGTTGAGCTAGGGCTGCTGAGGAGGTCTCGGCCAGAATCAGAGACTCACTGAGTTGTTTGTCTCTAGGGAGGGAACCATTCTTCCCTTACTCCTGACTGATGAGACCATTCCTATGCAAAGCCCTCTATTCACATGAGAGACATAGAAGATCTGCCCAATACACATAAACAAATACAGAGAGGCAGCCAAGATGAGAAGACAAAGAAAAATGCCCCAAATAAAAAAAAAAAAATCCCCAGAAAAATAACTAAAAGAAATGTAGGTAAGCAATATACCAGATACAGAGTTAAAAAAAAAAAATAGTAACAAGGATGAGAAAAAACATAGGGAAAAATGAATAAATGCAGTTAGTACTTAAGTAGACAATAACCATAAAAAAGGACATAGAACCCATAAAAAAGAACCACTCAGAAATGAAGAATACAATATGTGAAATAAAGAATACACTTAAAAAAATCAACAGTGAGTTAGATAAAGCAGAAGATTGAATCAGTGATGTGGAAGACAAGGTAGTAAAAAATACCCAATAAGAGCAGAAAAAAAAAAAGAAAGAAAAAAAAATCTTTTCTAAATGAGAATAGTTTAAGAGCATTTGGGATAACATGAAGCATAGCAACATTTGCTTCATATGGGCACCTGAAGGAGAAGAGAGTGAGCAAGGAATTGAGAACCTGTGCTTTCAATGTCATATCTAAAAATCCATTGCCAGATTCCCAGAAGTGGAATTGCTGAGACAGGAGTCAGTTTTATTTTTAAATTTTTTAGGAAACTCCATTCTGTTTTCCACAGTGGCTGCAACCAGACTTCATTCTCACCAGCGGTGTACTTGGTTTCTCTTTTCTAGACCTCCTCACCAGCACTTGCTGTTTGTTGGTTTATTAATGGCAGCCATTTTGGCAGGTGTGAGGTTTTAATTTGCATCTCTCTGATGATTCATGACCTTGAGCATTTTTTCATGTCTATTGTCCGTCTGTATGTCTTCTTTGGAGAAACATCTACTTCGCCCATTTTGTCTTCCTAGTGTGGAGTTGCATAAGTTTCTATATATTTGGAAATTAACCCTTTATGAGATGTTCTTCCATGCAGTGGGTTCCATTTGTCTTTTTCTTTTTTAAAGCTCTTCTTTAATTTTGATATTTTTAAAACGTATTTTATTGATTTTTTTACAGAGAGGAAAGGAGAGGGATAGAGAGTTAGAAACATCGATGAGAGAGAATCATCAATCAGCTGCCTCTTGCACACCCCCTACTGGGGATGTGCCTGCAACCCAGATACCTGCCCTTGACCGGAATCGAACCCAGGACCTTTAACGCTGCTCTCTCCACTGAGCCAAACCAGTTTCGGCTCCATTTGTCATTTTGTTGAAGGTTTCTTTTGCTGTGCAGAAGCTTGTTAGCTTGATGGAGTCCCACTTGTTTATCTTTTTCTTTGTGTCCCTTGTCCTTAGGAGATTATCGGCAAAAATATTGCTATAAGAGATATCTGAGATTTGTGGATATTGTACAAACCTTGCATCCCCAGAATAAATCCCACTTGATTAAGGTATATGATTTTTTTAAATGCATTGCCAGTATATGATTTGCTAATATTTTGTTGAGAATTTTAGCATTTATATTCATTAAGGATATTGGTCTATAATTTTCTTTCTTTGCTGTGTCTTTATCTGGTTTGGGTATTAAAATAATGTTGGCCTCATTAAAAAAGCTTGGAAGTCTTCCCTTCTCTTGAATTTTTTTGGAATAGTATGAGGATGATAGATGTTAGTTCTTCTTTGAATGTTTGGAAAAATTGGCCTGTGAGGCCACCTGGTCCAGAACTTTTGTTAGTAGGGATTTTTTATTATTACTGCTTCTATATCAGTAGTTGTTATTGGTCTATTCAGGTGTTCTGCTTCTTCCCAATTCAGTTTTGGAAGACTGTATGTTTGGAGGAATTTGTCATTCTACTCAGGTTGTCTCTTTTTGTTGTTGTTAATCCTCACCAGAGGATATATTTCCATTGATTTTCAGAGACAGCCGAAGGAGGGGGCAAGACAGGGAAAGAGAAAGAGAGGAACATCAGTGTGAGAGAGACATATCGATTGGTTGCCTCCTGCAGGTACCACAGCCAGGGCCTGGGATCTAGCCTGCAACCAAGGTACCTGCCGTTGGCCAGATAGAACCTGGGAACCTTCTGTCTGAGGCCTGACGGTCTATCACAGAAACCAAACTGGCTAGGGCCTCGGTTGTCTATGTTGTTGGCATATTGTTGTTCATAATATTTTCTTACAATCATTTGTATTTCTGGGATGTCTGTTGTTACTTCTCCTCTTTCCCCTCTGATGACATTTATTGGGGTCCACTCTCATAGTTTCTTGATGTGTAAGGTTAAAGGTTCATCAATCTTGTTAATCCTTTCAAAGAATCAGTTTTTGGTTTCATTGATTTTTTTTAAACAAAGATAAGTATATTCTTCTTTATATATATATATATATATATATATATATATATATATATTTCATTGATTTTTTACAGAGAGGAAGAGAAAGGGATAAGAGAAATATCGATGAGAGAGAATCATCCATCAGCTGTCTCTTGCACACCCCCTACTGGGGATGTGCCTGCAACCAAGGTACATGCCCTTGACCGGAATCGAACCTGGGACCTTTCAGTCCGCAGGCCCACACTCTATCCAGCTGAGCCAAACTGGTTTCATTGATCTTTTGTATTTTTTGTTGTTTCTATGTCATTTATTTCTGCTCTGATCTTTATTACTTCCTTCTTTCTATTTACTCTGGGCTTTTCCTAATGTTCTTTTCCCAGTTCTTTTATTTTTATTTTTTATTTTTAATATTTTATTGATTTTTTAGAGAGGAAGAGAGAAGGATAGAGAGTTAGAAACATCGATGAGAAAGAATCATCGATCAGCTACCTCTTGCACACCCCCTACTGGGGATGTGCCCTCAACCAAGGCACATGCCCTTGACCAGAATCGAACCCGGGACCCTTCAGTCCGCAGGCCGACGCTCTATCCACTGAGCCAAACCGGTCCCGGCTTTTCCCAGTTCTTTTAGGTGTAGAGATTATTCTTGCTTCTTTTTTTTTCTTTTTTTAAAATATATATTTTATTGATTTCTTACAGAGAGGAAGGGAGAGAGACAGAGAGTTAGAAACATCGATGAGAGAGAGTCATCGATCAGCTGCCTCTTGCACACCTCCTACTGGGGATATGCCCGCAACCAAGGTACATGCCCTTAACCGGAATCGAACCCGGGACCCTTCAGTCCTTAAGCCGACGCTCTATCCATTGAGCCAAACCGGTTTTGGCTATTCTTGCTTCTTGAGGTAAGCCTGATAAGCTGTGATCTTCCCTCTCAGGACTGCTTTCACTGTGTCCAAGAGATTTGGGATGGTTGTGTGTTCATTTTCACTTGTTTCCTGCTAATTTTGGATCTCTTCCTTGATGTCCTTGTTAATTCATTGTTTAATAACATGCTATTTAGCCTTCATATGTTTGAATTATTATTATTATTATTATTATTATTATGTCATGATTTATTTCTAGTTTCATGCTGTTCTGGTCAGAGAAGATACTTGATATGATTTTAATCTTCTTAATTTATTGAGACTTCTTTTGTGTCCTAACATGTCTTTTTTTGAGAACGTTCCATGTGCACTTGAGAAGAATGTATATTCTGCTTCTTTGAAATAAAATGTTTTGTAGATATCAATTAAATCCATCTGGTCTAGTGTGTCATTTAAGTCGTTGTTTCCTTGTGGATATTTTGTCTGGAAATATTTTGTTGACTGTGTTGTGTTAAAGTTCCCTACTATGACTGTATTGCTATTGATCTCTCCCTTAAAGTCCACCAGAATTTTTTTCATATATCTAGGTGCTCCTACATTAGGTGCATATATGCTTAGCAGGATTATATCTTCTTGCTGGATCAATTCTTTTATTATTATGTAGTGACCTTTTTGTCTCTTGTTATGCCCATTTTGAAGTCTGTTTTATCAGGTATGAGTATCGCTAGCCAGTACAGGAAAGCCAAGCGCAGTTGCTATTTAGTTTTTGCAAAGGCCCTCCTAGCCTCCATCATCTGGTAGTATACTGCCACCCGATGTCCTTTCCACAGACTGACACCAAACATATTCCCAGAAATGTAAATTCAAAAATTATTGAAAAAAAATGTGGTTGAAGTTGAGCCATTCCATTATGATTGAAAAATATTAGAAACAAATCTATAAATACGCATATATGCTTATGTATATAAAAATACCTCTGGCGAATACAAACCAGCTGGTAATAGATACCTAGGAAGGGAAACTGGGAGGCTGAAAGACTATCTAGATTTAGTAGTCCCCCACTTCCCAATTTCAATTATCCAGTTAATTAAGTATGAAAATATTAATGGAAAATTCAAAAAAAAATAAACAATTCATAAATCCCTGCTGGCATGGCTCAGTGATTGAGAGTCAACCTATGAAGCAGGATTCCCAGTCAGGGCACAAGCCTGGGTTGTGGGCTCAATCCCCAGTGGAATCTATCTCTCATCATTGATGTTTCTATTTACCTCTCTCTCCCCCTTCCTCTCTGAAATGAATATAAATATATATTTTTAAATGAAAAGGGAATCTTATAGGAGAACATATTTGCCAATGATATACCTGATAAGGGGTTAATTTTAATATATAAAGAACTCGTATAACTCAACAAGAGAGAAAAATCCAATTAAAAAATGGGCAAAGAACTTGAATAGACACGTCTCCAAAGAGGACATACAGATGGTCAATAGACATATGAAAAAATGTTCAACATCACTAATCATCAGAGAGATGGAAATTAAAATGACAATGAGAAACCAAGATGGCAGTATAGGTAAACACCTGAACTGCTGCCTTGCACAACAACTTCAAAACTACAACTAAAAGACAAAACAGACATCATCCAGAACCAAAGGTAGGCTGGCTGAGTGAAAATTCTACAACCACAAGGAAAGAGAAAAGCACACTAAACTCAGAGGAGCTGCAGAAGAAGTAAAGGCAGTGTGTTGCAAATAGGCCTTTAACCCTTTAATATCTAGTGTACTCTGGTTAGCGTCCCCACATACAGTCACTGTGAAAAACAGTATGCAGTTTCCTCAAAAATAAAAAATGGAGCTACCATTTGACCCAGTGACCTAATTTCTGGAAATATATGCTAAGAGTCCTGAAATACCAATCAGAAAAAAATACATGCACCACTATGTTCATAGCAGCATTGTTTACAATAGCTAACATTTGAAAACATCCCAAGTGCCCATCAGTAAATAGAGGATTTAAAAAAATGCGGTATGTATGGGAGGGGGGAGTTAAAATATGTACACAGATAATAATTCAATAAAAAAAAATTTTAAAAAAATAAAATAAAATAAAATAAAAAATAAAAAAATGTGGTACATTTACACGGTAGAATACCATGTGGCCATAAAAAGAAGGATCTTTCTTTTACCCTTTGCAACAGCATGATGGACCTGGAGATTACTATGTTAAGCAAAATAAGCCAGTCAGAGAAAGACAAATATCACATTATCTCAATTATATGTAGAACCTAATGATCAAAATAAACTGATAAACAAATTAGGTCCAGAGTCATGGATCCCTGAGTGCCCATCAGAAGATGAAGGGGTAAAAAAGCTGTGGTACATTTTCAGAATACTATGTGACTATAAAAAATAAGAATCTTTTACTCTTTAAGACAACATGGATGAATCTGGAGATTAATATGCTAAATGAAATAAGCCAGAGAAAGGCAAATGCCAAATGATCTCAGTAATATATAAAATCTAATTATTTATCTAAAATAAACTGATTAACAGAATAGGTCCAGAGGCATGGATACATGGAACAGACTGACAGATCTCAGAGACAAGGGGGCAGGGGGTATGCAAGAAGAGATTAACCAAAGAACTTATATATCTACTAGTGACCAATTCGTGCACATTGAAAGAAAATTAATTAGAAGATTCATGTGGTAATTATGCTACTACAAATCATTAAATGTCAAAATAGTACATATAATATAGTATTATAAAGTTAAAACACACTTGCAATTGGCATCAGTGAGAGCTTTATATGTATAGTACATGTACAAGTCAACATTTATTTTTAAACTAGAGGCCCAGTGCATGAAATCTGTGCATGGGTAGGTCCCTAGGCTTGGCCAGCAATCAGAGCTGATCGGAGTCTTACGTCTGCTGGCCAGGGCCTCCTTCCCTGGCTGCCATCTGCCAGCTGGGGCCTTCCTGGTGGTCAGTGCATGTCATAGCAAGCAATCAAACTCCCAGTCTCCCGGTCAATCTCCCAAGGGAGATTTGCATAGATAGATAGATAAATAGATAGATAGATAGATAGATAGATAGCCAGTGCATATTATATGTACTGGCAGGTGGTTCAGTCAGTCATATGGTCATACAGCTGGTCACTTAGCTTTTATAGTATATATAGATATGCATAGCCCATAAACACAGACAATAGTGTGATGAAGGCCTGGGTTGGGGTGGGGGCTGAGTGGATGGGGGCAAAGTGGAGGAAAATGGGGAACATTTTTAATTCTGTCAACAATAAATAAATATATATGTATATATTTTTGAACATTGGCTATTGTAAGAGACAAAAAAGGACACTACATAATGATAAAGGAAACAATAAGAGTATATAACCCTTATAAACATTTATGCACCCAACTTAAGAGCACCAAAATATATAAAGCAAATCTTGATGGACAAAAGTGGAGTGATTGAAAGTAATACAGTCACAGTAGAGGATTTTAACACTTCATTGACATAGTTAGATTATTTCACTTAGCACAATACTCTCCAGATCCCCATCTGTCTCAAAAGGTAATTTTTTCTTTTTTCTTTTTTGTTATAGCTGAGTTGTATTCCATTGTGTAAATGGAAGCAATCCAGTCAGAGAAAGACAAGTACCATATGATCTCACTTATATGTGAAATATAATGAACAAAATTAACTAATAAACAAAATGGAAATAGATTCATAGACACAAAGAAAGGGCTGGGTGAGAAAGATGAAGAGATTAAGCAAAAGAAAAAAGTAACTAATAGACACCAACAACAGTATGGTAATTATGAGAGGGGAAAGGAGGTGACGGGGGAGGAGAGTAGAAGATAGTATAGGGGGATAAATGATGATGGAAGGAGACTTGACTTGGGTGGTGAAAACAATATAATATACAGATGATGCATTATAAAACTGTAAACCTAAAGCCTATATAATTTTATTAACCTATGCCATCCCAGTGAATTCAACAAAAATTAAAAATATATAGTAAAAAAAATAAAGAAGACGTGTCAGCAGCTGAAATGACACCAGATGTTAGACCTGTGGGGTCTGACCGGGCCTGGTTCAGCAACCTTGGTACTTGGTACTTGAGTTCTGGCTAGGAAGTAATTCAGAGCCAAGGCTCAAACTATAATAGAACATCTATTTATAAAATCACAGAGACAGAAGAAGTAATTTGTAGAAGAAGTTGAAAGGGTTAAAGAGAATGAAATGGGGCAAAGAAAAACTTATTGTGCTTAGCGGATATGTTGCAGAAAGCTTGCAGCCTTGAGCACAGCATAGCTCAGATAACCAGAAGACACCTGGCATGGGAGGAACCAAGGACAAACCAGACCCTTACGTCAGCAGAGCGGCTTGCAGCCAGCAAAAATTAATAAAAACCTATCTCTCCCTGCTCTCTTCATTGATGCCTTTCTCATTCTCAAACCACCTGCGCCCAGGTGGTCAGAATAAAATCTTTTTTTATACATTATGGCCTCATATCATACGTATGTGACCTTGGCCCGCTCCAAACCTTTGAAAAATAGGCTGAGGAAACAAGTTTATAGAGGCAATGGTAACATGCCTGGGCTTGCAGGAGAAGGGGAAGGGAAAGGCTCAGGGTTCTCTTGAGAGCTCTGGGTCCTTTGTCCTAAGGGTTTTAAGGGTAGAAATCTTAGGCGAGGTCTCAGGAGAAGATCTCAATGGAATACTCAGCAGCTTTCCTTTCAGGTTCTAGGTTTCCACTGATTGATTGGTCTGTGCCAGGGCAGGGGATTATTGTCTAATGCTGCTGGTTTTATTGCTTTCCTGGCCTGGATCTGAAATACAAATGAAGTTTGGAACCTCTGATATTTACACTATTTCATGTAACAGAGAGATTTGTAGCTCTCCTCCTAGATTGGTGAGAGTTGATGACAAATCTGATCAGGTATCTGCACAAAATAGTGGGCTCCCTCCACTCTATCCTTACTTACATTGGGTAAACTGGGGCAACTCTACCTCTTCTACAACGTTCTCACTCCCAAAAACAGGCTAGTGACTCCTTCCTGCTGTCAGAGCACTTGCATACATTTTCTGGAGCATTTCCAGGGTAGGTGCCAATTGGATTGCATCACCTTCTACTTGGAAGACTGACTTGCTGCTTCTAGCTGACTAATAAAACCTGGAGAAGCACCATAATCAATCCATCCATCTTTCAACATATTTACTGAGTATTGTCTTAGTTTGGGTTTTTCCAAAGACATTCTGAGACAAGAGCTTCAATGCCAGTAGTGTTTTGGAGAGAGGGCCCACAAAGAAAGGAAAGCCATCACAGGGGTTGGGCATTTTTGAGCTCCTTAGGGCAACCAAGTCTCAGTCCTGCTCCTATGAGGTATGGAAGGCTGAGGCATTCATCCCCAATTAGGTACGGGTTGAACTTCTAGGCTGTGCCTGCTGCCAGGGCTGCCCAAGAAAGTTCTAAGGAAAGCCCTAACCTGGAGAGCTAAGAGTTATGTGAGGTGGCAGCATTTATGGGAATTCTTCACCACCCCTGGGAGCTGAAGTCAGAAGTGGGCCAAGGGCATATGGGCACCTACAATGCATCGACCAAGTGCTAGGTACTGGGCATGCAACAACTGTCAGGACTAACCACTTCCTTGTTTTCACGGAGCTTATCTTTCAGTAGTGGAATAAAGCATATAAAAATACACAAATCAACAAATAATGTAGCGAAAGCTGTGATAAGAGCATGAAGGAAATAGCAAATACGGTGAAACTATATAGGACTGGGGAGGCCACTTTAGATAAAATGGTTTGAAAAGGAGATATTTGAGCTCAGTCTTAAAAAATGAGAAAGAGCACAGCTGGCATGGCTCAGTGGTTGAGTGTCAACCTATGAACCAGGAGATCACAGTCCGATTCCCAGTCAAAGCACATGACCAGGTTGCCGGCTCAGTCCCCAGTGTGGACATGCATGAGGTGGTTGATTAATGATTATCTGTCGTCATTGATATCTCTCTCTCTCTCTCTCTCTCTCTCTCTCTTTCTCTCTCCCTTCCTCTCTGAAATCTATATATATATATATTTATAAATGAGAAAGAATATATGTCTCAGTCCATTTGAGCTGCTATAATAAAAAATACCATAGACTGGGTGGCTTATAAATAACAAATATTTGTTTCTTACAGTCTTGGAGGCTAGGAAGTTTAAGATCAAGGTGCCAGCAGATTCAGTAAGAGCTATCTTTCTCAGAGCCATGTCATCTCACTGCACCCTCATATGGCAGAAAGGGCAGGAGATCGCTCTACATCCTCTTTGATCAGGACATTAACTCAATTCATCTTCCAGAGGCTTGACCCACCTTGCCTGGTAGGATTTCAATGTATGAATTTTGGGGGACTCAAATATTCCGACCATAGCAATTCACTAAGGAAAGACCTGGGGGAAGAGCTTTCCAAACATAAACAGCACAAGCAAAAGCCTGTATCAACCAAAGTAAAAGATTCTAGAAACTCTAACAGTGAAATATGGCCTGAGATGTGTCCAGGAGACAGAAGCAGGGCCGTCACAATGCCATTGAACAGGCATTTCAAAATATTAGAATAAATATAAGTTAAAACTGTATATGAGATAGAATTTTTGTGACTCTACTAGTAAAAATGTAGGAAACGCATATATATATATATATATATATATATATATATATTACTGTGATAGTGTCAAACGAGGAAGCTGGATCAGAAGCTGAATCCGACGGGAAGAGCAGCTCTTGGGCTTGGGACGATGGGGGGGAGAGGGGGGGTTAGCGCCCCAAAGAGTCCGAGACCTCAGTTTGGTGGGGACACCATCCAGGCTCAGGGCTGCAAAGAACCTTCACATCAACCCACGTGGGAAAGACCACTGCGCCTGCGCGGCGGGGCCCGCGATGCCCCCCGCCTCTGCTCCGCGCATGCGCACGTGTCCCGCTACGCCCCGCCCAGCAGGAACGTGGCGTGAAAGTGGGCGGGGCCCGGGCCCGGCGGGTTCGCAGCAGCTCGTGTGTGGAAGGCGAGGTGACGCCGGCCGGCGGGGTGGGAAGGCTGAGGCACCCTCTGTCACCCCTCCGCCCCCTCCCCGGGAACGTCACCTCCCTTTGCGGGTGGGGCAGAGGGGCCCTTGCAGGGTAAGCGGGGACCGGGGGCGGGGGCGGGCCGGCGGGGCTGCGGGCAGCTGGCAGCACATGGGCCTCCGGGCGGGCGCGCCGGTGCGCTGCGCCCTGGAGCGGGGGCGGAGGGGTGGAGGACCGGGGGTCTCCGGGGTGCAGAGCCTCCAGCCTGCCACTCGGGTCATCTAGCGGCAGCGCCTGGGGGTGGCCTGGGAGTCCCTTGCGCACTGGTCGTCCCTCCTGCTGCCCTCCCGCCCCAGCTCCCGCAGTTCTCCCTGGACTCTGTACTTCAGGGACCCCTGAGTGGCGCAGTCAGTTCTGGCAACCCTGCTGCATGCATTCATTCATTCATTCTGCCAGCCAGCCAACCAGCGTTTGCCGTCCCTCCTCCCAGCCCTGTGCAGGTGCAGCACCCTTATGGGCTTCTGGTCATGGATACAGCACATGGAAAGCTATTTGTTTCATGGGTAGACACATTTAAATTAGGGGAAGGACAGGCAGGCCCCTGCCCTCCTGGGCCTCACAGCCCAGTTGGGAAACCCAGGGAACCCGTGAGATTATGCCATTCATACAGTACTGAGGGTGTGAGGACAATGGCCTCTGACCAGATGATCTTATGAGGTGGTAAGAGTGGTTCTGCCTGAGCTGACCCGTGAGCCTAGAGCTAGCGCTCCAGGCTGTGGGAGGAAGAGGCCCAGAGGTGGACGGAGCTGGACACCGGGCTGGACTCTGCTTAGTGGACAGCAGTGAGCAGCCAGGAGAGTGCGGACGAGGAGGGAGAGAGATGGGCAGGGGACCTTGGAAGGACGGGTGATTTTTAGATTAAGTGCAGCTAGGAGCCACAGAATGGTTTTAAGGGTTGTAGAAAAGCCAGAATAGCTCTGTAGATTATTGTGGACACAGCCCTGCATTCCAGGTGTCCGCCCAGAGGAACCAGTCACCCGGAAGTAACCTAAGCAGGAGAGTGCCCTCCAGGCACCCACACACCTCCCCCCTCTGGACGCCTCCTGTTGGCGTTACCATGGCATGAACAAGGTTCATGAAAAAGTCCAGCAAGCATAGTGATACAAGTCCAGAAATTGGTTTTTGCTCTCCCCCACTTCTGCCCTCAGAAGTGTCATTTGGCTAATATGGTGTGTGTCCATCTCCCTCCTTGAGCCTTGCGTGAAGAACCAGAGGCGTGGACAGTCCAGGAAAGAGATCTGGAAGTGCCTCCCTCCCACTATGTCCTTTGAAAAGGAAACAACAGGTGGTATTGACAGGGCTGATTCATATACAGGGTTTTTTGGTGGGGGTTTTTGTGTGGGTTTTTTTTTTGTTTGTTTGTTTGTTTGTTTTTGTTTGTTTTTTTTTGCAGAAAAGGGGAGACAGATCCCTTTAAATCTACCAGGAGAATAAGTAGTGGTTTGCTAACATATTCTGATTTTGGATACGTTTTCAGTATATGTGGCAGTCATTTGTGCACATGGCTGTTTTGTGTACTTTTACTGAAAACCTTGAAGGGGCAGGCCAACAGATTAGGTGGCCACCATCCAAATCAGAGACCTTGTATTTCTGAGAGCCCATCTGCTGTCCCCAGACACCAAGCCAGGCCTGGGGCAGGCACCTCTGCTCCACACCCAGGTTCTGACCCAGCCTGCCCTGACAGGGTGGCCCCCGGCAGGAGCCAGCTGGGCGCAAGGTTCGCTCAGTGAACACTTTCTGTTTGCTTTTGTGCACCTTACCCCATCGGCCAGCCTACTCCGTGTTCCTTACCTTCTAAACTCTCCTTCACAGAACAAAGCTAACGTTGAATTACTTTCCTCCGTGTACCTCTGGGGAGGCCTGATCAACACGTTTGCACTGCAGTACTAGCGGTAGCCATGGAAATGCAATTTGTCTCTCCTGCAGGTGTCTCAGCTCTGGACAAATACCTTAGCCCAGGGGAATGAAATTGGCTTTTGGGTTTGGCCTCAGGGGCTTGCAGGTGCCTATGGGCCAGGCTGTTCTTGGTGCTTTGTTCCTACTACATTCTATCTGGACTCTTTGAGTAACCCTGCCTTCCCCAGCCCCTGGTACTATTCTTTCTGTCAGTATGAATTTGACTACTCTAGGTACCTTATATAAGTGGAATATTTATGTTTGTGTGACTGGCTTGTTTTACTTAGCATAGTGTCTAAAGGGTTCATCCATGTTATAGCACATGTCAGAGTTTCCTCCCTTTTTAAGGCTGAATAATATTCTATTGCATAGCCAAAGCCGGTTTGGCTCAGTGGTAGAGCGTCGGTCTGCAGACCCGGGAAGGGTCCCGGGTTCGATTCCGGTCAAGGGCATGTACATTGGTTGCGGGTGCATCCCCGGTAGGGGGTGTGCAAGAGGCAGCTGGTCCATGTTTCTCTCTCATCGACGTTTCTAGCTCTCTATCCCTCTTTCCTCCTCTCTGTAAAAAAATCAATAAAATATATTTTTTTAAAAATATTCTATTGCATAAATATACCACATTTTCTTTATCCATTCATCTATGGGTGGCCATTGGGCTGTTTCTACCTCTTGGCTACTGTGAACAATGCTGCAGTGAACATGGCTGTGCAATAATCTCAAGACCCTGTTTTCAGTTCTTTTGGTTATAGTGCCAGAAAGAAGATTATTGTATCATATAGTAATTCTGTTTTCAATTTTTTTTAGGAGCCTCCATACTGTTTTTCTTAGTGGTTGCAACATTTAAATTTCCCCAAGGTTTCCAATTTTTCCACGTTGTTCCCAACATTTGTTATTTTCTGCTGTGTGTGTGTGGGGGGGGGGGGGGGTTATAATGGCTATCCTAATTTGTGTGAGGTAATATTGTAGTTTTGTGTATTTCTAGTAAATAGTGATGTTGAGCATCTTTTCATATACTTATTGGCTGTTTGTATGTTTGTATGTTTCCTTCAGAGAGGTGTTTATTTAGGCCCTCTTTTGAATGGGGTGATTTGTTTTTTGTTGTTAAATTTTAGGAGTTCTCTATATATTACAGATCTTAATCCTTTATCAGATATTTTCTCTCATTCTGTAGGTTGCATTTTTTTCTCCGTTTTTGGTGTCTTTTGATGCTTAAAGGTTTTTAATTGTGATGTAGTCACACTTGTCTATTTTTGCTTTTATTGTCTGTGTTTTGGTTTTTATCTACGAAATCATTGTCAAATTTAATATCATGAAACTTTTTTCTGATTTCTTTTAGTTTTATAGTTTTAGGTTTTACATTTAAGTCATTCATTTTGAGTTAATTTCTCTCTATGATGTAAGGCAAGCATGTCAACCTCACAGGCCACAAGGTTGACATGCTTGATGGAAGGTAAAGAGCCAACTTCATTTTTTTTTCCTGTGTGGATATCTAGTTTTCCCATTATCATTTATTAAAGAGACTATCTTCTGCCCAGTGAATAGTCTTGGTACCCTTGTCAGAGATAATTTAACCATATACATTAGGCTTTATTTCCGGGCTCTTATTCTATCCCATTGGTCTATATATCTGTCCTTATATATACCACTACTACCACTACTATAGCTTCCTAGTGTGTTTTGAAATCAGGAAGTATGAGGCCTCGAACTTTGTGGGTTTTTATAATTGTTGAGAGTATTACAGATGTTCCCCATTTCCCCCCCTTTGCCCTCCTCCACCCGGCTCCCCCTCCAAACCCAAGCCAGATTGTCTATCTATTGGGAAGATTATGAGAAGGTTGTTGTAATTCCTTATTAAATGTTTGTTAGAATCAGAAGGGAAGCCATCTAGTCCAGGGCATTACTTTGTTAGGAAGTTTTTGATGTTGATTCAATGTTTTTACTAGTTATAGGTCTCTTTATTTTTATTTTATTTTTATTTTTTAAGTATATTTTATTGATTTTTTACAGAGAGGAAGAGAAAGTTAGAGGGAATCTTTGATCAGCTGCCTCTTGCACATCTCCTACTGGGGATGTGCCCACAACCAAGGTACATGTCCTTGACCTGAATCGAACCCGGGACCTTTCAGTCCGCAGGCCAACGCTCTATCCACTGAGCCAAACCGGTTTTGGCTATAGGTCTCTTTAGACTTTCATTTCTTCATAATTTGTCTTGGCAGCTTGTGTGTTTCTAGGAACTTGTCCAGTTCATCCAGGTTATCTAACTTATTGGCATCCACAATGGACACAAGACACTGGGGGGGAGAGGGGGGGGGCGCAGGGACAGGGGCTAGGGGATGCTGGGGAAGAGGCTGGGGAAGGTCTATAGGGGGGGGAATGAGATATAGGTACTACTATATGTAATACTTTAAACAATAAAATAAAATTTAAAAAAATAATTTATTGGCATCCAGTTGTTCATAGTACTCTCTTATTACCATTTTTATTCTATAAAATCAGTAGTAGTGACTTTTTTTACTCCTGATTTTAGTTATTTGAATCTTCTCTCCTTATTTCTTAGTCAATCTAACTAAAATTTTGTGTTATTTTGGTCTTTGTAAGGAACCAACTCTTGGGTCCAAGGATTTATCTATGTTTTTTCCCACCCCTATTTTATTTATCCTGCTCTGATTTATGTTTTCCTCCTTCTAGCTTTGTGTTTAGTTTGTTCTTTATCTAGTTCCCTAAGGTGCAAAGTTAGATTGTTGGTTTGAGATCTTTCTTCGCTCTTAATATAAGCAATTACAGCTATAAATTTCCCTATTGGCACTGTATCTCATAAGATTTGGTATATTGTGTTTTCATTTTCACTTATCACATGATAGTTTCTAAATTCTCTTCTGATTTCTTCTTTGACCCATTTGTTCTTTAAGAATGTGCTATTTAATTTCCACGTATTTAGGAATTTTCTAGTTTTTCTTCTGCTTTTGATTTCTAGTTGTGATCAGAAAAGATACTTTGTTTAATTTTTATCTTTTTTTTTTAACTTAAAATGTATTTTGTAGCTTAACATATTATTTATCCTGGAGAATGTACTGTGTGTTCTTAAGATTTTTAAAAAATGTGTTCTTTTGTTGGGTAAAGTGCTCTGTATATGTCTGTCAGATCCAATTGGACTATAATTTTGTTCAGCTCCTCTATTTTCTTGTTGATTGCTGATTTTTTTCTGTCCTTTTTTGAACGTGGCACATTGAAGTTTCTGACTATTATTATACAGCTGTTTATTTCTACTTTCAAGTCTATGTTTGCTTCATATATGTAAAAGCTCTGGTGTATATGTTTATAATTGTTTTACTTCTTGTTGAACTGGCCCTTTAATTATTATATAATATTTGTCTTTTATGACAGTTTTTAACTTGAAGTCTATTTTGTCTGATATGGTATAGCCATCACTATTCTCTGACTACTATTTTCATGGAATCTTTTTCCATTTCACTTTTGTATTTTTGTTGTTGTTTTTAAAAAAAAAAAAAAAAAATTCATTTCCCCAGTCTTTTCTTATGCTGTTCTCACTTCAATATGACTGGTCTTTTCTTATGCTATTGAAGTTCTCACTAAGCTCAGTGTTTTGAACAATGCATCTAGTAGATTGCTTGTCTCCATTTTTTTAGCTCTTTTTCTGGAATTTTGTTCTGTTCTTTATTTGGGATGTGTTTCTTTGTCTCCTCATTTTGGCAGCCTCCCTAGGTTTGTTTCTATGTGTGAGGTAGAGCTGCTATGTCTCCCAGGCTTGGTAGAGTGGCCTACCAAGTAATAGGTGTCCTGTAGAGTCTGGTGGCACAGACTCCCCGATCACCCAGTCACCCAATCTGGGCACTTGAGGTACACACACACACACACACACACACACACACCATGATTTATGTACACCCTCCTCTTATAGTTGAACCTTAATTGCTGTTGCCATGTCAATAGGAGGGACTACCTCCAGGCTGATCCTCTGAAAAGAGTGGCTGCACCACTGACCTCCAACCACTGTGGAGAATCAGCTGTGCAGGGGCCCCCTCCACAAAGCAGGTTCTCTGCTGCCCACCTAGTCCACCCCTTGAGTATGTCACTTGTGGAGGTGGTTGGGTGGTGGTACTTAGAAGTGGTCTGACCACTGGGTGTGCTGGCTCTCAGTCCTCCTAGGAGGTGCAGGCCCAGGTCAGCCATCACCAGTGTTTGGATTGTGGCCACCAGGCATGAGCTACAAAGCCATCTGCAGATGGTTGCTACTTGTGTTGGGCTTGGAAGTGCCCAGGCAAGGCCAGGCTGTGAACCAAAGCTGGTTGCTGCTAATGCTGGGTTTGGGGCCAATTAGCAAGTGGTACAGAGCACACTGAGACCAGATGCTGCTTGTTTCAGAGATTTTAGGAAAATCTGAAACATGTGCCAAGATAGAAGCCACTTGTATAGAAGCCACTGGAAATAGCTTGGGTGGGCCTGAAAGTGAGGTATCAGGGAATCACCAGGGCAGGGCAAAGAGTGTAAGCCAGGTTGATGGAGTCTCAGATATGGCACCCACCTGCCTATTCTGTGGGGGAGTGGCTTGTCTAAGGAATAGTGGCCTCTGCCATCACTTCTGTCTGGAGAAAGCGCCCCCCACCCCACCAGCTCTCACCTGATGCCTGACAGTTTTGTTCCTCCTCATATGTCTCTGGTGCCTTTCAAGCTGCTGCCCCAGTACTGGAGCTCACAGGGAGTGAGTCCACGTAAGTCTGTGCATGGGCCTTTTAAGAGGAACTTCCTGGGACTCCAGAAGGTCTCTGTCTCCCTCAGCTCAGTCCCCACTGGTTTTTACAGCCAGAAGTTATGGGGATTTCTCTTCCTGGTACTGGAACCCTTGGTTTAGGGACCTGGAGTTTGATTTCTTCTTACAATTTGTATTTCTATGTTGATATTCTCATTTTGTTGTCATATATTGTTTTCCTAATTTTTTTTTCCTTTGGGTTTTCTTTACCTCTTTCATCATATTTAATGAGCTGTTTTTAAAGTCTGTATCTAATACATCCTATGCCTGTTTTTCCTTAGGGATGGTTTATACCAATTTCTTTAAATGAGCCATGTTTTCCTATGTCTTTGTATGCCTTGTGATTTTTTTTTTCTTTTTGAAAAATTCAGCATTTGAAAAATAGCCAATTTCCCCAGTCTTTGCTCTGTGCCATGAAAGACTAATTAGCAGGATGTGTCTGAGCCATAGAGCTGGGGGGGGGGGCCCACAAAGGTTTAAGCTGTTCTTAGAATTTTTTCTGAGCATGTATCTTCCCTGGGTTTGTGTGTGCGCTATTTTCAGTTCCCCCATATACATGGCTGCTTTTGTTGCTGGCAAAATGGACAGTTACCACAATTTTAAAACAAAAAGAGGCCATCAAGAGTGCTAATGTTGCTAAGGGTGTGAAAGAAACAGTGATCATGGGCAATTAAAGAGGTTAAAAAAAAAACAGTTGTTGATTTGGATAAAAGAAAAGCAGTTAGCCAGTGACAGCATTTCAGAAGCGTGATAAGTGAAAAAGGAAATATGCTGCATGCTGACTTCCTGAAAGACACCCCTAGTGTTAAAAGTGATTCGTTTAAGGCTGATAGGGGGTGGTTGGATAAATTTAAGAAAATAACTGTTGCCGAAATCGGTTTGGCTCAGTGGATAGAGCATCAGCCTGCGGACTGAAAGGTCCCAGGTTCGATTCTGGTCAATGGCATGTACCTTGGTTGCGGGCACATCCCCAGTAGGGGGTGTGCAAAAGGCAGCTGATCGATGATTCTCTCTCATCGATGTTTCTAACTCTCTATCCCTCTTCCTCTCTGTAAAAAATCAATAAAATATATTAAAACATATATATATATATATATATATATATATATATATATATGTAAAAAAGAAAATAACTGTTTATAGATTAAACAGTACTGTATTAGATGTGTATTATATATAAGAAAGGTTAAAACAGAATCACTTGGGGGTCTGGAAAGAATTCATTCAATTTACATTATTTCTAATAGTGGGAAATGTTCCAGTTTCCTATCAAATCGCTTCTCAAACAGCCTTTCGGAATGAATTAAGTTTGAGAACCATGGTTCCACCGAGACAGACTCGAGGTTGGCTTGAAGGCCACTGTAGGCTTGCTTCCTGCACTGATGGCCCTGGCCCCCACTTTTCCCATCCCTAGACACTGCAGTCCCCCGCCTCCAGCACTCTCCTCCATCCCTGTCCCTGGTTCCAGGGCACATTGCCTCCTGCTGCCCTCTGCAGAGCCGGCATTCCTATGTTCTCTGTATCCTGTTCTGAGCACATTACACATCTCTGTCCTGAAACAGCAGCACGAGACAGCTTTCCTGTGAGCAGCTCCACCTTACAGATGAGGAGACCAGCCCCGTGCAAGAGGGTAACTTCCCCACGGTCACACACCGCTGTGGGCAGCCTAAACCCACCTCCTGCCTTCAACCCGGCACTTCCCTGTCCCTTCCCCCTCGGAATTTCCATTCCTTTTTCCATAACTGTCAGAGAGTGGTGGGTTTTGCCTGAGGGCGCGGGAGCCTTGAGGAGGAGGCACCTCACTTCCTGTCCTTGGAAGAGTCAGGTTCCCAGGTGGTGCCTTGCACTATACAGTGGTTCTCACCCTTTCTAATGCCGAGACCCTTTAATACAGTTCTTCATGTTGTGGACCCCCAACCATAAAATTATTTTCGTTGCTGTTTCATAACTGTAATTTTGCTACTGTTATGAATGGTAATGTAAATATCTGTGTTTTCTGATGGTCTTAGGCGACCCTGCTAGCGGTTCTCAACCAGTGGGTCGTCCCTGTTAACCCTTTTGAAAAGTAAATTACTGAATGGGAGAAAAAGTGGAAGAATGGATTGGATACATGTTCCTGTCACCTTGAAAGATTTGGGGACATCATGTATGCATGACTTTTTAAAATAGAATGAGGCAGCCAGCATGCAGGAGGCAGCCAATCAATGACTCCCTCTCATCATTGATGTTTCTCTCTACCTTTCCCTTCCTCTCTGAAATCAATAAAAATGGTTTTTTTAAAAATAAAATAAAATATAATATAATGAGTCCCAAAACTGTTTGTCTGGAACAGCACTTAGAGGGAAGCATGCACAGACTCCAGGTTATCACCTGCAGGATCTACAACCTTGGACAACTCACCTAGCCTTCTGCACCTCAGCTCCTCTTCTGTAAAATAGGGATAACATCTTCCAAAATCATTTTGGGAATCAAGTGGAGCTTCTGATTCACAGGAGAAAACGCAGCCCAGGTTTTGGTTCCATGTTTTGTCCCCGAGCACAGGGATGTCTGACTTGTCCCGGAAGTTCGCAGCCTAACTTGTTTTTCCTGCCTCTCCCGTTGTGCCAGCACAGTCCTCACAGACGAAGAAATGAGAAAAATACCAAACAATGGGAACCTGAAGGTGATGAAGGTGGCGTACCCCCTGGGACTGTTTGTGTGCCTGTTCATCTACATCGCCTACATCAAGTGGCACTGGGTCTTCGCCACCCAGGCCTTCTTCAGCATCACGGAGGCAGCCTCGGGGGCCCACCGGGGCCAGCAGACTCGCGATGCCCCGGGGACGACGGCTCGCGGTCACAAGGTCTTCTATGGCATCATGTTTGACGCGGGAAGCACTGGCACCCGAGTGCATATCTTTCAGCTCACCTGGCAGCCCGGAGGTATCCTGCCCAAGGCAGAAAGCCCTGCTGCGGGCTGCTTTCTCTCCTCTCCCTGCAGAGCTCATGGGATCCACCCCCCTTAAAGGCAGTGGTTTCGCAGGGTATGGGCTAGACTCCCTGCCTTAGACTCACCTGGGAGCTTGTCAGAAATGCAGTGTCCCAGGGATGCTGGCTCAGACTATGGGTTGGGACCTAGGAATCTCTATCTCCCAGGAGTCCCAGAATATTCTTACTTGTACGAGCATCTGGTTGCCAGTTAAGGGCAACTGAGATCCCAGAGGGTGTTTGGAGGCCTGTCCCCTCCCAGCATGCACGGCAGGTCAAGTGGCTGGGAACATGACTTGGGCCAGACGTCCTGTTAGTGAACTAAAGGCAGGAAGTAACCCCAGATTCAGGTCCGTGGAGCTAGGAGGCTAGGACAGTCAGATAATTGGAGAGACTCAGCCAGCCCAACGCAGAGCTGCCAGGGGGCCGTGGCCTCGGCAGTGAGAGTGGAGCTGGAGCCAGAGCCTGTGTGTGAGCTTTGCTTCACTGACTGGCTTCTCCTATAGGGAGACCCCCACCACTGCCCGGCTCCTCGCCCTCTTCCTCCTCCCTTTGACCTCCTTTTCCAGCCCCTCCCTGTGCCCATTGTGGCTCTGAGGATTGCCTCTCCAGCCTCTAGCCAATGTTTCCTGCTGACTGTTCATCAGGTGCACTGGTCAAGGCCTGGGATCTCTCCTCTCTGCTTCTTTGCTCACTTTCAATGCCTTCTGAGTCAATGCCATTTTGTGCATGTAACTGAGCAAGTGATGCAGACACCTTGAGTAGCCCTCCAAAGCCATCATGGTGTATTTTATTTACTTTTCCTATGCTTTGTTTCTAAACTTGTTGCAAGTTAAATACATATTTATGCGCTGGACCTATCTACCTCCAAAAATGGTTTTGGAGCTGAGTTTAAGACAACACATGTCCACATGGAATCCATTAATACCAACATTCTATTGTTTAATCGTTGGAGAGACACCCTTACAAAACGTTTTGTTTCTTGTTTTTCCTCCTGGGTCTCCGTGTCTGAATTCAGACCAGCATCCCTTGGCCACTGTATGCTCTGCATGCTCACCCTGCTATATGCACAGGAATCCAGCCTCCTAAATATTTAAAAAAGAAGAAAGCACATATTTTTAGAATCCTATAATGCATCCATCCCAGAATCAAGGAAATGACTTTCATTTCTGCAGTTTGAAAAATTGCAAAATCATCTGCCCTGCTCCTCTATTTATTAACAAGAACTAACCTTAAATGGAGGTTTTGTGTGTGTGTGTGTGGTGTGTTTTGTATGCAAATTATACCTAAATAAAGTTATTTTTTATTTTAAAGGTAAAGTTCTGGCCAAAATGTTAGGTATAATATTCATCTTGTTTAGCCCAACTAGGGACAGAATTTAGAAGAGAATCACGGACAGGCCTCCTGTCCCTCTGGGACCCATCTGTTTTCAGATTGACCTTTAAAAGTGTGGCTAATCCTAGTTGTATAGATTTATATATTTGTGTAATCGTTCATAGCTGTACCTTTTTAAAAAAATGTTTTTTCCTTAGAGACTCCCACCTTGACCCATGAAACCTTCAAAGCACTCCAGCCAGGCCTTTCTGCTTACGCTGACGACGTTGAGAAGGTAGCCGTTTTCGCTCGTCCTTGTCTTTTTACTGTGATTTGTTGAAGCCAGCTTTTTTCCCCAGGCGCAGTAGGCCATCTTCATAAAATAGCATCTCTGATGGTGCTGACCTGGAACATTTCATATGTTTCGTCTGGTCAAAAAATAGAGGAGGCCTACCCAATTTGGCTGAGTGGATAGAGTATCGGCCCTCAGACTGAGTGTCCTGGGTTTGTTTCCAGTCAAGGGCATGCGCCTTGGCTGCAGGCACATCCCTAGGAGAGGGTGTGCAGGAGGCAGATTATCAATGTTTCTCTCTCATTGATGTTTCTCTCTATCCCTCTTCTTTCCTCTCTGTAAAAACAATCAATAAACTATATTTAAAAAAAAAAAAAAAAAAAAAAAAAACCTATTCTTGCTGAAACTGGTTTGGCTCAGTGGTAGAGCGTCAGTCTGTGGACTGAAGGGTCCTAGGTTCGATTCTGGTCAAGGGCGTGTACATTGTTGTGTGCACATCTCCGGTAGGGGGTGTGCAGGAGGCAGCTGGTCGGTGTTTCTCTCTTATCTCTCTATCTCTCTCCCTTCCTCTCTGTAAAAAATCAATAATATATATATATATTTTTTCTTTTTAAAAAAAAAAAACTATTCTTAAAAAAAAAAAAAGAAAAGAAAATAGAGGAAACTGGTACAATGCATAAGTGCCCACAGCTCCCCCTCTCCCACACATGCCTTGGCCATCCCAAGCACTTCCTACGACCCGCATACAGGCCACCAGAGGTCTTGATGCATTTCAAAAGCACAAATGCTGCCAAAACCGGTTTGGCTTTGTGGATAGAGCGTTGGCCTGCGGACTGAAAGGTCTCGGGTTCGATTCCGGTCAAGGACATGTACCTTGGTTGCGGACACATCCCCAGTAGGGGGTGTGCAAGAGGCAGCTGATCTATGATTCTCTTTCATCGATGTTTCTAACTCTCTATCCCTCTCTCTTCCTCTCTGTAAAAAAATCAATAAAATATATTTTAAAAAAATACAAATGCTACAAGCTTACAAAAAATATCCCCTGAAAAATTAATATTCGTATTGTTTTAGTTCTCTTATTGAAGATGACACACATTGACTAAAATAAAAGATTAAAGGTGTATTACACAAAATCCACAAAACAAGTAAGTATAAAAGAAATTTAAGCTGTCAGTGATTTTTGTAAGCTTGTAGCATTTATGCTTCTAAAGTTCTTAAAACTTACAACTACAGTAATACGGGACACTTGTCTTTTCACGAAGGCTCTCGTGAAACTAGTCACCAATATAGCTGTGAGTTCCTTTTATTGGTTCAAGCAGGTCTCAAATCAAAAGCTAATAGATCATTCTAGTCCACAGGTGGTTCCTGATCTTAGGCAGTGAAGTCATAGCCTTGCTTTCCTATAGTTTGGTTAAAAATAAATTTAAAAAAAAGAATTAGTGATTCTAGCATGAGCATAGGTCAAACCTGGTTGAATTAGATATCTAGAATAAGCTCTGGGTTTTTATAACCTTACTTATTTCAGTAGGCAACATATTCAAGTAGGATAAACTTCCCAGCGTCCTTGGTTTCCTGCATATCCTTCAAGAGCACATTTTTGTGGATAATAACAAATAAATCTGTATTCTCCCCTCCTTTTTCTTTTACGTACGCCATGGAGCGGCATTCACATTGCTGTGCACTTGGCTTTTGTCTTTAACAATATCACTTGGAGATTGTTTACTCTCTCAGCATGGGGAGAGCTTCTCTGGTTTTTCTGGCTGAATGGTATTGCAGTTATGTGTGCACATTGAATTGACAGAACCAGTCCCTCCTGAAGGACATTCCGATAATGGCCAGTCTTTTTATCTTAGCAGTATTAGAAGGGCTGCTGTTTGTCACATTCTGTACTACACTGCATTACCCACGTGTGCAAGGAGCTCTCTCGAATGAGTTCTTGGAGTGGGACTTCTCAGTAAAAGGGATGTATTTTTCCCTTGCCCACACCTTGCCAAATTGCCCGCATGGCATTGTGCCTGTTGGCATGCCAGCAGTGTTTTACCGAAGTCTTCCCCTGACCCATCCCCACAGGCACAGGGCCTTATCCAATATTTGGATCAAGCGTTCCCCCAGGTGAAAATGACCCTCCGTGTAATTATTCCTGGGTTGTAGCACTCTGAGCGACCCCAGAATTTGCTCATGATGTCCAGGGGAGTCACACTCGTCGGAGGTCTCCGGGTGAGGGTTCTGGTGGCCAGGTGTGTAGAACAGGAGCCTCTTTCATGGGCCTCATCCCATGACATTCTGCCAAGGACATTTCTCTGTGCTTTCCTGGTCCTTGTGCCCCACCCACCCACCAGCACCACTTCAGTTGCTATTTTATGCCAATTTGGAAAATTAGAAACTATGTATTTATCTATATATATAAAAGCCTAAGCCACTGTTACAGTGGAAGGACCGGTCACTATGATGTGCACTGACCACTAGGGGGCAGACACTCAATGCAGGAGCTGTCCCCAGATCCCAGGCTCCCATCCCAACTGGGCCTGCTGGTCAATTTCCCAGTCCCTTCCCCAGCCAGCAGCCCTGATTGCCAGATCAGGGCCGGGCCCTCGGGCTGGGACAGGGAACCGGGAGTGGGTGGCGGCAGATGCCCCTGGGAAAGGGGCCAAGGGCCAGGTTCTTCCTCAGGGCTGGTGGCCAACCTTCTGGGCCCTCCGTCATTTCTCTCTCCCCTTCCCCTGCCTGGCAGGTCCCAGTTGTCTGATTGAGGCCAGGCCCTGAGCTGGGATGGAAAACGGGGGCTGGGGGGTGGCAGACGCAAGTGTCGAGGGAAAAAAGGTGGGGAGATGTGGAGGTGGAGGACCTGATTAGCCCTGATCAGTGGGGACCCCACCCATGCATGAATTGTGTGCACTGGGCCTCTAGGAAGTTAATAAAACCAAAGGGTGAGGGAGCATCTGTGAGTGTATGCTAAGCGTTGACAGACCCTGTTTTAACCGTTCCTAGAGCACTCCGGGTATTCAGGAATTGCTGGATGTTGCTAAACAAGAAATTCCTTTTGATTTCTGGAAGGCCACCCCGTTGGTGCTCAAGGCTACCGCTGGCTTACGTCTGCTGCCGGGAGAAAAGGCTCAGAATTTACTGCAAAAGGTGATCTTGCCCGTGTCCTCCATGGGGGTGGCTCACGGTGACTGAACACACGAAACATGCAGCCAGTGCGCAGGCGGTCAGGCTGTGGATGCTTCCTGAAGCGAGAAACGCTGCATTCTTGTTAGAGAGTGAATGGCATTTGCTTCCTCCTGACATTTAACACTGCGGGTGTTTTCTAGAATAAATCTGTTTTTTTTTGTTTTGTTTTTTTGTTTGTTTGTTTTTTTAAAATATATTTTATTGATTTTGTACAGAGAGGAAGGGAGAGAGATAGAAAGCCAGAAACATCGATGAGAGAGAGTCATCGATCAGCTGCCTCTTGCACACCCCCCACTGGGGATATGCCCGTAACCAAGGTACATGCCCTTGACCGGAATCGAACCCGGGTCCCCTCAGTCCCCAAGCCGACGCTCCATCCATTGAGCCAAACCGGTCTCTGCTAGAATAAATCTGTTTTTATCATAAGGACAACTTTGCTTTAAAAATTAACCGTGCTTTTGAAGGGCTGTCACCCAAGAGCTTGGTGATGCAGAGGCTGTGGGAACCGAGTTCCTGACATCTCGGCTCCAGCCTGCTGTTCTCATGGGAGCCAGTCCTGCTCCCAGGCCGATTCTCAGGTGTAACTTCCGCAGCGACCCTTCGCCTCTTCCTGGCTCTCACATGGCCAGGAGTGTCCCCAGGCCCTGCACCCCCCATGCAGGGGGCCCTGGAGCCCCTCTTTACCAGGTGCCTGGAGGTTGCTTTCATCAGCCAAATCAGGAAAACTGTTCTAAGCAGAATGGTCCCCCTGGTCCTCTCTACTATTTGCAAACCAGCTGCTGAGCGGCGGGTGGCTGCACATCTGTCCAGGCCACTTACAGAATTACACACTCACGTAGGATGATGGGGCACCACTGCATTTGGGGTGTGCCAGATGTGTTTAAGTTCCTGTGTGTCAGTACTTGCTAAAACATGGATAAGGGAAATCCTCAAATGGAGCTGCTCACTGCTTTGCCTCCCCTCTCCCAGCTCGTCTCCAGGCCATGCAGGGGTCCCAGGCCTAAGCTCTGCCCCTTCGTCCCCCGTCCTAAAGCAGGGCAGCATTTTGGGGCCCAGCAGAGTCAGTGCCCCCCAGAGCCTTCCAGGCCAGAGTGCCTTAGCACAGGCTCTCTGGGCAGCATCTGCGCCACCAGTCCAGGGAGCAGATTAACAAGGAAAACGCCCGCAGAGCATTGTAAAAGCTGAAAACAAAACCTGAGCTTTGCTGCTCTGCAGCAACAGCCGACACCTCTGGTGTTTTGAGACCCCCTACCAGAAGATAGCTTGACTGGGACTGTGAATTTAGATTGCAGAGGATAAAGACGTGTCTCTCTTTACCTCTAGGTGAAAGAAGTGTTTAAGGCGTCACCTTTCCTTGTCGGGGATGACTGTGTGTCCATCATGAACGGCACCGATGAAGGTAGAGTTGCCAGAGCGTCCTGTGCGAGGAGGCCCTCCTGGCGAGGCGCCGTGCTCAGAGCCGCTGGGAGCTCTCAGCTCGCTCCGGGTCAGAGGCACGGGTGGACAGGACAGAGTGACCATCCATCCCAAACCACAGTTTAACCATCTCCGAGGGTCTTCTTGGAGCCAGTATGAGATTCTCGTCTTGACTGGCACAGATGGAGTTTCTGAAAACAATCATTCTTTCCATGTTAAGAGCATTTAAAGAGAATGCCCAATTACTACCATGTTTCCAACGTTACTGTTGCATTTTTAATCCTAATATATGCTTAGTAAGGTTCCTCACCAGCCCTCAGCTTTAAATATGACCTTAAGAGTTTGTTTATATGGGGGAGGGAAAGGGGACATTTGGTTCTCTTCCAAAACGAGGAAGTTGATAAAGGAGTGAGAGAGAGATGTGACATTTGGCAGAGTATTCTAGTTTTTTAGGGTTGGTATCTCCTAAAACTGTCTGCTAGAAGCTACTGGATGGCATGACTGTCTTCCCTCTGTCCCTGATCTGAAGGCTGAGGGAGGTGAGGAAGTGGTCAGCTTGTGCTCCTGAAACCTGAAAGTAGCATCTGCGTCCGTGTGTTGTGCACAGCACCTCGCGTGACTCAAATGCTCTCTGTGACTCTCCCGTAGGCATTTCAGCCTGGATCACCGTCAACTTCCTCACAGGTACGTTCACTTCGTCATGGAGGCTAACAGTTCAGACCCCGTTCTTGAGAGCAGGGGCCTCTTTTCTACTCTTTAAAATACCCCCTCGGGGTTGTCCCCCGTTCTGGCTCAGCGTAGGAAGTCGGAATGGGTGGTGGTGTCCGCCTGGCAGGGCAGGGCAGGCGTTGGGTTCACAGACGTACGTGCCCAGGAGGGGGTGCTCTCCGCAGTCCCGGTGGTTTCCCCAGCGCGCACTACCCTCCTCCCGCAGCAGCCACCGCCGGAGCCCTGTCCTCTCACTTCTGGGAAGCCAGGAATAAAGCTGGTCACTTTGAGTGTTAAACATGATGTACATGCTGATCGCCTTACAATCGAATTCCTCGACAGCAGGTAGATCAGGGAACAGAAACCTCTGTTTTTGGAACCAGGCAGCAACGAGTTCCTTTTCTTACGATTGCCTCAGTTCCTGTGGAGTTTTGCCCCTTTGTAAAATGATGGGAAAGACCAGTGTGGCTGACACATATATAGGAAAGAAAGCCGTTTCCTGGCCCCTTGGGGAAAGGAGAACCTGTTAAGTGACAGATCAGGAGCCTAGCCTCCAAGCTGGGGTGGGGAGAGGCAAGGGGTGGGGTAAGGGGGCCATGGCTGGGGCCTGTAGGGTATCGGGGAAGACAGCGTCTCTGAGCAGGAGCAGCAGGTATGGCCGGTCGAGCATGCCTGCCACAGTCAGTGGCGTCCTCTCCTTTTCACTTTAGAGCCACAGCCAGGGAGCCATTGTTCATACCCATGGGGTGCGTCTTTCTGTGGAGAGTGTCAGATAGCTACGGCTGCTTCTGTTTTCGTTCCCACTGAAGGGCCTGGCTGCTCACCTCCCCTTCCTTTTCTGCCGTCCTCATCTGTTTACTAACGTGATGGTGCTGGGTTGGTTTTTCCTCCTGTGCTCCAGGCAGTTTGAAATCCCCAGGAAGCAACAGTGTGGGCATGCTGGATTTGGGCGGAGGGTCCACTCAGATCACCTTCCTTCCGAGAGTTGAGGTAACCAGCCCCTGTGGGGGTCCCACCCTCCCAGTCTCCCACCCCGGGGAGGCCCGGAGACCTGGTGTCTCTGGGCCCAGGCCGTCATGTCCTCTCCTGAGGGCCAGATCCATTCAGTTAACGCTGCTTAGTTTGATTTAACTCTCCCTGGGGGAAAAAATGGAAATGTATGGGGTAATAAAGTATGCACTTGGGCCAGAGACTGAGAAGTGGGCCTTCTCCTTCCCTCCCTGACAGTCCCCTCCTCATCCACCATTTTTTAGTATTATTAGCTTTAGTTTTCAGCAGAAAAACACTTATGAAATTTACTCATCATTGTCTTGGTTGGGCCCTATTTGTCAGAATCAGTAAAGGTTACTCCTAAGAAGAAAAAACCTACTTTTTGAATGTGCAGTGTCTATTCTTGCTCCAATGAAAAGCTTAACTTGCCTTAATAAACAGCTATTTTAATTGAACACATCTGTGAATATCCTTGTGCTTTGACACGCGTTGAGGGAGTTGGGGACAGTTTTCTAGAAAGGCCAGCAGGAAGGGGAGTAACCCTCATGTTCTTCCCCAGGACACCCTTCGGACCTCCCCACCCGGCTACCTCACGTCACTGCAGATTTTTAATAGGACCTACAAGCTCTATTCCTACAGGTGTGTCTGGGAGTGAGGGTGGAGAGGGTGACCATCCAGGCACAGAGCTCAGCCAGCGCTGCGTGGCCTCCCCCGCGCCTCCCACCCCCGCCGATAGGGTGCCCGGAGTGTTCAGTCACAGACACGCCAGGTCCCGGGGACCCCCTGCGGTGGACCCACCTGGACCTTCTCCCTCCTCCTGCTTTCTCCCTCCGTTTTTCAGTTTTCCTGCAGTAAAATGGCATTTCTTCTTTCATTCTTATTCTGTTCTGCTTTGGAGGAGGCTTTGAAGAGGTGGGGACGGGCCCATGGATTGTGCAGGAATTTTCTGGACCATCTCGTGCAGTTGGCACTTTCAGTAGATTCTTTCTGTAACACACACGTACATGATAAAGAGCAGGGCTGTTGCGTTACTGATCCCAGACTAGCTCCTGTCAAGTAATTGGCCTTCATTTGTTGAACTAATTAGCTGGACGCCCTGAACTCTAGAAGAGGCAGACTTCTAGAAGAAGCAGAAAAGCCACGGTTTCCTCCCTTTCCCACTTGTTTCCGATCCAGGCCAGGTGAATGTATTAGGATCCCAGTAGAAGATGGCAGGCCAATCCTCACCCAGGATTTTCTTCCCACAGCTACCTGGGGCTCGGATTGATGTCCGCTCGGCTGGCGATTCTGGGCGGCACAGAGGGGAAGCCTGGTAAGTGGAATGTTGACAGCCCTCCTGGCTCAGCAGGCATGGGGAGTCCTTGGGAGTGGAGCCCCCTCTCCTCCCCGTGCCTCCACTGACCCCTGATGTGGGAACCCCTTTCATGTCCCGCGTGGTTCAGGGTTCGGGTTCAGGGTTCAGGTTTTGGAGAAGGCCGCAGACAAATGAAAAAAGACTAGAAAAGTATTAATTTGGGAATATTGGGGGCCAGGCGGGAGCTCACCTCTAGTGGGAGGACTGCCGCCTTGCCTGGCCTTGCTATCCCTGTTATTCAGGTTTGGGATACACCCATTGCCCTTAGGTAATTCCAGTAACAGATTATCTTATCAGTAAGGATTTACATGATTATTTGATGGGGAAGTTGCCTCATTTACCATTGTCTCAATTAGATAGGGAGTGGTTGGCTCTGACCTTTCAGACCTTAAAGGTTGACCAGCCTTCCACAACTTTTTATTAGTGAGACAATGATCAGTTTCCCATCTGTCCTCCCTGCCAGTAGGACTCAGAGCCCAGAAGAGACGTGTGTAGAAAGATGTGCCTCAGATCTTGTCAGTGGCACTCAGGTGAGATGCAAGCTAGTGTGTTTTACGTTCCAAGTTATTTTTCCAAAGAAAGAAATGCTAGTAAAGTCATCTCCGAAATGCTGAGCTGGGGTATTTTAGGATCCAAATAACAGTCGTCACTTAAATTTGGCGTCTGCTTGTTTCAAGGATTTGAAGAGAACCTTATTCTTCAGGACCGTATGGGAGGGGCCCCAAGGAGCAGTGATCCGGGCTGTTGCATTGGGGCTAGGGGACTTGTCCTCATCCACAGTGCTTCTCGCCTTGTGAGAACGTCCCTCTGTCTCCTCTTGCTTCATCATAAAGCAAGGTCTTGGCTCTTCTTCCTGATGTCGTGGTGGACTAGAGACGAAGTCTGTCTGGTCAGATTATTAAAGTCATATTTACGCCCAGCTTTCCTGCCTGGTGGGTCTGGCGGAGGAGAAGCCTGTCATTGGCCGACTGTACACGTGAATTCTCTGAGATCTTAGGGATCACTGTGTCCTGATTTGGGAACAGGACACAGCTCCAGGACCAGCATCTCCCTGTCCACCCTGGAGTCCCAAAGGCCTCGACCAGGCCTCGGGTCCCGAGGTGTGCCTGTGAGCCCACGCGTGCTCTCAGCCACACCCCCTCCCTTGGCCCCGCCTGTCTGGGTCCCACGTCTCGCCCAGCCCCAACCCCAGGTCAGCTCTCCTACTCTCTTTAAGGACCTGGTTGTCCGACATGATGGGAATGTTCAACTGAAAATTTTTCTTTTGGAACATCCCGTTTCCATTAATTTCTTTCGAATTCTGGTGAAAACCTTGTGATGATAATCCCCTTTGTTGCAAACCAAAAGTACATCCACGTCTCAGACACACCTGTGACCTTCACTCTGGGGCCAGAAAACACTGGCCAACAAGAAGAAGGCAGGCACCCAGTTTGCCATCCATGTCTGATGTAGAGCAGCTGGGAGGCCACTGGTCTTGACAGGCCACACAAGTGGGGGCGTGACACCCACCAAGTAGGGTGTACTTCAGTGGACGAGTTATCCATTGCTGCACAGGAGGTTACCCATCAAACTGAGTGGTTGCACTCAATACATTTTATTATATCTCATGAATCCATAGGCTTCGACTGGGTGACACCCGGGGTCCCATGTGGTGGCATTTAGGATGGTTGGGCTGCATGTCTGCCCCCCGGCACTCCTCCACGTGGCCTCTGTCCCAGCAGAGCAGCCTCTGTGTCTCCCTGGTGGCTCAGAGGAAAGAAGACTGCCTGAGTCACAGGACATTGTGTCCTCTTGTGTCCTGTGCCTGCTGTTGGTGAAAGTAGCAGGGACAGGGACCCACTTCTCAGTGGGAAACCAGCACGCACATCCATCCTCGAGGGGTGGTATTGCGGGGCCAGCCTGGGAGGCCAGCCACCACATTTCCTTGGCTAATTATGGGGCCCAGCTTTGGGGGAGCAGCACAGACCTGTGGCAGGGTAGCAGCATCCTGGCCCTGCTTCGGTCACCCTTAAATTGGGTAACAACTGCTCCCCTTCTCTTAGGGGCCTGTGCCAATCCACTGGGCAGCACTAGTCCTGTTGCCTGGAACTCCGAAGCCCCTCGGGGAATGTGAGCTGGGAGTGGCCATGTCTCCAGGGCAGAGGAGGCTCTGCTCCGGCCTCTCTGATAAAGGCTCTGGACGCTCCTATGAGTCAGGTCTCTATTGTCCCACTCCCCCACCTCGGTGCCTGTGGTCCTGGCCTAAAACCTCCCCTCAGTGGAGTCATGTCTCAGCTCCATGCAGTGCCCTGGTCTTGCAGTGACGATGTGCTTTTCTTCTCTCTCTTTATTTCAGTGGAGGATGGAAAGGAGTTGGTCAGTCCCTGTCTGGCTCCCACTTTCAAAGGAGAGTGGGAACATGCTGAAGTCACATACAGACTTTCAGGACAGAAGGCAGGTACTGTGGACTTGCCCTTCATCGTGGGGGATAAGGGTTAACGATGCAGCCCGCCCCTTCCAAGGACCTCTGAGACTCTCCACACCTCCTTTACAGACAAGCTTGTACTTGTCCTTCAAATGGAGATGCCCTTTGAGCCTCATCAGGACTCTGGGAGGCCCTTGCCAGCCCACTGGGATCCACCAACTCCGCAAATGCGGGGGCCTGGTGCAACGGGGATCTCCCTTTTCCACGTCCTGCACTGAAAGAGAGATGAACGAACCTGTTCTAAGTGGAGGCGGCCAGGGATTGAGAAATAATAGAAATAAAGAAAGAAGACGCAGAAATAGATTTATAAAGCTGGGAGCTAGGTGGGTGCCATTCTCTCTGATGGAGAGGCAGCGAGCATCCTGAGCCACACAGCAGGTTTATTTTATATCCCAAAAACCCAGGAAGTAACACCAAAACTTAGGATCAAAGGAGCTTATTTGCATTCTTAAGTAGGCCCTAGCATTACTGGATTTATATATCTAGACCTGCCCCTGCTGACACCTGGACAAAGATAAGAAGTCAGAACTGAATGACACCCCTCTCACCCCTGCCTTCTTGGGGTGGGGGTGGGGGGCACACAACTCTGCCAGTGTCTCGGGCTCAGCTGACAATTTAAAAAAATGTCCATGTGCCTTCCCAGGGGTCCCTCTACTTGCAAGGTCTCTGCCCAAGGCTCCCTTGTCTGTTGCCAGATGCTTTCTTCCAAAGGGCCAGGTTTCCCAACAAGCTCCAGGGAGAAAGGCCTGTGAATCCCCAGGGCAGTCAGCAAGCCCTTTTCTGAACTAAGGGAACGATGACTTCTCCTTCCCTTCCTCCTTCAGGATGGAGGTTTGCTCAGGCTGCAGTGTCCCCGAAGGCCTGCCACAGGGTCTTGCCAGCCTGGCCCCTCTCCCCCTCTCCCCCCACATGGTCTCGGTTGCTCTGTGCACTGCAGTGTCATCTGAAAGAAGCAGTGAAATGTTGTTCCCAGGCTGGACTGTGGTCCGGAGGCTTGTCTGCCTTTGGTGACAGAGTTGTGGCTACTCTTCTGACACCAAATGTGTGGGTTTTCTACACCAATCAGTCCTCCAAACAATTGATTATATCATTGGTCTTTGGCGATAAGTCAGTCCCTAGACCCTCGCCCCTCCCCGGATGTTGGGGTTGGGAAGTACCAAACCTCATATCACATGGTAGGATCCTCTGACAATCATCCCCCACCCTGTAGCCTGGGGAAAGGAGCTTATTATGAATAGCAGATATCCCTCCTCACCCCCACCCCCATCACTCAGAGTCTTACAAGGGGTTTAGGAAGGAGCTCTGTATCTGAAACCAGGAATAAGACCAAATACATTTCTTAATGACCAGTGGGTATTGTTGTGGGGTTGAACCCTGGATTCAGAATAAGACCAGCGGAGGATGCTAATTGATTTTAAAAAAAAAGCAGGCAAGGATTTATTGAACTGGCCAGGATGGCAGCGAGAGCACCACCCGCAGGTGGAGTCCACACTCACTACTGCAGCGTTCCAGGTGTAGGCAGTCCTTTTAAAGGTCTAAACCACAAACATTTTCCTTTGTTCTGAATTCTAAATTCTAACTACTGGGAACAGCCCACCGGATGTCCACATCCTGCTGGACATTGGAGTGTGGCCCTATCTTGCAAAAGCAGACAGTACAGAAGCAGAGCTCAGCTCTGAAGGTTATCTACAGTTTCTACTCCTGAAGCTACTGAGTCAGTGGGAGTCAATCTCCTGTGGTCCTGGTCCACAGGCACAGGAAAACTGCCTTAGCTTCCAGGTCTCAACCTGGAAGCTGAGGCAACCACCGTATTGTTTAAGCAAGTAAGGGAGTGCCAAAGCCAGAATAGCAGGGTTAAAATTCAAACAGCAGTTTTTACCAAAGTATGGTTGTTATCATACTTCGGTATGCGTGTCACTGTGCCTCGGCCACTGTGCACATGTCATTCGTTGGCCCTGCTGCAGCTACTGGCACAGTTAGTGCACAGTGCAGCCAAGGCGGGAGGAGCGGAAGGAGTGGGAGGGGTCAGGCAGTAAAACACGTGGGAAAGCGCTTTGAAGAAAAATAAAATAGGAGGAGAGATTGCTGTTTTAGATAAGCAGATCGGAAGAGGAAGAGATTCGGAGTGAGCCATCAGATCTAAAGCAGGGGCTCTGGGGCAGCTGCTGTGTTTACAGAACAGGGAGGAGGCAGTGTGACTGGTCCGGTCTGAAGGGCAAGGGGTGGCCTGTGGGCCCTGAGAGGACTGAATGGGCTGCCCTTGGGTGGCGGGACAGGTTTTGGAAAAGGAAGATGGGAAACAGGTCCAGGCATGGGCTGTAGGCATTTAATCCCTTAACTCCAGAGCCTGTGTTCTTCCAAGCAAGGAGTTAACGGCCAGCCTGTGAGCTTGGCAAGCTGCCTGTTAGGCCTCAGTTTCCTCATCTGTGACACATGGAGAGTGCAGGCCTCACCTCCACGGTGGCTGGTGAGACGGAGGAAGACGGTGCATGTTCAGAACTCAGCACGGGCTGGCAGAGGGCGAGTGGAGGGTAAACTGATCCCTTGGGCCCTTTGGGCTGTGAGGGTGGCTGCAGAGGGCCCAGCGGAGGCTGGTATCCTGCAGTCGGGTTCCCCTCCCTTACTCAGAGCCGTGGCCCCGAGAGGTGCTATCTATTGACGGGTATGGTGCTAGTGCGTGCCGGCTTGGGGTGGTGTCTGCAGGCCTCTGGTCCCACCTCCCCCTCCTGGTCAGACTCAGGTCGCTGGGAAAGGGCCTCAGGGACTGTGCTTGGTACTGGGAGCCCACTGACTGCTGGCCCTGCTTTTTTGCTTTGCCCAGCAGTGAACCTCTACCAGCTGTGTGCCCGCAGAGTGTCCGAAGTCCTTCAGAATAAAGTGCACAGGACAGAAGAAGTGAAAGATGTGGATTTTTATGCTTTTTCCTACTATTATGACCTTGCAGCAAATGTTGGCCTCATAGGTAAGGGGGGGAGGGGCGTGTGGGCTGGACCAAGAGCTCATTGGAAGGTTAGACCCTGAGCAGAGAGAGTCTGTCGGGGAGCAGCTGTGCTGTCAATCACCTTGGGGCACAAGAAGTGGACTGACGGGAGGGCAGGGGTCTTGTCATCGAAAAAGAGGTAATAAGCCCCCTTTTAAATAAATAACTCCTTTATGTCAGCCACTTAGTAGGTATGTTTTCGGGCATGAGCAGTTACTTCTGCTCTGAGGCAGGACTGGCTCACCTAACTCAGACTCACCCTCCTGCCTGGTTCCTGAGTCTCTGGGTGATGGAGCCCTTTGTGACTCAGCCAAACAGCCCTCTGTCCCTGGCCGGCCCCCAGGCTGCGCTGGGGAAAGGTCAGCCTTCGCCACTGGTGACCCTAAGGAGCTGTTAGTGTCTCTCCGACTACTACACACCCCAGAGTGCAGTCAGGACAGCCATGACATGTGGAGTTTGCTAAGGGGTTGTGCTTAGATTGAGGGTGGAAACTCCGGAGGGTTTGAAGTCACTCATGGGGTGGTGACCAGAAATTTTGTTAGTGAAATAATTGAGAAATTCAGAATGCATGGCCTGTGATAAAGAGAAGAGCATTAATACAAATGAAAAGCTTCGAAGACACCAATGATGTCAGGGTCTGGTTCCCGGGATCCTGAGGCCTCCAGCCGAGTCTTCACGCTCACTCAGCCACCCACTGTCAGGCCCCCTGTGGAAGGCAGCCAGGGGGGTAGGGGTCTTCTCTCTCACCCTTCTCTCAGACTCAGGTCCCTCTCTCTGGCACAGAATAAGGGTCCCTGGGCTGCCCCCTATAGCCAACCAGGGTCTTAGGGACCCTGTGGGCTCCGTGTAGCTGGAAGAAGGGCACGTGGTGCCCACTTCCTAACTGTGCTGCTAGCTGTGGGCATTGCAGTGCCTGGGGTCCACCCTGCTGGGCACTCCACACACACACACACACACACCAGCATCCCCATGTCAGTCTGGGATTCCTCACTGTGACCGAAGGCTGCCCTTTCCCTGGGGTTCCGACATCTGCCCTGGTGACCCAGGAGCTGCTGGGTGTTCGGAAAAGCTCCTCTGACTTCCTCGTGTGCTCACAGGTGGCTCTGAAAGAATCCTTGGGACGCACCCTCAGTGTTGACGTTTGCTGACTTAGCCAACGCCCACGAAGTCAGGAGACTTCCTTTCCACACACTGAGTAGCTGCCTCACGCCAGACACGAGTGAGGTGCCTCTGTCCCCGGCAATGGCCAGAGGCCTGGGGCTGCCCATGTGTTCTAAGGCCCGACAACCCGCCCCTCGCTTTCTTTATACAGAATTTTCTCACACCTAGGAAACGGATGCCAGAGTGCCATTGCTGAGCTCAGGGCCATAGCTTTGGGAAACATTTCCAGTTTACTTTTCTTGAAGTTCAAAAGTGGGGTCTAGTGGGCTTCCTCGGGCGGCCCCTGAAAGACCCCTGATGTGCTGACCGCCCCCATGTGGTCCTGCATGGAACATCTGCCCACCCCAGGCCTGTCCGCACGCACCTCAGAAGCCATGGCCAGTGTCGTGGGGCCACTGCCCTGCGTACAGCCAGGCTGGCAGCCAGCCCTTCGGCACGCCCTGCGCCTGCCTCCCCAGGACCCCCAGGTGCCAGCCTCGGGCCTCAGTGGCCTCGGGACTCCTGTGGTGCCGGCACCAACTGGACGCTTGGTCTTGTCCCCCAGATGCGGAGAAGGGAGGCAGCCTCGTGGTCGGAGACTTTGAGATTGCGGCCAAGTACGGTGAGTGGCGGCTGCACTTCCCCGGGTGGGAAGGGCTAGAGCTGGAGGCAGGGACACCGTCCTGTCTGCCGTCTGAGATGCGGGCTGTGGTGCTTGCGACAGGCAGTGGCACCAGCACTCTTGGGGTGGGCTCCTGATGCTGGCAACCAGAGGAGTGTTCAGAGGGGTGAGTACGGAGTTGAGAGTATGCTTGGGTCACCGTGCTGGGCCCAGACCAGCAGTTCACCACATCCCGTGTGGCCCCAGGCGGTGGGGGAGGGGGCCGCCCGTGTCCCCAGCCGTAAAAAGTCCTTGTGAGGAACGGACTCCCTTGGTTTTACTTTTCCTGACGCCTCTCGCTGTGATTCAGGTTAACCCTAAGAGTGATTTCCCCTGAAAGTGTCCCAGTAAATTCAGAATTGTCCCCAAATCTTGAAAAAAGAAGCCAGGGCCCCCAGCACAGCAGAGCCTGGCACGTGAGGGATGAAGAGCAGGCCCAGCCCTTTGGCACGCACTGCACCTGCCTCCCCCGGACCCAGGTGCCAGCCTCGGGCCTCAGTGGCCTTGAGGCTGCTGTGGTGCCGGCACAAACTGGACGCTTGGTCCTGTGTCCTTGGGGTGTCACGGGTGTTGGCCCTGCAGCCCTGAGCCGTCCCTTTCCCCGCCATCTCACGCCCCCGTGAAGCGAAGGCTTGTAAACGTTCTGCTCTTCGGTCGCCATCCCCGATTGCATGTCAGAAGAGTTCGCCTTTGTCTGTTTCTCCATAGAGAGTCCTTCCTCACTCCCCAAAATGGCTTCTACGCTTTCTTGTCATTTCCGGGTTTGTCTTGTGGACCCGGGGTGTCCGTGACTCTCCAGGAGGGAAAGGTGCCCAGCAGAATGCTGGGAAGGCTGTGGGTGGGTTTGTCCATCGCCCTGGAGAATAAGAATAGGTTGTTCGGAGCGAGTTTTGCTGGTGTTTTCATTCCTCAGCCCAGGTCTGCGTCTGGGAGAGGTGTCCGTGTCATGGGGGCAGAGATGTGGCCTCCCACCCCTGACACGGGGACGGGCGGCCCAGCCCTGGCGAGTGGCTGGCCTCAGCCCTGCCATCGGCGCTCTTGGCGGGACGCTGTCCTGCTCGGAGCTGCAGGCTTGTTTAAACCAGCAGGAGGACCGGGGGTCCACACGGAGCCTGGCGCAGAGTGGGCACCTGGCGTGAGCGGAGTGGGGTCTGCATACACCTACCCCCACCCCCATGGAAGCCTAACCGGGAATGGCTCTCGCTCTCTCGTCCCCAGTGTGCCGGACGGCAGAGACCCGCCCACAGAGTAGCCCGTTCCTGTGCATGGACCTCACCTACATCAGCTTGCTGCTCCGAGAATTCGGCTTCCCGGGAAACAAAGTGCTGAAGGTAAGGACCTGCCTCCTGGTGCCCCGGGCCCCTCACAGCCCGAGGGACCGGGACGCTGCCTCCTGCCTCCCACGCAAGCCATCCCTCCACCCGTGTGCATGGGCCCCTCTGCCCTCCCTTTGTCTTCTCCAGCTGACTCGGAAAATCAACAACGTTGAGACCAGCTGGGCCCTGGGGGCCATTTTCCATTACATCGACTCCCTGAATAGACAGAAGAGTAGGCCCTCATAGTGGCTGAGCTGCCTGGTGTCCTCAAGGTGGTGACTCCGTCTCTGCAAGAACAGGAGGCCCTTTGGAAACTCTGGACGTGTTGGAAGGAGGCCACAGCTCGGGCCGAGACCCTCCGCCCGCAGCCCTGCCCCTGGACGGGCCGAGGCCTGGGGCTCAGCCCAGGCCCAGCACTCCTCCTCCCTGCCTCAGCTCCAGGCGGACGGCAAACCAGATGGGGAAGGAGCACCTGCCGGGCCCGGTGACGTAGTCCCGCTGTCCGTCCCCACGCTCCCCATCTGGAGGGTGGGGCAGCTGTGACACCCATGCCTGTGCCCGGAGTCTTGTTTTGTGCCCCTGTCCCCGCCTACCCCCACTTCCGCAAGGCAGACCTCCACCTTCTCCCCAGAGCCAGGGCGAGGTGTTGCAGGCCGCCCTGCTGCTTGGGGTGAGCCAGGTGGGAACCCCCATGCCCTCTGGGACAGTGGGCCGGGCAGGGCGTTGTGAACTCTGGACTTGAATGTATTTGTTCCTCCTTGGGTGTGGATGCGTGAAGCCATACAGAGGCCTGTCCCTCAGTCTCTGGATGGCTCAGGGTTAACCGATGGAGTTGACACTGTGAATAGGGGGAGGGGCTGGGAGGGAAATACCTCTTCGTGCCCCCCCCCCCCTGTGCCCCGGCTCTTCAAGAAAGGCGGAACGTGAGCGTGAACTGCTGTGAAATACGTGTGGTTGTGCTGAGGGAGTGACGCCTCTGCCAAGCAGTGCCGAGTGCCTGTGTGGCCCCTATGTTCTGAGCCCCAGTGAACACACCGCTGCTGTGAGCCGGGGCAGCCCGGCAGGGTCAGGACCCGGGAGCTCCCTCTGGAAACTGCCCTCTCGTGGCTCCGCCCCCTCCGGCCCCACTGGCTCCGCCCCCCAGGGTCTGGGTGCCAGCTCTGTCTAGGGGGAGACACGGGCTGCGCGAGGCACAGCGCGGCCCCAGGTTTACAGTCGTCCTCGTGAATGTCTAGTACACAGCAGAAGCTGACCTCATGTGTTCCACTCAGAATAAAGGTTTACCAGTTACTGGAAGTTCCTGCTCCTCTGTGCTTCCTCGCAGCGAGGATCAGCCACGTCCGTCCGTCCACCCAGCACCGGCAGGAAGGACCCGAAGTCCCAGTTTACTCCAGTTTTTTTGTTGTTGTTTTTTTTTTAAAATATATTTTATTGATTTTGTACAGAGAGGAAGGGAGAGAGACAGAGAGTTAGAAACATCGATGAGAGAGAGTCATCAATCAGCTGCCTCTTGCACACCCCCTACTGGGGATATGCCCGCAACCAAGGTACATGCCTTTGACCGGAATCGAACCCGGGACGCTTCAGTCCCCAAGCCGACGCTCTATCCATTGAGCCAAACCGGTCTCGGCCCAGTTTACTCCAGTTTAAACAAAGCACTGCCCAGGTTGGGTGGTGGATGGGGGCACAATTGAGTGCCGTCAGTTTATCTCGTGAGGAGACCACAGCAGAAGGACACACAGAGCCCTCCCCCCGGGGCCCTCTGCCATCCCCCGTTGGTGACCAGCCCTGGGGAGGCCCAGGCTGTTCTAGGGTCTGGCCAGGGAGCCCCTCTCCTCCCCGGGGTCGGTCAAAACAGAGTGCCACCCTGGGGCTGTCACCACAGCGTGTGCCAGGTAAGTCCTCACACACACCACCCACGCAGCACGGCGGTCTCCAGTGTGTGCGGAACTCCAGGTGGCAGTGTGTTCAGAGAGGCCCTGGCTTTAACGGGGGTCATCTGGAAAGGAGCCCAGTGTCAGGCAAAGGCTGGGTGGACTCCACCCTGATCGTAGGTGCTCACTGTTAGGTCTGATCAAATAATCGAATCGATACCCCCCCTCCCTCCCCTGGGATCATTCCGCAACCTACATTCTCTTTCGCTTAGACCACTTTCCACTTGCTAAGACCAGTAACTTTTCCCTCTGGACTTGCCCGGGATCTGGACCCACCCAGAGAATTCCCTGCCAAAAAAAAAGCCCACCTAGAGTCCTTTAAAGTCTCCGACTCCCCATCTCTGAGTGTCGCCATTTAGGGGCTCAGCCCATCAGGTTTCCAGGTGATCTAGTAACATTGCACTCAGAGCCCTCTCACCTCCCAGACCTGACAGAAGGAAGCACGGGGCCTGGCCCTGGCCTTCCCGGGGCTGCAGCAGGGCCAGAGCAGGCACCACCGCTGCGTAGTCCCACGGGGTAGAGGCCTCTGCGGGAAACAGGGTAATTTTGCTCCTCGCCTCCCAGAACCTTAAATTCCCAGTGGGCAGAGACAGGAGAGGGTCCGGAGGCGAGCCTTGGCTGGCTGAGAAGCACTGGGCCTGCAGGACGCTCAGACGGGGAGGTGCCCATCTTTGCTGAGCATCCTCTCTGGTCTGAGTGGGGTGGTCATTACTACCCCAACTCCAGGGGACCTCCTGGTCACAAACCATTGACAAAACGAGCCAGCTCTCTGCCCAGTGGTCTCCCAAGATGTAGCCTCTGGGGCAAAGGTGTGGAGCTCTGTGTGTGACACAAGCAGGAGAGGATAAAGCAGGAGAGATGCTTCCATTACTGAAAAGCCACATTAGGGCTAAAGCTTTGGATACGGAAATGACCTCTCCCCTGCACCTCACCACGCCTGCCTTGGTAGACTCTCCCTAGCCCCTTCCTTCCACAATAATCTGACAATTTGAATTGAAGAGCCAGAGGCAAGGAATTAAAGATGCATGAAGGTGAAAGTGAAAATTGATTTGGTCCATTTATAGAATGTTTGAAGCAACTGGGGCTGCTCATCCTTGTAAGGCACAGCATCGCTGAACTGGAAAGAGGCTTTGCGGTGGGTGGGAGTCCAACAGCTGTCTTCAATATTATAAGGATTGTCAGACCGTGGCCTTACCTGTGTTGCTCCAGAGGGAAGTTCAGACACAGGTAAAAGTGATAGGAACCCCGTTTTCAGGTTTCTGTCTAACCAGAAAGACGTCCTGAAAGAAGACGGGCTCTTCAATGGGGTGTGCCCTGCTCTGTCAGGATGAGAGGTCAGAGCCAGGCACCGCCACATCCAATTCATGCTCCACATCCTTGGATCTGCCTTGAAAATGACCTTGAACACCATGGCCAGGTAAACATACCTAAGTAGCATAATCTCTCACTTTTGAGTTTAAGTAAGACAATGGTTCGTGTTTGTAGCATGCTTACTGTGTGTCAGGCTTGGAACTGACTGCTCTTTTTGTAGCCAATGATCTAATTATCACAGCAGCCCAGGGGGCAGGTATTCGTCTTTGCCATTGCACAGCCAAGGAGCTGGCCTAAAGGAGCTAACCATCAGTGAGTGAGGAGGAGGGCCCCCTTGGTCCCAGATTTGGAGGTTTTCAAACCCCAAACTACGAGCTACCAAAGTTGCATCCAAAGTTAAAATTCTCTCCAGACAGATTTTTCCTTGTCAAAGCCAGCCTTTCGTGCAGCTGTTTATCAAAAGCAGGTCTCTCCATTAAAGATTCAGTCATCACAGTAATAAGGAACTTTGTAATATTTAGCAAAATAGTTATACAGTCAAGAGAAATAAAAACTAGCTCCGGGCCTAACTGTCCTTTTATCATTTGGACAGCCTCTTATTCTCTTTTCAGTGTTAACTGATTGGAGGACAGAGGTTTTTGTGTAAGAGATTGAGTCCAGCCCTGTCAGTCTTCGTGTCTGCCTCAGGATTCACGTAGTTCAGAAGCAGACATTCCTCAACAAGGCGTCCTGTCTCAAGAAGCCCCTTGAAAGGTCAGGAGAGGCCCAAGCTGAATTTCTGTAGCAGAGGACACACCTTCAGAGGCCCACGGTGCTCAGCAGTCACAGCTGCGTGGTTCCTCCAGAGCCGCCCAGCAGGTCGCTTAGGGTCACATGGTTTTGGAAGAGAATATGCCAACTCGCAGAAGCCTGCAAGGACTTGTTCTAATGCAACAAGAAGAAATGGGAATATCACCCAGGGTTTTCAGCTTTCTGGGGATGAAGAGGTTTCAAAGGATTTTTCAAAATGACTCTCCATCCACATTGGAATGTTATTTTGGGATAAAAAGGAATTACAGACTCACAACATGGATGGAACTTGAAAACATTAGGCTAAATGAAAGAAGCCAGCCGAAACCGGTTTGGCTCAGCGGTAGAACGTCGGTCTGCGGACTGAAGGGTCTCGGGTTCGATTCCGGTCTGGGGCATGTACATTGGTTGCGGGCACATCCCCGGTAGGAGGTGTGCAAGAGGCAGCTGGTCGATGTTTCTCTCTCATCGACGTTTCTAGCTCTCTATCTCTCTCCCTTCCTCTCTGTAAAAAATCAATAAAATATATTTTTAAAAAAGAAAAAAGAAAGAAGCCAGGCACATAAGATCTCATATTACATGGTTCCATCTTTATGAAGTGTCCAGAACAGGCAGATCTAGAGACCGCAAGCATATCTGTGGTTGCCAGCGGCTGGGTGAGGGAGAAAATGGAGAGTGAGTGCTAATAGTCTGGATACAGGGTTTTTAGGGGGTGATGAGAAGGTTCTAAAATTATAGTAATGGTTATGTAACTATAAATATATGAAAAAATCATTGAATCGTGTACTTCTAATAGGTAAATGTATGATATATAAATATATCTCAATACGACAGTTTTTAACATGAAGACGAACCCTGGCTTGGTTGGTTGGAGCATCATCCCCATACACCAAAATGGTTGCCAGTTCGATTTCCAATCAGGGCATGTACCTAGGTTGTGGGTTCAATCCCTGGTTAATGTACATAAGCAAATGGGAGACAACAGATCAATGTTTCTCACATCGATGTTTCTTTCTCCCTCCCCTTTCTCTCTCTCTCAAATCAATAAAAACATATCATTGGGTGATGGGAGGAAAAAAAGCACCTGAAAACTGAAGACTGGAATTCCAGGGAAGCAACAATCTAAAACAGTGGGTTTCCATCTTATTGTTGTGTTCCAGTCTGAAAGCATATGATCTTTTCTTTTTCTCAACCCTTAGACTTTTTCTGTCTTTTCATGGTCTCTCCATAGACCTGTGGGCTGAGAGAAGATTGCTTCCTGAGGGAGGAGTCACCTCTGCTCCTTCCATGTGAACCCCTGGGTCCTGCAGGTGCTGGACTCATGGGGAGGGGCCCTCAACTGCCTATTGAATAAGAGAAGGTTGTCTAAAGAAAGCAGGGGAACTGAAAACCCTGAGACGGGGACACTGACCTTCCCCCCACCCCCCACCCCCTGCATTTCCACGTATTTTCTCAGTGAGAGCGCAAGGCCAAGACTTTGCCCAAACCAAACAGGGAGGTTAAGGGTTGGGCAAAGCAAATAGGCTTTGTGCAAGAAGCCCGCATGAACGTCCCTTCGGGACGGACACTCACACTTGGCTCTGAGCTTGGGCTGGAATGCCTCTGCACAAAAGGAGCCCCCGAAGGGCCTCGGTGCTACTTCCTAGAAGCCTAAGTTAACAACAGCTGCCTGCGTGATGCAGACCGCTTTACATCTTTATGGTTCTCCTTCTGACCTATGGACTTCTACTTCTGACATAGTGACTTTTTAAAGAATATTTTTACTGATGGATTTTTATAGGATACAATGCACAACTCAAGTATATAGTTCAAACAATTTAAACAAATACACCATGCAGCCCACACCCTATTCTGTCACCCCAGAAAGTCCCTGGACAGTCCCCCCTCCCTTGGCCCTGGCAACCACTGCTCTGATTTCCATCACAACACATTGCTTTGCCAGTTTTGGAATTTCAAATAAATGGAATCGTACAGTATGTGCTCTTTTGTGTCTGGCTTTCAGCTCAGCATAATATTTGAGATTCACACAGGTCAAAGTGCATATCAGTAGTTCATTTGTTTTTATGTTGAGTAATAGTCCAGTATTTTTATATACTTCATATCATTTTAGCATTTTCCTATATGTGGGGTTTTTAAATGTTGAGAAAAGGGAACCTTAGTAAATTGTTGGTGGGGATGCAGATTGGTGCAGCCACTATGGAAAACAGTATAGAGTTTCCTCAAAAAATTAAATATGTAGCCGAAGCCGGTTTGGCTCAGTGGATAGAGCGTCGGCCTGCGGACTGAAAGGTTCCAGGTTTGATTCTGGTCAGGGGCATGTACCTTGGTTGTGGGCACATCCCCACTGGGAGGTGTGCAAGAGGCAGCTGATGGATGATTCTCATTGATGTTTCTGACTCTCTATCCCTCTCTCTTCCTCTATATAAGAAATCAATAAAATATATTTTTTTAAAAAAAAAATTAAATATGTAACTGCCATTTGACCCAATGATCCCACTTCTAGGAATATATTCTAAGGAACACAAAACACCAATCAGAAAGAATCTATGCACCCCTATGTTCAATATATAGTAGCTCAGATTGGGAAACAGCCCAAGTGCCCATCAGTAGATGAATGGATAAAAATGCTGTGGTATATCTACACAATGGAGCACTATGCAGCTGTTAGAAGAAGAAGAAGAAGAAGAAGAAGAAGAAGAAGAAGAAGAAGAAGAAGAAGAAGAAGAAGAAGAAGAAGAAGAAGAGGAAGAGGAAGAGGAAGAGGAAGAGGAAGAGGAAGAAGAAGAAGAAGAAGAAGAAGAAGAAGAAGAAGAAGAAGAAGAAGAAGAAGAAGCTCAAGCTCTTTAAGACAGCATGCAGGGCCGAAACCGGTTTGGCTCAGTGGATAGAGCATCCGCCTGTGGACTCAAGGGACTGGGTTCAATTCCGGTCAAGGGCATGTACTCTGGTTGCAGGCACATCCCCAGTAGCGGGTGTGCAAGAGGCAGCTGGTCGATGTTTCTCTCTCGTCAATGTTTCTGACTTTCTATCCCTCTCCCTTCCTCTCTGTAAAAAATCAATAAAATATATTTTAAAAAAAGAAAGAAAAGCATGCAGGGACATGGAGAGTATTATGCTAAGAGAAATAAGCCAGTCAGAGAAAGACAAGAATCACATGATCTCACTCATATGTGGAATCTAATGAACAAAATAAACTGATAAACAAAATAGATCCAGAGACACAGAAGCATGGAACAAACTGATTAATCTCAGAGGGAAGATGGCGGGTGGGTGGGAAGAGATTGATCAGAGAACTTGTATGCATATATACATAACCCATGGACACAGATAATAGTGTGGTGAGGACCAATCAGGGGAAATGGGTGCAGGGAAATGCAATCAGGGGGATTGGAGGTATCTGTGATACTTTCAACAATAAAGGTAAATCTTTAAAAAAGAATAATGGAGCCAAAACTAGTTTGGCTCAGTGGATAGAGCATCAGCTTGGGAACTGAAAGGTCCCAAGTTCGATTACGGTCAAGGGTATGTACCTTGGTTGCGGGCACATCCCCAGTGGGGTTTGTGCAAGAGGCAGCTGATCGATATATCTCTCTCATCGATATTTCTAACTCTATCCCTTTTCCTTTCTCTCTGTAAAAAATCAATAAAATATATTTAAAATAATAATAATAATAAAATTTTAAAAAATAATGGAACTTTTTACCCTGGTTTTCTGTAGAGGGCCACCTGATTCATCAAGCTGGGCGCTAGGTGAGCACCATCCTCTCTGATGGAGAGGCAGCGAGCCGCCGAGCCACACAGCAGGTTTATTTTATAGGGTCAAAGGAGCTTATTTGTATTCTTTTTTTTTATTATTATTATCTGTGTACATATCTTACCATTGCCCCCCTTATTTGCATTCTTAACTAGGCCCTAGCATTACTGGATTTACATCTCTAGACCCGCCCCTGCTGACACCTGGACAAAGGTAGGTTAGAAACTGAATAACACCATTCCCCCCGCCCTCTTGGGGGTGTAACTAGGACATGGACTCTGCCAGTGCCTCAGGCTCAGCTGACAATTTAAAGGATGTCCATGTGCCTTCTCAGGCGGCCCTCTACAGTTTTCTTATGGGATTTTTACACAGCTCATAGCACAGAAATCTTCCCAAAATTTCTCTTTGGCTGTCTCTTCATCCCCTTACAACCGATCTACCTTCCCCACCCACTGTCTCTGATTATCTGTGGATGTGGAGAACAGGAACTGGCCCAGAGTTGTGCGTAGCAAGTGTCTGATGAATGCTGGAGACTTCTGGGTGCTCCATCCCAGGGAGCAGATACAGTGGTACCTCAATATACGAGTGCCTTGAGATACGAGTGTTTTGAGATACAAGCCACCGAGCGAGCGATATTTTGCTTTGAGATACGAGCAATTTGACATACGAGTAAGGTTACGGAACGAATTAAACTCGTATGTTGAGGTACCACTGTACATATCCTGAAAGGGAGGAAGAAACAAACCTCCTTGGACAGTTTTTTTTAAACGATCTGCAGGTGAAAATGAGCAAAGCGTGACGAAAAAAGCGAAGACCAGTGACGAAAACTAAGCGCTTCTGTAAGCACTTCACTTTTTCTTTTATTATGTTTTTATAGAATATGTATTTGTTATTTATAAATGTTTCTTCTTGTAAATACATTTTTCTTATTCAAAAACACTTAACAAAAACAACTGAGGTGGTGTTTTGGGAGCTGGAACGGATTAATGGCATTTCAATTAATTTAAATGGGGAAAATTGCTTTGAGATACGAGCAAGGTTACAGAACGAATTAAACTCGTATGTCGAGGTACCACTGTACCAGGACCAAAAGCCTCCTCTTGCAGCCTGGGGGTTAGTTCAGTATCACCAGCCCCTTCTCACGGGCTGCTATCCCCACTGCTTCCAGCCCTCCCCAAAGAGATGTGGGCATTTTGATGGTGCAGCATTGGATTCACGGAGACACTTGTCTTTCAGGTGGCCATTATTCTTCATTGTGCATTAATTCAGGCCATAGAAACTGAAACTGTCTCACTGTGAGTTTCACATATCCCCTGGAGAAACAGGATAGCATACTAAATAGGCTTGCCTAGAACCTTCAGCCCCATGGAATGCAAGGAAGTATCTACTGAGTGACAGGAGTGGTACTGAAGACCCCTGGTTCTCTGAGTGCTGCCTTCCTCAGGGTGCCTGACCTTGACTGTGCAGGAGATGGTGGGTGCAGGGGTGCACGTCAGATTTGCTCCCTTCACTCCTGGCCCTCTGGGCCTACAGGATGACAGTTCGCCTTCCCCCCTGGATGAAACCATGGCCCCCCAGGTCACTTTGGTGCAGCACCAAGTCCAGTCTAATAACTAACCTCAGGGTAATTGTCAAAATGTTACCAGACTGAGCACCCTGAGCCAGAGGGGGTGGGGGGCTGTCCCCTCCTTGGCTCTTGTCAATCTCATAAGAAAGTTTTCAGACGCGTGACAGACAGCAGTATTGAACCAAAGCAAGCAAATTTATTAAGAACACACTTGGCAGATAGCACAAGCAGGCAACTCAGCTCTTCTGAGCATGTGCCCAGTGGGGGTTCAGGGGGTTTTATACCCTTCTCCCTATAGATCTCAAAGCTTCCCTGCCAGATAATTTGAGTAGCAGACTATGTTTCAAAATTGCCTCCTACATTCTTGTGGCTTATCTTGGAGTGTTTGTATATCTATCTGGTCATCTTGTTTGGCGAGTTCTAACAAGGGCTTCTTTGTTTAGTGGGTGAGATAAAACTTTCCCTTCTTTTCTCCTCCCCCTCCTCCTGCCTTAGCATCCTGCAAGTGATATTTGTCCTTGAGGTTAGCCAGGGATCTTTGTTCTCTATTTCCCCAGGCCAGAGTGACTTACGTTATGTATTATCTGGTTAGGGAAGAGAGATATTAACCATTTACTCTCAAGTGTCCTTGGATGAGGAAGATACGATCTTGTGCTTCACTAGCTGGCTGCAAAGTGCCCAGACTGCTTAATTTTCTTGTCTGAGTTTCCCTTATTCTACTCGTGCAGGAATTTTCCTAGCTTCTTACTATCCTGCCACAAAAACAGTCAATCCCTGCCAGAACGGGGGACGGGTTTTGGTTTGGAGGATGTCTGCATGGTGGTCATGGAGTGTAACCAGCTTCCTCTCTCTCTAGCATGTCTACTGCCCTGTCCCTCACCAGCTCCTATTTGTGCCTCCCTCCCTTCTGGAAGGACAGAGGGCCTGCGTAAGGTGGTCATGCGGTGGACACCCTAAGCTGACTCTTGGCACTTGGCTTTAGAACCCATCTTGGGGACATCAGGCCCATCTAAGCATGAGACAGTGTCCTAGTTGAACACACTCAAAGCCCCAGACAAAAAAAAAAAAAAAAAAAAAAAAAAAAAAGCCCAGCCACATTGGGGAAGTCCTTGTTGCTTTTGGCATCATTCCTCCTAGAACAGGGACCTGGTGCTGGGGTAGAAGGGCTGCCCGAGCAGGGAGTCCCACATTTGCATAATGAAAAGAATGCCCTGGAAGTCAGGCAATTGGAATTCTGGATTTGGGGCTTTGGGATTTGGGAGCTGCTTTAGCTGTTACCTGCACCTCTATATGCTGAGTCCTAGGTCTCTTTCCTATGTTACTATTTTATATGCATATAGTATACTACATTATATTTCTTTAATTGATACTGAGTCCTTCTTAGTGCCTTGAATCAGGAAGCACAAAGTATTGGTTTGTCCCCTATTGGTGTTACTAGGTTGGATCACTTCATGAGGCTGGATTATCTCTCCATTGTAAAATGCCTTTTCCCCTTTATAACTAATTAGAGGCCTGATGCATGAATTCGTGCACAGGTGGAGTCCCTCAGAATGCCCTGCAAGGATCTGGCACCGTCCCCTCACTTGCTCCACCATCCCCCCTGTGGGGCGATAGACCGGGGCGGCCCTGCCCTGTCCTCTCAGTGCCTGGGAGCCAGGCAGTGGCCCTGCCCCCACCAAGGCCACTGGTCACAGTCTACAGGGTGATTGCTGGGGCGATAGGGTCCCTGCTCACACCCGCCTTGGCCTGGCACCACCCACTCACCTGCTCCACCATCCTACCTCGTTCCCATCAGGTCCAGCAGCACCACCACTGCTGCCTGCTGCCAGCGCCCCGTGGCCGATGCCTGCCATGTTCCACACTGCCCACCGCTGGTCAGCGCACATCATAGCAAGCTGTCAAACTCCGGTCGAACTCCCGAAGGGTCAAGTAGCACATTAGGCTTTTATTATTATAACTAGTAAGGGTGGTACTTTGAGAATATGACTAACTATCCTGTGTTCCCCAAAGCCTTTGCCCAATAGTTCCAGTATCCACTCCTACATTTGCTTGGCGTCCTTCCATAGAGAAGAGCTTTCATTCTTCCTTTCCACCCGGCTTCTGTCTTTCCTTTTTTTTATTTTAATTTTATTTTTAAATATACTTTTTTGATTTTTTCACAGACAGGAAGGGAGAGGGATAGAGAGCTAGAAATATCAATGAGAGAGAAACATCGACCAGCTGCCTCCTGCACTCCCCCTAGCCCCCCACCACCACCACCACCAGGGATGTGCCCACAACCAAGGTACATGCCCTTGACCAGAATCGAACCTGGGACCCTTCAGTCTGCAGACCGACGCTCTATCCACTGAGCCAAACCGGTTTCGGCTACTTTTCTTTTTAATATGACTCTGGTCTCATGGATTTTCCCCCCCACTTAACATCAACGTGTTAAAATACATCAGTGTCGCTAAGAATATCTGTTTACCTTCCCTAGTGAAGGGAGAGCCCCAATTCCACAAGGTCATGTTAGCTCATGATCTTCATTCTATTGAGCTTTATAATTACCAACCACTCAAACGTAACGCTTTTTATTATTTGCCATCCAGTTCCTAAAAGGCCAGCTCTGAGTTCACTTGTAAACACTTCATTGACCCGCACAGATCAGCCAGCAGTGTTGCTGGGATCCCAGAGAGTCTTTATGCTTGGCCCGTGCCGTCTCATCGAGAACTGGTGGTGCTTCTGAGTCACTTACTTAGCCAATATCTGTACGTTCAATGAGATTCTCATCAAGCCCTCAAGCTTAAGCCTAGCCCACCAAAAAAAAAAATGTCTCGTTTCCCCACGCTCAGTTTCTTTGAATTTCCATAGCATTTCATAAGGACATCTTTCCTCTCTGTTTCTGAGGCGGCCTTAAACACCCGTTTAAAAGAACTTTAAGGGCCGAGATCGGTTTGGCTCAATGGATAGAGCGTCGGCTTGGGGACTGAAGGGTCCCGGGTTCGATTCCGGTCAAGGGCATGTACCTTAGTTGCGGGCATGTCCCCAGTAGGGGGTGTGCAAGAGGCAGCTGATCTATGACTCTCTCTCATCGATGTTTCTAACTTTCTGTCTCTCTCCCTTCCTCTCTGTACAAAATCAATAAAATATATATTAAAAAAAAAAAGAAAGAACTTTAAGGGTAATTTATCTCCAACAGCACAGAAAAGCCCACTACAACAGTGACAGAAACCGGGCCAATATCTGTCACTTTTTAGTAAATAGAGTTTTTAAAACGGGCTCCTCCAGAAAGAATAGATTATAGAGAACCAGTCAGTCTGTAACAAGGCCGCTTGGTGGCCTCACACCCTTATTCCCAACAGGCAAGCACGTACCCCTGATAGGTTCAATGCTGGTCAAGGGCATGTATCTTGGTTGCAGGCTCCTCCCCTGCCCAGGCCCTGGTTAGAGCTCATGCAGGAGGCAACCGATCAATGTGTCTCTCTCACACGGATGCTTCTCTCTGTCTTTCCCTCTCTCTTCCCTTCTCCCTAAAAATCCATGGAAAAATATCCTCGGGTGAGGATTAGCAACAACAACAAAATTACAGTTAACATACATATTATGTTTCAGGTGTTCAACATAGTGATTAGACATTTATACACCTTCTGAAATGATTACCCATCTGACACCACATATAGAGAGTTAGAAAAATTGATCAGCTGCCTTCTGCACACCCCCTACTGGGGATGTGCCCGCAATCAAGGTACATGCCCTTGGTCGGAATCAAACCCGGGACCCTTCAGTCCGCAGACCGGCTTCTGCCCAAAGGAATATCTGACCACCCAAGGGTAAAGGGTGAGAGAGGACTGCATGGCGAGCCAGGTCCCCCAAAGCTCCATGGGACAGCAGGGAGAACCTGGCACCCCAGCATGGCTGCCACGAATGAGGCTCAGCAGGGACAGAGGCCTGAGGAGAGGTGGCCCAGGAGGGAGGTGGGCCTTGCTGGGGGCCTGGGCTTGTTTCCCTCTGTGAAATGGGATGATGCAGGCCTGCAGGGAGGGGATGGAAGGTTCAGGCTCGTGGTTTGTCTTCCCATCAGCTGCCCAGGCATCGGGCCTGCAGGCCCTGCGGGAGCTGAAGCTCTGCCTGGCCCTCAGCACGTGCAGGGACTTGAAGGAGGGCAGACTCTCCTCCCTCCTTCCTCCCCATCAAACCCCAAACCTCTTCTCTTGTTTTCTGGTTTCTCATGCTGGGTTCCCAACCCTGAGGTCAAGCTGTCTGAGCTGACAGGATGTTGTGGACTCCTCAACTCAGTTCTGTCTCCGGAGCCCAAAGCTACTCCTGTGTCCCAGGTTGGGGGGAAGTGGGCAGGACATGGAAAGGAAGGAGCCACCTGCTCCCACTAGCCTGTAACTGACACAGGAAGTAGGTGCATACCAGCCAATAAAGGCCCAGCCTGATATTCCCCAATTTCTCCCCCCCCCCCCCCAAAGAAGAAGATAACTAAGAAACCTTCCGCAACCGGACATTCATGCCATCTCCTGCTGGCAATTTTGGCCTCCCTGTAAGTCAGGGACCTTTGCAGCCCAGCAGCCTAAGACCATCAGAGGCAAACCTGAAGTTTCACTAAGTCCAGTTTCTGACCCACTTCAGTGAGGGATTAGGCAAAGACAGAGTTCTTTTCCCCGAAGGAAAAAACAGAGCTCCTATGGGCTTACCAAAAGGGCAGGTGTAGGTGAAACTTACTGTTAAGTTGAACTACCCTAACCTCTCCTGCTTGGACATGTTTTCTGAAATATACCTCTATATATAAAAGCCTAAGCGACCGTCACAACTGAAACAACCAAATGGACAACTGAACAGGCTGTGAGGGTGACCAGGCCATCAGGGGGGTTAGTGAGGGAAGACCAAACGACTGAACAGCAGGTTGTGTGGGGCAACCAGGTTGGCGGGCGGGGGGGTGGGGCGCAATGAGGGGCAACCAGGCCAGTGGCAGAGCAGTTGGGAGCAACCAGGCCAGCAGGGGGGAGGGCAGTTGGGGGTGACTAGGCAGGCAGGCAGGTGAGCAGTTAGGAGCCAGTGGTCCTGGATTGTGAGAGGGTGCAGGCTGGGCTGAGGAGATTCCCCACCCAACCTCTCCCCCTCCCCCGCACATGAATTCCTCTGGTATTATTATAAACCTTTTCCTATAGCTTAGGGCAGACGGTCTGCGCCTGCAGAAGCAAGGTAAAATGAATTCCCTTTCACCTGACCGACCTGTGCTAACTCTTGACTCTCCTGACTCACTCATGCCCTCCCCTCCGCTTGACCAACTTGGACACCCTGTCCCGACCCTACATTGCATACTCTATAGAAGAGAACCTAGCCACCCGCTCAGGGCTGACGCTGACACGATGGTCTCAGCTCCCCGTGAGAGAACGAAATAAAATATCCTAAACTCCCACCACGGCTCTTGGCCTGGCTCCTTCCCGTGCAGACCTAATCATCGCAGGAAGCAGTGTTCCCACGGGCTCAGAGCAGGCAGGGCTGTGTGCCAAGAGGGCCCCCGATCCTGTTTCCCTGGGAACCACCATGTTAAGCAGACGTGGGAAGCTTGGTCCAGAAGCCCCTTATCTAAAGCTCACACTGGGGCGGCTTGGAGGAGGCTGTGTCTCTGGGATTCAGATCCTCTGCCAGGGAGGGGTGTGGCCTTCATCCTGACTTGACTTAAAGGGCCTGTAACTTAGGGAACCAGGTTTCTCGGTGGGAGAGGAAGCGCTGGTCTCCCAGAGGAGGAGTCCTTGTGGCTCTTCAAGGCCACAGCCCGCCCTGAAGACAGCTGTCTCCTGCTCCCTGGCAGTCTGTCAGCCCAGCCCGAGGACTGCACACTCTCAGCACAGCCAAACCTTCATAAAAACAGTCTAATTCAGGCCAGGGGCCCTTGTTAAAGCTAAAAGTCCGTTATATAATGAAGTAGGTTTTCTAAACAGGTATGTTTTAAAAGTTGACTAGTTTACTTGTTTTTACTTATGTAGACATGTCTGTGTAATTAATGTTAAGTATGTATGATGCCTAATTTCACAGAAAAGGTTTTTTTTATATGTATTACAGTAATTTTAAATTTCTACTGCATAGGTCTAGTAAATGCATGCATTCTCCAGTCACTGGGAGTAAACAGATGCACACGGCTGGGGCGTGGCTTAGCCCTCATAGAAACATCATCACCCTGACTGGTTTGGCTCCGTGGATAGAGCGTCAGCCTGCAGACTGGAGCGTCCCAGGTTCGATTCAAGTCAAGGGCATGTACCATTAGGGGGTGTGCAGGAGGCAGCTGTTTGGTTTTTCTCTCTGATCGATGTTTCTAACTCTTTATCCCTCTCCCTTCCTCTCTGTAAAAAATCAATACTTTTTTTTTTTTTTTTTTTTTTTTTTAAGAAAGAAACTTATCATCATCTGGCAGGAGTTAAAACTGCTGCAGAAAAATCACCCCACAGGATTTTCGGTAAAACCAATTACCGAGCCCAAGCTGGCTTGGCTCAGTGGAGAGAACACAGGCCTGGGGACTGAAAAGGTCCTGAGTTGATTCCAGTCAAGGGCATATGCCCGGGGTTGCAATCTCAATCCCCAGTAGGGGGAGTGCAGGCGGCAGCCTATCAATGATTCTCATCATTGACGTTTCTATCTATCTCTCCCTTCCTCTCTGAAATAAAAACATATTTTAAAAAATAATTACCGCTGAGACCGGTTTGGCTCAGTGGATAGAGTGTCGGCCTGTGGACTGAAAGGTCCCAGGTTCGATTCCGGTCAAGGGAATGTACATTGGTTGCGGGCACATCCCCAGTAGGGGCTGTGCAAGAGGCAGCTTATCGATGTTTCTCTCTCATCGATGTTTCTAGCTTTCTATCCCTCTCTCTTCCTCTCTGTAAAAACTCAATAAATATATTTAAAAAAACAATTACCGAGCGCGATGCGGTGTGATCACCTATTAATTATTTGCTGAATATTGTTTATAAGTAGTGACTCTTGGATTTAAATATGTAGACTATAGTTGCAGATATGTAATATTTACTCATGTCGACGAAATTACTACAGTTTCCCTATCTGATAAAATTTGTTTAAAATAACAGTGAATTAATAACAACAAGAAAACAACCTGTTAATTCAATTGTGAGGAAATCTTGGTTAAAAGCATCTTTAAATTAATAGGGTGTTAATTTTCACATGTGACATATGGATCGGAAATTTTGTCTGTTAAATCTAGGTCCACGGAGTCTAGGGTTGACTGTATAAACTTTTACCTTCTTAGCTGATATTTTCAGAGCCACCCTGGGCCTCAAAAGGAGTCCGCCCACTTTGCTGGCGGCCTTTTCAAGTGTGTACTCAGTTTCCCTTAGGGCCCAGCACCCAGGGCACTCTGGCCTGGGGGCCGCCCCTGGGGGCCCTGGGCAGGGAGGGACACAGCCCCTAGAAATCCGGGGAGGGAGGAGGGAGGAGCGCGTTCTTCCCGTGTCTGCCCTGGGGGGACAGAGGCCAACCGGGCTGCAGCTTCATTTCTGGAGTCGTCCAGCTCATCCAGCCGTTTCCCACTTCTGCCCGGCTTGGCCAACTTGGGGTGAGACCCCCCACACCCCCAACCCCCCCAGTTTGTGAGGGTGGTTCCCATGTATGAAACCGGAAGCCGCCTCCAAATTCCAAGGATTAAAGCCACACCCCGACACCCCACTGCTCAGGGAGACCACACCTCACTCAGAGGCCCCTCTCTAAAAGGCCCCGCCCACCCTCCACAGGGCCCCGCCCACCCTCCCAGGACCCCGCCCACCCCTCCGCGGCCCCGCCCCGGCGCAGGGCGCATGCGCGGTCGGAGCCAGCGCGGGTAGCCGCAGTCCCCGGCGCCAGAGCCGCCTCCGTAGCCTCTGTGCGTTCGCATCTCCAGGCCGCTCCCCCCACCCCGCTCCTCTTCCTCCTCGGCCGGCGCTATGGCGAAGCCGCTGACGGACAGCGAGAAGCGAAAGCAGATCAGCGTGCGCGGGATCGCGGGGCTGGGCGACGTGGCCGAGGTGCGGAAGAGCTTCAACCGGCACCTGCACTTCACGCTGGTCAAGGACCGCAACGTGGCCACGCCCCGCGACTACTACTTCGCGCTGGCGCACACGGTGCGCGACCACCTGGTGGGCCGCTGGATCCGCACGCAGCAGCACTACTACGAGCGCGACCCCAAGGTGACGCCCCGCGGCCGCCCCCTCCTTCTCCCCCTCCTCCCGCCGCCCGCCCCGCCGCCCCCGCCCGGGAGGGAGAGCCCTGCTGCAGGCTCTCTGGAGCCTCGGCCCCTGAGACATCACAGCAAAGCGCTGCAGCTCTTCGTGCAACCAAGTAGGGCCGCCGCCTGCGGAATGGGCATCCAAGTGGAGCGCGGTCACCCCGACCGCCCTCGCAGCCCGTCCCTGGTCCGCTCCCCGGGCGTCGCGGAGGAGAGGAGCCCCGCAAAGGCCCTGGCCGCCCCCGCCCCCTCGCACCTCCCCTCCCCTTCGCTTTCCCCACCCCTTCGCCTCCCCCGCCCCCACGCGCGCCCATTCCCGGTGGTCCGCCCGCTCCGGGCCGGGCCGCCAGGCCCCCTTACGCTGGGAGCCCGGCCTTGCCTTGGTCCGCTGCTCCCCGGATTCCTGAGGCTTGGAAACCCGGCGGAATTTTCCAGCCTGCCCCTGGCTGTGTGCCTCCGCACTGGCTGCAGGGTTGAGGCCCCCCCCCCCCCGCCCCTCCCAGGCTGGTTCTGTGCGGTCTGTCGTGTGTGAGAGAAAAGGCCCTGGAACCAGGCCTGGGTGCTCTGTGTTGGGAGGGGGCGGGCACAGCCATCCGTAGGGGCGTTTCCGGGCGGGCTGGGCAGGATGCGGTGCCTGCTGAAGCAGGAGCGGGGGTCCCAGGCTCAGAAAAAGGAGCCCGCACACCTCCCCTGAACAGCTTCTACTACTTACCTTACAGCTCACGGGGATGCAGTCGTTGTTCCTTTTTAGATTTTTGCAAAAATGTACGTTTACGGTAGAGAAAATACAAAATGCACAAAGGAAAAGGCATTGATCGTCTCCGTTACTTTTATCTGTATTAAAATGTAGCTGCATGTCCTTTTCCTACTCCTGTGTATCTGTACACATTTTTTAAAAGTATACTGCATATACAGTTTTGCGGCATTTCTGTTTCATTCATCAATTGTAACTTTTCAACAGCTTTAGCTCTATAGGCGTATCATAGGCTTGGCCAGCCCCCACCCCCCACCCCCCACCCTCCGGCCAGTTTTGCTTTTTTTCTCTTGGTCGTGGAGAATTTTGTCCTTTCTACTGCACTGTGGTCCAGGGAAAGCTAGCAAGGGAAGGAGACACTCTGAGGAAAGGATTCCGTTTGCAAAGATTTGACTTGCTGTGCACAGTCGGGCATGGAACAGTTGTTCTGTTGATAGTGTTTTAGAGTATTTTCATGGGACGTTAAGAAATGTTTAATAAGTGCTAAGAGTAAGATGTATTGCTTTTCCAAACACCTTCTGGGCACTCCTTTTTAGTAAAAGAGAGATGGTAAAAATAACAAGATTTGTTGGAATGCCAACGAGGCATCTTCATATTTAGCATGCAAGGCAGTGTGGAAAGAAGTGGCACCTGGTGGCTAAAACAGGTTATTACAACAAAGGCTTGGCTCGGTTTTTGCCAGGGAAACCTTCCAGGAGGCAGTGGCTCCCCCAGAATCCTCTGCTTCGCAGCATCATTTTTATTGACCGTGTCCCAGATGAAAAGGGTACAACTTTGCACAGTCAAGGGCATTTCCCTGGAGTGGGACACACCCCGACATACGAGCGCTCCTGTTAGAGTTTATGCATGTTTATAATGGAGCCTGAAAAGGCCAGCGATGGGCTAGGGATTACGGAAATGACCTTTCGTGAGCAAAACAGGTTTGTCATCTTCAGTGAGTGCTCTGAGTTTTGATGGTCTGCCTTGGCTACAGGTAGAAACTTATCTCTTTAAAGAAACCACAGCCGGTAAATGGAAGGAGACTCTTCTGGACAGGAAGGCCCTTTAAAAAAGAAAAAGTGGAATTTATTAATAAGTGCTTCGGTCTCGCTAATTTATGTTGAAAATAAGTTCCTTATCTCCTTTTTCTGCTTGTAATGGACTAGAAACAAGCCCCAGGAGGATCAGAGCCCAGGGAAGTGGGCTCCCAATAAAAATCCATGCCCTAACCAGTTTGGCTCAGTGGATAGAGTGTTGGCCTGCAGACTGAAGGGTCCCAGGTTGATTCTGGTCAAGGGCATGTACCTTGGTTGCGGGCATATCCCCAGTAGGGGGTGTGCAAGAGGCAGATGATCGATGTTTCTTTCTCATCGATGTTTCTACCTCTCTATCCCTCTCCCTTCCTCTCTATAAAAAATCTATAAAATAATATATTTTTTTAAATCCTGAAAAGTCATGCCCCCAGCTCCAGGAATGGCCTCAGGGGCTTGTACCATCACCCTCCAGACTGGGGTAACCTGCTGATATATACTTATTAAGTTAAAGTGATTTTATTTATTATTTATTCTTTTACACAATTATGCAAGTGCTTATGATTATTGGAGGAAAAATTTAACAGTACAGATAAGCCAAATGGAAAAAAAATAACTGTAGACTCACCACTTAGTAATATAAATGTTACAAACATTTTGTGTTCTACACCTTATTTTTCTATACTAGTTGAAGCATTTGCTTTTATTACACTAAAAATATCGTGTTGTATGTACTGTATCCCACTTTGAATGGGTGGAGTAGCTAGTTCCCTATGTTGCCTGATTATCCTGTCCTGGCTCTTAGTAGATGGAATACTCAGTTTATTTCGCAACCAGCTAACATCATTCCTCTATTAAGTAGATGAAATAGCCAGCTTATTATGTAACATGACTGCTGTATCTATGCAGTGAGCATGTCGAATAGTGTGTTACTATGCCTCCTGCATCCCTGCAGTGAGTGATGGGATAGCCAGCTTACTCTGTAACAGGCCACTGCGTCCCTGCAGTATGTGGGTGGGATTATCAGTTGACTGTCCTTCGGCCTGCCATGCATTTGCAGTGAGAGCATGGGACAGCCAGGTTCCTTGGCACCCTTTTAGTGAATGGATGGAATAGTAAGTTTATTATTTTTTTTATTTTTAAATACATTTTTTATTGTTGATAGAATTACAGATATCTCCCCCTTTCCCCTACACACACACTTGAATAGCCATTTTTGTATGTAGCTGGCTTAATGCATCCCTGCACGTGAATGCATGGAATGGTCAGTTTGCTATATAGTCAGGCCACAGTATTTCTGCCTGCGTAGCTGGAGTAGGCAGTTTACTGTGTAAGAGGCCATGCATCTCCGCAATGAGCTTGTGGAATAGCCAGTGTGCTGTGTTACTGGGCTGCTGCATCCTTGCAGTGAGTGGGTGGAATAGCCAGTTTAGTAAGTAACTGGCCTTCTCTGCTCCTGCAGTGAGTGGATGGATGGGCTTCTTTATCTCTGCAGAGGTTGAAATAATGTGTCCCACAGCTCTTTCCTATTGTTATCTCAGTGATAGGTTAAGATAATCTCAGATTAATCTCAGTGTGTAAAGAGCAAAATAAGGCTCTACCTATGGATGCTCAACTTAATTTCCACAGTTATAGGTTATTAATGCCTAAAATGTCTTTAGAAAATTTATCTGTGTTGATGTTCTGTTCATCTGTTTGTGCTGAAGAGCTTTTATACTTTTCTGTGATGTTTCCTGTGTGTAGTAAATAAACCCAGTTTTAAAAAAATGAAGACAGTCTGTAGGTCATAACATATGGCAGATTGATTTAGCCACTATGAAAACCATATTGAGGTTCCTCAGACTGCAAATGGAACTGCCTTAGATTCAGCAATTCTACTTCTGGGTATATATTTGAAGAAACTCAAAATATTAATTCAAAAAAGACATATGAACCCCTATATTCACTGCAGGGTTATTTACAGTTGCCAAGATATGGAAGCAACCTAAGTGCCCATCTGTAAATGAGTGAATAAAGAAGACATAGTAAGATATACAATGGACTATTACTTGGCCATAAAAGGAATAAAATCTTACCATTTGCAACAGCATAGGTAGACCTAGAGGGTGTTATGCTAAGTGAAATAAGTCAGTCAGAGAAAGACAAATGCCATGTGACTTCACTTATATGTGAAATCTAAAGAACAGAATAAAAAATAAACAAAACAAAAACAATCTCATAGATACAGAGGACAAACTGTTGTTTGCCAAATGGGAGGGTGGTGACAAAGGTGAAGGATTAATAAGGTCAAATAGGCAGTGGTGAAATAGTCACGGGATGTGAAGTGCAACATAGGAAATATAGTCAATAACCCTATATAATAAAGGCTAAAATGCAAATAGACTGAATCATGGAACTGAACAACCGGTTGCAATGACAATTTCTGACCACCAGGGAGCATGTGTGGAACATGGTGGGTGTTGGCCATAGCAGGATGGTGGTGCAGACGCACAAGGGCACCAGACCAAAGTAGGGTGCCGGTCGCTGTCATCAGGGTGAGACTCTGGTGGTTACTGAAAATTCTTTGCTCCCACCTGTGGTCCCACCTGGCACTTGCACCTGTTGCCGGTTCTGGAGCCACCACTCGCACCCACTGCCAGCACCAGCCCTGCTCACACCTGCAGCTGGAGCCATCACTCACATTTGCTGCCAGTGTCTAGCACTGGTCCCAATCACTTGTCACCATCAGCGGTTGTAAGTGGTGGCTGCTGGCCTCAATCTCCCTTGAGGGCTTCTCCACCTCCCAGAAGGGCGACTGGGGCAGCAGTTGCAGCTCCCACCCACTGACGGTGCAGGCCCTGCTTGCACTTACTGCTGGCACTGCCCCGATCACTCCGCACCATCAGCGGGTGCAAACAGGGCTGGCAATGTCAGCACATGGGAGTGGGAGCAGTGGGGCTGCTGACAAACAGGGAACTGGGGGCTGCATCGGGAGGGGCCGGGCAAGGGCTCAGAGGATGGGCTAAGACCTGCCCCTGTGCCTACCGCAGCCTCTCGGCCCACAGTTTCTTTCAGGGTGCACGAATTTTGTGCACTGGGCCTCTAGTATTATAATAACTACATATGATGCCAGGTGGGTACTAGGCTTATGGCAGGGGAGGAATCACTTAGTAAGATACACAAAGATCTAATCTCTATGTGGTGCATCTGAAACTAATGTGACATTGAATGTCAACTGTAGTTGAAAATTTTAAAAACTTTAAAGAGCATAAAGCAAAAATAAATAAATAAAAAGAGCGGGGGAGGGGGGGAGGAGGGGAAGTGTGTTCCCTCATGAGATGCCCTTGGAAAACTGAGGGTGAGATCATTTGGGGATGCGCCGATAAGTACTGGGTTAACATAAATGAAACCCCCTATGTAGTAGGTTCTCTTAGGAATCTACTCTCATCATCACCATCATCATCTGCTTGTGCATGGAGATGGATCTAAGATGCTTTCTTTTGCTCTCTCAGCGCATCTATTATCTTTCCCTGGAGTTCTACATGGGCCGTACTCTGCAGAACACGATGGTGAACCTGGGCCTCCAGAATGCTTGTGATGAAGCCATCTACCAGGTACGGGTCCTGGGGCCCGGCTGCCCACAGCCTCTCCTGTTGCTCTGGGTTTAGTTCAGGCCCCAGCGGTGAGCATTGACAGAGGAGAGCGCGAGCATTAGGCCCTGGGAAATGTCTGATGGAGTACTCTGTCCTTTGAGTGGGAGAATGGGTTGGGGGGTGTTGCTCCTCTTTCTCAAGGGGAGAAAGTAAGAACTGGATGGAGAGCTGTTAATACAGTGGAGTGCAAGGGCTCTATTGCATTGTAATGCTAAGCTTTGGAGGCTTCTAGAAACCACTGTATTCCTCACTCCCACCCCAGGGACAGATTTACAATGTGGCAGAAGTATTTGGTATTGTCCCATTTCTCCTTGCTTCATTGAACTGGTAATCTACCTTAAGGGTCCCTCCTCTGCCCCTAAGATAACCTTGTGAGCTCATCCTATCCTCTAATTATAAAACTGCCTTTGTCCTCTAAACAGAATAGAAGGTGCCTTTGCTTACAGGTTCTTCGTTAGCAGTGGTTTAGGTGGAGGTCTTTCACAGTTCACTTGCTGTTTTAGAGCAGAGCTGGATTCGATTGTATCTGTTTTCTGGCTCTGTCCCACTTCCCTGGGCATGGCCTTTCTCCCTCACCTAGATGCTCGGTGTAGAATTTTCTGAGTGAATATGCATCGCTTCTGCCCTTCTGCACATACACAGATGGGTCCTTACCACAGTCGTCCTACCCCCAAGAACCTTCCGCTGCTTCTGCTTGGGTTCGGTTTGGCTTTGAGGTGGGAGGTGCTCTGGGGTCTTCTTGGAGGAGGTTGGTGTGAGCCTTGCAGGGCCATCAGGCAGCCCAGCATTGTGGGGATCATGTCTCCCCTCCAAAACTGAGCTGGTAATGTCTCAGGTAAATCTCCCAACATATTCCAGATATTTCTGGTGGAACACACTCTTTGAAATTGTTATGGGAGTTAAGTCAGTATTTTGAAATCTAAATCAGATAGATGACTGTATGTGTTAGCACCATTCAGTTAACTTAATAGATGCTAAACTATTTTGGTTTTTAATTTTCTCACAACTCTTCTTCCACTCTTCGTAATTTATTAGATTCTCCAAGTGTGATCTGGAGACCTCAGGTTCCCTGAGACCTTTTCAAAGGGTCCCCTTGGTCAGAACTATTTTCATAACACTAGGATGTTATTTGCCTTTTACACTCTATACTTCGTGAGTATGCGGTAGAATTTTCTAGATGCTATATGATGTGTGATATTTCAACATATTGAATGCTGGAACAGAAAATCCATTAAAGAACTTTGTAGAAATATGAAAACTGCAACTCATCTCAGTAAATAATTATTTGTTTTCAAATAGGTTTTTTTTTTATTATTAAACAGTGTTGTTGATTATAATTATCAATACAACATAATTGAGAGCCCTAACAGCTATATTCTGGAATGGTTTTCAGTTAGGTGAAGTGGTTGTAACTTTGTTGTTTTTTCTGTAATTTTTAACATACCATATCATTTCACGAATATAATTGGAATGCCACAGAAAGGTGTTTTTAGATTTGGGTTTAAAAAGATGTCATGTAATTATCATTAGACCATGTGAAATTAGGGAATTACTAAAACCATTGGTTTCATTTTTAGGAAACATGTTATAATCTGTCCACTATAAGTAAATTAATGATACAGCAGTATATCTCTTTGGCTATTAAACCAAATCTCATTTTGACTGTAATTCTTAAGTAATTTGACAGTTTTTGAAATACCTGGAAACTTTCATTTTCGATCAGCTATTAAGCATCAGATTTTAACATTGGACTTTCAAGTCTAAAAGGAAGCAGACTCTACCCTTTGATATAAACTCACAGGGTTTAAATATCATTCCACCTGGTACTTGAGTGAAAATGTTAAGTAATGTGGAAGCATCGCCTCTGTTTTTATCCTCAGCTGGGGCTGGACCTGGAAGAACTGGAGGAGATGGAAGAGGACGCTGGCCTGGGGAATGGAGGATTGGGGAGGCTGGCAGGTGAGCCCGGGCACCTGCCGGGACAGCATTGTCCACACATGGGGCCCTGTCCGTGCTCACAGGGGGAGGCCAAGGTCAGCCGTGCTGCTGGCACTGTTCTGAGCGGATAAAGTGGTCCCTCGGGGTGGATGGGAGAGTGTGTGCTGCAGGTTAAAATCTTTGCCTCTGGCAGGGAAAAAGTGCAAGACGGATATATGTCTCTGTCACCCAAGGGGCCCTTCATAAAGATCGTGAAGACCAAGCTTGCCAGTGTTGAGTGACTGGTGCTGGGAGGGGATTCCAATATAGCAATCACTCTGCACAATCCCAAAGCCAGTCATTGGGAAAAAGACAGACAGACAGACACACACACACACACACACACACAGCGTACAGAGCTCTCTCCCTTTGGGGGATGTTGCTCCCTTGGTAAACTCTATTTGAGAGCATACTCAGTTGTTTTTCTGTTTTATTTATTTTTGCCAGTGTTTTAGGGGAGAGGGAGCTGGGCTGAGAACAGGGAAGTGGAAATAGCAGTCACGGGGAGATGTGATTTTATTGTGACATCAAGGCGCTTGGGCCCAGTGTCTCTAAGGGCAAAGATGACTCGGGTTTTGTGCTGCTCTTGTGTTGGGGGGCTGAGGGGAGGGTGGGCTCAGGCCCTCCCTCTTGGTGTCATGGCCTCTTTTGGGAAATGTCATTTTGAAAAGAGAGCAAATGCCCTAAAACTTAAGGGGTGGGGAGTGCATGTGCTTGTATTTTTAATTTTAAAGTAAATTCTTCACAAATTATAAATGCAGTATGTTTATCTCGAACAAAACAGCACAGGGATCTGTATAAAGGAACATTTGGCACCCTGGCCAGGTGGCTTAGCCGGATGGAGCATCATTCCTTTCACCAAAGGGTTGCAGGTTCGATTTTCGGTCAGGGCACATACCTAGGTTGTGGGTCCGCTATCCGGTCAGAGCAGGGTACATACGGGAGGAAGACAGCTAATCCATGTTTCTCTCTCACATTGATGTCCCCCCCATCCTTCTTTTCTCTAAAATTCAATAAAAAGCCTGTCCTTGAGTGATTTAAAAAGAAAAAGAAAGAAAGAAAGGAAGGAAGGAAAGAAGGAAGGAAGGAAGGAAGGAAGGAAGGAAGGAAGGAAGGAAGGAAGGAAGGGAAAAAAAGAAAGCCAAAAGAAAGAAAGAAAGAAAGAAGGAAGGAAGGAAGGAAGGAAGGAAGGAAGGAAGGAAGGAAGGGAAGGAAAGGAAGGAAAGGAAGGAAAGGAAGGAAAGGAAGGAAAGAAAAGAAAGAAAGAAAAGAAAAGAAAAGAAAAGAAAGAAAGAAAGAGGAAAAAAGAAAGAGAGAAAAAGAAAGCCGAAACCGGTTTGGCTCAGTGGATAGAGCGTCAGCCTGCGGACTGAAAGGTCCCGGGTTCGATTCCGGTCAAGGGCATGTACCTTGGTTGCGGGCACATCCCCAGTAGGGGGTGTGCAAGAGGCAGCTAATCGATGATTCCCTCTCATCGATGTTTCTAACTCTCTATTCCTCTCTCTTCTTCTATGTGAAAAATCAATAAAATATATTTATAAATAAATAAAAAAAGAAAGAAAGAAAGGAAGAAACAATTGGCAAGGCCTGCCCACCCCACCCTTAGTGTGAAAAGCCCCTGTGGGTCCGGGCATCCTGCTCTCCAGGGCAGGGCCCAGTTTGGTGTGTGATGGTGAGATCATCCCAGACAGTGAGCCAGGGCTTGCTTCCCCTGCAGCCCCCTGGAGCCCCAGGTCCTCCAGCCCGAGGGTCCGTCCACCCAGTCCCCTTCCCCTGACGGCATTCTGGTAATCACAGGAAAAACAGAACCTGCTTCCCAAGCTCCAGGCCGGTTGGTGTTCTTTACTGGAGTGGATCCTCACCTCCCAGCTCACCAAAGCTGGGGACTGGCAGCCAGGCAGTTCCACGCCTGCCCTTCACAATCCACTTACATTCTGGGCATTTCCGGGCTTCCCCAGTCAGATTCACGTCGACTGCTGGTCCTCCATGTCTGTATGGCCTTTCCTGTGGGCGGTGTGATGACACCTCCTCCTTCGGGCCCCTCTGGTTCCACAGCTCCTGTAGCTTCCTGTCTCCTCTGTCCGCCTGTGAGAATGGTTTCCTCAAAACAAGAGCCCAGACCTGACGTGTTTCGGGTTTTCCTTATTTCTCTCCCTCAGTGAAGGGCTGGCCTCCAGGGGCCTGTGCCCGTTTGGTGAATTAGGCGTGCTTTCGTTTGTGTGTTTGTGTTTTGCTTATTGTGTAGTTTTTTTCTCCCTTTACTTTATTTCTTTCTTTTAATCCAGAAGGTTAACAAGGCCGCATTCTGGGTCTTTATTTAAAGCATGGTGCTTTCTTTTCCCCAAGACATTTTGATCGGAGCAAGGGGTCAGTTGGTGACATGCTGCTCCAGCCGCTTCCCGCACGCTCTGGGGGCACGTTGGCGGTTGGGTGTTTGGCGCCGTGGACAGAGAAATGTACATTCCCGGCCCTTGCTTCTATGCCTTCTCCACTATGTGTATGTGCCCCTGCCCTCCAGACAGCCTGGATTTGGGGTTGACAGTGCGGGGGATGGAAGGCCGTCAGTCCGAGTGAGACTCTGGGAGGAAATTGGCAGAGGGACTGATGCATTTGGAGATGCCCCCACGTGTGGCTGTGATCTCTCCCCTCCGAATCTTCCACAAACCCCCACATTTACCCCGGAGTGAGAGTGTGTTTCAGTTTTCTTTTCCATGGCAGCTGAAGCTGACTGTGTCACCACTCAACCCCTGGCCCCCTGGAGGCTGGCGCCCAGCACCTGGTTAACTTAGAGCTTTGCTTTCAGTGGGCCTGGAACATGTGGATCAGAAGTTCTTTGTGTTTGCGATTTTCAGCCTGCTTCCTTGACTCGATGGCCACCTTGGGCCTGGCAGCATATGGCTATGGAATCCGCTATGAGTTTGGGATTTTTAACCAGAAGATTGTCAATGGCTGGCAGGTGGGTGAGACTTGGTTCCCTTGTTCATTTCCAGCTCTCATTTGCACAAGAAAATAAATAGGTGCACTTTCCATCCAGCTTTTAGTAATTTTTTTTTAAAGTTTAAAAGAGATTTATTTCAAAACACAACAAAAGAAAACTTTGGTATTTTAAAACCCAACAACCAATCACTAGAAAGTTAAACACTTCCCTTGAAACCTGGAGAACAAAACCACAGATCTCCACAGACTCACTGGAAAGGGACACTGGAAAGTGCAAACCTGAGACCCAAGCCTCCACACAGGCCACAAGCAGGCCCCCGAATGCCACCCCTGTGGTGAGATAAAAAATCACCACCAAGATTCTCTGTCTACAGTAGATGCAGAAGCCATCCCAGCTTTTAGTATTTTAAATTCCTTCACGGAGAGACCACATGCCAGTACTAGACAAGCAGAGGTCAGGCAGGTCAGGGCAATCCTATGAGCTCCATGCTTTCTTCATATTCCACAGGGGCCAGCAAAGGCTGGTCTCCTGTGTGAGCTCATTGCACACGGGGGCAGGGAGGAGGGCGCGGCAGAGCCTGCTGGACCTTCCAGAGGACTCCAGGGGTGGAAGTTGAGTGGAGGTTTGTTCCCGTCTTATCTCAGTGCAGAGCCAAAGTGGCCCCTCGCTGGTTCACCCTCAGAGGGACAACTGACCTGGACCAGTTGTCAATGGTCTTATTCCCACCTTCAACCTTATCTCCCCGACATCAGTGAGAGAGCAGCACCATGTGGGGTTAGAGGCTGGACCCTGCAAAGGAAAGGGGCCCTTAGGGAACCCCAGTTCTAGAGCATCAAACCTGAGGCGGTTGGAACCCCATCCGTGAAGAGCGTCATCTTAAAGCGCAGTCCCCCCGTCCTCTGGGCGAGGTGGTTGCTTCCCCTCATTTGGCATTTCCAAATGGAAGGCACAACTATTCCATTTCGGGGGAGAATAATTTTTTTTAGTATAATTTGGGGCCTAAAAGTCGCATACAAAGCCAGGACATGGTTAGGATTGGAAAGTTTTGTAACTCAAGAGTAGTATAGTCTCAGCGGAACCGCTGATGACCGGTCGGGTTGATGGAAATGCCCTGTGTCTTGATGGGGTTTGAGTCACGCAGGATGCAGTTGTCAGCCCGGGCTCTCTCCTCTCGTGAACTGTGCTCTGTGGCTGCTTTCCAGGTGGAGGAGGCCGATGACTGGCTGCGCTACGGCAACCCCTGGGAGAAGGCCCGGCCGGAGTACATGCTTCCCGTGCACTTCTACGGGCGAGTGGAGCACACCCCCGAGGGGGTGAAGTGGCTGGACACGCAGGTACCCTCCGTGCGCCCCAGGGAGCGCGGGCTGAGAGCGGACCTCGGGTTTCGCGGTTGAAGGGGCTTGCTTTGGGAGTGGAGGTGTGCACTCAGGACTCACCGTAAGCTTCCCCAGGAGACCTAACTCAGGGTAGCAGCCTGGCAGGTTTGCTTCTCATACCTTCGATTTCTTACGTTTTATCAGAAATTCTTCAGTGGAAAGTGCTGAATCTGAAGCCACGCTCTGGTTTACCAGGGGCTGTGTGTTGGGGTGGAGACCGGCAGCTGTTTAATGACAACCAGGGCAGGCAGCGTTGTGACAGGGACAAGGGCCTCGAACCCCCGGGGGATGCACACGGCTCCCCAGGTGCTCAGCGTGCTCTCCTCCACAAGCACCTGGTCCTCGGGGTGCCCATGGCTCTCAGAACCCCCGGGGCGGCTCAGAGCTCCCGACGCGTAGAGAGGTCAATGGCTGGAGGCCTAAAGAGCCTTAATAAGGAGTATTTAACTTGAAAAGGCGGAGAAGGGGATGGTGCCGCTAAGTGTGCGCCTGTGGAAGACGAACGTGTCCGTAAGGAGGCCCAGAGGCTGCTGGGGCGTCGGCGGCTGAACACGACCTTATCCCAGAGGGCTGGCCGTGAGAGGGAAGGGGGGCAGTTGGAGGTGCTTTGCAGGGCTTTCACCTGCTTGGACAAAGCCATGGAGATGGGGAGCCGCGGGCAGGGTGAGGGTTGAGCGGAGATCCCAAGGGAAAGATGGCGCTGGACTTATGCCTGTTGGTGCCCTTCCGCAGTCCTTTGTGGCTGCCGGAGCTGCTCTCGTCTTATAAAGCCACACGGTGCCCTTGTGGATGCCGCCAAGAGCGTGTCTGCGTGTGAGGAGGCCGATGGGAGGGCCTGAGGGCTGGAAGAGACCTTGAGGCTTATCCACTTCTTCCTGTGCCTCCCAAGAGCAGAGCTTGGAGGGGAGTGGGAGGAGGGGGTGGGGGGGCAGCCTCCGTAGTGGGAGAGCAGGTCCTGCACTTTCTGTTGGGAGGCGAGCGTGTGGGCTGGTTCGGCTTCACTGAGAGTTAGATATCCCGGCACACAGCAGGAGGGCCTCCCCGCAGACATGGGAACGGAGGACAGAGTGGAAGAGTGTTTGGGGGAAGTTGGTTGTGTGAGAAGAGTTAGGGTGTGAGGGCAGTGGACGAGGACATAGTAGTTTCCGAGGGAGCATGAGCCCGGTCAACACGATGGCCCTCAGGGGGGAAGAATTGGTAAGCTGGTGTCAGTACTGAAGCAGGTAAGGCTAAAAAGACAGCATGACCTCAGGAGTGCATTCAGCCTCACCTGTCAGGCCTGACTCAGCATGTCCGAGAGCTGGGGCTGCAGGTGCGGGTGTACAGCGGGTGGGGAGGGTGGAGGGACTGTGGATGAGGACATAGTTTTGGGCAGAAGGAGAAAAGCCAGAGGAGGATGAGCAGGTGCTTCCCGCTGGGCAGGCGCGGCTCTGCAGGTGGGCCCAGAACTGGGCACTGTCTCCAGCCGGCACGATCCTGACCCTGACCATCTCTCGCTCGGGCAGGTGGTGCTGGCCATGCCGTACGACACGCCGGTGCCAGGCTACAAGAACAACACGGTCAACACCATGAGGCTGTGGTCCGCCAAAGCGCCCAACGACTTCAACCTCCAGGACTGTGCGTTGTGCCCTTGAGTCTCCGTGGGGTGATTTATCTAAGACTTACTCACGCAGCTCCCGTCCCCGCTCCGCACCCTCACTGCTTCGGGCAAAGGGCAGGTTCCTGTGAGCAGAAGACTTCAGGCAGAGCCCACCCCTCCCGCCAGGCCTGCACCCTCAGGAAAGAGCTAGGGGCCGGGGGCCTTGCGGGGCGCATGGGGGATAAGGCACCCAGCAACTTTTAGAGGGGGTGGCAGGAGGCAGGCAAAGCAACAGCTCTGGGGGGTGCCTTCGGTTCAGGAATGTTTGTCCTTAGGTTGAGGGAAGCAAGTGAGGGCGCGCGGGAGAAGGGATGCAGGTCCTGACCTCACCATCTCACCTCTGCTCCTAGTTAACACGGGCGGCTACATCGAGGCGGTCCTGGACAGAAATCTGGCTGAGAACATCTCCAGAGTCCTGTACCCCAATGACAATGTGAGTAGCGTCCATAGTTTGTCTCTGCATAGGCTGGGGCTCTCTACAGGCCTGCTTGCTGGTGAGACCTCATGACTGATGTCCAGGCGGTTTCTGGTTTTCTGATGCCACTTTCCCAAGAAGTAGATGACCCATTTGTCAAGTGGGGACAGCAATCCCTATTTTGCAGTGACACCTCGAGATGCACGACAATCATGGTTTGAAAAGTTCTTGGCTGGTGTCCATCTCATCCTATATAATAAAAGGCTAATATGCAAATCAACCAAACAGTTAAATGACCGGTTGCTGTGATGCACACTGGCCACCAGGGGGCAGACTCTCAATGTAGGAGCTTCCCCCTGGTGGTCAGTGACACAGGGGGAGTGCTGCTCAGCCAGAAGCCGTGTTCAGGGCTGGCGAGCACAGCAGCAGTGGTGGGAGCCTCGTCTCCACGGTGCGCTAAGGATGTCCTCCTGCCGGCTTAGGCCCACTTCTCCACAGGGAGGTGGCCTAAGCTGTCATTCGGACATCCCCCAAGGGCTCCTGGACTGTGAGAGGGCATAGGCCTGACTTAGGGACACACACACACACACGAGTGCATGAATTTCATGGACTGGGCGTTTAGGACTAACTATGAAGGTCACAGTCACATTTTCTGTTGTCACTGAATTTAGTGTTTGGTGGCATTTTTATTGTTGCTGCCAGAAAATCACCCTTGAAATCTGCCTATCATAGTGGGTCCTGTGTTTGTTTTATTTTATTTTATCAAAGGAATATGTACACATAGTAGCAAAGAACTTTGGTGCTGAAAGGCTCATGGTAAAATGCTCCCTGAGTTTTTGATCAGATTCTAAAGCTTCAGGCACAAGGCATTTTCAGAATGGGCTTTGGAGGTTGCATTTCTGGGTGGCCCGGTGCTCCTGGCACTCAGCCTGTCGCAGTGAAGGGACCAGGCTGAGTCCTCACACAGGGTGGTGTGTCCTTTGCTGGTGGCCCTTGTGCTCACTCCTTATCTGAAGGTCACACGCAGGTTAGGCCACTTGCGACCTTCCATCTGTGCCCTCAGCTCAGGTCACCTGCCATCTGGACCCCAGAATTGTGGGGATTGGAGCATCAGCACCATGCTCTCAAGGGCTCTCCTTTTATCCACACAGCATCTCTGTGGTCCCTGGGGCAGGACGCCCCCAGCCTTCTGCCTGATACCCTGTCCTGGGCCCCGGGGGGCCTCTGAGGGCCTGTAGCGGCCTCAGAGTCTGGGTTGGTGACAGGGCTGTTCTGTTCCTCAGTTCTTTGAGGGGAAGGAGCTGCGCCTGAAGCAGGAGTACTTTGTGGTGGCTGCCACCCTGCAGGACATCGTCCGCCGCTTTAAGTCCTCCAAGTTTGGCTGCCGGGACCCAGTGAGGACCTGTTTTGAGATATTCCCAGACAAGGTTTGTGATTGTTGACTTGGGATCGAGCTCGGTGGGGGAGGACAGGATGCTCTCAGGCTTAGTTTCTTCCTTAAGGCTGGGGCGTGGGTGGGATAGCAGCATCCCCTCATCTCAGTCTCCTCATCGTCATGGGGGCGGGGTAAGTCCCTCTTCTTCCCCAGCCAGGGCCACACTGGGCCTTGCCAGGAGCCAAGGCAGCAAGGACACGGTGAGAGGCTCCTGTGGGCATAGCCGGCCGTGTTCGACAGTATCAGTTCAATGACTTTAAATTAATCCAACATTCCCTAGTTGATAGGGCCTTGTGGGGAGGGTGTCCTGCAGTCCTGGGTGCCTGCTGCAGAGCAGACATGCTGCAGAGCCAACCCAGGAGGTCCTCACAGCCCCCTGGGGCCCTCGGCTGGACCAGCACCTGCACGGCCCTGTCTGCTCCCTGCCGTCATCCCTGTAGACTCCTAAGGCGTGGCTGCTGAGGACTCAGGCCTGCACATACCGGCCATGTAGGTTCACTCCATGGGCTCAAGGTGATTGAAGGTATCACTTTGTGTAAACTTCAGGTTGCCATTCAGCTGAACGACACCCACCCAGCCCTCGCCATTCCTGAGCTCATGCGGATCCTGGTGGATGTGGAGAAAGTGGACTGGGACAAGGTGAGTATGAGGACAAGGGTGTGGGTGGCAGTGTCTCCCACAAACGTGGGTGTGGGGTGATGGCATCCCCCACAGAGCTAGGCACATGGGGGTGATGGATTTCCCTGTAGATGTGGGCACATGGGGTGACAATGTCCCCCACAGAGCTGGGCACATGTGGGTGATGGATTTCCCTGTAGATGTGGGAAATGTAGAACAGGGTGATGATGTTCCCCTCAGAGTGTGGAGCATAGGGTGACAATATTCCCTGCAGGACAGGGCACATGAGGTGACGGTGTTCTCTGCAGAGCTGGGCCCATGGGGGTGATGGTTGGTATTCCTGTAGATGTGGGCACAGAGGATGACCATGTCCCTCTCAGAGCTAGGAGCATAGGGTGACAATATTCCCTGCAGGACAGGGCACCTAAGGTGACAGTATTCCCTGCAGAGCTGGGTACATGAGGTGACGGTGTTCCCTGCAGGACAGGGCACATGACGGATGATGTTATTTCCTGTACATGTGGGCACATGGGTGACAATGTCCTCTGCAGAGCTGGGTACATGAGGTCACGGTATTCCCTGCAGAGCTGGGCACTTGGGGGTGATGGTATTCGCTGCGGAGGTACGCATGGGGAGATCACTCCTGACCTTGGAGTCTGTCCCAGCAATGGTTGTGAGTGCTGAGCTAGTCCTGAGCACTGAGGGACTTGGTGGAATGGTGGGACATTGTCCCCAAGGAGACGGGCTGAGGGGAGGAGAACAAAGTTCCAGGGGTAGGTCTGGTGCTTCTCCTCAGGGCCTGGGACACAGTGAGTGGAAATAGGGGTACAGGAACACAAGACACTTGTTTTGGAAGCAAGAAAAGAATTCTGACACTTGTTAGGGCTCCTAGTATACGAGGTGTACTGGTTAATGATGGCGGACTTTGTAATCAAAGGAAACACGATAATTTCAAGAAAACATCAAAAGTGCCTTATTCAAAGTAATGTTCATCGCTAGCTACACATTTCCCCCATCTTTCAGGTAATTTGTGGATACCATCCCATAGAGCTTTTCTTGTTTTGAGGCAAACCATTCAGAGACCCAATTTTCCACTTCTTTGTACGTTTTGAAGTGTTGCTCAGAAACTGCATGTGCCAATCAGAACAAGTGGTAATCTGAAGGAGCAAGTTCTGGTGAATACAGTGAGTGGGTTAATACTTCCCAGGCAAGATCTTTTAATGTGTCTTTAAATTGTTTTTGAAGAGTGTGATGGTGTGTCATCATAAAGCAAAATTACTTTGCCATGTTTTCTGGCGCATTCTGGTTGTTTCATGATCAAAGTGTGGTTCAAATTGATTATTTGTTGTCAGTAGCTATCAGTATTAACGGTTTCACCTGGTTTTAGAAGCTCATAATACACCACACCTTGATACGCAGAGCATTGTTTTCTTTCCGAAGCGATTTGGCCTTGCAGTCAATGTTGATGGTTGACCTGGATCAACCCATGATTTTGTGCATTTGGGATTCTCAAATAAATCCACTTTCATTGCCAGTCACAATTTGATGCAAAAAAGACTTTCTTTTGTGCCGTTGAAACAACATTTTACTGATGACTTTTCAGTTTTCCATTTGTCTTTCGATTAGTTGATGTGGCACCCATTTTCCTTCCTTTAAAATCTTTCCTATTGCTTGTAAACAATGTATATTTTCTCATCTTAGAAATCATAGCAAAAATCCCATAGTATTACGTTTAAAGAAATACACTGTTTACATCTTTTTTTTTTAAATGTATTTTATTGATTTTTTACAGAGAGGAAGAGAGAGGGATAGAAAGTTAGAAACATCGATGAGAGAGAATCATCGATCAGCTGCCTCCTGCACACTCCCTAATGGGTGTGTGTCCGCAACCAAGGTACATGCCCTTGACCAAAATCAAACCTGGAACCCTTGAGTCTGCAGGCCAACGCTCTATCCACTGAGCCAAACGAGTTAAGGCTGGTCCTAGATTCTTTGGTATAGTGGTATATCCTTGACCTACTCTAATTAAATCAAGATGTGAAACTACACAACAAAACTTACCCTGTTTTATATAACCCAGGGCCCCTCTGTTGTCTTGGGGTGCACCTGATGGGACTGGGCAGCCCATCTTGGTCCTGACCACTCCTGGCCAGTAGAGGGCAGGACACAGTTTATGAATGTTCTCCAGGCTGTGGGTGTCAAGTCGGTTTAGTGGAAATAAAAAACTGCTCAGTGCTCTATTTTATTTACCAGTAAAATATAGTTTACAAAGAACCCTTGTGCATTGTTGGTGAGAATGCAGATTGGTGCAGCCACTACAGAGGCAGCCATTTCAGAAAATATAAAAATGAAACTGCCGTATGACCCAGTGATTCCCCTTCTGGGTATACATCCAAAGAAACCAAAACATGAATTCAAAAGAGCAATGTTGTTTACAAATAGCCAATGTGGAAACAACCCAAGTGCCCATCTATAGACAGCTGAGTGAGGAAGTGGGACAGCTTGGGGGCATGGCTCAGTTGGTTCATGCTGTGCACAGAAGGGTCGCGGGTTTGATTTCAGGGCACATACCCAGATTGCAGGGTCAGTCCCCAGTCTGGAGGCAGGCACTTGGTATTTCTCACATCGATGTTTCTCTCTCTCCCTCTCCTGTCCTCTCTCTTTAAAATCAATAAAAACATCTTCAGGTGAGGTTAAAAAATGGAAGTGGTACATAATACAATATAATATTACCTGGCCATAAAAAAAAAAAAAAAGAATGAAATTTACCATGTGCAACAGTACGGGTGAACCTAGAGGCTATTATGCTAAGTGAAATAAGTCATTCAGAGAAAGACACGTACCATATGATTTCACTTATATGTGGAACCTAAAGAACAAAATAAACACAATTGTAGACACAGACATCAGATTAATGGTTGCCAGGGGGCTGGGGTTGGGGAGCTGGGTGAAAAAGATGAAGGAATTAAGAAGTACAAATTAATTGATGGTTACAAAATAGTCTGGAAGATGTAAAGTACAGCATAAAGAATATAGTCAATATTCTAATAACTGGTTACAGGTGGGTACTGAAAATATCGGGGAGAACACTTTGCAAAATCTGTGATTATCTAACAACAATGTCATACACCTGAAACTAAGAAAAATTAATAGTGTATGTAAACTATAAATAAAAATTAAAATAGTTTACAAAAGAGGAGACTCAGGTGACCCTAGGTAGTAGGGTAAGCTTTATTCATTGTGTGTGTTCACTCAAACAGGATGCATAATATTTGTAGATCGTATCAGGAAAGTGAAGGGCATTGGGCCTAACTGCAGTTTTGAGAAGGTTCTAGACAGGCCCCTTTCTGGTAAGATCTTAACGTCTACCTTTGATCCGAGATTTCCCCCTTGCTGAGGCATCTGGCAAAAGAGCTGATTGTTTCTAAGCAAAGCACAACTGGAATTTTCTGGAATGTTCTAGGCCTGGGAAATCACAAAGAAGACCTGTGCGTACACCAACCACACGGTGCTGCCGGAGGCCTTGGAGCGCTGGCCTGTGTCCATGTTTGGGCAGCTGCTGCCGCGGCACCTGGAGATCATCTACGCCATCAACCAGAGGCACCTGGACGTGAGCACTGGCCCTGCTGGGAGCGGGGGGCAAGAGGGGGACAGGCAGGCTGATGGGCTACACCCGCACCGGTGGCCCTCCTGTGTTCCCACATCACTTCTTGAACCAAATAGCCTCTGTCCAGCGAGGATTTTGAGATCTAGGGGCTGTTGCTTGGTAGAGCTGTTGGCTAGCCCCCTCACGTAGCCCCTGATAGATACATGGTACATGGGAGTTAGGGATTCAAGTCTTTTTTTTTTTTTTTTTTTTTAATAAATATATTTTTATTAATGTCGGAGAGGAAGGGAGAGAGAGAGAGAGAGAAATGTCAGTGATGAGAGAGAATCATTGATCGGCTGCTTCCTGCACGCCCCACACTGGGGATCGAGACCAAAACCCTGGGCATGTGCCCTGACCGGGAATCGAACCATGACCTCCTGATTCGTAGGTCGATGCTCAATCACTGAGCCATGCCAACTGGGCGTTCGGGTCTTTTTAAAACGCTATTTCCTCGCGGGGTTCGGATTTAAGTGTCTCTTCTTGTAATGCCAGAGATGACATAGCAGCAGTGGAGTGATTTGGAAACAAAGTCCATGTTGTCTTTGTTCCCTGCAGACAAGGTCATGGTGCAAACGTAGTCATGTGGCATGGCCTTAGCCCCCGGGTCCTCCGGTCCGGCCGCTGACGGCGCCGCTCTGCCCAGTCCTCCTGGGCTTCCCCTGGGTGATGCGGTGGGAGGGTGGGCCCTCAGAGGTGCGACCAGGGCATGTGAGCGCAAGTCTGGGTGCGGCAGCCCCAGGACCTTCTTGGAGAAAACTAGACTTGCCTCCGGGAGCCCCGCCCGCTCAGGCCTCTGTCTTGGCAACAGCAAGTGGCTGCCCTGTTCCCGGGGGACGTGGACCGCCTGCGGAGGATGTCCGTGATTGAGGAGGGGGACTGCAAGCGGATCAACATGGCCCACCTGTGTGTGATCGGCTCCCATGCCGTCAACGGCGTAGCGAGGATCCACTCAGAGATCGTGAAGCACTCCGTGTGAGTGAGGCCGCTGCGGGCCTGGGCGAGGGCCTGCCTCCTCCTCTCCGACCCACACCTGCCCACGTGCACGTGGCTGAGGTGTGTGGCCCCGCTCCACACCATGTGGTGCTGCCCTGTGGGCCGTGGCTGGCCTGCCCCGAGCCCCTTGGCCAACAGGAAGTGTTGAGGGGCTGGACCTGGTCATCGCCGGTGGCTCCTGTTCTCTACCTTGTGGCTCTGCTCCTGGAGCCTCTGCCGCTGGCCAGGTGCCAGGAGGGCCCACAGGGATGAGTGTCCTGCCTTGGACCGGGCGATGGTCAGGGTGTGAAGGGCAGTGGCTGGTCCCCGGGAGGATGGAGGAGTCCTTAGGTCAAATCCCCGGGAAGTGGGGGGTGACCCTAGAGCCCCTCCCTCCGCACGCTGAGAGTGAGGGCGGGCCTCGGCCTCGGCCAGTCTGTGCTGTGGAGACGCCTGTGTTCCCGGCGCCGGGCCAGAGGCTTGAATCCTGCAGCAGACTTCTCAGGGGGAGGGTGTCCCCATTCTTCACGGTCATGATCACTTCAGAAGAAGGCCCATCTTGCTGCCTGTGAGGTTATAGCTAGCCGCCTCTGCCCTGCGGGCGTGGGGCGCACGGAAAGGCGTGGGCTGCGGATGCAGTGACGCTGGCTGCTCCACCTTCTCTGGGAAACGGAGCGGGAAAACTGAGCTTCAGGACCCTCCCGGGCATTTCCTCACAAGCTCCTGTCTCTGTGGTTTCAGCTTTAAGGACTTCTACGAGCTGGAGCCAGAGAAGTTCCAGAATAAGACGAACGGCATCACGCCCCGGCGGTGGCTGCTCCTGTGCAACCCGGGCCTTGCGGACACCATCATGGAGGTGAGGCCGCACCCCGAGTCCCCGGGGACGGTGGGCACCGCGAGGGCCACACCTCCGCCCGCGGGTGTCGGCAGGCCCGTGGCCAGTGGGCGCCGCGCGGGCGCAGACGGCTCCCCGTGCGGCCCAGCAGTGGCTCTGGACGGGAGTAGGTGGCGCCAGCTGCCGTCCCCGGCCTGGGAGCGCTGGGGCAGCCAGGGCAGTGGTCTCTGGGCCCGGGGGCGGGTAGCTCAGAATCGAGGTCCTAGGGTTTCAGGGCGGGCTGGGGTGGAGCACCCAGCCAAACAGCAGCCATGGGCCAGTAGCCAAAGAGGTTTTGGGAGCCAAAGATGTGGCAGTTCCTGGACTTGCTCAGGTGCTCTCTCGGGAGGAGGGGATGAAGCTTCCTACCTGCGAGTTATGTGCGAGGCTGTGGGTGATGCCTGGTGAGGGCCTGCCATGGGCACTGCCCATCGGGGCTGTGTGTTTGCCAGGGAGGGACAGGGGAGTGGGAGGCATGGGTGACCGAACGGGAGGACAGGTCCCAACACGAGCAGAAACCACGTGTCCCTTTACCCTTCTCCAGAAAATCGGGGAGGGTTTCCTGACGGACCTGGGTCAGCTGAAGAAGCTGCTGCCGTTGGTCAACGACGAGGCGCTCATCAGGGAGGTGGCCCAGGTCAAGCAGGTAGGCCGCGTGCAGCCAGCCTGGCTGCTCAGACCTAGCGTGGCGCCAGGTCCCCACTGCCCTGCGTGTGGGGGCCCATCCTCTCTCTCCACTGAGCTTTTCCCATGAGGCCGACTGATCTCAGGCCACCAGCAGGGGGCGGGCGGAGACCCCAGAACAGCCTGGACACACCATCTTTACCAGGCGGCTTCTGTAGGGAAGCTGGTCAGAGGGCAGCTCAGGCCTGTGCATCTGAGCCTCCCGCCGCAGCCAGCCTCACAGCTTCACAGGCCGGGCCCCGAGACTGCAGACCACACGGGGCCGCCGATGGAGAGTGAGGACCGACCTGGAGACACCGTGTGCTCCCCGGCTGCCTCTGTGCTGTGCCCAGGATCAGCCCCTCATTTTGAACTCTCACCCCTCTCGCCTCTCTCCCCAACTGCCCATGTCCACCCCCTTTTACACCACATTCACTGGTCCCCCTTTATCCTGCCTTTCTTGTGCTTTACTTTTCCCAGGTTTGCTATTTGGACTAGTTTTGCATTTATTTCTATCACTGGTGGTGGGTGCTCACTTTCCGGATCACGCTTCCCCCACCCCCACTTTCCCTCACACGGCTGCCACCTCTCAGCCCTCAGCGCTGGCCTCCAGACGTCACGGCCCTCCCTTGGGCAGCAGCGGGCATCCTGGAGCCCCCTGTGCCTCACTTCTGACCAGGCACAGAGATACTCTCAGCAGAGCCGGACGCTGCGGAGCTCGTGTTCCTGTGAACCGTTCGTCCATCTCCTCTTTTCCCCCCAGGAGAACAAGCTGAAGTTCTCTGCCTTCCTGGAGAAGGAGTACAAGGTGCGGATCAACCCGTCCTCCATGTTCGACGTGCACGTGAAGAGGATCCATGAGTACAAGCGGCAGCTGCTGAACTGCCTGCACATCATCACCCTGTACAACCGTGAGTGCGGCCCGAGCCCGGGCCTCTGACCACACAGCGGGCAGCCAGGGGCCTGGGCGGGACACCGCACGTCTGTGTTAAGCAGCAGCTTTATGTTCTGTGCGCTCAGTGTCGGTAGTTACAAGAAGTGAAGGTGAGCTGTCTGTCTGACGGGCACAGGCCTGCGCTCTGCGATGCAGGCAGGCAGGCGCTCAGAAGGGCAGCGTGGACCTGGGCAGTCAGCGGGGGGCCCGGCGTGGGGAGTTTCGCGGGACTCGGAGGCTAGGCTTTATGTTCACAACGCTGCTCCCGTGAGCTGCACCCCCAGCTTCTCGCTTGTTCTTTCAACATGAAGGATGGTTTGAAGGTGACATTTTCAGTTCACCTTTTCCCACTGAGTATCTTTTGGGTCCTGTGCTCTCAGTTTGGAAGGTGAGTTCTGGTGTCTTGGGTCTATGCAGGTTTTACCGTGCTGTGTCTGGGTGCTGGCCGCTGTAGGTCTATTTCCTTCATGCTCAGGCTACTCTGAATGTGTTGATTGCTACCTTGCATTATTTCTAGGAAGTTTTCTTGAAATATATTTAAAACATTTATTTCTGCCACCATTTTGGTTTTCTTCTGGGACTCCTGCTACGTGTGTGTGTGTGTGTGTGTGTGTGTGTTTGTCTTGCCTGGTGATTTCTCTCAGAACATCTAAAGGTCTTTCCTTCTCTATTGGATTCTCTGAGCTTCTCATTTCCATCCTGTGTGTGTGCTGAGCTGTGAGTCTCCTCCCTCTCGGCTTCTCTACTGCAGCTGCAATCACATGTGGCAGTTCTGCTTCTTAGCTCCGTGTTCTGCCCCTGAGCTCCGTGTTCTGTCTCTGAGCTCCGTGTTCTGCCCCTGAGCTCCGTGTTCTGCCCCTGAGCTCCGTGTTCTCCCTCTGAGCTCCATGTTCTCCCTCTGAGCTCCGTGTTCTCCCTCTGAGCTCCGTGTTCTCCCTCTGAGCCCCGTGTTCTCCCTCTGAGCCCCGTGCTCTCCCTCTGAGCTCTGTGTTCTGCCTCTGAGCTCTGTGTTCTGCCCATGAGCTCCGTGTTCTCCCTCTGAGCTCCGTGTTCTCCCTCTGAGCTCCGTGTTCTCCCTCTGAGCTCCGTGTTCTGCCCCTGAGCTCCGTGTTCTGCCCCTGAGCTCCGTGTTCTCCCTCTGAGCTCCGTGTTCTCCCTCTGAGCTCCGTGTTCTCCCTCTGAGCTCCGTGTTCTCCCTCTGAGCTCCGTGTTCTCCCTCTGAGCTCCGTGTTCTCCCTCTGAGCTCTGTGTTCTGCCTCTGAGCTCTGTGTTCTGCCCATGAGCTCCGTGTTCTCCTTCTGAGCTCCGTGTTCTCCCTCTGAGCTCCGTGTTCTCCCTCTGAGCTCCGTGTTCTGCCCCTGAGCTCCGTGTTCTGCCCCTGAGCTCCGTGCTCTCCCTCTGAGCTCCGTGTTCTGCCCATGAGCTCCGTGTTCTCCCTCTGAGCTCCGTGTTCTCCCTCTGAGCTCCGTGTTCTCCCTCTGAGCTCCGTGTTCTCCTTCTGAGCTCCGTGTTCTGCCTCTGAGCACTGTGTTCTGCCCCTGAGCTCCGTGTTCTCCCTCTGAGCTCCGTGTTCTGCCCCTGAGCTCCGTGTTCTCCCTCTGAGCTCCGTGTTCTCCCTCTGAGCTCCGTGTTCTCCCTCTGAGCTCCGTGTTCTGCCTCTGAGCTCCGGGTTCTCCCTCTGAGCTCCGTGTTCTGCCTCTGAGCTCCGTGTTCTCCCTCTGAGCTCCGGGTTCTGCCTCTGAGCTCCATGTTCTCCCTCTGAGCTCCGTGTTCTCCCTCTGAGCTCCGTGTTCTGCCAGTTCTCGTTTTAATGTGCTCCTGTGTCCTGCCCATTCCTGTGGTCTTGAGTTCTGCTCTGTGCCCCTCTCTATGTTGATGGTCATTGCTGGTTGGAGCTTCTCACAGGGAGGGAGGTTCCATGTCCTCGTCTGTGGAGAAGCTGTGCTCATGCTCGTGGTTTCTGGATGAGTGAGCTGCAGTGCTCAGATGACCCGCAGGAGCCACGGGGGGCGCCAGGCAGCTTCGGGCCCCCCAGGCCCGGTACCTCTCTGTGGTTGCATCTCCTCTGTCTCTTCTAAGTCCACACTGGCTCAGGCTCTCTGGCCTGGCTGTCCTGGTTTCCACCCCGCAGACTTCTGTCCACCAGGGAATCAGCTCCCCTCCCAGGTCCTCCCTGTGGGGGAGGCGCTGCGGAGGTCAACCTGCCTGGCGCCAGAGGCTCCTTCCCTGTCTCCCTTCCACTTGGCCCCTCTGGGGAAGACAGGTCTTGAGACCCTTGTGTCCCAGCCTTGTTCCTACCCACCCCCATAGAGTTAGCATGTTTTTCCTATGAAAGTTTCAGTGAAAATGTGGTTTTATTTTTTTGTTGTACTTTACATTATCCTGTTTGATTTATGGAAGCAGGGAGATTCAGGAGTCAGGTACAGTTGTGTTTCTACTAGAACATGAAGTCACAGGTTAAAGATAAGCCATCACTCTACATTGCTTATGGCTGGTTCCAGGTCTCAGGTAAACGCTGCCTAGGGCTGCCTCTCACCCTTGTATAGACATCACACACACACACACACACACACACTGTAACTGGTGGCCTGGCAAGGACACACTCAGTTCGCTGGGGCTGAAGGTGCCTGACCACAGTGGACTAGAGTGCCTGACCCTGTCTGCCCCCTCAGGAGAGCTTCAGGTTGAGAGTAGGGGGAATGGGAGTCAGGCCTGACACCCTTGAGAGCTAATGGTGCCATGGCCATAATCCTGAAGTGACCTCTTCCTCGTGTGCCAGTCCTGTACTGGGACCAGACCCAAACCCGGCTCCTGTGTTGGGTGTTCTGGAAACAGGTGCAGCTTTTCCGGGGCCTTTGGGAGAGTCTGCTCCTGGCTGGCCTTCCTCACGGCCCTGGGGCACACGTGTGAGTGGGATTTCCTGGCGGGTGTGCAGGGCCCAGGGGCTGTGCCTGCCCTGTGTTGGGTTGACCTCTGTGGACACTGGTCACTGCGGCTCACTTGAATCTGTTTGTCCTGCAGGAATAAAGAAGGACCCTGCCAAGGCTTGTGTGCCCAGGACTGTCATAATCGGGGGTAAGGTGAGGTGATGCCCTCTTTGCTTGATATTTGGCCAGAATGCAGAAACCACCACACTCTCCAGCAGTGCCACTGGATCCCGACATGGGCACCCGCTGCCCACTCGACCGGATGCTGCGGGGGCTCTGAGCTGGCCTCCACATGGGCCAAGTCTCCATCAGCTCAGCAGGACGGAGCTAGATGGGACCCCTGCCTGCCCAGCACATGGGTCCCCAGAATCCAGGGCAGCCTCCAGTGGGCTTCCTGGCCCCTTCATTTGATGGGGTGGTACCCTTCCACTGCCCTTCCACACTTTTCCTGGCTCTTGGGCTCCAGCTTTTACCCCACCCCACCCCTCACACATACTCATGCTGAGAGGAAACAGGTTGCTGGCTGCTTCGCTGACCAGATGTGAGCCTGCTCTGGGCCCCGCTGGGCGTTATTTCATCGCATTTCCTGTGGCACGTGCTTTGGAATCTAGCGAGTCACCGTTAGACACAGGTGGCCTCATCGTGCTCTGCTCTAGCACCCACCGTCTGCCTGTGCCTCAGGGAGTGAGCTCTGGGCACAGCTTCCTATGGGGACTCAGGTGGGGCCAGGCTCTGTCCTTTCCTCCGACTCAGGCACATGCGAGCCCCGTGTTCTCCCTCTGAGCTCCGTGTTCTGCCTCTGAGCTCCGGGTTCTCCCTCTGAGCTCCGTGTTCTGCCCCTGAGCTCCGTGTTCTGCCCCCAAGCTCCGTGTTCTCCCTCTGAGCTCCGGGTTCTCCCTCTGAGCTCCGTGTTCTGCCCCTGAGCTCCGTGTTCTGCCCCTGAGCTCCGTGTTCTGCCTCTGAGCTCCGGGTTCTCCCTCTGAGCTCCGTGTTCTCCCTCTGAGCTCCGGGTTCTCCCTCTGAGCTCCGTGTTCTCCCTCTGAGCTCCGTGTTCTGCCCCTGAGCTCCGTGTTCTCCCTCTGAGCTCCGTGTTCTCCCTCTGAGCTCCGTGTTCTGCCTCTGAGCTCCGGGTTCTCCCTCTGAGCTCCGTGTTCTGCCCCCGAGCTCCGTGTTCTCCCCCCAAGCTCCGTGTTCTCCCTCGAGCTCCGTGTTCTCCCTCTGAGCTCCGTGTTCTCCCTCTGAGCTCCGTGTTCTCCCTCTGAGCTCCGTGTTCTCCCTCTGAGCTCCGTGTTCTCCCTCTGAGCTCCGTGTTCTCCCTCTGAGCTCCGTGTTCTGCCCCCGAGCTCCGTGTCAAGCCCTTCTGTGAGCCCACAACTTCAGACAGCCCCACACTCACCCTATTTGGTCTCTGCCCACTCCCCACCCCCAACTTCTGCTATTTCAGAAGCATATGCTAGACACTATGACATTACATTTGTCATATGCTAGACATTATGACATTACATTTTTGCACACCCTTATAAAAAATGTCAAGCCTAGAAAAAAGTAGAAAGAACTGTAGGACATTCATAGCTGGACTTCTGCTGAACCGTTTCAGGGTAAACCCAGACACTGGAGCCCTTCACCCCTCAGCCCTTCACTCATCCTCACAGTGATGTCTCCCGCAAACCACAGTGCAGACAGACCCCTGGACACACCACACAAGACCATTGTCACCGCGGCCTTCGAGCGGCAGACCTCTTGAGCAGTTTGTTTGAATCAGGACCCCGGCCAGTGCCTAGCACAGCTGCCCCCTATCATCAGAGGCTGTCTCCATCTCTTTCTCCTTCCCCTGCGGTTATTTTTGTTACAGAAAGGGGGTGAGTCTTCCCTGGCCTGCTGGCTCTGATTGCCTCCTCTGGTATGTCTCAGTGTGCCCTTTAGCTCCCGAATTTCCTCTACGGTGGTAGTTTTCTTTTATCTCCTAATTTTTGAAAACAAGCTTGAGGCTGACAGACGTGCACACGGGGGACGTGGCCGTCGGAGATGTGCTCTGGCAGAACGGAGGGAGGGCGGGGGGCGCCATGCCCGGGAGGGTCGCAGCTCCTTCCGTCAGAGTCTGCCGCCAGACTGAGTGGCGGACACGCAGGGTTGCCGTGGCCGTGGCCCCTCTGAGAGCCACCCACCTGGACACCCGGGCGGCTCAGCCAGACACGGCCTCGGCGGGGCCAGCTCCAGGCTGCAGTGAGCAACGGTAGTGCTGGCCCCGAGCACAGGCGGGCTCACGGTAACCCTCCCTCCCAGGCGGCTCCTGGTTACCACCTGGCCAAGAAGATCATCAAGCTGGTCACGTCCATCGGTGATGTTGTCAACCACGACCCAATTGTGGGCAACCGGCTCAAAGTGATCTTCCTAGAGAACTACCGAGTGTCCTTGGCCGAAAAAGGTACCCGGGGGGCGGTGTCAGGCCGGAAAGCCCGCCCCTGCCGGTGCGGCGTGGGGGTCGTTGATGGTCGGGTTTACTTCAGCCTGGTATTGAGAGGCTTTGGGGAGCTCTCTGTCCCTCCGCAGTGCGGGATTGCTCTCCGTCTTGGGTGCGCTTTGTTCTGTACTTTCTCGTTCCTGCCCTGATCTCATTGTCCCTCCCCTTCCTCTCTTCTGGGCCCTCCATTTTGCCTTGCTGCTGCTGGGCTTGCTTTTTAAAAAATATTTGCTTTTTAAATTTTTATTGATTTCACAGAGGGAAAGGGAGAGGGGGGGGGGAGAGGGAGAAAGAGAGAGAGAAACATCATTGGTGACAGATAATCATTGACTGGCTACCTCCTACCCCACCTCCCCTTACTGGGGATCGAGCCTATAGCCCCAGCATGTGCCCTTAACTGGAATAGAACCCGGGACCCTTCATTTCACAGACTGACACTCTGTCTACTGAGCCAAACCAGCTAGGGCTGGGCTCGCTCTTGCTGGCAGGACGGGTCTCCATGTGGCTCTTCTTTCCCTCCCCCACCTCCGGGGATGCTTCTGCTCATCACCCCCTGTTCGCTCTCAAGAGCATGGCCTGCCGCTCATCTGGGCCAGTCCTTCCTCGCCCGTCCTTCCTGAGGCAGCACGGTGGCAGTCTGCTCTATTGAGAGTTCGGTCTGGGGCAGCTCCACTTCAGGGCGCCCTGGGAAGCCTGCTTGGATGAGGGCTGCCATCGGAGAAGGTTCTGAGGGAGGGCCCGCAGCCCAGTGTGCCTTGGAGCACGGCTGTCCTCATCTGTCGGGCCTTCCCAGATTGGCTGCTGCTGGAGGCTCCGGCGGGACAGCATCTGCCCAACCAGATGGTGCAAAGCTGAGCCTGGATTCTGGTGCCAAGTAACATACACGTGCATGGGTTAGACCGTGTCAGAGTGAAGCTGTGCTCCCTCCTTCTGCCAGCTCGGCCTGTCATCAGCACCACCCTGTGGTTCCACCGCCATGGACCACGTGTGCTCAGTTTGTCGCTTGAAGCTTCTAATGTGTCTTAACGGCTGTTTGCTGCCTGAAACCCTGTCCCGCCCCCCACTGTCTATTTGCTTCTTTAGAACAGACCTCGGGAGATGCCCAGTCTGGGGCCTCAGACCTGGGGTCAGGGCCCCTACATTCTCCTCCAGCTCTTAGACTTGCTGTGCAGTGTATCTGCTATTATATCTGCTGCGTCATCTGCCTGTGGGGCGGGCCTGCATGGGGCCAAGATGCCCGCGTCTCTCCATACTGACAGCTGGCTTGACCTTGAAGGGAGCTGGGCTCTGGACAACTGGCCTTGAGTGCCTGCCGTTCGGTTAGGGTAGTATCGGCTCCACATGAGCTGAGGATGTGGGAACAGGGCTGCCGAGGCGGGTGGGACAGAGGCGGCGCCGGGAACCCACTCCTGGGAGAAGCCGGAGGGCTCTCTCCGTGTGCAGCACAGAGGAGCTGAGTGGGAGGAATGCCTTCAACTCCCCCACTCCACAGTTTCTAGGCTTCTGGTTCCTAAGGAGTCCAGATTCCTCTTGACGTGATCTAATGAGACAGACTTTTTAATAAGACAAAAGTGGTATTGGGGTGAAAGGGAGTGACCCCACCAGGCTTTGTTTGGGTTCCGTCCCTGGAAGGTTTCAGAACAAAGGTCCTTTGCCACCTGCAATGTTTTTTTCAAGGGTCTCCTCTTGGACCCTCTGCCTCAGGCTGCCTGGATCAAGAAAGGAGCCCTACAGGGAGGGTGGGCAGTGCCCAGCCTTGGCCACTTGCAGGGGTGCCTAAGGGCTCTGGCTCGTTCTGGAGTGAGCGCCAGCCTCAGGGTCAGGATGAGAGAGAAGGGTGTTTCTTGCAGATCCGTGGTTCATGCTGAGTAGTTGGTGGCTGACATGCCTTCCTGTGCTACCCCCTTGCAGTGATCCCCGCTGCTGACCTGTCCCAGCAGATCTCCACTGCGGGCACTGAGGCCTCGGGAACGGGCAACATGAAGTTCATGCTCAACGGGGCCCTCACCATCGGCACCATGGACGGTGCCAACGTGGAGATGGCTGAGGAAGCCGGGGCCGAGAACCTCTTCATCTTTGGCCTGCGGGTGGAAGACGTCCAGGCCCTGGACCAGAAAGGGTGTGTGTCCCTCTCCATGCCCAAGGAGGGCTGTGAAGGGGCTCAGGCCAGACCTCTGCTTGTCAGGGTGCATCCCACCCAGGGGGTGGGGAGTGGCTATAGGCACTCTGGCCTTGTCTGCGCATATCCAACTTGGGCAGGAGCTGGCTGCTCTGTGCTTCTCCACAGCTCAGTCGGAGGGAACCAGACTCAGTGTTAAGGATGGGGAGAGAGAGAGAGAGAGAGAGAGAGAAAGGATGGGAAGAGAGAGAGGGAAACATCAATGTGAGACACATTGATTGTTTGCATCCTGCGTGCACCCTGGCCAAGGACAAAGCTGCAGCTGGTATTTGCCCTTGACTGGAATCAAACCTGGGACCCTCGGTCCTCAGGCTGACGCTCTATCCACTGAGCCAAACCAGCCAAGGCCAGACCAAGTGTTTCCAAAGGGTGGAAGGCTCTGGTATCTGTAGGAGGAGCCCTCGGGGACAGGGCTCTGAATACTCTTGACCAGTTTGTGATTTGATTTGAGGCTGTCCCGCTGCTGAGCTGCCTGGCCTGATTTTGTAAAATAACCCAGTTACCTAGGAATGGTTTTAGTTTCAGAAAAGCTGCAAGGACTGTTCAGCGTGCCATACATACTTCCACTTAAAAAAAAAAAAAAAATATATATATATATATATATATATATATATTATTGATTTTTGTACAGAAAGGAAGGGAGAGAGATAGTTAGAAACATCAATGAGTCATCAATCAGCTGCCTCTTGCACACCCCCTACTGGGGATGTGCCCACAACCAAGGTACATGCCCTTGACCAGAACCTGGGACCCTTCAGTCCGCAGAGCGACGCTGTATCCACTGAGCCAAACCGGTTTCGGCATGATGTTCTTTTTTGAAGACCATCCTTTATCTCACCATTTCCCCATGAATGGCTTGTCCTTTAATATCCCAGGATCCATCCAGAACATTCCTCCCATCTGTGACAGTTTCTCAGTCTTGCCTTGTTTTCCATGAGCTTGGATGCTCAGCCTAATTCTGAGCGATAATGACCAAGAAAAGACAATGTTGCCTAATTGCCTAAAAATTCCCTGGGGAGTTGGTGAGGCCTCAGGCACCAGCCAGGTAAAAACTCAAATGTCATCTAAGAAGTCAGAACTTGGTCCTTGTCAGCCTGAGAGTACACACCTTACATGCCCTTTTCAGCACCCCGCTTTCAGACTCCTGTCCCATTCCGAGTACTAGGATTACCCACCTGTTCTGACTTCGTGATGGCCTGCAGGGTGGGAATGGAGGTAGGGATACAGAGTTACAGGTTTTAGGAGCCCTCTCCTGGGGAATATGATGGAGCCATGAGCACCATGGCACATCCTCAGGGACCATGGTTGTGTAAGCAGTAACTGGAGCAGGTGGGATTGAGTGTGCACTCACAGCACTTCACCCTCTCTCCCAGTAGCCCTTGGACCCTCTGCCTCAGTGCTAGGTTGGGGAGGGGTGTGCCCATTGCCCGCCCCAAGACTTCCGCCTGCAGACACTGGCTGGCAGCTGACTCCACCCGCCTCCTCACAGGTACAATGCCCAAGAGTATTACGACCGTCTGCCCGAGCTGAGGCAGGCCGTGGATCAGATCAGGGATGGCTTCTTCTCCCCCAAGGAGCCAGACTGCTTCAAGGACATCGTCAGCATGCTGCTGTACCACGACAGGTGGGACCGGCCTCCCCGTGGTCCTTCTGTTCCTCCCCTTTGAAGGTCAGACAGCTGGGTCCCCATGGTGGGCTGAAAACGGCATTGGTGGGGGTGAACCCTGGCCTTGGTGAGGCTTATACCCCCTCGCCCCTCCCAACTGTGGCCATGGGCAGGGCCTCGGGCCCTCACCTTGAGAAGTTCCCTACCCCAGGGCTACAGCTTGCAGTGGCCTCTGGCCACACTTGGTGTGCTGTGGACGCCCTGGAGGTGGGAACTGCCAGCTGCACAGTCCAGCCCAGGCCCCAGCACCAACTGGCCATCTAGATGTGACAGACAGCGAGGGGAGGGGATGTGTGGGCGGGACTCCTCTCAGGTGTCTGGGTCTAAGGCTGCAACATGGGCCCATGGTGACACAAAGGAATTCAAGTGTAATTAACCTGTGACATAAATTGCAGTGTAATTAGTGTTTTATTACAGTGCAGTTGACACAGTTAACTCAGCTCCGGGTAACCTGGAACAGGTTGGCAGTACCATCTGCCATCATGACAGTTCTCTGCTCCAACCTATTGCTAAAGTGGAGCCTGGCGAATGCTGAGAATTACTGCCTCTTCCACTTTTGGTTGTTTGGGGTTAGTTGTTCCGTTTTGATGACTGCTGTCAGCTGGCTTCAGCCAGACCAGATCGTGGCTTTGGTCGGACTTTTAACGGTTCTGTTTCTGACACAATTATAAACAAAAATGCTTTTCTGAATTCACAAGTCCTGCATTTTTGGGTCCCGTATCACCTGTTCCTGGCCCAGTTAGACCTGAGAACTGACCGCTATGTAGAGGCCGTCTCCCTCCATCCTGTGCCCTTCCTGCCGGGCGGTGAAAGGGAAGAAGCCTCTCAGGTGTGCAGCTTCAACCTGCGTGCATTATACACACCACCTTCTTTAAAGGAACATTGGGTACAGTCGTGTTCTTCAGGAGTGTCCCCAGGACAGCAGTGCTGCTCAGAGCGGCCCCTACAGCCAGTGGCTGCAGAGCGTGAGGCACAGATGGCCGTGGCCTGGTGGCTGGGTTCTGACCTCCTGTTTCCTGTCTCAGGTTCAAGGTGTTTGCGGATTATGAAGCATATGTGGCTTGCCAGGCCCAGGTGGACCAGCTGTACCAGGTAAGGTTCTCAGACTGAGTTGGTAGGGGCGGCACAGGTGGGGGAGCCTCAGGGTGCATCTGCATCCTGCTGTCTAGGATGCACCTAGGAGGTCGCAGTTCCTGCTCTTGTGGCCCAGAGCAGGCACCCGCTGCTGCTTTCTCACCTCCCACGCAGGGCGTCTTAGCCATCCTCTGCTCTTACCTGCCACGCTGGAGCCTTTTGGCTCCTTGGGGTCAGGCTGCCATCCACCCGGCATGTTTCCCATCAGAGGGGGTGGAGATGGGTTATTCCCTAGTCTGATCGTCCCACGTGGGTGTGATCAGGGGCATGAGGAGTGGGTGATCAGCTCAAGAGGACGGGTCTGGTGGGCAGTGCACACAGAAAGCATGTCTAAGATGAGAGCGTGAACACTTGCTTGGAAAAGTAAAAGCTTCAATCAGTAGAGCGAGGAGCGTATGGCTGTGAGGAGCCCTTTCTGAGGCAGAGATGTTGCCAGCTTCCCACGTGATGGTGAAGGACAAGGAGAGGACCGCACCCCAGGTTTCTGTGCGAAGCGTGCCTGGCCCCCATGGGCCTGGTGTGTCCCGTAAAGGAGTCCACGCGGGATCTGGTGGGAAGACCCAGGCCCCAAGCTGGGGGAGTGAAGGAGGATGTGCCCAGGTGCCTGTTCCCTCCCTCCTCCGGGATTTGGTGGGTGTCCCACCTGTGCACCCCTCGGAGGATGGCGGTGGGAGGGGACTGCAGAATTTTGGTTCCGTTAGTTTAGTTCCCAAAGTTGTTAGCAGGTTCTTGGATGAGGCCCCGGACTTGTACTTCTGATTTGTTGCCAGTCTCTGCCTCCTGCATTTGGAAACTGCTCTGCCCAACAACTCCCGACGTGCCCTCTGCAAAAGGACAGGCGGGGCCTGGGCTATGGTGATGGCAGGGCTGTGGGAGGAACCTTCGCTTCCCTTAAACAGGGCCTCAAGGAGTGGCCCTTTCCCGGAGGCCCTCCGGGGTGGCTGCGGGCTCTGGCCAGACCACCTGGCCATCTCCCTGGGCAACTGGGTCCGCCTGGTAGCAAGTACTCGCCGGGCAGTGCTCGTTTTTGTTGTGTGGGCTGTGCCCCGGTGGGATGCGGAGCTCCTGGCTCCTTTTATCTGGTCATCTGGTAGCTCACCTCTCCAGTGAGCTATGATGGCCATTTCTCTTCCATCACACCGCCCAGTGAGCCGAGACTCACCTGCAAACACCCTTCTCTCTGCAGAACCCCAAGGAGTGGACCAAGAAGGTCATCAGGAACATCGCCTGCTCGGGCAAGTTCTCCAGTGACCGGACCATCACGGAGTACGCCCGGGAGATCTGGGGTGTGGAGCCCTCTGACCTACAGATCCCGACCCCCAATATCCCCAAGGACTAGGAGCTGGCACGGAGGGGACCAGGGGATTTTGTTTTCTGTGTTGACTCCGCACCTCATGCCATTTTCCAAGTTGTCCCTGTTTTTTTCAGTGCTGTGTTTCAGGGAAGGGCTTGGGGATCATGGTGGCGGCTGGGAGTGGGGGTTGGGGGAGTGGACAGACAGGGAAGGAAAGGTGCTGAAGTGAGATGCTACCTGAGTTCATAGCACTGCCCAGTGGGCCCCACAGTTCAGCCCATCTGCCCCCTTGGCCCTCCCACCCCAGACATGGGTGAAGCCACCTAGTGGGCTCCTCCGAGACCTTCCACACCTTGCTGTAAGCTTGTTTTAAGTTTGGAGCCTCTAGATCTGGGGTCTGGCAAGCAGCAGTGGTGAAACCTGGAGAAGAGTTTTTGCAGGACCCCGGCTGGCTAACAGCGCCGAACCAGCTGTGCTCAGGCGAGGAGGGCCAGTGTTCCAACCATCTTTACCAACCCTGTGGGTGCTCCGGCCCAGGGCTTCTACACTGATTGGATAAAGGGCCGCAGCATGACTATGGGTGACATTGGGGAGGACACCTGTGTCCAGCATCTAGGGGGCCTCGATTAGGATAAGGCTGGCTGGTGCAAAGCTAGCTTGGACCTGCTTTTTAAAAAAAAAAAATTTTTTTTAAGTTCACAAGGAAATGAAACTAGCTGAAGCCTTTTCTTGGTGAGTGACTAAAAATTGTACTTTTGAAATTTCATGTCAGGGAAGGCAGTTCTGGGAAGTTTCTGCAGGCTGTGGGCCTGGGGCAGGGTTGCTGCCCCTGCTGAGGGAGGCTGAATCACTTCTGCCTGCCCTTTCCAGAGCCACTGGCCTGGGAAAGGACCACGTGGGCCCAGAGGGCAGCCCACTTTCCACCCTGCCCAGATAGCAGGCTGGTGCCAGGAAGGGCAGGTGAGCACCTCAGCCGCCCAGAGAAAGCCAGAAAGGGCAGGTGGTGCCCTTCACCGCGGGTTGTGGGGAACTTTCGATGGAAGCACCTTCCCCAGGCTCTGCCTCCCTGCATGCTGGGCCTGGCTTCACAGGCTCTGCCCTCCTCCTGGATCCTGACTGCTCTCAGGACCGGGCCACGGAGGACCTGCTCAAGTCCACACTTCATCAGAGCCACTGGGGCCTGTGGCCATGCCCCCAACACCCTCCACTGCCCCGTCCCTCAGGCTGTATGCAACCATCACTGTGCCACTTGCTGTTATTGCCTCGTATGAGAAACTGATTAAACTTCCTGCCCACACTTGGCCTGGCCTCGGCATTTCACTCAGGGTCAGCTTGGGGCAGGCTTCCCTCCTAAAGAGGAGATGGGCTCAGTTACGGCCGTTGTCCTGGGACTAAAGACAAAGTTCTCTCATCCCAGCTGATGAGACTTGGAGCTGGGTAGGCCTAAACTGCCAGCTCTTCCAAGAACCGTGAAGTCTAGTCACTTGGCAAACTGTCCTCTGGGCGTGAGCTTTTTGTGCGGAAATGTATTGGCTTCTTTTGCACCCATCTTCTGCTACCCATCCTGGCAGGCAGAATGCTCAAAAATATTTTCTCCAAAACTGTATAGCTGCAAGGTGAATAAAAAACCAGGAGTGGTGTAAACTTGGGGCTCAGGGTTACCCAAAGGCCCTGAGAAGTATGGGACCCTGGAGCAGGGTGAACTTGCTGGGGGCAGTGACAGTGAGCCTCTCCTGGAGGTGGGGATGTGCCCTGGGAATGCATGCTCCCATCCTTGTCCCGTGCCTCCCAGGACAGTGTGTAACTGCAGTTTATAGCTATGCATACCGATATCTCTTCTTTTTTTATAAAGCGTTGGTCCTGACCATACATTGATTTTGTAACCCAGGGTCAATGCTTACCCACAGTTTAAGCTTAGTGCCTTGGACCCAGGTAATAAGCTAAGAAGCCATCAAGTAGGGTCCTTTGGACCTGACTGAGGTAATGGCCAGCGGCTGTCCACTCAACGCTCCTTTTTTTGTGCTTCCTCATCTTCAGGCCTGTCAGGAACCTATAAAAACACAGCTTGTATTTTTACTTTATATCCTATCTCATTCCCCCTAGAAGAGGATCTGAGGCCTTTCACATAGACAAAAAGTAAAACCAACAAACAAAAATCCCACGAAGGACCCAGGCAGAACAGGCAGGTCTGAGATAATATCACACCCACTTCCTTAGCCGAGAACCTGGCTTTGCGTGTCAGGGACACAGCCAGGGAGCACTCCAGCCTCATGAAAGGGCTGTCCAGTCCAGGGGCACATGGTGGTTAGTGGTTCTCAGAGCCTCTGACGCAGAGCAGTTACACCGAAAGATGCTATCGGGCCGGGCTCAGCCTGGGACAATGGTGCTTATGGGTAGTGCTCACACCTGGAAAAGACATCAACTTCAGGACAAGTGTCTTTACGTTTCAATCCCAGTTTAAGAAAAGTGCATCTCCCAGATGTGGAAGCGCCATTGGAGTTCTAAAGTGCCCCGGGAAGGGGTGTAGCCTGCTCTGGCCTCTGGTGGTCAGTGGTTCTCGGAGCCTCTGACGCAGAACAGTTACACAGAAAGGGCGGGGGGGCAGTTTTGGGAGGGTCCCCAGCATCAGCAGATGCTAACACTGGCCCTAATGCCTTGCAGGACAGGCAGGCAGGTGAGAATTGAGCTGCTAGGACTGCTGTTCCAGAGCCTCAGGACAAGGGGAGGAAGGCCAGCCCTCAGGAGAGGCTGTGTCCCAGGTGGCTTCCCCACACTGAGCTGGGCTACACCCTGGGTGGGCAGCTCAAGACCACATTCTTGTTAAATCAGTTCTCTGAGAAGTCACCAGTGCCAGGGGAGAGAAGAAGCTGGTTTGACAAAAAGCCAAACGAGACAAGAACCACCACCAGGCGAGTGAAGGTGGCGACGGTCATAGGCCACATGAGTCCCTGCACTCCAGCAGCTGCTCTGTCAATAGGGGTCCATGGTGAGACCCCAATGCCCATCCTCTGACATGGCCATAATAAGCATCAGGTTGAAAGGGTCACTTATGTAGGCCTATATTTTAGGAAAACACCATCTGCCACATGTGGAGAAGGCCCCTCCCTGGAAGGCACCCCTCCACCCATGTGGCCAGGCTCTGTGAGTGGCTTGGGGTGGGGACAGGTTCTGGGCAGGACTAGAGATGGAACTAAAAAGACAACAGACAGACCACCACCGGATTTTATTAAATAAATGCTCAGTCTAGGGCCAGGTTAGGGGGGTAGAAAGAGGAGGAAATGCAGATCACAGGCACCTCTGAGTGATGAGACCTGCCTAAGGAGGCAGGGTCATCAAAAAAGGCAAGCGGGGTACATAGGGCAGAGGGATGATGGAGTCCATTCTGCATGTGCTGGGAAGGGACAGGGCCCAAGTCTCCCACATTCTTGTGGGTGGTGCTGGAAAGCTCAGTGTGGTCCCAAGACCTCAGACCTCCTGCCCTGGTCTCCATGCCCAGCTCAGAAGTGTGGGACTGATTGCCTGGAGGCTGGCCTGCTGTGTTACCCTTTGCAAGAGCTCAGGTTGCGTGGCAGCAAGGAGAGAGGGCCACATGTCTGCCACTCACATTTTCCACAAAAATCCATGCTTCTGGCCACCGGTCTGCCAGAGCCTCTCCCGCCTGCCCTCGCTGGCATCCGAGGCCACTCTCCAGGCGCACCGCAGACACTTGCACCCGGTCTCCGGGGTGCTGGGTTGGTCAGAGGAATGGGGAGAAGGGCAGAGGTCTGCATGCTCCTTCAGGCAGTGAGCTCAGTGCTGGAGCTCAGGTTCCGACTTCCCAAGGAATTCCCTAGGCCAGAGGACAACGGTCAGCCAAACGCGAGATCCCGCCTCCCCCTGTCCTCACAGCTTGTCTAAAGAGCAGGAGCCTGGAGAGCGACCGGCAGGGCACCAAGGGCATCACAGGCAGTGACAGGCAGGAAGAAAGACCAGCTCCTGAGCGCTTCTTAAACTTCAGAGCTATACTCTGGTCTAAATTTTCTGTAATGCTAAGGGAAATTACAACCTGTACATGATATGTCTTGTGCTAGACACACCCCTGTGTGGGCCTGCACAACCTGTACCCAGGAGATCACAGGAATAGTCCAGGAGGGAGGAGCGATAAACACTCAGCTCCTCTCCGAGGGCATAAAAGGCTCGTGAATCCTCCCACTGAGGCAGCGTTAGTGGATGAGCTGCTGTAAGTCTGGCCCACGCTGGCACCACCCAGGACGACATCCCCGAGGAGAAGAGTCTCTCACCTCAGTATCCGAGGAAGCTCAGGGCTCTTGTAGATGTACTTGTGCCTGTAGCCGAGGTCTGAGTGAAAGGGCATAAACTGAACTTTGAAGTCTCGGAAGCTTCGCGATAGAGCAGCGATGTTGTAGAGCTGAGGAGGGAGAAGCAGGTCAGTGCCCAGAGATGGCGGTCCTGTAGTGACCTGCCTGATGGCCTCCTCTTCAGCAGAGGCCCGTAGAGGCACCCACGGCCCCTCTCACAGCCCAGGAGCCTGCCATGGCCAAGGCCAGAGTGCTGGCGTGAGCCCAGCCCAGGCGCAGCCCCTCGGCCTGTCCCCACTCCTGCTTCTCAGACTGCCCCCTCCCTGAGGTGAGGCGAATGAGCCCGCACCACGTGCCCTGGGTGACGTGGTGGTGTAAGAGCGGGGAGCAGCCCTGAGGGCTCAGCCTGGGAGCTGAGATGGGTCAGGTACCTCAAACTTTGCTGTACGCCTGGTCAAGGCCAGTCAACAAGCTCGCTCAGCCCTTCCCTCCTCCTCCTCCAGGACAGCCAGACCGAGAGCCCAGACTCGCCTGTACCTCGGGCCTGTTGTGAGGGGAAGTAGCCCAGGCATCACCCCCTCTAGGCTGCCCCTGCCCCTCTTTCTCACCTTGGCCAGGCAATGCTGTCTCCTGCCTCACGCTCACTTACAAATCTAACCCTGCATCATGGCAGCAAAGGCAAAGCAAACTCAGCAAAAGTAAATGCGGAGGCCCTGTGACTACATACACTCCTCCAGCACTGCTCCAGTCCCAAAGGCAGGAGAGCAAATGCGAGAGTCTGTGTCAACACTACTGACTGGGACTCCTGAGCCGGGGCTGGAGGATCCTGTCATCAAGGGGTCCTATCCTCCGGCCAAAACATGGCGAGCCCTCCCGCTGGGTCCCCTGTAGTCAAGTCTCTGTCAGGCCAGGACCCTGCCCTGGGACCGAGGAAACATTTACTTATTTTTTATGCTTCCTCTTGTGGACGGCATGGCTCTCTCGCCCGACCCCACCCTGCCAGCAGCAGGCCCCGCCTGTCATCGGCCTGTGCCCAGTCCAGCCCGAACTTGTGCCTGACAGGTGTCTCCCGCCCAGGGGCTCACGGACACCCACCTTCCTGCCAAGATGGAAGGGCACGACCGGGTCGTCCTCGGCGTGCAGGATGAGCAGAGAGCAGGAGATGTGCTTCACGCTGTGGAGGGAGGAGGGAGGACGAACCAGATCAAGATCTCAGGGAGACGGCTGGGGTCTCCCGGCACCCTGGCCCACCCTTGGCGGGGACCTGGGTTTAGGGAGTATTTCATTATGCTGTTTAACAGCTCTAATTCTGCTGGGCTTCTTTTTACTAGAGAACTAAAAGCTGATTTCTGAGATATTTCTATCAGCATTTATTCTAGGTATCCGTCAAACCTAGAGATCAATTTATTCACCAAATCAGGCCTCTGCATAGTTTCTGAAAATTGAACAGGATTATTTTTGCCAGTAGACACATTTTTTAAGTTACACAGCAGTATTTACAAACTGAATATTTTAGGGGGGCAAGAAACTTATTACAAATGAATGTTACTAGGCATCTGTTGGTAAGGGTCTGTACCCTCTAACTTATCTTTGGCATAAAACACATAAGGTCACTCCTGAATGTTTACTAGTAAATTAACATTTCCAATAGGTTCACTTACTTCAACCCCTTTAGCAAACCACATAATGGCCGAGTGTCTCTTGGCTGCCTCCCAGAGGCCTCATGCTGAGCGGGTGGACCACCTGGTCTTAGAGATTCCATACTGATCACTGCCTGGGGGCTGCAGGAGGGCAGTGCTGGGGGCAAGCCTGGCACCTGGCAGAACCTGGGACGGGGGCTCGTCATCCCAGAAATGCCAGCCCACCACTCTGACCTCATTCCGCTGCCAGGGTGGAGCGAATCAAACCTTGATCTATCCACTTTGTTAGATTTTCTATTGTGAGCATTTTCCTTACTGTTACCTGCTCTGAAAGAGGCAAGTAATTAGCAACAGACCTGCCCACCAAGAGGGGGCTCCTGAATTCCAGTGGGTGAGGGCGGGGACCGGTGGGGGTGAAGTGCTTGCTGGGCCCCACAACTGCCACCACTCAGCTGGGGGGCAGAGCCCAAGGCGGCTTGCCCGGGAGAACAGCACTCATTGCTGAAACAAACTGGGAAAAGTCCAGTTTGTTCAGATAATTCTTCCTTAAGTTCTAGAAAACAACCATATTTACAAACAGGTATTTTGCTTATAATTTTTGCTCAAGTTTTAGTTCTATTTTTAGAACCAAAAAATATAATTGAGGGGGAAAATATGCTATTTTTCAACATTTTGTTTCAAAATGTAGAGTTTTAGATATTAACTGCATATTTAGGTAAAGATTTTTTCCTTTCTTTTTTTAAAAAAATTAAGAGATGAAATAAAGATAATGCTAATAGAAAAAGACAATGCTAATAGAATATGAACACTGTTCAGAGAATGAGCCCTTAACTAGAATATTTACTTTTGATTTACATAATAGAAATCATAGCCAACATCAATTAAACGGCTGAGGAAAAGTCAGTTTTTGAATAATAGTTACTATTACTGCTTTAACACCCATTCAGGATTTGGTTTTGCCAAACTATTCTCACATACAAACCACACGGACTCTGCTGTCACACAGCTTTAATCCTGCAGTCTTCCCAGACTCCTTTTTCTCTCAGGCAGCTCTCTACCTGCTTTCCCTCTATAAGGAGTACTTAGAGAAGAACCGAAGTCTTCAGAATTCCATCCTACTTGGTTAATGTGACTGAGCAGGTTTATCCTGGAGGTTCTCGGTGTTTTTCTAAGTGAAGAATTAGGTGCTCTAGTACAGTACTCACTTTTCATCATTTGCAAATTTAATTCCATTGTTTGTAATGGGATCGAGGAAGAACCAGTCAAACCCAGGGAAGAATCGATATACCTGAAGAAGACATGGAAACAATGTGCAGAAGAGTCAGTTAAACAGCCAGTGTGGCTCAGCTGAATGGAGTGTCGTCCCATACACCAAAAGGTAATGGGTTTGATGGCCGGTCAGGGCACATACCCAGGTTGCGGATTCAATCCCTGATCGGGGAGCATGGGGAAGTAACTGATCGGTATTTCTCTTTCTCCCCCCATCTTCCTCTCTCTAAAAGCAATCAATCAACTAATCAATCAAATAAAATACCCACATGGAAAGCCAAGGTCAAGGGTTTAGACAGTGGGCGCGGAGTGCCCAGGGAACATCCCTGCTTCCTAAGTATAATGACCTGCAGGTCTTACTATGGTACTATGGCTCTACTGGGGTACCTCTGCCCCTCTGTGCCCTGACCACAGACACCCTGCTTAAGAGGACCCCCGACTTGCTGCAGCAAAAGCTGGCTGCAAGCAGGGCTCCTACACCTCAGAGCAGCAGCCTAGAGACCAGACATTCTGCAGACATCAGGGCCACCACCTCAAGAAAAATGGTGGCCGAAACCGGTTTGACCTAGTGGACAGAGCGTTGGCCTGCAGACTGAAAGGTCCCAGGTTCGATTCCGGTCAAGGGCATGTACCTTGGTTGTGGGCACATCCCCAGTAGGGGGTGTGCAGGAGGCAGCTGATCGATGATTCCCTCTCGACGTTTCTAGCTCTCTATCCCTCTCTCTTCCTCTCTGTAAAAAATCAATAAAAAAATATTTAAAGAAAAGGAAAATGGGAGTCCATACAACTTGGGAGAAAAGCAACATCAAAGAAGTAAAACTAAAGAGGAATCTTGGTCAGCAACGGAGCAGTGTGAGGTCAGATGGTAGGCTGACACAGAAAACACAGCCAGTCAGGAAGCAGTGGGATGGAAACGGAAAGGCCACAGAGGAAGTCCCTCTAGGCCCGTGGTTGGCAAACTGCGGCTCTCGAGTCACATGTGACTCTTTGGCCCCTTGAGTGTGGCTCTTCTGTGGCCTGGGAGAGTCTGTTTTGAAGAAGTGGCGTTAGAATAAGTTTAAGTTTAAAAAATTTGGCTCTCAAAAGAAATTTCAATCGCTGTACTGTTGATATTTGGCTCTGTTGACTGAAAGGTCCCAGGTTCGATTCCGGTCAAGGGCATGCCAACCGCTGCTCTAGGCCACAGGTCACCCCAAATTCAACAGTGAGAGCCTGGCTGCTCAGCACTGTCTGTGGGGATGGAGGGAAGGCGCTCAGCAGCTCACCCCTGAGGAAAAGCTGGGGTAACAGCACTCGGCCTGGGCTGAGCCTCACAGGGAACAATGCCGGTGTGCGAGCCAGGCCACGGGGCCAAGGCTTCCTGAGGGTCCTGCCACTCCAGACAACTGAGCTGTGAACCCGTCCTAACTGGCTGCAAAGTTATAAACGTCCTGGGCAGCTCTGGATTCAAGCCAATGCCCAGAACTAAACAAAGATTAATTCTTAATAAGTCTGCCTTCATTAGAATACTCAAATATTTATTTATGATTATTGTTTTTATACTTACTACAGTCACTTCATAGTAATTACTTTAATAATGAAAATAAGTCCATTTTAAATAAGATCTGTACTTGCCACTGAGAACGGATGGCTCTTGGCTTCTTCGCGGATATTAGTGAATGGAGATTCCAATATCAGGGCGTCTGGAGGCGTCTCTAGATTATTGGTAAAATAAACAGGAAAGTGGAGACAGGCAAGAAGCCCAGACAAAACACAAGCTCCATGGCCCCTTGGGGGTCCATGGGAAGGGTAGCCCCCCAGAAAAGCCAGTGGAAGCTGGATGCCAACCTGGCCAGCTGCACCCCTCAGGCCCTCCCACATGACTGGCATGAAAGAGTACCCACACAGGGGACCCTCAGGCGGCCATGGGTCGCTCCTGAGAACCACATCTGATAAAGCTGCTTATTTGGAGCCTGGTTCCTGGTGAGGCTGAACCCGCTGCTCAGGAATCCCTGGTGGGATGCAGGCTTAGGGCAGCTGAGGGTCTGCCAGGCCCTGGCCTCAATGCCCAGCTCAAGGGGCTCCAAGGGGACACGGAGCACAGGCACTTCCCAAGACTCACAGCAGGGCCTGGAACACAGCCAGTGCCCGGGCACTCTGCCTGCCCTGAGGGAGCCGGGACCGGAGGAGCCCTGCCCACACACCAGAACTCATGCCACCTGAGCCCCTACCTCGCTCACAGAGGCGCCGCACCAGATTCGTTGCCACTCTGAAAAGAGAAAACAAAACAAAACAGTTCGGTTGAATTTTGACAAAAACTGTTTTATATGAAACTAGAAGGTGAGCAGAGAAGCTGTGGGATCTGCGAGGAGGTTGGTAGCATTATAGGGAAGGGGGTGGGGAGACAAAAATGCTCTAGGACTGTGGATGGGCCCGGCTGCCCCAGCCTCAGCAACCCTCTGTCAAGGACGGCGATGACAGCCACCCTTCATGTCCCCAAGGCGGGTTCTGCAGCCTCACCGGGAACAGCCTCCCTCGGGCTGCACAGCACTGCCCCTCAGCTCACACCTGGTTGGAGCGAGTGCTCCTGAGACAGCTAAGAGCAGGCTGTGTCCACCGCATGGTTCTGGGGGCCTCTTGCCATTCCAGCCATGTCCTTTGCAGGCAGCCATGGCAAGATGGCCTGGTCCCCTCCCCTTCCCGGGCACATTGCTGAGGGCTATCTTCCCCATGAGGAGAAGCCAGGAGGCCCTGACCCAGACAACGCCCAGCCTGCAAACCCGGCCATAAGGCAGCGTGCTATCAGGATAAGCAGCAACCTGGACAGGTGTCGCAGCCACTGCACCTGAATGAAAGGCAGCAGGAAAAGACAGGGCTGCTGAAAGTCCTGGGCTTCTGGGCACTGATCTTTCAGAAACATTCTGGACCTCACATCAGCAAAAACAATTTAGGTGACCCCAAATGGAACACTAAAGTGCTTCCTGTCTTGGCACCGCTGCCTCCCCCAGGTTCCCTGGTAAACCAAGTACGGCCTGTGTGGCCCAGTTGGTACAAATGCCCCAGCGCAGTGATCAGAGCCCCAGCACTGGGGCTTGCTGGCCAGCACACAAAGTCCAAAACCAGGAGATGCAAAGCCCAGGTACATCTGGAACTTGAACCCCATCTGGTCTGCTCTGCTCTGTCTCCCCAAGGGCACAACCTCGGGCTGAGTCTGCCCATCCCCCTGAGGAGGGGGAGACCACCCTACAGCTGCCAGTGTGTGTCTCGAGTCACTTCTTGGGTTGAGGAGTTAAAGTAGTTCAACCCTTTATGGTCCCTATGGCATGCATCCCCTGCCCGGCATGTAGACGAGAGACAAGGCTTGTTAGAACTGATGGTGCTACAGGATCCGCAGGGCACAGGGCACCCTCGGGGAGCCCAGCTGGAAGGTCGCTCCATGAAGATCTGCTCTCCAAAAGGCCATGCCATGCTGGAAACTCTTTTTTTTTTTTTTTTTAATTTTTAAAATTTATTTATTTATTAAGGTATTACCTATGTGTCCTTATTCCCCCATTGCCCCCCCAACACCACCCCACTCATGCCCTCACCCTCTGTTGTCTGTGTCCATTGGTTAGGCTTATAGGCATGCATACAAGTACTTGGTTGATCTCTCCTCCTTACCCCCACCCTCCCCTACCTTCCCTCTGAGGTTTGACAGTCTGTTTGATGCTGCTCTGTCTCTGGATCTGTGTTTGTTCATCGGTTTATGTTGTTCACATGCTGGAACTCTTACCCAGTGCCTAGGGAGTGGCCCCAAATATACACAGGGTTGTCTCCACTTCTTGCTTTGATCCAGTCAAATACATGGAGTGCGTCATAGGTCATGCCCGACTCTGACGGTGTGCCTATTGAGTCACCCCAACCTGGGGGAGAGAGGCAGAAGAGAAGGAAGTCAAGCCCAGTTCACTGAACCTCTTGGGGGCAGATTCAACTCCCCTCCTTCTCAACAGGCAGGCCCAGACCATTAGGGGCAAAACAAATCTCTGCCATCACCGTGGTCACCATCCACAGCTCCCCAACGAGGGTGTCCCAACAAACCGGTTCCTACTTCTCCCACCTCCTTACCCAATTACAACCCCTGAACCCAAAGGCTGTCCCACGCCCTAGACTGAGTCCTGATGAGCAGCAACAAAGAATGAATGGAGTGGTCCTGCTGGGACATCAACCTCCCCAACACTGGGGGCTTGCCATGGTGGTCTAGGATGAGGGGCCAATGAGAGCCCAGCCTGCCCCAGTTCCCTCAGCCCAATCCAAGCGCCCTGGCTCAGCTTCAGCCCAGCTGTGAATAGGCAAGGGAGTCAGGAGAGGCGCTGAGAAACAGGGTAGATGACAGGGTAGGTGCGGGTAATTCCAGGCTCCAGGCAACTCTGAACCAGAGAGGCAAGGGCTCTAAGCATCTTGTTTGCATAATGGAGGAAGGCCAAACACATCTTCCTCCACTCCGGGTCCTCCCAAGGGCCCTCTACCCAGTCTCTAGGAAAGGTCAAGTGCCCTTGTCATTTCCACCAGCTCAGCGGTGAGTCATCATCAAATGATCTGAAAGTATCATAAGGTTCAGAAAAAGCAGGTTCTGCTGCATAAGCAAAAACCCACAAAGTCACTTCCCCTGGGCATCCCAGACACCAGATTAGGGAAGAAGTCATATGAGAAACAAGACCAGACAGAGGCTCAGGGCACAGTGGGAGGCAGGGACACGGGGATAGGGAGGGACAAAGACACACACACAGAGAGACAGAGACTTGACAGGAATAGGAAGAGACACTTAGAAGCAGAACTTCTCTCTTGTAGGGCTTAGAAATGTAGAGATTTAATATACTGGGTTCCATTGCTCGGCAGAAGCACAGGGAGGAAAAGAAGGAAGAAGGCTGGCCCTTCCATTATCCTGAGGGCTACAGAGCAGACACAGAAAATCCCTTTTAACATGGACAAAGGGATAAATGGGCAAACTGACTTCTGGATCCTCATTTCAGAGTTTTCCCCAACCCTAACTTTCAACCTGCTGGAACCAGGAACTGTCTTGACAAAAGAACCATTCCTGAGGTAGGCAGAATAATGACCCTCAAAGAGGCCCACATCCTTGTCCTCATCTCTAGAACCTGTAAATATGTTATGTGAAAGTGACGCAGGTTAGCAAGAAACTAAGAAAATTCCCTGGCAAGCGACTGAAGAAACTGAGACAAATGGCTGAACCAACGGCCAGAATGGGTGAGCAATAACAGCAGGTAATAAATCACAAGAATCTACCCTTCCTAACTAAAGATACAGAATAGAAGGTGGTTTAAATCACCTTAGTCTGAGAGACAGACAACAACAACAAACACAGAGCGAGACTAATACAAGAAAAAGGCAAAACTAACCATAAAATGACCCCAGACCTCAAAAGTCAGGGTCCAAGTAATGCAGATACAAGGGGCCAGCAGTCAAGGAATGCGGGCAGTATCAAGAAGCTGGAAAAGGCCCTGGCTGGTTTGGCTCAGTGGATAGAGCACTGGCCTGTGGACCGAAGGACCCCGGGTTCGATTCCGGCCAAGGGCACATGCCCAGGTTGCGGGCTCAATCCCCAGTAGGGGATGTGCAGGAGGCAGCAGATTAATGATCCTTTCATCATTGATGTTTCTGTCTCTCCTTTTCTGTGGGTTCTTGATCTCTACAGGGGTAAGCCCTCTGATTTATTCAAGAAAGAATAAATACCACAGGGGCAAGAATAACAATCTTCTCTCTTAGCAGTTCCTTTTCCTGTTTTCATAACCTCAGTTAGGCAAACTCTCCCAAGCATAAAAGCGTCTGATGTCCTGCTGCAGAGAAAGTCTTGAGTCCAATATAGAAAAAAGACAGAATCGTCCACATCTCCCTAACTCTCTGAAAAAAAAAAAAAATACACACACACCCACCCACACACACACACACACACACACACACACACATATATATATATATATATATATATATATATTTTTTTTTTTTTTTTAAACCAACAAGCTGGAAAAGATAAGAAACCAGATGCTCCCATAGTACCTTTTGAAGGAACCAGCCCTGCCAACAGCTGGATTTTAGCTCAGATGCTAGAAATTTTGAACTTATGACCTCTAGAACTGTAAGAAAATAAATATGTGCTATTTTTAAGACAATTAAGTTTGTGATAATTTGTTACAACAACAAGAACTAACTAACATAACACTCATATCCTCAGTCTGAGCATACTGGACAACAATGCCCTCCAAGAAGGTCAAGATAAGCCAGCCAAGTGGCCGTCCGCCTTTACACTCTCCACTGAGAACTAAGGCGGGGGGCATACACTTCTCACCCAGCTGCCCACTATTAATACAAAGTATTTCCTGGCTCACTGAAGTAGAATGTTCTTAGCTTACATCAAACTGTGGATTCCTGATCTCTTCAGGGGCAAACCCTCTGATTTATTCAAGAAAGAAATACCGCAGGGGCAAGAATAACAATCTTCTCTCTTAGCAGTTCCTTTTCCTGTTTTCATAACCTCAGTTAGGCAAACTCTCCCAAGCATAAAACGCATCTGAAGTCCTGCTGCAGAGAAAGTCTTGAGTCCAATAAAGAAAAAAGACAGAATCGTCCACATTTAAAATGTTGCTCACAGAGGGCACTAGCACTAGTGCCTGCCTGTAACAGAGACGCCCCTGGCGGCTGCATGCAGGACTCTCACTGAAGGACCGGTACCCTCCTATTACCTTAACAGACAGTTACCACAGGATAGGAACCCACTAGCTACACATCAAACATAAACTAGAGTGGGACAGGCTAGTAAGCCAGGACAAGCAGAATAGGGAAACTGAGACAGATAAACAGCAGTTTGCAGCCACCTAGGACAGTGGTCAGTAAACGCATTAGTCAACAGAGCCAAATATCAACAGTACAATGCTTGAAATTTCTTTTGAGAGCCACATTTAACTTCTTCTAACACCACTTCTTCAAAATAGACTCGCCCAGGCCATGGGATTTTGTGGAAGAGCCACACTCAAGGGGCCAAAGAGCCACATGTGACTCGAGAGCCGAGGCTTACCGACCACTGACATAGGAAATCTAGATGCCAGGCAGTTTGCAGCCATCTAGTAAATGGTATCTTCCCTAAACCGGGGACACTAGAGAATAAAGGATTTGCACTTCCCCTCCCCAACCAGGTGGAATTAGCTTACATCACCCTACGCAGGGAGACAGCAGAACTCAAATTAGTGCCATTGTCAACCACACCCCAGGACAGATGAAGGTAAGAGGATAAATCTCATTCTGTAACAGTAGCACATACCTGATGAATGTTCTATTGATCCTCCCCTAAACACCCAGCCTTTAAATCCCCTCAAAACAAGGAAGGTCCCCCGCACATCCCAGCATGCCCTCTCCCTCTTCTTTCCCCAGAGGCATGCATTTCCTCAATTCTAAGGGACCCCACAGGCTTGCAACCAGGGCAGCAATGGGCAGCGGCAGTTCATCCCAGGCTAACTCCCCGAATCTGTCCCCAAGGCCTCCTTTTCCCTGACTTCTTAGTGCGCCAAAGCAGACCAGCATGGACTCATTTCTTGGCGTTTTTAGTTTCACTGCCCCAGCTTTCATAAATATCCTCTAAAATTCACCTGGACTCCCGTGTTGTGAAATAGGCAGCCCCGCCAAGGGCCAGGTCCCCTGTCCGGTAACAGGAGGAAGTGGGAGGGCTAGGAGATGCAATTTCAAAAGAACCCTCACCTCTGTAGTCAAAGGTGACCACGTGGTAACCAAGGGAACTCAGCACCTGTGAAGTGAAAAATAAGCATCTGGGCAAAAAGATCCACGTACCTTGGACAGAGGGTAACTTGCCCCTTACTGAACCCATCCTGGCTTCTGTCTTTACACCCCACACACATGGGAAACTTAATCAAGACTTGTCATCATGTTGCTCCAATCCCGGTGGGATCTTAAAAACCCACTGCCAATGCTGCTACTGGATACACTGACGCCCTCCACGTCAGCAGTGTGAGCAGGAAGCCTCTCCCTCGGCTCCGAGCCACACCTGCACCTCTGCATTCAGGGGCTCACAGGGGGGCTTTGACCACCCAGCAACCCAGGAGGAACTCCATCTGCAACCTAGCGTATCTCAGACTTTCAGCTTTCACTGAATTGTCTCTGTTATTAAAAAATCTTCTAGACTTGAGATTTCTCACTGGCTACCTACTTACAGCCCCCTTCCACTCCATCCGCCAGGCTGGCTCACGTGTGCTCACAGGCATGTGGAAGCTGCCAGTCACAAGTCACCCAAAGTCACTGCTGGGCCTTTGCTCCTGTAGGTGACTGTCAGCTCCCAGCCTCCCGCAAATCCTACGCTCTCCAGAGCCACACTGTTCCTGGTGTGGACCACTCTCTGGACAGAAACCTCAAAACGGGGCCTACAGCTTTCTAAGCACTCCCTTTCCTGACCCAATCTAATCCACACGGGGAGACAAACACTGCACACCCAGGGCAGTCCACCCGGTGTATGACAAGAGCAGTGCCGCAGAGACTGATGTCCCCACGCATCTGCTTGTGTCCCTTTCTGCCTTAGCAGTTCCTTGTCCCTCTAAGAGATGCCCCTCTGAGAGAAGGATGACCCCGGGACACTGGGAACAAATGCACTTTTCAGGCTCCTAGACCCAAACACCCGAGGAAGACAAGGACCAAGTAGAAGGGAAGGTCTACAAGCCTGCCTGCAGCAGCCCCCCTTTTCTGGGGAGACCTGCTGGGGTTGAAATCCGATTTAAATGTGACTGTACTTCCTGTGAGGCGAGAAACTTCTGAGTCTGCAGCTTGGGAGTAAAGTATAGCTGCCTGACCCCTCTGTCCTCCCCATTCCTCTTATATGTAACATACTTGTGCTCGTAAACAATTTCAAACGGCTCTTATGTAATCAGCCAACACCTGGCATAAGATCTACAAGGTCCATTTATCCTGATTTTGGAAACTTTCCTGGAGGCAGTAGCATTGTCGGAAGCACTCCATGATGGCGTCACCCAAGAGGCAGTGCCAGAAAGGCCACCATGATTAACAATCAAAATTATTAGGGAATTTTGATTGTTAATCATGCCACCTGGAAAGAACAGATAGGAAACAACACTCGGGCAATGCCCCCGCCATCAGAGACCCCTGTGGACACTGTTCTGTCCATCATACACCATCTGGGCACTGCTCCCTCAGTCACAGACAGGGTAGACACTGCTTGGCCCATCACAGACTGTGTGGATACTGCTCTTTCCGCACACACTGGCCAGGCTCACCTACCTTGTAAAGCTCCACTCGGTGGTCACCTCCTCTAGAATGTCAGGAAGAAGGAAACAAGAATAGATGTTAATGCATCTTCTCAAAGAGGCAGGCCCAGGGTCAATATTGGAGCATTTGGGCTTTTAAGGACTTGGATCCCAAAACCAAAACCATAAAGGGTCAGGCATTGGTGGACAGGGGACCTCCTTCTTGGGATACCCTAAGTGGCTCTAAGCTTGCCTGTCGTAGTACTGTGCCAAGCAAGGGACAGTCTTAGTACTTTGGAGATATTTGTTAATTACTATCTTACTTTTCTTTTTTTTTAATTTTTTATTTTTAATTAATTTTTTAAAACTTTTTTTTATTATTATTACTTTTCTTTTTGACCAGGTAATTCCTACATGCAGTACAAAATCCAAAAGATACAAGAGGATACACAGGAGGCCCACCCACTCCTGCCCCAGCACCCAGCCTCTTCCTCAGCTTCCACTGTCCAGGGGCCGCCTATGACAGAGGCAAAGGCCCTTCTTTACTTGCAGACACACACCCACAGGGATCCGCCACACACACCTCGCTTTTCACTCAACACGTCACAGCCAGCTCTCAAGTACACCAGTACACTCTTTTTAGCGGTGGTCACTTTGCTTGTGCCGTTTGGTTCTTTACCACCTGCTGCTGACTTAAGTTTTGCTGCCATGGCCAGATACATGCGAGCCATGTGTGTGACTCATTCCTACACAAGGAACTACTACCTGAAGGTGTGCAATCGTAATCTTGACAATCACTGCTGAGTCCTTCAGAGGGCCCTCACCTTCCACCCCAAGTGTGTGAGAACAGTTGTCGCCAGATCCTCACCAATAGACTAGTTTTTGTGGGCACTTTTTATTACCAAGGCTGAATAGGCTTCTATACATTTGAACTATTTCACATGTCTGTATTCTCTGACTATTCCTTCTCATTTTCTGTGCAGTTGTTGGTCAACTGTTACTGTGGACAGACTCCAAAGTGGAAATGGGGCAGCCTCAGAACAGGGCCACCTCAGGACAAGGAAGGAAGGAAGGGAGGGAGGGAGGGAGGGAGGGAGGGAGGGAGGGAGGGAGGGAGGGAGGGAGGGAGGGTGGGTATTGGCAGGTGGGCTCGCCCTCTACAGACTGCTCAGCTGTGTTTTTTTACAACGAGCATTTTGTCCATTTTAGGTTTGTATTTGGGGGTGGGGGAAAGGTGTGTCCTTGGGAGAGACAAGGACCAGATGAAGGAGGAAACCAATACAATGCAGAAACAAAAATACAAAGAAATGAGTTTCAAGTCTAGAACGAAATACTGCACAATGTTTGCAGTTAACTTTGGAAGAGTTCATGGTGGCTCTTATCTAAATTTTTCAAATGTCCTACCTTGAACAACAACAAAAAAAATGATTCAGAGCATGACACAAGCAGCCGGGGATCTGAATGTCAGGGAGCGGCCTGAGTCTGGCCAAAGAGCAGGGACAGGCACGATCTGCAGCACAGGCAGTCTCTGGAGCAGGGGGAGGGAGCAGCAAACCTTTCAAACTCACAATATCCCTCTAAGCCTGAAGTTACAGGCAGTTTGTTTTATTTACCCTGTGACCGGCATTGCTTTAACTCATTAGTCTATGGAGCCAAATATCAATAGTACAACGATTGAAATTTCTTTTGAGAGCCAAATTTTTTAAACTTAAACTTCTTCTAATGTCACTTTCTTCAAAATAGACTCTCGCCCAGGCCGTGGTATTTTGTGGAAGAGCCACACTCAAGGGGCCAAAGAGCCGAATGTGGCTCACGAGCAGCGGTTTGCTGGCCATTGGCTTGACCTTATTCACAATAAACTTCAAAATTCTCTCATTTACAGCCAAGATACTACAAGAGCTGTTTGTAGCCACTTGCTCTTTAAAAGAAGAAGAGAAATGCTCTGTGACTTGTTCCAGACATAGAAGAAAGCAAACAGCAAAAGCATACATGATTTAGTAGCTAGGCACTCTGTTCCTTGGCTCAGTCACCATCCTCGTGGGCCACGCCTCCTGGACTTCCTGCCTGTCCTCTGCACAGCCCCTCTGCCCAGACTCCCACTGTGGCCTGCTTTCCCCTCCAGAAAGGCCCGTCAGTATTCTCTTGCAGGTTCTGTCTATAAAATGACCACACCCCAGCCCACCACTATGGCCAATGCGCCAGGCAGTGGCCCTGCCTCCTGCCTCTGCCTCCTGCCAGCTCCTTGCTGGCTTTCTCACACGACCTAAGGCAGCTGCAGCCACAGTGACCCTCCCAAGGGATTCAGGCAGAGCTTTGTTCAGAAAATGCACATGCCCCTTGTCCCCCTCCTCCCCGCTCCACCCCATACCCCCCACATCAGCTCTCCCACAGACTCCTCTGAGTAAGGCTGGCCACAGAGGGTGGAAGGAGCCCTCTTTAACCAAGGGCAGTGGTAGCTCCAATCCCAGCTGGTCTGAAGAACATGGCATCAAAGTCACCCTTGAAGCTGGGATAAACCTGGACAAGGGCTTTATGTGCCAGCTGTGTTACCTCACTGGCCCAGCAGGACGCACCGGCACTGCTGGCTCACAGCTGGAAGCAGAGAACTCACGAAAGTCACCCTGACCTGACAGCATGTGGGGCACCTCAGCTGACCTCCCTCTGCCTTTGGCTGAACCTCTTCAGTGTCATCTCCGCCTCTTCTCAGCACTCGCTGGCCTTTCTAGGTGTCCCTCCTCCCCCGGGAGGGCATACCTGCCAGTGAGAAAGTGCCAACCCGCCTGCAGTCATCAGACAGGGCTGCCAAAGCTGCAGCTGAACAGGAGACGACTTTCCTCAGGGCATGCTTAGGAAGAGTCACACCACCCCTCTTTACCCACCGAGAAACCTTGTTCCCCAAACCACGGGCCCTCAGACTCTTTGCCTTTTAAATTACATTAGGCAGGACACACCCCACTCTGCCCCAGAACCTGGGTCACTCTGACAGAGACCAGCCTCCTCCATCCCACCCCAGTCACTGGGAGCGTCAGATAAGGGGTTTCTGGACATCTGCTTAACATGGTGGCTTCTAAGGAAAGAGAATCGGGGCCCACTTTGCACACAGCTCTGCCTTGCTCTGAGCCTGTGGGAATGCTGCTTCATGTGAGTTCACCTAGACCCCGCCCCCCACCTTCCAGCAAACCCCATAAGACTCTGTCTTTTCCTCTCTTCCCCATGTGCCTGCTCCCTCGTTGCATTGGGTCAGTAAGCCCGTCGGGGCCAGGATTCCCCTGCTCACAAAGGAGCCGGCCCTGTACGGAGGACACATGCGTGAGCTCCTCTTCCTCACCGGGTGCCTGCATTCCCGTGCAGGTACAAGATGACAGGGTGACTAGAAGCCAAGGCATCCTCGTACCACATCTGGTCCTTCCCCTGGGCGGTCTTCCACCAAACACTGGGGACAGTGTGCCTGGAAACAGAAGCAGAGGGGAACAGCACAACCAGATGATGATGGCTGGCGAAGGAACAACTATGGAGCCAATGGCACACGAGCAGAGAGCAGGGGACGGGTGCACAGAAGAGGCAAACTGTCCCTGCCTCCAGAATAAATTACTGAACTCTGAGCACCAAGGTGTAGGGATGGCTTTTGACTGCTGAAGCAGGTCTCCTAACTTGCAAATGGACATCTGCTGGCCACAGGAGGCTCACAGATAGCAATTACCAGGGGTGCGGGGACAGCTGTTTCTCCAGGAGGAACTAGGAGCTCTGCGAGGAAAAATCTCACCTGGATGGGTCACCAGGCCTTAACTTGGGACTAGCACAGAATGAGCACTTGATAAACATGAGCTGAACAGCCGAAATCGGTTTGGCTCAATGGATAGAGCGTCAGCCTGCGGACTGAAAGGTCCCGGGTTCAATTCCGGTCAAGGGCACGTACCTTGGTTGTGGGCACATCCCCAGTAGGGGGTGTGCAAGAGGCAACTGATCGATGTCTCTCTCTCATCGATGTTTCTAACTCTCTCTCTCTTCCTCTCTATAAAAAAATCAATCAAATATATTTAAAAAAATATATGAGCTGAACAACAGCATTTCCTTCATACATTCCCATATTTTTAAGCTGTACACAATTTAACTCGGTTCACTTAAGACAGTATCATGTTGCCACAAGTGCAACATATTAGATTCAGCCAACACTGATCTCCTTCCTGGGCTGCACTAGAAACCTGGCCATCCTTAAAGTACACTGTTTCCCCGAAAATAAGACAGTGTCTTATATTAATTTTTGCTCCCAAAGATGCAGTAGGTCTTATTTTCAGGGGATGGCTTATTTTTCCATGAAGAAGAATACGGTACACATTTATTGTTAAATGAAAATAAAGGAAATTTATTACCTGTATACGGTAATTGTCAACACAAACCAGACAAACTGTGAATCCTACAGTATCAAGAATTTACTCATTTATTCAGTGACAATCATGTCACCATCTTCTGGAACATCATCATAACAATCCAATTCCTGAATTTCCTGGTGAATTTCTTGTGATTCCATTTCTTTCAGAATCCATGGACCAAATCTCTCATGTTTAGCCTGAGGGGGTGGGGGAGTATTTTTGGGGAGATGCCTTATATTTCACTCAGAAGGAAACCTGTAAGTAGGTCTTATTTTCGGAGGATGTCTTGTTTTCAGGGAAACACAGTATCATTTCTAAAGTACAGCACATTCCAGACCCAACTCGCAGACTCACATCTGCAGACCCATGTCTGCAAGAGGAGGCGTTGCAGGCTGCTCCATCTCGTGGCTGAGCTTACAGTCAGCCAGCTCACTCCATACCCGGCCAGGCTCTCAGAGACTCACTCAGTCTATCTGGCCAAACCCTCCTTCAGAGAGATGTTCCAGTTAATCTTAACTCAGGCCCAAATCAAATACTGTTCATCACTGGGAAAGTCTGAATTAATAAGGCTTTCTGTAAAAGTTATTTAAATTAATTAGTAAGAATCCTTAAAAAAACACTGTAGTAAATGGCCAAGTTCTTATTTTCTAGCTCTTAAGTTTCAGCATCTCATCTCTAACATATCTTTTGACCAGTTCCAGGGATAATACTGTGGATGGTTCTGACCACTGTAATTATCACACTCCTATAATTATAAACCTATGGAATGGAAAGGCATATATATATATGTATATATATAAATTTATCTTTATTGTTGAAAGTACTACATATGTCCCTCTTTTTTCCCCCATCAATCCCCTCTACCCTGCACTGCCACTGCCCAGGCTTTCACCACATTATTGTCTGTATCCATGGGTTATATACAGCTATACTAATAAAAGGGCATATGCTAATTAGACTGGACATCTTCCAGACATCTTTCAGTATGTCCTTCCGGACAAAGCCACAGTTGCCATGGCCAAGGCAGAGGCAGTTATGGGCGATCAGGCCAGCAGGAGGAGAGCAGTTAGGGGCAATCAGGCAGGCAGGCAGAGAGGTTAGGGGCGATCAGGCAGGCATGCAGGTGAGCAGTTAGGAGCCAGCGGTCCAAGATTGTGAGTTGGACATCCGCTAAGGGGTCCAGATTGGAGAGGATGCAGGCCGGGCTGAGGGACTGCTCCCCCCACACCCATGCACAAATTTCATGCACCGGGCCTCTAGTGTATATACAAGTTCTTTGGTTAAGCTCTCCCTTCCTATCTCCCCTACCCTCACCTTTCCTCTGAGATTCATCAGTCTCTTCTATGTCTCCAGATCTATTTTGTTCATCAATTTATTTTGTTCATTAGATTTCATATATGAGTGAGATCATATGATAATTGACTTTCTTAGACTTTTGCTTAGCATAATACTTTCCCTGTCTCTCCATTCTGTCTCAAAGGGTAAGAGATCCTTCTCTTTTACAGCTGTATAGCATCCAATGGTGTAAAGGTACCTTTCAGTAATGGGAGCTAAGGCACTTCCAATAGACAACCTACAACAAGCGTGGGACTCTTGACAAAGGCCCAGGAAGCTTCCAAGAAGAGAAAAGGGCAAATATTCCTGGGGCTCACCTCTGTCCTGCCAGGTGGATAACTCTGCCCACGACAGGCAGCTGAGATTAAGCTAACGGCCAAGCAAATCCTCAGCTTTAAATCTGATGAGATGTCTGATGAGAGCAGTTGATGCCCAAGGGCCACACTGTCCTCCCAACAGCACAAGACACAGACATGAGCAGAAAGCAGGTGCCCATCAGCACACAGCCTGGCTGTCACTGCCAGAACTTGTATTTGTTGTCACTAAATTCAACTTTCTTGGGTAACTGCTGTGAGAGTTTTCAGCCTAAGTATCAGCACCACAAATTCCCTTTGCAACAGGAGGAAGAAGTCCTAACTAAATCCCCATGTCTTCAAAGCACAAACCCCCATTAACCAGCAGGAGGGCCAACCAATCCCCACCAAACAGCTCTGGATGTAAAAGCAGAGTGCCCCCTGTGCACACAGTGGTCAGTAAATGATAGGTGAAAGCAAGTCGGAAATGACAAAAGGCTCTATAGAGTCCCAGAACCAACTTGTAAGAACAAAAATCTCCTTTCTCATTTTAGGTTCTTTACCCAGGACCATTATTAGAAATGCCTGATTTCCTTGCAATCCACACTGGGAAGCTATTCACAACATTTCATTTAGAAGCTCCTCACATACACAGTGGTTTTCTGAGACAGCAGGGAGAGACTTTATAGCATTGAAAAAACACCCCATACAGATTAAGGGACAGCAATTCAGAGTGATTCTGAAAGTAAAAAGCACAACATAACACAGAAAGGCTGATCAATTTAAATCTAGTTGTTCGAAAACACCCACTTGTCCCCAGAAAAAAACATTAAAACATATCCTAAAGACAAAGACGTCACAGAGCTTAAGTCCAATTCAAATTTATGGCTACAAAAAGTAAACACTAAGATATCATACGCCAAAATTACCAACTGCCAAAGTGCTGTATGTAAAAAGAAATCAAGCTGTCTTCAATATCTAGACATTCCTGTGTCTGAAAAAGAATGGTGTACCTCAAGCCTGTGCTCACAATTCTGTGCTCATATTCTCTGTTTCTAGGTCTTTCTCTTCCCCTGGAAATGAGGCTCTCTACAAAAAGCAATCTGGCTCACAAAGCTGTTTGAAAATCTCAGGCTGGTTTGGTGCCATCTCATCGTGCTTCATTAGGATCAAATTCAGCAGAGCTCTTTGCTTTGGAAATACAGTGGGTAAAAATAAAAATGGACATGTAACAGTTTTAGAGACTGCTGTCAAGGACAACAGTGACCACAGGGTCCTTCCTGCCTCCTGAAGAGTCCACACAGTGGGTGCCTCAACCCTGCAGTCATTTGGCCAGACACTCACCAGACTCCAATGGTCACGTCTTCTTCTGGCTGGAGGTAGTAATTACAGGTGTGATTCAAACCTTGATCCTGTGGTTTTTTCAAGTCAATGAAATAGGGAACTCTCACTGTGGGGGACAAAGAGATGAAAACCAGGATTAGTGGGATACACACACACACACACACACACACACACACACACATACACACAAGGTGAAGCTCTCAAAATAAAAAAAGTACCAAGTCTTTCCCAACTCAATAATGCCAGGCGTACCAGACCCTCCAGTCTCAGGTGGGCAAGACTGCTCTGGGACCTCTTTCTGGAACTGGTAGAGCAGAAGGTGCCATCATGGGAGTCGACATCCACCACAACAAAGACCGCAAGGAGCCTAAGAGCCAGGCCATCTACCTAAGGCTGTCGGGTAAGCTGTACAGGTTTCTGGCCAGAAGAACCAACTCCACTTTCAACCAAGTGGTGCTCAAGAGGTTGTTTACGAATCTCACCAACCGGCCACTTCTGCCCCTTCCTGGATAATCCGCAAGATGAAGCTTCCTGGCCTGGAGGGCAAAACTGTGGTTGTAGGGACTATAACTGATGACGTGAGAATCCAAGAGGTGCCCAAACTGAAGGTGTGTGCCCTTGGTGTGAGCAGCGTGCCCAGTGCCGCATTCTCAAGGCTGGGGGCAAGATTCTCACCTTCCACCAGCTGGCCCTGGATTCCCCCAAGGGCTATGGCACTGTTTTGCTTTCTGGTCCTCAGCAAGGGCTGCGAGGTATACAGGCATTTCAGCAAGGCCCCAGGAACCCCCACCCCCCACAGCCACACCAAACCCTACGTGCAATCCAAGGGCCCGCAATTCTAGCGTGCAAGAGGCTTTAAAACCTAACCGTAAATCCTATCATATTACTACAAAGGTTTTGGATGCTAAAAAAAAAGAAAGAAAGAAAGGAAAAAGGGACTGCTCTGGGAGACTGTGAGTGAATCTTCAGAACCTCCAGCAAGGATGAGGTCTGATCAGAGGTGGACACACTGAGGATTGATTACATAAGGTGTGAGAAGATACAACTGAGGAAGGAAAGATCCCTGAGACATGAGGGTCAGCCTGGCCAAGAGAGAGGCCTCCGGAAACAGCTCGGGTAGGCTGCAACTGAAAGCTAGAGCCGGGAAGTTGGTGGGTGAGATGGTAGGAAAGGTGACAGACAGATGGTGTTCTGGACCTGGGGCCACAGGACTTGACAAGCAATTGAACATGGGTATGTGACAGCTAAATATGATTCTCCAGTTTCTAGGGCCGCCACTTAACGCCAAAGGACGGCAGAAGATGAGGTGTGGGTGCAGGGAAGTGAATGAACCCATCCAAAGTTGACTGCTGTCAAGTGAGCAATAGAGCAGGAGCCCTAAATGTAACAAGTGATCTGCCAATAGGGCAGAATTCTGTGATGCGCATACATTATGGAGAATCCTGGGACCACCGAAACCTGTTTAGCTCAGTGGGTAGAGTGTTGGCCTATGAACTGAAAGGTCCCAGGTTCGATTCCGGTCAAGGGCACGTATCTTGGTTGCGGGCACATCCCCAGTGGGAGGTATGAAGGAGGCAGCTGATTGATGTTTCTCTCTCATTGATGTTTCTAACTCTCTCTCTTCCTTCCTCTCTGTAAAAAATCAATAAAAATATATATTTTTAAAAAATCCTGGGGCCATTACAGATTGATCAGATCCACTGATGAGAATTACAGGTGAGAAGAGCAAGGAAAAAGCAGTAAGAACACAGGGTGTGCTGCATAATCCACATCACTATTGTGAAAAGAAGCTAACATCAACACCACCCATGAGTGGCTATTAAGACAGAAATACACATGCCAGTCTGTTAACAAAGTGTGTGTGTGTGTGTGTGTGTGTGTGTGTGTTGCTTAATTTTTCCCTTACATATCACTGTACTTTTTAAAAAATTATTTTATTATTTTTTTACAGAAAGGAAGGGAGAGGGATAGAGAGTTAGAAACATCAATGAGAGAGAAACATCAATCAGCTGCCTCATGCACACCCCCTACCAGAGATGTGCCCACAACCAAGGTACATGCCCTGGACCAGAATCGAACCTGGGACCCTTCAGTCCACAGGCCATCGCTCTATCCACTGAGCCAAACCGGATGGACTATATCACTGTACTTTTATTGCTTGTGGTGAACATATATGAAGGTATATTCAATGAAAAAATGAAATACTTAAAAAGCCCAAAACACTGAGGTGATATTTATTCACTTTGTAAAATGGCACCTCCTAACGGGGGTAGTAACAATAGCAGTATTGTCCTGACTTCTAGCAGGCCCTACCTTCTGTAAGGAAGCTGCAAATACTGTTAGTTTTCTTTGGTGAAGCGAGCAGTTTCATTAAGTAACCTCATGCATCTTTGTGATATAAAAGCCAAGTGTGCTCATCTGCCCCCTTTGTCCCCTTACTGAGCTGCACACATCGGCCTCCTGCTCCTGAGCCTTTGCAACTTGCCGTCCCCTTTGCCTGAATGCTCTCCCACCACATAATCTGCACATCTGGCTCTCACTTCCTGAAATGTCCCTGCAGCTCAGTACACATTTGCTGAAGAAATAAAGTATCCAATTACTGAGGATATGGGGATACATACATGCTCTTTCCTCAGAAATTCCCTGAGCAAACGTTTCAGACCATGCAGGAGACAAATCTTCCCACCAGGACTGCTTTTCATTACCTCCAGCTTCTTAACTCATCTCTTCCTTAAGAAGCAGGATACATTTTTTTTAAAAACATTAATTATTGTTTTCTCTCAAGAGAAAAATGGCAACCAAAAGAGGTGGCATAATATTTCCTTGTGCTTTCATGGTGCCAGCACTGTGATGTTCATGCCCTCACCACAGCACCTCTTGTAACCTGCACACCATCCTGATAGGCTGGTATTACTGGTGTTTCATAGCTCTGGTTAAGTCACCAGCTCACATGGGACAGAACTAGGATTTGCAGCACCTTGGCTGCCCGACTCCATGACCCACACTCTTGACTAATCAGACAGGAAGTGAGAAAGGTAAATTTGTCTTAATCCTCTCTGGCCCCAAGTGCCCTGTTATGGATTGGCTTGTGTGCCCTGCCCAAAAGGACACGAAAAAGTGCTCAGAATGTGGCCTTCTTTGGAAATAGGGTCTTCACAGAATAATCGAGCTTGTTAGCTAGATTCCCATCCAATATAACTGCTGTCCTTGTCAAAAGGGATAACTGAGACACACAGTGAGAGCAGGACAGAAAAAGACAATGTAAAGACACAGGGAAAAGGTAGCCATGTGACACTGGAGACTGAGACTAGAGTGGTGCAGCCACAAACAAGGAACACCACGGACCGCTGGCCAACAGCAGATGCTAGGAAGAAGCAAGGAAGGACTCCACCCCGTCTCAGGGAGCATGGCACTGTCGACACCTTGCTTTCAGCCTTCCAGCCTCCAGAACTGGGAGGGAGTAAATTTCTGTTGTTCTAAGTCTGCCCACCAGTGTGTGGTACTTATTTCACAACCTGGGAACAAATGCAGCCATGCCACGGAGTTCAGATTTTACTCTGGCAATGGGACTCGGAGGAGGGCCGGAGAAGGACTTCTGTTTCTCGCAGGCACCTACTCCTGCGGTCCCGATTCTGTGACTGCTCCATGCCGTGGAATCTGAAGGCTGCAGCCGGATATGACAGCTCCTCATCTGACAAGTATGAAGCGAAACAACTTCCTCAATGAAACTCTGAATATCCATACATGGTGCCCACTATCAACCCTACATCCAAACTATTTAGTCAATTCTGCTCCTAAGACTGGAATTACATACCCCAGTCCCAGTGCCAAACAGAAAGTGGGTGCCATCAAGGGCTGAGGGCACTTGACTTCTGCTGGTTCAGTTTCCGAGCCTTGACTGGTTCTGTGTCCGGAGAGAGGCAGCCAAGCTACATATAGCTACTCCAGAGCTCAGAGGACCGCCCCCTGAAAAGTATTTACGGAGATTAGCAGCTCATCTCCAAAGCCTCCAAATCCCAGAAAGTTAGGAACGGAGGAATCAGATTCTACTACAGAACAGACTTTTCCACGAAGCTTGTCTTCCAGTTCACTTTTGTGTTTTAGAAACAACAGTGAAAAAGGAGGTAGTGCATGCCCAAGTCCAGCAGATGCTGTCCATGCATCTCCCCTCCAACTAATGGGAGCCTCTGGCCACTCCTGGGGGTCAAACAACCCTAGAGCAGTGGCAAGAAGAATTACCTTGCCACTACTGGTCAAAGTGAGCAGAAATGCCACAAAGCAAAGAAATGGGGCTGAGAGGTACAGGAGACCTAGGCTAGTCTGGCTGAGAACACAGTAACAGGCCAGGGCCCACTGACCTCCCATGTGATCATATACCTTGGGCCCACTGACTCTCAGATGCTGGCTGAAGCCCTCCCTGTAGGCCCGTGCATTATATGCCGGGTTGGGGTAGGGACAGAGCACATGGCCTGCAGACAAGGCAGTCCAATAGGAGTTACAAACTCCACCTCACACAGAGGTTGACTGCAGGGCCCAGGAACCCAATATCAGGACCCAAGGCACATCCAGCCGCTGGGACCCAGGACTCTGGCTTTTCCTCCTTCCTGTTTTGCATTGTCTACTCTCTGGGCATATCCACCATTCACCAGCAGCCACAATTGTCAACGAACATGATTTAGAAAGGATCCTGCACAATGGTTCTCTATGAATCATCAGTGAATCAACATATGAATGAAGGAGAAAAAACCTACTCTGTCTTCCTTTTTTAAAACTAATCTGGAGAATATTTGATAGGGTGAGAAGCTGAAACTATTTACCTGCGAGAACATTTTTGACTGCCTGAAGATTTTAAATATTGGGGCTGTAGCTGATCCCAGTTACTGAGCAAGGAGCAACCCTGCAACACTGGATGACGGGTAGAGCCAACAAGGGAGGGTTAAGAGGACTCTAGGATTTATCAAATCACAACTCCATGGTGCAGGCTGTAGGAGCTGCCAGAAGCAAGAAGAACAGAAAAGAAAGCTCTCGGAGGTTAACAGGGACTGCTACAGGGAAGCAAAAAGGAGGCTTAAACACTCTTGTCTCGGAAATCACTGAAGTGAACTGGCTTCAAAAACAAATACATATTTCGCCCTGGCCAGTGTGGTTCAGTAGTTAAAAGAGTGTCAGCCCATGTAACAGAGGGTCTTAGGTTCAATTCCCGGTTAGGGGCAGGTATCTGGGTTGCAGATCCTGGTCCCGGTTGGAGCAAGTGGGGGGAGGTGGGGTTGAAATAAAGGAGGACCCACAATCGATGTGTCTCTCTCACATGGATGTCTCTATTTCTCTCTCTCCCTCTCCCTCCATCCCTTCCACTCTCTCTAAAAATCAATGAAAAAAATATTCTCAGATGAAGATTAACAAAAAAACAATAACAACAAACAAATACATACTTCATATATCTAACCTATTTCCAAAAAAGGCCAAAGCCATGTGCAGAGAGGAGCAGTTCCTGTGCAGGCCTTTAAACCAAAACACTTCTTTTCGCCAGGAGACAACTGTAGATTTAAGGGCAAGAGAATTGCTGTGAGTATCAAGAAACACATACATTTATGTTTATGTGTAAGATAGACAAGAGACCAGCAGGAAATAAATGACAATGTTAACAATTTCCTCAGAGTGATTTTTCACTTTCTTCGTTGTTGAATAAGGCATTTTCAGTTAATCTTTTAGAATGATCATGTATTTTTTTGCCTGTGAAAATTTCTTTAAAGTAAGAATAATGCCTTAAATCATAAGTGCTAACCTTCTTCTAAAGTGTATTTATTTGATTTACAAATTTGGCTTCAAATAGATTTACTGTGAACTTATATATTTTTTAATCGTATTTTGAGGCCTAAAAGATTGTTACATTTCTTTTGATATCTAAATGAAAATCCACAGGCTCATGATTCACATTTTGAAGAGACAAGAATGGAAGTACTATCCCAGCAGCATGAAGTGAAACTGCCAAGTCACTACAGGGCTGTGTTAGAGACCCCCACCTCCTCTGCAGGGGAAGGGGGCACAGACAACTAACCAAAAATCTCCTTTAAAAACACCAGTGTGGCTCAAGCCTCCTCTTCTGTTCCATTGGGGCTGGCAAAGTTCTGTTCCTGAGGAACATCCTGCAATCTATCTTTCTTTCTTTCTTTCTTAATATATTTTATTGATTTTTTTACAGAGAGGAAGGGAGAGGGATAGAGAGTTAGAAACATCGATGAGAGAGAAACATCGATCAGCTGCCTCTTGCACACCCCCCAACTGGGGATGTGCCCGCAACCAAGGTACATGCCCTTGACCGGAACCGAACCTGGGACCCTTCAGTCCGCAGACCGACACTCTATCCACTGAGCCAAACCGGTTTTGGCCATCCTGCAATTTCATTAGGAAACCAAATCAGCAAAATCTGTGAGCTGTGTCTAAAGTAGCCCAAATAACTGATCTGAAGTAATCAATTCAATTCAAATATTTGCTGTAGGACTCGCAGAGCAGCATGCCACACGTACCCGCTGCCACAAAGACACCAGCCCAAGGCACCTGCAGACCAGCAAAGTTGGAAAACTGTGCAAGGTCAATTCTAAGGTCTGCCATCAGGAAATCTGCAGCCCTGTAGCTTTGTTTTTATATATATAAATTCTAATTCTCTTCTGTGCTGGACAGGCTGTGGACTCTTTAAAAAAAATTTTAAAAATCCAAACTCCCTTTTTAGTATACTGTTAGTTCCTTTTAAATTTGAGCTTCTCACAAGTGATAAAAACTTAGAGATGATAAATTCCCAGAAGTTGAGCTATGTTTCTGTTAGAAAAGTCAAATGCCTCTTAGTATACTACATTACTTTACAATTAAAAAAAAATGTTTTTAAACACATTCTGGCTAATTTTATTAGAAAAAAATTTTTGTATGATTTTCATTTCACCAGTCTGTTCTGGCATGCTTCTACTGATATCAGAATCCCTGCATGAACAACAGCCTGTGTACACACCTGCAGTATCTCCCACACCCTGTGCCCAATTCAATATCATTGCCATGGCAGTGATGGACAACAATCTTAGCCAACATGCTGCAGTTCCCTTGTTCAGATTGCCTCAAGGCTAGGCAGTTGCTGGCAAGAATAACCAATTTCACTTTGCCTTGACTGATATTTTCAGATTCTGTTTATACTCCAAAATGTACGTTCCACCTTTTATAACAAGTAGGAGCCTAGAGCTGAATGACTCCAGTGACTTTTTCATCTTTGTGGTTACTATCTTTCTTTCTATCTTGGACAGCCCCCAACCAAGAGCGGCTGCCAAGATGGTCAGGGAGCATGAAAGTTCTAGTTTGACATCAAATAAAAATACTGTTGTTACTCTTTAGGGCAAATTCCTTTTTAACCAGCAACTTCCAAGTTTTTGTTAGAAGGTTTATTACAGACTTAACACCCCAAACTTGTATACCCAGACACCTGGGGCACGGGGAGCACTTGTGTTACCATAGGAAGGGGGTTCTGGATTCCTATGACACACCCACCCCAGTGTGTCTCTCCTAGCATGGACCAGGCCAGTCATAGATGGACCATCTCAACACCTCCTGTCTGACCTCCCCCTGGTCCTCACGTTCTTCCTCCTCCTTCCTCTCTAATTGTTCCCCTGCTGCCTCCATGGCACCATCCTCAGCCCTAGTCTCTGGCTCTCAAACACATAAGGTTCAAGTCCACGCTCTGCAAACCAACACAGACAAAGAGCATACACAGAGACAACTTCATCTGGTTCAAATGCTACCCATACCCAATTTGAAGGCTACTATTTACAGAGCACCATGTTCTATCCTCTAACTCTAACATCAACAAACATAAGTGTCCTCTTAGTCTCATCTTGTAGATATAAAATGGTGCTCCCTGCCCGGCCAGCATGGCTCAGTGTTTGAGCGTTGACCTATGAACCAAGGAGTCATGATTCAATTCCCAGTCAGGGGACATGCCCAAATTGATGTCTCGATCCCCAGAAGGGAAAGTGCAGAAGATAGCGATCAATGATCCTCTCTCATCATGGATCAGGACAGTGTGTTTCTATCTTTCCCTCTCCCTTCCTCTCTGAAATCAATTAAAAATATATTATTTTTAAAAATGGAGCTCCTTAAAAGGATTATTCCCAGCAACCACAGAACTTCTATTTCATATGTTTGATACTTCTGCACCTTTCTCCTCCCACTTGCAAAAAAGTAAATACATAACACACATGCAGGTGCGCGCACACACACACACACAAAACAAACACCTCTGGGAATCTAAGTAACAAAATAAACTGATGAGTGGAATGGATCCAGAAACACAGAAGCATGGAACAGAGTGCAGAATCTCAGAAGGAAGGCGGGGGAGGGTGAGTGAGTAGGAGGTAATAAAAAAAATAAATAAACCACACCTTTGGAACACACAAAGTCCAAGATAACTCAAGAAGACTATAACACCTATAAAGCCAACATATACTTTCATAGAAACCAAAATATGTCAGGTGTTAAGTGAAAAAAGATCTATTTTTAAAAATAAAAAAAAGCCTAATCATTATTTTTTAAAATGATCATCTGTGTACACAAATGCTAGCCCTGGAGAGCAATGCACTCCTTACAACCTGTAACAGGGAAGGTGCACAAGGGAACATTCTGGGTAATAGAAACATGCTATCTCTTAATCTGGTAGATACATAAATATAGAGTGAGGCAAAAGTAAGGTTACAGTCATGAGGAAATGAAAGAGTTTTTTCTTGTATTATTTATTTGTCTTGTATTATTTATTTTCTTGTCTCATTTTCCTTTTTTTTTTTTTTTTTTTTTTTTTTTTTTTTTAAATATATTTTATTGATTTTTTACAGAGAGGAAGGGAGAGAGATAGAGAGCTAGAAACGTCGATGGGAGAGAAACATCGACCAGCTGCCTCTTGCACACCCCCCACCGGGGATGTGCCCGCAGCCAACGTACATGCCCCTGACCGGAATCGAACCCGGGACCTTTCAGTCCGCAGACCGACGCTCTACCACTGAGCCAAACCGGTTTTGGCTCATTTTCCATACGAACAACTGTAAACCTACTTTTGCCCATGTATAGATTATCATTTTACTAAGGTTAAAAAAAAAAAGACACAAGGCACTTACCAAAATTTAAGAAAATCAATTTGGCCTGTATCCCAGGACATAGTCTGATGAGGAATGGAATGGCAATATATAATCCCAAAATACACAGAAATATCTTCCTCAGTTGGAACCACATGCCCTTTCGCCTGCAAGAGAAAAGCAAATAACAGGTCAAAGGCAGTAGGCACAATTTTGCTAGAGTTTATTAATAGCATTATCAACATCACTAACCAAGATTCACAAGTATCTTTTTCCACAAGAATAGTTTCCCGCCTATTTTTGTTAAAATAATGATTTTAGGTCTTTTGATTTGATCTTAGAAAAACTACTGTAAATTTTTCCCCCTGAAAACTGAACAGTCGTGATGATTTCCTATTCTTGCCCTGGGATCTGAACACAGCATAAATATCAGATCTTTAGGAAGTACCCAACCTAATATCAGACCACGGCTGCAACTTCATGTCAAAAGACAGTGACTACATCTGGGCCTTGTGATCACCTTGTGATGCAAGCCAGCCACAGGTGCAGATTACCCATTATCTCCTTGTAGAAAGTGCATACATCAACAGACTCTGCCTAACCAGGTCCTGTGAGGGAGCAAGGGCTGAGAATAAAACTTGGCCATCACTGCATGTCCTCCCTTTTCTGCCTTCATCCCCTGTGCCACCGCCCAATGGAGGCCCCTTTTTCCAGGCACTTCATGCCACGCTGTCATCCCGGGTCTCAAGATCCTCTTATAATCTCTATCCAGCTTCATGACATCCTATTGCTGTTCTGATCCCTTTCAAAAATGTCTCTAGAGGAGACAAAATGGCGGCGGTATAGGCAGACGTGTCCTGAGCCTTGTCCTGGAGCAAATAGAGGGAGCAGCTGAAACGAGAGGAATCCAGCCCGAATTGGTGAAGGAGATGCAGCTGGTGAGAAAATTTGCAACTGGGAAGGGCAGAGATGTCCTGAAAAAAAGGTAAAATCATGGATCTGGGCAATAGACTCTGTCGGATCTCTATGTCCAGAAGGTCAGGGGAACACTACACAGGCAAAGCGTCTGACTGTGAGAAAAAGGGTCCACGGGACTGCGGGAGGTTGTGGAGTTTATACCTTGGGGTCTGGATTACGGATCTGAGCTCAAAGGCAACTGAAGAACTAGCTGCCCAACCACACAGTGCTGGCAAGAGAGGAGCTTGTAAAGACGGGGTCCCTCCTCATGCTGGAACCTGTGTCTTTCTCCACTGAACCTAGTTCGCAGGACCTTTCAGATACAGACACTCACCTGTGGCTGAGGTGCAGGAGAAGGGAGGGAGTTGTGGAATCTAAGTAGGAGGCAGATGGTTCAAGAGAGGTGGAAGCACACCTGATGCTGAGTCGCATCTGGTCCCTGGTCGCCATTTTCTCCTGAGAGATAGCCCCTCCCTCCAGTCTCCAGGCAACCAATATAGCCACACCCAATTCCTCCCTAATTAACACCATGAAATGTGAATACTCCCTAAGGCCATGGAACTGCCCAAAAGAAAAATCTAGGCACCTCAATTACGCAGTTACACTGCCAGGGCCCTTCGGAGTGCTTCAGTGTGCCTCACTGGCAAACTTACCGTGGGTGTTCCTGTGAGCCGCCACTGGGAGTAAGTGCCTATCCACACAGGTGCAGCAGCAAAAGCTGAGTCTGCCCACCCCACAACTACAGTACTCTGGGCAACACAGCCACGCCTTTATAGAGTGCAAGACCCCTGAGCCATATCTCCCTGACAGTCGGTTCCTTGGTGCCATTATGAGTCCCCACAGGGCAAGCGTGATTTCAATTTAGGGTGTAAGACAGCAAAAATTGGGATTGCTGTCTTACACCCTCCACGATTGCTGACTTCCAGACATGGCAGTTGTGCCTCTCAAGCTTGAAGACTTACATCAAGAGAACCCAAATAGTTCAAGTAGGTAACTACACTAGATTACCAAGCCCAGGAGAATTGAGACATTACACCAATAGCACCATCCCCGAAAGAACCTGGGTAGCAAAGCAACTGAATCTACAATTAAAACATCACAGGAAAACATGGGGAGACAAAAAGGCAATCACCAAAGGAAAGAAAAAGAGGAATCACCAGAAAGGGAGTTAAATGAACCTGAAACTAACAGCTTAACTGAGAAAGAATTCAGAGTATTTGTTACAAGGATGTTTAAATGGATGGGTGACAAAAACACACAACTCAATGAGACCTATAAGGAGCTGAATGAAAATGTCACCTACATGAAAAGAAACCAAGAGGATATGAAGAATGACATAGCTGCAATAAAGAACACGTTGGAAAGCTTAAACAGAAGACTAGAAGAGGCTGAGGACTACATCAGCGAATTAGAAAACAAGGTAGGAAAAAACACACAAATACAGCAGCAACTGGAAAGAAGACTTAAAAAGCAAGAGGAGAGCCTAAGGGAGCTTTGGGACAACACAAAACGAAACAACATTCGAATAATAGGGATACAAGAAGGAGAGGAAGAAAAGCAAGGAATAGAAAACCTCTTTGAAGAAATAATGACAGAAAACTTCCCTCATATTAGCAAGAAAAAAACTATGCAAGTCCAAGAAGCACATAGAGTCCCAAACAAGTTGAACCCCAAAAGACTGACACCAAGACACATCATAATTAAATTGGCAAACAAACACTAACGACAAAGTAAGAATCTTAAAGGCTGCCAGACAGAGACAGAAAGTTACTTACAAGGGATCTCCTATTAGAATATCAACTGATTTCTCAACAGAAACATATCAGGCCAGAAGGGAACAAAATGAAAACTGTACAGATAAATGAAAAAAAAAAAAAAAGAAGCTAGATCACCAACTTACACCATACCCAAAAATAAACTCAACATGGATAAAGGATTTAAACATAAGATGGGAAACCATGAAAATACTAGAGGAATCCACAGGCAGTAAAATGTCAGACATATGCTGAAAGAACGTCTTTACTGATACTACTCCTAGGGCAATGGAAGCTAAAGAGAAAATAAAAAAATGGGACTACATCAAAATAAAAAGCTTTGGACAGCAAAGGAAACCATCAATAAAGCCCACTGCATGGGAAAACATATTCACCAATGATATCTATGACAAGGGTTTAATCTCCAACATTTATAGGGAATTTATGCAGCTTAACAAAAAAAACATGCCGAAATCAGTTTGGCTCAGTAGTAGAGCGTCGGTCTGCGGAATGAAAGGTCCCCGGTTCAATGCCGGTCAAGGGCATGTACCTTGGTTGCGGAACGTCTCTGATGGGGGATGTGCAGAAGGCAGCTGATCGATGTTTCTCTCTCATCGATGTTTCTAGCACTCTGTCCCTCTCTCTTCCTCTTTGTAAAAAAAATCAATAAAATATATATGTTTTTAAAAACAAAGGAATTTTTAAAAATCTATTAATGCATATAACTCATAAACAACACATTACATATTAATATAATTAAGATTTGTTGTAAAAAGTGATTATATTTTCCAATACAAAAATTTTTATATTACTTTTTATTATTTTCATAATGTATTTTATTAATTTTTTTTTACAGAGGAAGGGAGAGGGAGAGAGAGTTAGAAACATCGATGAGAGAGCTGAGACCGGTTTGGATCAATGGATAGAGCGTCAGCTTGGGGACTGAAGGGTCCCGGGTTCGATTCGAGTCAAGGGCATGTACCTTGGTTGCGGGCATATCCCCAGTAGGGGGTGTGCAAGAGGCAGCTGATCGATGACTCTCTCACATTGATGTTTCTAACTCTCTATCTCTCTCCCTTCTTCTCTGTACAAAATCAATAAAATATATTTTTTTTAAAAAAAGAAAAGAAGTTTCTCGATGAGAAAGAAACATCAATCAGTTGCCTCCTGCAGACCCCCTACCAAAATTGAACCTGGGACCCTTGAGTCTGCAATCAGTGCACTATCCACTGAGATAAACAGGTTAGGGCACTTTTTAAAATTTTTAAATCCTCACCTGAGGAAATACTTTTATTGAATTTAGAGAGAGAGAGAAAGGGAGAGGGGGAGAAACTTCCATCAGTTGCCTCCTGCATGTGGCCTGACTAGAGAATCGAACCCACAACCTTTCAGTGTATGGGATGATGCTCCAATTACCTGAGCCACACCAGCCAGGGCAAAAATACAAAAACATTAAAATACATTTTTTTTTTAATTGATTTCATAGAAGAAGCAAGATGGGGAGAGAGAAACATCAATGAGAGAGAATCACTGATCAGCTGCCTCCTACATGCCCCCAACTAGGGATTGAGTCCGAAACATGGGCATGTGCCCTGACCGGGAATCGAACTGTAACTTCATAGTTCATAGGTTGATGCTCAATCAGTGACCCACACCGGCCAGGCAAAAATACAAAAATTTTTGTATCAATACCTTTACAGATTTCTTTGAAGGCAGACAACACACTAGAAGACAGGATCCCACCAGTACATGAATCAGTGTACCGGGCCTCTAGTAAACTATTAAAAAAAAAAAAAAAAAAACCTTTATTTTTCATGTTTTAAAAAAGTTCAGATGTAAGAAATACAAAAATTGACTAATAAATGCAAAAGTGGTTTCTTCAAGAAAAAACAAGAAACAAATTAAGTTTAGGGCTAGAAAGACAACATAGAAAATTAGGGATGAGAAAGGTGTGGACCCTGAGAAAGAAGAAACCTACTAAGAAGGACTCCTGGTGGATTAACTGGGCTTAAATGTAAAAAGATAACAACGAACAAACAAACCATAGGCTAGCAGCCATTTCTAAACAGGGGTCTCTCATGAAACAGTATTTTAGGGAGAAGCCTGCACTAAACTAGCTGCCTGCCTCTTGCACTGTTTCTGCCATCTGAGCCAATGCTTAGATGAGCTCCTGGAATCCTTTTAACCAACAGGACTGGGGCTTCCCAGTCCAACTAAAGGTGTGCAATTATCTCTCCATCAATATCTTCACTGACCAATCAGAGCAGCTCCATTTTGACCAATCTGAATAGTGCCTTTTGGATCAATCAAGCAGAGGATTTAGAGTCCTCATTTGCATGAGGACAGACTAATCAGGGACCAGAGACAGGGATATCTGCCTATATAAGCCAGATCCCCTCTGATTGAAGGAGCACACACTTTCCCTTTACACCTTGACTGAAGACTGCTTTTCCCCAGGCTAGAGCAGGCTGGAGCACAGACCAGTGAAGATTAGACCAGAGCAGAGCTGCCTAGCTGAAGAAGGGCCTAGCCCCAGGTCACCTCCTCACAACCATGCTATTTTCATGTCACAGAAAATTGCATTTGGAATTAAACACCATAGAGTTTGGCCCAAAAGGCTGTTCCTATTTGCAGTGTCAGTTCACAGCTGGGAGGCTAGGGGGTGAGAGGGAAGAGGGTTAAGAGATCAAACACAGGGGTGCATGCTGTCCAGAAAGCAGTGAGGAGCAGGCAGGAGGATCTGGAGAGAGCATGTGGCAGGAAGGACTAGGAAGGAGGCGGTAGCACCCATAGGCTCACAATGCCCAAAGTAGGAGGATCCCCCACTGACTTCAGCTCTGGTACCAGAATACATCTTCCACTGAAGTTCATTCACATTTATGACTCATGTTTAAGCATTCTGGCTTTTCAGCATCAACTGGTAGGCCTCATGCCTTCTAGGATAATATAATACTATATGCATAGTGCATGAAATTCGTGCACAAAATTCATGCATGGGGGTTGAGGTGGGAGGCTCCCCTCAGCTCAGCCTGCACCTTCTCCAATCCAGGACCCCTTGGACCTCCCTCTCACAATCCAGGACCACTGGCTCCTAACTGCTCACCTGACTGCCTGCCTGGTCATCTCCAATTGCTCCCCCCGCCCATCCCCCACCCCACCAGGCTGGTTGCCTACACAGCCCTCTGGTCAGTTGTTTGGTCGTCCCTCACTAACCCCCTGCTGGCCTGGTCGCCCCACACAGCCTGTTTGGTCGTCTGTTCGATAGTTTCGGTTGCGCTGGTCGCTTAGGCTTTGATATACATTATATAGAGTATGTATTACATGAAAAACCGAGGCTTGTGTACAAGACATACTGTCCACGTGGAACTGAATGTATACAGAGGAGAACACTCTTGGGACACAGCATTCACAAAGACACACAGGATTCCAAAGACACTCAATACCACCACAGAAATCCAGCAGCCAAAAACTATTGAATTCACATAAACCTATGCAAGACAGGACTGCATTTTAGAAAATAAAAAATAAAAAAGAATGTGTCCGGTCTGTTCAGCTTTTGCCCATCCCTTCCATCTTCTTCGAATACCAGAGTTCAGACTCCCTTTGGCAGTTCAGTTAGAAATCTGCCCCAATCATAAGTTCCCATTCCCTTATCTGACTTTACTTTCTCTTTCATCTCTTTTTTCCCCCTCCTTCTGTGCCTTCTAAAGAGATACTTCGAACTGTGCCTACAAACATAATTGAATTGCCTTGAACAAAGAGGACTTCCCCCCTCCCCCCAAGACTCTGTATATGGAACTGAAAAAATAATGGTCTGGACAGTCCCAAAATAAATTCCCTCAAATAAATGCTATCACATTCCTGCTAAGCCATAGCTGGATCTTCTGAGTATGATACTGAACCAACTGGTATTACCAAGTGAACATGTTTTCTATCCTGTCCATTTGCAGACTGATAAACACTTAATGCAGGATGTCAAGACTAGCAGAGATTCTAATCTTGACAAAAACCTAACAGGTAGAAAACAAGTAAGCTTTTAAACCACAGATCCCTAGCCCCAATTTTAAGGGCAATACCGGAAAAAAAAGAATGAGGATGAGCTTGGATGGAATTATCATTTCATTTTTATTTTTACCATTTCCTGCTAAAAGAGCATAACATTCGGGTGAATTTGAAAGGTATATTTTTACAAAGATCTTTCATTACCTTTCACCAAATAAAAGTTGTCATTTATAGATTAAAGAGCGTATTTTCCTTTTCCCCACTTTGAGCTGTGAAACTAGGGCAATAATATGAACCACTGATTGACAGATAAAGAGGGTCCCCTTTCCTGAGAGAACAGAAGCTAATATAGGAAATCCAACTTATAATTTTTATTAAGGAAAACTTGGGTGAACAAGCTTGTTTATATAAATGTAGTTCCTGTGCTTGAAGTTGAAAAAGAAAAGTATACCTTAAGTGTCAAAGGTATACAGCAAAACTGAAAGGGGAAAACGATACTCAAGGTCAGGCACCACACCAGCTCCTGCTGGTTGTCTCTGTCTGAAACAGCTATGGTTTCACTTTCAACTTTCCATCGGGCCCTATGTGGGGCAGCTGGCACAAGCCCTCAGATCCCCTTAAATCGGCATATATCAATAAACACTCGGTGAGTCTTTCCAGACTGTGGCTTTCCCATGACCCCATTTGGCACCCAGCATTTAAAACTGTTGGGAACTGCCACCTTCACTTTTCCTGGGGGTGTGATCTCAGCCAGTGCTTCCTTTGTTGCCCACCTCTCCAGCATCAGCACCAGAACCCTTCATACACCAACTCTGCCTGCATGACCCCTCCATGAGAATTTCTCAGGTGCGCCACAGATGAGAGACACACTCTCCCCGGGAAAAGGCTGGAGTTACGGGAAAACTGGTGAGAATGAGGAGCAGGCCTTGCTGAATAAAAAAGTGCAGGATTGGTGCCTGCTCCCCCTCAGACTTCTAATTTGACAGTGATTTGCTTTTCAGCTTAGTGTTTCTGAGTAGATGATTCCTCTGTTAGCAGAGGGACCAAGGCGCCAATCTGGTAATATGCCCCGCCTCCCGCACCTGGGGCCCCAGTGTGCTGCACTTCCTCTAGAGTGAGCCCGGGTAGGGGAAGTGTGCAGCACAGGTCTTTCAACCTAGGCTTCTGCGTGAGAGCAAGGAGCTGAGATGACCGGATCCCTGGGCAAACCAACTCTCTGTTTCTTCTGTAATGGAATCTACCTGAAAGGCCATTGTGCAGAGTAAATGAGCAATGAAGTGAAATGCTTAGCACAAAGTCTCACACATGGAGCAGGCAACATTAAACTAAAAAGGCCTCCACCGGGGCTGGGTAAGGGGCACACACACATCCTGGCTTTGTCCAGTCCTCACTGACACTGGCCCCTTTTTCTTGGCAAAACAATCCAGAGAGCTCTAATTTCTTGTTCTGGTATCTTGTATTACAATCGCTCTTTAACTACATTAGTGCTTAAAAGCAGTTTGATGCTTCAGACATGACTCCAGTAATGCCACGTGCAACATCAAAAGGGAAGCTAAGCTGCAAGCAGGCACAGGGCTGCCAGCCTTCTCAGGGGAGTCAGCCCAGCCTTGGCAGCTCACTGCTGCAGCCCTCAGTCCTGAGAACAATGACACCCATAGCCACGTTAAAGGACCTTTCAGAAGTTCTGCTTGAGTGGTTTCTGCCAAAGGTTCCCAGAGCATGCCCTAAGCCCAGGAAAGGCAGGGTCTTGTAGGGATTAGTGCTCCGTGTGTATTTCATTATCAGTGCACACAGTTGTGTGCTCCACTAGCCTAGCACTGCTCCACCGTCATCAGCTACAAAATCCTACCGGTTAGTGCCATTCACCAGTTGTCTCTGGTTTCTTTGGGCCTATGATAGAATGGCATGTTTCCTCCCTCTTCCCCCTTAAAGTTAGAGGTGGGCCAAGTCACTCACTTTGCTAAGGAAACAGAAGAGGAGGGAGCAGAGCTGTGTCACTTCTGGGTGGATGTTTCAGGAGTAACCACTGCTGATGAGATGAGGTCCCTGCTGGCCTGGCTTCCCAAGTAATCAAATGAGCAGAGCCCATACAGGGCATGTTAAGGGAGCAAGAAACACAACAATGACGGGGGTTCTACAGCATGACCTACTCCACTCTGACCTGTACTCATTTCTTTACCTGAACGGAGGGTCCTCAGGTAAGATGAACAATGTTAAGACCTGAAAGGACTGGGCTGAAGGTCCCTATGTCCAGCGATCAACTTGGCTTCTCCATTTGGAGTTTCATAGGCAACTCAAAAGTAACTTGTCCAAAACCAAATCCTTGATCTTCCACACTCTCCCTAACCTAAGCCTGCTGCTTCTCCTCTGGGTTTTCCAGGCCCTAGGCAGATGCCCAGGGGTCATTCCTGACACCCCCTTCTTGCCCTTACCTCCACTTCTAATCCATATGATGTCTCCAAAATACATTTCAAATCCACCTACCTCTAGTCACCTCAACCACTGCCTCTCTGATCCAGGCCAGAGATATGTTGTTTTGCCCAGACCCAAGAGCAGTCCCAAACTTTAAAAAATATAAATATAAATATAAATATAAATATAAATATAAATATAAATATAAATATAAATATAAATATATATATATATATTTTACAGAGAGGAAGAGAGAGGTATAGAGTTAGAAACATCGATGAGAGAGAAACTTCGATCAGCTGCCTCCTGCACACTCCCCACTGGGGATATGCCCGCAACCAAGGTACATGTCCCTGACCAGAATCGAACCTGGGACCCTTCATTCCACAGGTCGATGCTCCATCCACTGAGCCAAACTGGTCAGGGCAGTCCCAAACCTTTTTGATTATATATTTGATCAGTAACATTTGAGCATGTTCACAATATATTTATTAAAGTATATATATATATATATATATATATATATATATATATAATTTGTCTCTATGTGCATGTTGATTCATTTCTAAATATGAATACAATTAGAAGTCCCAATATTTCCTTTCTATACCCTGGTAACCGTTTCTCATATACCCCCAGGATCAACCCACCCCACTTAGGAGACTACCAATACCTGGGCCTTATGAAAGAGCTAATGAACCTAAAGACCTCAATACCCATCCACTTGAAAATCTCTAGGCCTGGGGTTCCTTGTACTGAGAATGGAGCTGAAAAGCCTATCCTGTTGAACCCCACACGCCAGGTAAAAAGGATAGACCAAATGTCCCAGCATCATGCCATTCAATCCTATGGGTTAAGATACCCTGAGATTGTACTGAAATGTCTCTAAATCATTCCCCTTCCATTTTAATTTGAACAAAACAATAACTCACAATGAGGCAAACTCAGAATTTATCTCCATATCTACAGAACTATTTTGAAATATTTCCTGTTTCCAAAGCATGTGGCATTAATTAAGATGACATGGAGAAATACAAATTAAACCGTGAAGTTCCATCTTCTCCTAGATTATTGGCAAAAAATAAGAATACTGACAAAATGACATGAGAGAACACTCTCCCTGCTGCCAGTGAGACCTGCTCTCTGGTGACCAAGCAATTTCACTCTGAAGAACTGACCACACAAATGCAATCAGCCCCATATGAGAAGAAGGCCCTGCAGAGATGTCCTCTCTGCAACAGGTCTGTGACAGGAAATGGAATATATTTGCAATATTCACCAGGGGTTACTTTTCATAGCTTTGTGTCCTGCCTGATAACAGATAAATGCAGAAAATTTTGCATGTTGCAAAAAGGATTAAAAAATAAATAAAAAATCACCTCAAATTACATGACTGTAAACAAGCCCCTGTGAGTTAATGTACTAGAGTAGTATGTGTTTATAAACAGAGAGGCATACTGACTCTTATCTTCTAAAATCAGGTGCTATGGTAGAGATGGCTAGCAGACTACCACGTTTATACTCGACCTTCCCAAGGAAAAAGCTGATGGGAAGTGGTTGCCCATTTGGGTCTACATTTCCAGTCCAGCAGGGAGCAAATGGGGCCATGTGAGTTACGAGATATGTGTCTGCTCACAGGTACTGATTTGGTAAAGCATCTAGTGTCATCCTAACTACTATGAAATTATATTCTGTCTACATGCTCATTTTTGCTTTTAGCCTACCAATAACTTTTTAAAGGTTCTATGTTTACATAGTTTAAAAATAAAACAATAATTTCACTGCCAATTTGGTTCCACGTGCCCTGTCCCCTTTTTGCCTAGATAACCAATTTTATTAGCTACTTATCCGTACATGTATTATGCAAATACATGTACATGTGTAAGTACAAAATACATGTACAAAAAGTGGCATACTACATGTTGTAAACTGTTTTACATCTTGATTTTCCTCTCTCAACAATATATCCAGGCATTTTCTCCATTTTTATTCTATTGCCTTTTCCAGCATAGTACTTCTTTGGATTGATACATCACAGGTTTATTAAAGCAGTCTATCGCTGGACTCTCAGTTTACTGTTTCCAGCAATCAGTGTCACCATGAATCATTCCGTCCATATATAACCTTTTCTATGCAAGCACTCAGAGGATACTCCTACAATAAAAACTGTTGGGCCAAAAAAAGCACTCTTTCAAACCCCTGACTCCCTGAAAGCCTCACTAATGAAGCAGCGGTTGTTAAAGATGTCTGCCCATCTGATAGGTAAGAAATGACATTGTGGAATATTTTGAATACGATTTCTCTAATTATGAATAAGTGTGACTGCATCCTTTCACATGATAAAGGGTTATGGTATTTTTTTTCTATGAATTATGCATGTCCTTTGCACATTTTCCATTGAGTTTTGTTCTCTTTTTTAAAATATATATATTTTATTCAGAGAGGAAGGAAGAGGGATAGAGAGTTAGAAACATCAGTCAGCTGCCTCCTGCACATACCCTATTGGGGATGTGCCCGCAACCAAGGTACATGCCCTTGACCGGAATCGAACCTGGGACCTTTCAGTCCGCAGGCCAACTCTCTATCCACTGAGCCAAACTAGTTTCAGCTCTCTTTCCTTTTTTAATATTTATTTTTATTGATTTCAGAGAGGAAGGAGAGGGAGAGATAGAAACATCAATGATGAAAGAGAATTACTGGTCAGCTGCCTCCTGGTTGCTCCACAGTGGGGATCAAGCCTGCAACGCAGGCATATGCTCTGACCAGGAATCGAACTCTGACCTCCTGGTTTATAGGTCAATGTTCAACCACTGAGCCATGCCAGCCAGCCTCTTTTTCTGTTCAATTCCTAAAAGTTCTTTATCTAATACAGAAAGAAACTCCTTACCTATGAATTGCAATTTTTTTTCTTTTGTCATTAGTTATGTCATGCAGATGGTTTTCATATTTATGGAAGAAAAAACATCCTCAGGTGAGGATTACCAAAAAGCTTTTGAAATATAATTTACAAAGGTAAAAACAAAAATAAATAAATAATAAAATATAATATAGAAGTTCTTATTAGAAAGGCTTCTTCCATTGCAAGACTATAAAGAATTTCATGTTTCTTCTGGAACTTTTTTTTTTTTATTGTCTCATTGGCTTGTTACTCCAAGTTATTGCCAAACTGCCTGAACTGAGCATCGAAGTATGCACCCCTCTCTATTCACCTCTCTCCAGAGGGCTCCTGGGATACCAGTATGCCGCCTTTCCATTGAACTTCAGAATCAGTTTATTAGAACCCAGAGGGGAAAAAAATGGGCATTTGTGTCTGGAATTTTTATTTTATTTTATTTTATTTTTTAATATATTTTATTGATTTTTTACAGAGAGGAAGAGAGAGGAATAGAGAGTCAGAAACATCGATGAAAGAGTCATCGATCAGCCGCCTCTTGCACACCCCCCACCGGGGATACGCCCGCAACCAAGGTACATGCCCTTGACCGGAATCGAACCCGGGACCCTTCAGTCCCCAAGCCGACGCTCTATCCATTGAGCCAAACCGGTTTCAGCTGGAATTTTTTTTAAAATGAATAATCTAACTTAGGGAGATTAGGCAGTTTATGATATTGAGCTTTCCTATTCAAGAACAGGTTTCCTTGTATTTGTTCAAGTCTATTTTTTAACAAAGAATGCATGTCTATGTAGTGACATGGCTGCGGGTGGAAGGACTGTCTTCTGGGGGAAAGAACTTCATGTTGGTGAATGGGGGGTGTGGGGCAGAGAATTCACCACATATGCTTCAGCACAGGTTAGCAGGAGCTTCCCCTAACCCTATTCACTCAGGAACCGTCGAGAAGCGCCATCACTTTGTGATTTTGCCAACTCCATAAATGGCTTTAGGAAAGAAGGCAAAGAGAACCACAAATGCTTCTATCTAGAAAGTTACATGTCACTTCCTTCGGATCATGAGATCATGTCTCATTTAAATTGGGCAAGGTCCTGAACTAGAAATTCGGTGAGCTGCAATGATGTGCTCACAGGGTAGAACAGCTATATGTGCATGCACAGCGCTTACAAAATGGGTAAAACGGGACTTTTCACAACTTCACACTGGAAAAACTTACTCTCTAAAAGAAGCCTAAGTAAATTTTTTACAAAGGACTATTTTTAGATGTAAGTGAACCTGACCTCCCCGCTTTAATTTTCCTACCTGGGAAGCCGAAGCTGCTAGGTTCTTAAACCAACGCATACTGGCACTGCAAAAATCCCCCCTTCAATTGATTACAGTAAACTGGGCCATGTACACCCTTCCATGTGCCTGCTCCCTCCCGTTGATGACCTGAGGTCCCCATGATTCACAACGACAACATCAGAAAGCCAGAAGCCAGCCGAAACCTGTTTGGCTCAATGGATAGAGCGTCGGCTTGGGGACTGAAAGGTCCCGGGTTCGATTCTGGTCAAGGGCATGTACCTTGGTTGTGGGTATATCCCCAGTAGGGGGTGTGCAAGAGGCAGCTGATCGATGACTCTCTCATCGATGTTTCTAACTCTCTATCTCTCTCCCTTCCTCTCTGTATAAAATCAATAAAATATATTTTTTTTAAAAAAAGAAAAAAGAAAGAAAGCCAGAAGCCAACAAGGCTGGCTTCACATGAAGCTTCCCCAAGGCCTCTGCAGCAGGTGTGTAGACCTTGCGAGCCACTCCAACGCTCTGACAAGGTGGAAGGTACCAGCCAACAAGGCTGGCTCAGAGTAGGCCACCAACCCCAAGGGAAGGCTCTGTGGCAGGCTTGTGATCTCAGAAGCCCCCCTTCAGCATTACACTGTGTTCACTACAGCAGTCAGAGAAGGAATGTGACATCCTGCTTAACTCACTGATTTCCCTCAAGTGACACTTGACCAACATTTTTAACCTAGTATTTCCCTCTTTTAACAGTCAGATTGTGTAAGAGACACAGCCCTAACAGAGGTGGGGAAGTAAAGACCCTAGAGCCTGCCTCGCTCTGACTTGGATGGCTGTGTGACCTATCTGTGCGTTGGTTTCCTTATCTGTGACAAGGGGGTAACAGTACCTAACCCATGAGATAGTTGGAAGCATTTAATAATACATGCAAAGTGCTTAAGAGAATGGTATCTGTATAAAGTATTCAACGTTACTTTTAATTCTGCCTGTGCCTACTTCTACGGACTCTTCCCTTTTCCTTCTCATTTCTTTTTGACTGTTTTGCCTCTACCACCCTCCTTCCCTTTGCTTCCCTCCCATCAATAGCAAACACCAACTTGTCAGAAGCTATTTTTGAAAGACTAAGGAGATATTGGGCCAAAAGGAGACTACTGCTTTAAAAGCACAGCAAACACAGACTTCCTATTCTTCAGGGACTGAGAGCTAGAGTGGTAGCCTTGGTTCCCACACAAAGGTCCCCTTAGGTGATACAGGCATTTAAATGTGGCAAACCTGTACCAAGCCAATGCACCTAAGTGGCAGCCCTGTATCACATTTCACTGTGACCAGCTCCGATAAACCCATTACAACCTGAGTCAGCAGCAGGCTCAAATGCATAAAAATGTCTGATTTTTAAAAACCAAGTGCTCCATTATAAAATACTTAGCAATCATCCTGTTTCATCTTTAACCTAGTATCTGTTTCCAGAGGTGGTTCCTCCCAGCCTATTTCTACTCTCCTCTCTACCCCCTCAAAATAATTGGTCCCAACATTTTTGTATTTCAGACTAAATTTTCCACCAAATGGGGACTGACATAGTGTTACCAAGTTTTTATTTTACCAAGTAACAATTTCAAAAACAAGCTAATCTAATGAGGACATTTTAACACTAAACAATGTCTCGTAATTCAAATATACATTTACTTTTATGAGGGATTCTCTACACTGTCCTTATATTTTACTCCCCTTCCAGATAATAAAAATGTAGTCCAAAAGTGCCAGTATTTGGCATTCTCACTCCTCTGGAATAACATTGTAGTCTTTCTTCCTCTCTCCTCTCTTCCTCTTAGGTCCTCTTTTCTATCCACTATGGTGCCCAAGAAGGACCTGGCTTCAGAACAAAGCAGGCTCTGGATACCCCCAGATCCAACTTAGGGCGCCCAGTCAGGTACTCCCCCTTTCATTTATGAACAGTACTGATTATAAGCTAGAAGATAAACTTCTGGCATCATCCCTCAAAGCGGTCCAGGGTAATGACATCTTTTTAGCATCATATAAGATGTCTTGTTCTTCCTGATCCAAGACAGCACAGATCCTGGATTTTCGGTGACTTAAGAGTTATGTAAGTGCACAAATGGTAAGAAGGTATACACTGAAGAAAAGCAATACACTGCTTTTCTATTTTATCAATTATGAAAAGTGACTTTTATTTTCTTTACCCCTAATAAGTCCATCTCAATTAAGAGACAAACAAATTGTGGTATACATATTGAAAAGGGAAGGAAATTCTGAAACACTCTACAACTTGGATGAACCTTGAAGACATGCTAAGTGAAATAAGCTATACTTATTTCAAATATTCTATGATTCCACTTATATTAGGTACCTAGAGTATTTATTTATTTATTTGTTTGTTTTCTTTTTTTTTTTAAATGGAACACTTCAAGAATTTGCATGCCATCCTTGCGCAGGGGCCATGCTAATCTTCTCTTTATCGTTCCAATTTTAGTTTATGTGCTGTTGAAGTGAGTACGGTACCTAGAGTATTTAAATTCAGAGACAGAAAGTGTAACAGAGATTATCAGCAGCTGGAAGTGGGGGTAGGGAGTTAAGTGTTGAATAAGTACAGAGTTGTTGTTTTTTCTTTTACATTTTTTTTATTAAATTATTATGTGTACATATTTTAACATTGCCCCCCCCCATACATACCCTCCCTCCCCAGAGTTTTGTGTCCATTGGTTGTACTGAATAAGTACAGAGTTTTAATTTGGCAAGATGAAAAAGTTCTAAAGATGGGTAGTCACAATGACTCACAACTTGTAAATATGCTTATGCCACTAAATTGCACACTTAAAAAGTATTAAAATGGTGCCCTGGCCAGGTGGCTCAGTTGGTTGGAGCTTCATCCCATACACCAATCTAACACCAGGTTAGACTCCTGGTTAGGGCATATACCTAGATGGTGGGTTTGATCCCCAGCCAGGGCATGTACAGGAGACAATAGATCTATGTTTCTCTCTCACATTGACATATCTTGCTCTCTCTTTCATTTCCTTCTCTCTCTAACATCAATAAACATATCAACAGGTGAGGATTAAAAAGATTAAAGTGGTGAATTTTGTTATGTATATTTTACCGCAATAAAAATATTTTAAAAGGTTATCTCATTTGGGAAATTATAGCTTCTTTTTTCATTTAGTTCAACAAATAAACATTCTTTTATGTAGCTCTAGAATTATTTATGAGACATTATGAATCTCTAAAATAACTAAAAACTCTAACAACTAGAACAAGAAAACTACCTGCTCTTCAATGCTATTTTCATAGCAAAAAAAGTACCTGAGAAAGTTCTGAAACCTGTGGCAATATAAAGCAAAAATACAAAGACTTAACATATATTAACAATATATACAACTTAATAACCTCTCTCCAAAAAAAAGTATAAAAACTGGGAAAACAACATGTAAAATAGATATCTCCTATAAACTTCTTTTAAATCAACAGAAAAAGTAGATGGGAAAGGGAGAATATGACATACCACTTTATATTTGTATAATGCTGACAAATCTTAATACAATTCTGTGGAGTAGGCAGAACAGATAACACACCCCTTTATTGAGATAAGGAAGCTAAACTCATAGCTATTAAGTTGCTCAAGGTAATGCCTCAGCTGGGGATGAGGTCAAGTCCTGGGCCTCTAAGTCTGGCCCATTCTTACCATTCCACCAAGTTTTCACTGGGAATGAATAAATGAAATATTGCCAGAAATTGAGTGGGAAAAATTGGAGAATAAAAGTTGGGGAGCCAAAACCGGTTTGGCTCAGTGAATAGAGCGTCAGCCTGTGGACTGACGGATCCCAGTTCCATTCCGGTCAAGGGCATGTACATTAGTTGCGGGCACATTCCCAGTAAGGGGTGTGCAGGAGGCAGCTGATGGATATTTCTCTCTCATCGATGTTTCTAACTCTCTCCTTTCCTTTGTAAAAAAATCAAAAAATATATATATATTTTTTTAAAGTTAGGGAATATATTTTTTTCCAAAATGTTCATGTAAAAGCTCTATATTTTAAACAGCTTTATCTATACTAACAAAAGGACAATATGCTAATTAGACCAGTCGACTGGACATCTTCCAGACAAAGCCACAATGGTGGGGGGTGAGGCAGAGGTGGTTAGGGGTGATCAGGTCAGCAGGGGAGGGTGGTTAGAAGGGATCAGGCCAGCAGGGGAGGGTAGTTAGGGGGGATCAGGTAGGCAGGGAGGCAGGTGAGTGATTAGGAGCTAGCGTCCTGAATTTCAAGAGGGATGTCCCAGGTTGGAGAGAATGCAGGCCCGGCTGAGGGACCTCTCCCAAATTTCATGCATCAGGCCTCTAGTTTAGGTATAATTGACATAAACGGCACATATTTAAAGTGTATAATTTGATAAGTTTTAACATTTGTGAAAGCATCATTATGTAGACATTGATATGTAAACAGTTGTGAAACCCTCAAAATAGTGGACATAACCATCATTTCAAAAGCTCTCTCTTGCCTGCTTTAATTCCTTACTCTTACCCCGCTCTGGTCCCCATTCCCCACCCCAAGCAACCCCGAGACAGATCTACTTTCTGTCACTACAGATTAGTTTGAATTTGCCAGTTTTTATAAATGGAATTTCTTTTGTCTGGCTTCTCTTAGCATTTATTTTGCAATTCATTTGTTCATTCATTGTTGCCTATATCAATAGTTCATCTTTAAAAAAAAAAAAAAAACACGTTTTTTTTTTTAAGAGCAGTTTTAGTTTCACAGCAAAACTGAGAAGGTACAAAGACTTATCATATAACTCTGCCCCTCTATCAATATTCCACGAGAGCGGTACATTTGAGTTGTTTCCAGTTTTTGCCTATTATAGATAAAACCTGCTATTACCATTTTCTATTATGATTTCTGATTTGATTTTTACTATATGCTTTTTTTCCTGCTTACGTTGGGTTTCTTAAGATGGAAGCTAACGTCATTGACTGAAGACCTTTCTACCTTCCCACTACAGGCATTTAGTGCTATAATTGCTCCAACAAAGCTACAGTAGGGCATACGCATCTTTATTTTCATTAAGTTCAAATTACTTTATGATTTTCTCTTTGATTTTTTCCTTAACCCATGGCTTATTCAGAAGTATGATATTCAGTTCTCATATGCTTTGGGAATGTTTTATTATTGATTTATAATTTAATCATGGTAAGAGAACAGACTTTGCATGACTTAAATTCTTTTAAGTTGTTGAGCCTTGTTTTATGGCCTAGAATATAGTCTATCTGGTAAATATTCTGTATGCACTTGAGGAGAATATGTATCTTCTGTTTTGGGGGAACTTAATCAAAGTTAAGTTGGCAAATGGTGCTGATCAAGTAATCACTGACCTTTCTGCCTCCTACTTCTATCAGTTATTGAAATTCCTAGCCCCCCCAAAATTGTGAAATCATTTATTTCTCTTATTTCAGCCACTCATTCTGTGTTACTTTGTTTTAACAGCCTAAACAAACTAATAAATTATTTTTTTATTTTTTAAAAATATATTTTATTGATTTTTTACAGAGAGGAAGGGAGAGAGATAGAGAGCTAGAAACGTTGATGAGAGAGAAACATCGACCAGCTGCCTCTTGCACACCCCCTACCGGGGATGTGCCTGCAATCAATGTACATGCCCCTGTCTGGAATCGAACCCGGGACCTTTCAGTCCGCAGACTGACGCTCTACAACGGAGCCAAACCGGTTTCGGCCAAACTAATAAATTTTAAACTGGATGTCAAACTTTATGAATTTTCCTTTGTTGGGTGCTGGGTATTTACATATGCCCATAATTGTGTATATGTCTATTTCCTTGCATTTCTATTTTTTTATTTATTTTTAAGTTATTCTTTGAATAAAGCATTTCTTATTCCATTTTATTTCTTTTATTGGGCTGCTATTAACTCTTTTTTGTTACTTTAGTTGTTGCTTTAATGTTTACACTATACGTTTTAATCATATTGACCAAGTGAAATTATATTATTGCACATATAATATTAAGTACCTTACAAAAGGGTACTGCCATTTATTCCCTCCTGTGCTAAATGCATTTGTAATGAAAATTTTTAATTTTATATGTTATAAACCTCCCAAAAGCATTGCTGTTATTTTTAAATAAACAATTTTCATTTAAAGAAATTAAAGTATTAATAAAAACATCTCATATCTTTTCTTATGCAGTCATTTCCAGTGCTCTTCATTCACTTGTGTAGACTCAGATTTCCACTTGGTATGATTTTTCTTCTGCATCCTTTAACATTTCTTACCGTGTGGATCTGCAGATAATAATAAATTCTCTCAGCTTTCATATGTCTGTTTTTCAAAGATGTTTTCACCTGGTAAAGAATTCTAGGTGTTTTATTTGTATAACCCCCACCTCCTGCAGTACTTTAAAGATGTTGTTCCAGCCCTTAGCTGGTCTGGCTTAGTGGATAGAGTGTCGGTCTGTAGACTGAAGGGTCCTGGATTCAAATCCAGCAAGGGCACATGCTCGGGTTCCGGGTTTGATCCCCAATGGGAGTGTGCAGGAGGCAGCCGATTAATGATTCTCATCATTGATGTTTCTATCTCCCTCTCCCTTCCCCTCTGAAATCAATAAAAAATATATAACAAGTAAATATGTTGTTCCAGCCCTGCTCAGTGGTTAGAAAGTTGGCCTGAGCACCAAAGAGACTTGGGCTTGATTCCCAGCCAAGGACGTGGACCTTGATTACAGGTTCGATCCCTTGCAGGAGGCAACCAGTGGATGTGTCTCTCTCATGTTGATGTTTCTCTCTCTCTCTCTCCTCTGTCTCCCCCTTCCTCCCTCCTCTCCACTCTCTGAAAAGCAATGGGAAAAATACCCTAGGGTGAGGATTAACAACAAAAAAGATGTTACTCCACTGCCGGTTTTGTGTTTTTTCCTAACAAGAAATCTGCTGTTGCGTACATCTCTGTTCCTCTCTACAGGACATGCCTTTCCCCTCTGGCTGCTGTTTAAGATTTTATCTTTATCACTGGGTTTGAACAAGCTAATTATGATGTGCATTGGTGTAGATTTCTTCATGTTTTTTTGTGCGGGTGATTCACTGAACTTCTTAGTGAGTTTATAGTTTTCATCAAGTTTGAAGTTCCTGGCCACTAGGTTTCTAACCTATTTTCTTTCCCCTGCTTCTTTAGGGACTTGAACTACGCATATACTAATATTAAGCAACCAAGAGTTGTGCTACAGCCCAGTACTGCTTCTGAAAAATTTTGATTCTCTTTTCTATTTCATGTGGATAGCTGAATCTTGACTTCGGTGTCTAATCTACCACGTCCTTCAGTGTATCTTTCATATCACACATAGTTTTCATCTTTAGAAATTTTATTTGGGTAATTTTCCTATTTTTCATGACTCTACTTAACTTTTTTAACATGTGAAATACAATTCAAATAATTGTTTAAATGTCCTTCTTTGCTAACTTTGACATCTGTGTCAGTTCTGGGTTAGTTTTCATTGATTGACTGTTCTCCACATTATAGGTCATATTCTTCCATCTCTTTGCAGAATATCTCTTTGGTGTTACCGACAGAATTGTGTCTCCCTCCTCCCCCAAATCCATATGTTGAAGCCCTAACCCAGTAGTACTTTGGAATGTGGCTGTATTTGGAGTCTTTAAAAGGTAAATAAGGCCTGGCCAGTTTGGCTCAGTGGATAGAGCATCAGCCTGCAGACTGAAGAATCACAGGTTCAATTTCATTCAGGTATGTTGACTAAACATACCTTGGTTGCAAGCTCAATCTCTGGCTCTGGACGGGGGTGTGTGTGGGAGGCAACCAATCGATAGGTCTCTCTCACATCAATGTTTCTCTCTCTGTGTGTCTCCCTCTCCCTTCCACCCTCTCTATAAAAAAGGCTAATATGGCTGACCAGCAGGGGGTGGCACAGAACATTGCAGGTAACCAGCGGCAGCGGGGTACTGAGGGAGTAAGGGAAGGAGGAGGCAGGGAACCTGATTGGCCCTGATCGCCAACTAGGCTTAGGGACCCTACCCATGCACGAATTTTGTGCACTAGGCCTCTAGTAAATAAGTAAAAAGGTAAATAAGTTAAAATGTGATCATTAGAATGGGATATAATCTGATAAGATTCTCAACAAAGACATGCATAGAAGGAAGACCATTTAAAGACACAGGGAGGAGATGGTCATCTATAAACCAAGGCCAACAGCCACAGAAGCCAATGCTGCCTCCTTCATCTCAGACTTCTAGCCCCCCAAATTGTGAAAATTTTAATTTCTCTTGTTTCAGACACTCAGTCTGTGTTACTTTGTTATAACAGCCCAAACAAACTAATAAATCTTAAACAGGATGTCAAACCTTGTTGAATTTTATTTTGTTGGGTGCTGGATATTTTCATATGCCTGCAATCTTGCTTCAGAATGTGGTCAAGTTACTTGGAAACAGTTTGATTCTTCTGGGTCTTGTTAAGAGGGTCCAGATTTGCCAAGCTGGTACAGAGCAGTAATCAGTCTAGTGCCCATTACTGAAGCACAATGTTCCTAAGTGATGTAACCCAATTTCCTGGGAATGACAGCCTTGTTATAGATAAATGTAACTATTCTATCTAAACCTTCTTTGAAGTTCTTGCCCCAGCCTAAGATAGTTCTCTTACCGAATGTGCTGAGTACTGCTCATGTGCTGAGTACTGCTCGATTGAATGCCCAAGATGGCTCCTCTGCAAATGTCTCTGTGCCCTTTCTCCTCACTGGTCCTCTCTCCTATAAACCATAGGCACACAGGTCTCCCCAGACTCTCAGCTCCTTACCCACAACTCACGGACTGCACCAGGCTCCACATCAGACTCTCCCTTTCTGGGCTGCAGCAGAGAAACTCTCTCCTGGCAGTAAGCTGGGATCATCTCAGGAGTCACATTGTTTGTCACAAGATTACTGTCTCTCATTATTGGTGCCCAGTGTTAAACTTTTGTGTCATGCATTCTGTTTTTTTGTTGTTGTTGTTGCTGTTGTGATTACTTGAAAGTAAATTCAGTCCCTGTTACTCCATCTTGGCTGGAAGTGGAAGTTCTATATTTCTTTTAAAATGTGTCTATCTCTGGTTTTAACCAATTCCTCCTTAACTGTAACCAGTAATGTTATTAAGAGTATGTTTTATTTTATTATGATAATAGATATATTTTATATGATTTAAAATAGATATATTTTATGATAATATACTTACATTTTATAATATATATCCTATTATATCACATACATTCCATTATATTCTTTCAGAAGGAACAAAAGAGTAAAATCAAAATTCATTCCCCAAGACTAAAATTTGGATTAAATCCTTCTCAAGTTATAGGTGGAAACTGATAGACAAGTTCAAAATTTTATTTGAACAGTCAATATCAGAAGCAACTTCACTCAACAAAATTGAAAACTTTAAGCCCTGCCGAAACCGGTTTGTCTCAGTGGATAGAGCATCGGCCTGGGACTGAAAGGTCCAGGTTCGATTCCGGTCAAGAGCATGTACCTTGGTTGCGGGCACGTCCCGGGGGGGGAGGGGGGGGGGGCAAGAGGCAATTGATCAATGTTTCTAACTCTATCCCTCTCTTCCTCTCTGTAGAAAATCAATAAAATATATTTTTAAAAAAGCACATACGTTAAGCCCTTAATAAAATATACAAGAGCAGCCCATAAATGTCTCTGTTCCCAGAGGAAAGAAACAATAAAAAAATCATGGGATGTTTGCTTAATTGAGTAATAGCTAGGTATCCTACTCTGAAAAGGCCTTACTCTCCTGGCAGAGATAAACAAAACAATAATGTTTTACCACCAAAGCACAGCTCATTTTTAGGTGTTTTACACATAACTATATTACCTAGTGTTAAAAAAATCAAAATTAAAAAAAAAAAAAAATTCAGCTGAGTATATTTTGAAAATCTTACTGACTTTACTCAGCAATTCGTGAATTGGGAAGCATCCAATCTAGCAAACAGAAAGGAGCTCGGAGAAGCTGTATAAAATGAGATTTTACAGGCAGAAGGAAGCATGGAGAAGAAAGGTGCACTGAGCAAAAAGGCTGCTTGGTTGATGCAGGTCACTTTCCTTTAGGGGAAGGGAGAGTATGTCAGGCAGGTGACCTAACTAGTGCTAGTGACAGGAATCCTGATTGACTAGTTATGATTCCATTTCTGGAAGAGCCCAAACTCTTTGTTTGATAACATTGGGCCATTTTGGGCCTATAGTCTTGTTTTAACACTGCATTGCTTCGTTTTCTTCATAGTACTTTACCACTCCTTGGAATTTTACTGAATACTTACTGCTAGCTTTTTGCTGTCTCTCTTCTTCATGAGAATGTAAGCTCCATAAAGGCTGGGATCTATCTAACGATTGTGCAATGTTTTATTTACATCCTCCAGCACATAGTAGGCCCACAGTATTTATTAAATGAATGAAAGTACAAATAGACAAGCAATATTCTTGGTATATGCTATAACGTAAACAGTAATTATCCAGGGATTTTCCATTTTCTCAGTTATCTTCTGTTTTAAAGTTCTGTTAAGACAACTTTTTACTTTTGTAATGAGAAAAAAATTAAAATAAGAAACAAATGGCGCCAGAGAGGGTGGCTCTCTATCCCTCTCCCTTCCTCTCTCTCTAAAATCAATTTTTAAAAAATTTTTTGAACATTAAGAGCTGATGGCTGCATAAAGAAAAATGGATAGACAACAAACTCCCTGGGGATAGATACTGTCGTCTCCTTTAAAAAAAAATTGTGGGTGTTTTTTTTTTAATTCATTAGTCTTAAAAAGAGAAAGAGAAAGAAACATCAAACTATTGTTCCACCTATCCATGAACTCACTGATTGATTCTTTTTTAAAAAATATATATTTTACTGACTTTTTTACAGAGTGAAAAGGAGAGTGATAGAGAGCTAGAAACATTGATGAGAGAGAAACATCGATCAGCTGCCTCCTGCGCACTCCTCACTGGGGATGTGCCTGCAACCAAGATACATGCCCTTGACTGGGATCAAACCCGGGACCCTTCAGTCCACAGGCCGACGCTCCATCCACTGAGCCAAACCGGGTCAGGGCACTGATTGATTCTTGTATATGCCTTGACCGGGGATCAAACTTAGATATATTAGGATGACGTGCTAACCAACTGAACTACCAGGACAGGGCTAAGGTACTGTCTTCTTTTATCTTTACATATCTAATGCAAAGCATGGCCTCTGTTGGCATGACAACTGCTTGCTAAATACCGAGCAGCGCCATGGCCACTTTCAGGTACAAACAACATGATATGCCAGGACCAGGATGGCAGAAATCAGGATGAAAAGAATAGGGAGTCTCTGTGGTACACAATATTAGAAGAAAACAGATGAAAGTTAAAAGCTATGTTTCTCTTTTAGAGCCCTGAACTACAGCATCAAAACGACCTGGTTCGACTTTGAACATTTTTCCCTTTCCATTATGAATAATTCAGTCAATATACCTAAATCTTTATTTTTTTTAATTGATTGCAGAAAGGCAGGGAGCAGGAGAGAGAAAAATATCAATGAAAAAAGAGAATCACCGATTGGCTGCCTCCTGCACACCCCACACTGTGGATTGAGCCTACAACCCCGGAATGTGCCTAACTGGGACTCCCACTGTGACCTCCAACGCGCAACCATTGAGCCATGCTGGCCAGACAATATATCTAAATCTTATGTGGAGATCCCACAAATCTGCTAAGAACTGAAAACAATCTGAACTTCCTTTTCTTTCCTTTAAAGCTCAGGGCCACTTCTTTTAAGCTTCAAGAATGAACCCTAAATCCTAGCATTCCTGAAATGTACTCGTATTCCTTCACTGATACCCTTTCTCTGCCTTCATTTTTGCAAAATGAAGTATTAATCTTCTGAAATTCCTTATACTGACAGCCATCTACTGGTTCCTCTTTTTACCTTCTCAGGACCTTTTCATACCTAGTAAATAGATCACCTGATTAAGACAAAGTCCACAAGTACCATCTCAAGAGAAATTCTATTTAGAAATTTAGCTATTTGTGTATTAGAAAAACCTCAGGTAAGAATTCTACCTAGGTCCCACATAATCACTCTATCTTGACCTGAGTTCGTGTTGATCGTTTCCCCACCTCCTCCTCAAACCCAGCTCTAACCCCTTCCTCACTGGAATGGTGTAGGGATCTCCCTTCCTCACTGGGATTGTGCAGGGACCTCGTGGAGTGCTGCCTTCCTGCTCAGGCCCCCCAGAACTGGGCAGCACTGTGCAAAACATGCATGGCTTCTCAGACACACCGCAAATCATGGATGAAACGACTTCCTATGAGAGGCATTTTTATCATCCATTTTTGAAACATTACATCTCAGAAAGAAGAGTCCTTAACAAGCAATTTGATTGTTCATGTTAATGAGAATTTAGGAACTATGGTAGGAAATGTCTGATCAGGTCAAGAACAGAAAACCAAGACCTGGTCCAGACAGAGAACTGAAAAGGAAAGATCTTCTTTCCCTTCAGCAGGTGACCTCGCTCTTATTTCACCGAGAAAACAGAAGTAACCAGAAGAGAACTTCCAATGCTTCCCAAAGAAATCCCTGAACCTTCAGAGCACCCTCAGCCTGCTTCTTGTCTGGGGACCCTCCACTTGGCCTTGGGCGTAAGGCGTCCCAGAGACGCCTCGCCCACGGTGCCTGCAGAGCCAGTCTTTCTCCTATTGGATTGTATGACAAAACGCCTTGAAAAAGCTACCCTTCTTCCTCTCCCTTGAGTTACTCCATCAGGCTCTTACTCCCACCACTCCAATTGGCCACACATGTTAACCACTGATCTCCATGTCATCAAATCCAATGGCAGATCTTGCTTTCCTCTGAAACAGGCTTTCAAGTGGCTGCCTCGACCTTTTTCTCCTGGCTCTCCTACCAACTCCCGCCCCCTCTCTCCCCCCAGGTCTCCTTGGCTTGAACCTCCTTTTGTTCCAGCCCCTAACCAAGCAGGGCCTAGGCCAAACCTATGATCCCTATCGTAACTCTGAAGATCATCTATGGGCGAACAGTCATATGTTGCTCTAACTCTCCTTGAACTCCAACTCCTGCTGTCTACTCCACTTGAACATTTAACAAGCACTTCACCATGCCCAAACAAAACTCATTACACCCCAAAGCACCTGCTCTTCCCATAACCATCTCATCTCAGCAAATGGCAGCTCCATTCTTCCTGTTGCTCAGGAGAGAACTGGTGAATCCTCTCTGACACTCCTTGATTTTTCATACTAACTGATCTACAAATCCTGTTGACTCTTACTTCAAAGTAGATCCAGAATGTAACACTTCTCATTTCCATAGCTACCCCAGACCTAAACCCATCATCTGTTGCCTGGATAACTCCTATGTGGTCCCTCTGTTCCCGTGATCTCTCAGTTTGTCCTCATCACAGTAGTCAGAGTGACATGATAATGGCATTTCTCAGCTCTAAAGCAGCCAGTGGCATTCCATTCAAATGTCCCCTTAGCAGAAAGGCCTTCTACACCCAAATTGTGCACATACAGTAGCTGCTCCCAACTGGCTTTACTTTTCTCTTCCGAGCTCTGAGCACCTAATGCAGCATCTGTCTCCCCCTGTAAAGTCCAGAAAACAAGACCTGCACACAATGCTGCAGCTTCAGCACTTAGAAGAGTTACTGTAACAGGTATTCAAACTCTGCTAAATAAACAGGTGAAAAACAGTGTTGAGCCGAAACCGGTTTGGCTCAGTGGTAGAGCGTCGGTCTGTGGACTGAAAGGTCCCAGGTTTGATTCCGGTCAGGGGCATGTGCCTTGGTTGCGGGCGTATCCCCAGTAGGGGGTGTGCAAGAGGCAGCTGGTCGATGTTTCTCTCTCATCGACGTTTCTATTTTTTTTATTTTTTTTTATTGATTTTATACAGAGAGGAAGGGAGAGAGATAGAGAGTTAGAAACATCGATGAGAGAGAATCACCGATCAGCTGCCTCTTGCACACCCCCTACTGAGGATATGCCCGCAACCAAGGTACATGCCCTTGACCGGAATCGAACCTGGGACCCTTCAGTCCCCAAGCCGACGCTCTATCCATTGAGCCAAACCGGTCCCGGCTCATCGACGTTTCTAGCTCTCTATCTCTCTCCCTTCCTCTCTGTAAAAATCAATAAAATATAAAAAATCAAAAAAACAGTGTTGAATAACCAAACAGTATTAAAATTGTTCTAATAACAACACATATGTTAGTTAATCATGAAGACAATTGAAGTATAGGCATGAAAACTAGCTAAGACATACTAAAACAGTTTGGGGGCAAAAAAGGCGGGGCAGGGTAAATGCTATTTGACCTAAGTTAACCAGAGCTTTCTCAATACTTCCAATTAATAATATCAATAATAATCATGGCTTAGAAGATGCCACTGAACCTTACCCCAATCCTACAGGGAAGATATTTTTATCCCCACATCACAGAGGAAGTAACAAATGCAGAAAGTTACGCAACTCACCTCAAACCACAGAACCTGAAAACACTCACTTGGGCCTCAGTCATCTATGCAAGCTTTCCTATATAATAGCAAATGGTACCACAATGGCACCCAGCTAAATAAAGAGTCTTTCTGCCAACTGGACATTCTCATCAAGGCTCCCTAGATATTGTTCTTCTGTGTGTCAGCATCCCCTTTTCTCAATGCCAGTCCAGATTTCAATTCAAGATGAAACAAACGACGCACCCACTCTCCATCCTGAAAGAATTCTTTGGCAAAGCATAAATCCACTGACCCCAGTTCTGTAGGTAACATCTCTGGGTAAAGAGTGTTAATCTGTCAGTTTTCAAGATCCTATTACAGAAAATTTTTCTACAGACTTCATTTTGGAAAGAAAAGTACTCTTATAAATGGGAAGAAGACCCTGAGTCTGGAACTGTCAACATATCCTGAGAAAATGGCCCATCTTCTATACCTCTTTCTAAGGTTATCTCAATGAAAGTGTATTCAGGAGCTTTTAATCTACCCCCAAATATTCCCCACATTTGAGCAGTGTCTGCTCAAAGTTACTGTAGAAGAGAGACACTCCCCGGAGAAGAGAGTACACGCCAGCTGAAAAGAACTGGGAAGCAAGCACACAAAAAGGACACAGAGTTCCACCAAATGCAAACAAAGAGCCCCATTCCAGATACTGGAATCTGGTCCTGATAAGATAAACCACAACTGGGAAGAGATGGACCCAACCAGGGGCCCTGCTGAGGCTTCATAACATAGTCTGCCCCCTTGCTTGTCGCAGTCCAGGCACAAACATACTCGGGGGGAGTAAGAGGAGAAAGGGGATGGGAAAAAGCAAACCTTAACTACAAAAGCTAACTCAGAACACACTCTCATCTTCTCGATGGATAAAGAGAGGCTTAGAAGGGTGGCTTAATATTAACGCCCAGGAAGGCTAATATCGAAGATGACAGACGCTAACCTCAGTCCCCCACCTTTCTAGGTTATGGCGAAGCCATTAGCAGTTCTAGATGAAGCCCCTTCCTTTGGGTCAAGGAGGAGACAAGGTGGTATCTCAGTTCTTCTGTGTTTACATGCAATGGTTCACCACTAAGTGGAAGAAAAGGGACCACGTACTAAACCTGACAAGCTCAGGAAAGGCCTGCTTAGTGGCCTTGTATACTCAGAGACCTAAAATAACCACCAAAGATGGTCTGAAATTAAAACCTTTTAAACTAGAAGCATTTTATGGTGGGTACTCATGTCCTAGGCTAGACTCTTCCCTAACAAAAAGTCAATCTTTACCTTAACTAAGCCTACCTTATTGTCTTTTGCATCTATAAAAACATTCCTTTGAAATGTCACGGTAACTCCCTTTTATCCAGACTCTTCAGGGCACAACCAACACATCTAAGTGGAAATTATAAATCTTCTCTTTATCTAGTTAATTGTTGACATAATAACACTATCCTGTACTAACCTATGCAAAAGATGTATGTGTCCTGTGGACTGAAGGGTCCCGGGTTCGATTCCAGTCAAGGGCATGTACCTTGGTTGTGGGCACATCCCCAGTAAGGGGTGTGCAAGAGGCAACTGGTCGATGATTCTCTCTCACCTATGTTTCTAACTCTCTATCCCTCTCTCTTCCTCTCTGTAAAAAATCAATAAAATATATATTCTTTAAATAAAATTTAAAAAAAGAATAACCAGAGGGGGGATGAGGACAATTATGTGATACCACAATCAATAAAGAAAAGAAAAAATAATAATAATAATAACCAGAAATTTAAAAATAACAAAAAACACTCCTAGGAATATATCCCAAGAAGCTAAAAACACCAATCAGAAAGGATATATGCACCCCTATGTTCATAGCAGCACAATCTACAATAGCTAGAATCTGGAAACAGCCCAGGTGCCCGTCAGCAGATGATTGGATCAAAAAACTATGGTACATCTACACAATGGAATACTATGCTGCCATAAAAAAAAAGGAATTCTCATCATTTGCAGCAACCTGGATAGAACTAGAGAACATCATGCTGAGTGAAATAAGCCAGTCAATGAAAGAGAAATACCACATGGCCTCACTCATTTATGGGTATTAAAGAACATTATAAACTGACAAACCAAAAGTCAGATATAAAGACAGTAAAGCAACAAGCAGACTGTAAAATTAACACAAAACTAGGTTTATTTTGACCTCCAAAGTTTTTTTCTTCTGAACTGGTTGCCAATGTTTAAAAAGTTAGAAATCAAAATCAAAAAATAAATAAATAAATAAATAAATTTAAAAATAAAAATAAAAAGATAGAAATCACCCTGGCCAGTGTGTCTCAATGGTTAGAGCGTTTACCTGCTCACTGGAGGGTAATGGGTTCGCTTCCTGGTCAAGAGTACATACCTGGATTGCAGATTGCACAAGGCAACCAATTGGCGTGCCTCTCTCTCAATGTTTTGCTCGCGCTCTCTCTCTCCCTCCACTCTCTCTAAAATATAAATGGGAAAAATATCCTCACTCCTTGGATGAGAATTAAAAAGAAGGAAAAAAAAACACTAAATTAATAGTCAGAGATCACACACACACACAAAACCAGTTAGTCTTCTGGAGAGACTAGAAGATCTGGCCACCCTGGTCCCATATTCCTGCCAGGCAACAACAGGAGAGAATACAGTAGCTGCTGCCTCCTTCAGAAAAAAACAAGTTCTCAGCACTTCTCTGCAGCCCTCAGCATCATCCTGGTCTCCTAGAATTAATAAATAATATATACTTCGTATGGGTGATATCATTGTTAATAACCTGGTTATTATTTAACAGAAAAGGAGTAAAGGGAACACTAGATATAGGCATACCATTCACACAGCTTTGCTAGAAAGCTGTCAATTAACATTCCCCAAGTCTAATCCCTAATGATCAATGGGGGACTGGACAAAGGCAGTTTGGACTCATGTCCAGTAAGGTCTGAGTGATGTGGAAGGTGGCTGTTTGTCAATCACACCTGGGAACAGGTTAAATGGCCAGAATAGGCGTGGCCATTGAAAGAGTGAAAAACCTAAATATTTAAACTTCTAAAACAGGAAGTCCCCTCTCTTGGCACTTGCAGGCCAGGCTCCTGACTCTCCTTTTGCAGGGCTGCGCTCCCTTGTGCCCACACAATGGACTAATGGGCTTTAATTAGTCTAACACTGTCCAGTTCCCAGCTGCAACTTGGAATGGACATTCTGGATGGACACTGGCATTGCTTTTGGCCCTGCTGGGACCCCAGCAGCTTCACCTCTTTCAGAACTGGTTTAAGGATTATGGGACTTTACAATGCGAGGAATGTAACTCCATGCAAATAAAGCCTTCTACCACATCTCATTCTCCATGGGGGCTCCTGAAAATGCTTACTTCAGCAGTACCCCAAGAACCTCACACCCACTCGTGCCTGGGAAACCTGGCCCACTGATTTATCCAATAACAGGCGCATGGTATGTAGTGGGTATATTACCTGTATGAACAAAAAGGTGCCACATGCTAATCTGACAAGCTCAGAGAAGGCCTTGTAAAAGATGTGTTTATCATTTTACTGTACCCACCTATGTAAAAGATGTGTCTATCATTTTACTGTACCCACCTATGTAAAAGATGTGTCTATCATTTTACTTTTCATGCAATCCAAGAGGTTTCCCCACTTTGCTTTCTTCCATCTTTCTAATCTATCACCAATGGATTTCATGTAACCCACTTACATCTCCTCTTTTGATAGTAATGTAAAAAATAAGGTGCAAAACTTCTATTCTCTGGAGCATCATCTCAGTCTGTTGAGATTTTGCTTCCCAGCAATTGTCAACAGCTTGACTCAAGTAAACTCACAAAAATTCTTCACAAGTTTAATGTTTCTTACGTTGCCCGGGGGGGAGGGGGGGGGGACCACACACAAAATGGGGAACAAGACTAGGGAAATAGCCCCAGGTACAGAGGAAAATCTGATTTTCTATAATGATTTTCTATGAGCATATAAATTACCAAACGAACCCAGAAAGAAATAACAAACGTAAGAATCTGTAATAGTTATTCAAGTTGCTTATATTCTAAAAAATAGGTAGTTTTATAGGGGAATTCTACCAAAATTTAAAGAAACAGATCATTTTTACAGTATTTAAACTGGCTAACAAAGAGAAAGAAAATGCTTTTAATAAAGCTATAGAAAATACTGAAATAACCTGTTAAAAATGGCATTAAAAAGAAAATTAGAGAGTAGTCTCACAAATAATAGTATTAAACTACAAAAATAAATAGAATGTAGCTGACTAAACAATAACAGAGTTATCACTGATGATTCAATAATATAAAGTCTATTATTATAACTGAAATGGAAGGAGAAAAATCTATATGATTATTTCATAGAAGTTAAAACAGCATCTGATAAAATTCAACAACCATTTTTTCTTAAAAACAGCAGCCCTAACCAGTTTTGCTCAGTGGATAGAGCGTCAGCCTACAGACAGAGGGTCCCAGGTTCGATTCTGGTCAAGGGCATGTACCTTGGTTGTGGGCACATCCCCAGAAGCGGGTGTGCAGGAGGCAGCCAATCGATGTGTCTCTCTCATTGATGTTTCTAACTCTCTATCCCTCTCTCTTCCTCTCTGTTAAAAAAAAAAAAAAAAAAAAAATCAATAAAATATATTTTTAAAAAATCAATACAATATATTAAAACAAAAAAAACAAAAAACAGCAACACACCCATTAGTAAAATAACTAGTGTGGCAAAAACACTAAAAACATTCTTATTAAAGTCAGGAACAAGACAAGGGTACCCAATATATAATCCCTATTATTTAAACTTGTTCTGGAAATGCAATATAATAATAATAATAATAATAAAAAGAAACAAGAGACATATAAATTAGAAAACAAGGGTCAAAATTCTTATTGCTTGCAGCTGACAAGATAATGTACCTGGAAAACCCAAGAGAACCAACTGCAAAAATTACTAGAAATTAAGATTATGTAAGTTGTAAATTATAAAGTTATAAATAACAACTAATAACATATGTAATATAAGAGAGGATTCTATTTCAAATCACAACCAAAAAAAACACTTAGAAATAAACTTAAGAAAATGCATAGGATTTTAAAACAAATCAACCTAAAGAAGACATTTCTGAGACAACTGTAAAGATGTATGTAGACTATTAGATCATATTAAATTAATTACAGATAAATTGTTAATTTTGATAAACAATAGCATTGTGGTTATTTATATCTCAAAAGTCCTTATTTGTTCAAGACATACTATGAAATATTTATAGATAAAATCATTTATTTTAAAATAGTCTAATCTCCCATCCTGCAAAAAATGGAAAGGATGAATAAATGATTCCATGATAGACAAATATGATAAACTATTGAAATGAAGTGATGAATACATGGAGGTTCATTATATCGTCTTCTCTACTTTTGTATATCTGAACATGTACATCATAAAGGTAAAAGAAATGTGCAAGAGGACCCCGAACAAAGAAGGATCTTAAAAGATGTAAACAATCCCAGAGGTATATAACAGCTTATTAAAGCACACAAAAATTGCCAGCTCACAATTAAGAAATGCAAATTAATGCTAAAAATCAGATGTTGTTTCTTCAATCAAATAGAATAGATAAAAATATATGGTACTATTCAATATTTGGGGTGGCAGCTGACACCGCTGGAGGGAGTTACAAACCACAACGTCTTTGGAAGGCACTCTGGCATTACCTTTCAAAGTTAACACACAACCCTGGCCCAGCAATTCCAGTTCTCGGTATTTACCTGAGTCATTAATTCAGCAAGTATTTTCTCCCCACCTACTATGTGCCAGGCACTGGAGATGAGAAATGGAGAAAACAACATCCCTGCTCTCATTCCTATGAGGGAGGAGACAACCCACAAAGCAAATCAAGTATGCAGGCAGTTACAAGGTCAGGTAAGGGGATAAACGCAATGAAGAACAAAATAAACTGAATCAGGGGGTGAGAGGTGGCATGAAAGCTCTTTTGGATGTGCTCTTTTGGGAAGGCCTCTCCAAGGAGGTGACAGTTGAGCAGAGACCGGCTACAGGAGAAAACAAAGCAGGATAATGCCCAGGAGAACAGGCAACAGGAAAGGAAGCCATTGTATAACACACAAATTTGGCCTTTCTGTGCCCTCCCCCCCTCCCTTTTCTTTTTATTCCCCGAACAGCCTTTTGTTTATCCAGAGAACAGGAACACCACTTCAAGATCTCTTTTGTTCCCCAAACAACTCCTTTTAATACAGTACATCTTTCAAATAAGATATCAAGTCAGCACTGTTTCTCCAAACATGACTGTGCATCACCATTTGATTTCTTTAAAGAATTTCCCAACCTGCCTAAGCGCTATGCTAAGCCTGTTAATAAAAGGGCACTAAAACTAAGCATGATTTTTTTAAATAAAAAATATTGTCATTCCCTGACCTTCTAGGACTATGGAAAGCATTTACTTAGGAGTACGTATTTTAATTTCGTGATTAAAAAAATTAAATTGAATTTTGAAGGAGCTACTGTTTTTATTTATCCAAACATGCATATTTTAAATGTACTGATTTCTTAGGCAAATTGATATATTTAGGGACTATCTGAATAAATATTTTACACGGAAGTGCCCAATGTCAATTAAGGGCATTCCAGTTTGCCCTGGAGGAAATGGCTCTGATAACAGCACCTAAGGACACACCAACTTCTTCCAACACCGTGAAACATCAGGACTTCAAAACTGCCATGAATGATAATACATTCTACAAACCGCCAGGTGATTAAGAAAACCGGCTGGGGGAGAAATCTGCTCATGTTACACACACTATTTCAATTTTGAAGTCAGTTTTACATAAACGTATTTATCTACAAAAAAAAAGGGGGGGGGGGGACCAACCAAACCATTTCCCGGCATTACGGCGATTCCCAAGGAGACACACTCCAGCGGACAGATGTCAAGCCCTTAGGAGCCAACTGCAGAGCGAAGGACGGTTTCCCCTCCAGCAGCTGGGAATGCGGAGAGCATCCTTCCCGTCCCTTGGACACCGCAGCCCACTGAACTTTTCCCCGAAGGTCTGGCAGGTCTGAGCAGAGAATGCCGCTCCTACCCTACAGAAGGACTCGCTCGGTGAGGCACCGGGTAGGTAAGGTACCCCGTCGGCTCCCGTGCACGCCAGCCTCGTGAGAGGGGCGCCGGGCTGAGTACGAGGCGGACGGAGGAGGTCCGCGTGCAGCCAAAGCTCGGGGGACCCGGCGCCCACCCTTCCGCGTCCCACCTCCCGCAGCGAACACCGCCCCCCATCCTCCTCCTCTCCCCGCGCCGAGCCGTGATTGCCCGGCCACTCCATCTCCCTGGGAGACGCTCGTCCAGCTCGCTGCTGAAGGGGTCCCTAATGGCTCGCCGGGGAGAGGGCAGGGGTGCGGGGCTGGCTTCAGAGGGCCGGATGGGTGGGGGCCAGGAGACACCTTGGGGGCTGGGGATGGGGGGGTCGACAGGGGCGGGCGCTCCTGCGGGTAGCGGGGACCCGGGAAAGGGATGCAGGGACTCGGGGACCGGAGCGGGGAGGGCGTCCGGAGGTCGGAGGAGGCCTCGGGAGGATGGAGGGAGAGCGCAGGGCGCCCCCGCAGGCCGGGTCGCTTATGGAGGGGCCTCACCTCACCTGCCCAGCGCCCGCTTCATGCCCGCGTCGGCGGCGCAGCGCGGCTCAGCCGGCGCCTTGCCCGCCAAACGCAAGTTGCGCTTCAGGCGGCAGTCGGCGTCCAGCACCGGGGCGGTCACGCCGGAGGAAGGCGAGCCCAGGGCGACGAGGCGCTCATGCTCCAAGGCGACCGGCTCCGTCCGCTTCCTCATCCCGCGGCCGTCCCGGCCGGCCCCCGAGCTCAGCTGGCCTGGTCCGCGCCTCCCGCGCCGCAGTCGCCGCGGCTCCTGGAGATGCCGCCGCCGCCGCCGCCGGGAGCCCGCCGCCCCTCACATTCCAGCTCTGGTCGCCGCAGCCGGCTACGGAGCGCGGCGGCCAATCAGCGCCCCGCTCCCGCCGGCCGCCCCGCCCCGCCCCCTCCCGGCACCCAGAGTGCCCGGAGCCCACCGGAAGCCATCCTGGAAGAGGGCGGATGTAACCGCACAGTGTCTCCTGGTGGAGGCCGGCGGAGCGGTGCCCCGGGAGTCTAGGCTGGGTCCCCTGGGCGGGGGCCTCCTTCGCCTGAAACCGCGTCGTCGGGCAGGATCAATGGCCTCGGCGGAGAGGACGCTGGCCAGGAAGGGAGCACCCACCAAGCCGCAACCACAGTAGATAGTCCCCCTCCACCTTCCACCCCAGGCTTTCTGACTTTCCCCCAAACCTGGAAACCCAATCTGTATCTTTCCTTGAAAATGCCCTTGTAAAGATTTGTAAGAATATCCCTAATTGGTTTGGCTCAATGGATAGGGCATCGGCCTGGAGCATTGGCCTGCGGACTCAAGGGTCCCCGGGTTCGATTCCGGTCAAGGGCATGTACCTTGGTTGCGGGCACATCCCCAGTAGCGAGTGTGCAGGAGGCAGCTGATCATGTTTCTAACTCTCGATCCCTCTCCCTTCCTGTCTGTAAATATCAATAAAATGTATATTTTTAAAAAAAATATTTATAAGAACAAAAAGAAAAAATTAACAAATAACAGTTCTTTTCTAATGATTTATAACCATTCCCCCACCAGGACTTTACCTTTAAAAAAAAGTGCTTTTAGATTTTAATTTGAAGCAAATGTATAGATATTTAATTTTTGCTTTGGGGCTGAAACTATTTTTTAAGCCTGCATTAGATTTAATATTTTTATAAGACAATTGAAATTAGCTGTGGGGGGAAATCTTACTTCAAAGATAAATTCCCATTTGTGAAAGACAAATTAAGTACTAACTCAACCCATCCTAAAAAAGAGAAAAGAAAAGAAGAGAAGAGCAGCCGAAACTGGTTTGGCTCAGTGGTAGAGCTTTGGTCTGCAAACTGAGGGGTCCCAGGTTCAATTCCGGCCAAGGGCATGTACATTCATTGGTCATATTATAAGTAATCACAACCATCATTCATATTTGTCCAAACATACTTTTGGAATTTACATGGTGAATTCTTTAAAGTGATATAGCAACACATACTGGAGATTTGGAATCTAGCAACTAAATTGTAAATAATTTTCTTTTAATTTAATACTCATTGAATCCCTTTTAATAGAAAAAAAGAGAAAAAAGCTAGGAAGGTAGAGCTGGAGATGTGAGAGGAAGGGGAACTGTGTTCTTGGTACCACACCTTGCCCACAGAGTCCTCTACTCTTGGACCACACTTACTTTCTTTTATTTATTTATTTATTTATTTATATTTTTTTACTGAGAGGAAGGGAGAGATATTAGAGAGCTAGAAACGTCGATGAGAGAAAAACATCGACCAGCTGCCTCCTGCACATCCCCTACTGGGGATGTGCCTGCAACTCAGGTACATGCCCTTGACTGGAATCGAACCTGGGACCCTTCAGTCTGCAGACCGACGCTCTATCCACTGAACCACACCGGTTCCAGCTTACTTTCTAAGTGTTGTTATCCAGGCTTTAAGTACCACATTGGTGACACCTGCATTTGTATCTCTTGTCCATATCCTACAGGCACCTAAGATTATATTCAAAGCTGAGCTCTCTACCCTTCTCCCACCCCAGCTCCATCCATAACCTTCCCCACCTCAGGTGACAAGGCCCTCATTCCAGTTCCTCAGGTTAAACCCTGGGAACATCCTTGACTCCTCCCTTGTTTTGCTACAGCGCGTTTACCACTTGTCAGGCCACTTGTCAGATCTCCCTTCAACATCTGCCTCCTGCACTCCCTATTGGGTGTGTGCCTGCAACCAAGGTACATCCCCTTGACTGGAATCAAACCCGGGACCCTTAAGTCCACAGGCCAACGCTCTATCCATTGAGCCAAACCGGTTTCGGCTGCCCTACATTCTTACTGCCTGAAACTTTCAGCCCTCCCAATGGCTTACTCCCTCCCCCACTTCAGATCTGTGCCTTCTCTGAACACTGACTCAGAATCCCAAGGCCCTCTCACCATCACTGTGCTCACCTTCCTTGGCTTATTTTCCTTGCCATTCCCCCATTACCCCCTTTTCCAAGCTTTTCACTAATATATTTATCAATGTATTTGTATTTGTGTATTGCTGTTTCCCCACACTAGAATATAGGATAAGATCAAGGACTTTGTTCATTGCTTTATCTTCAGTGTCTAAAACAATGTCTACTCCATAATAGAAATTTCATAAATATTTGCTGAAGGAATAAAGAATCATCATAGCCCCTCCGAAGTGGATACTGTTGTCCCCAATGTACAGGTAAGGAAGTGAATCTCAGGCCTGAGATTCAAAGTTAAAAAGGTTTATGGCAAAGGAAAGCTGTGGATGCTTTTGATCTTTGGATCACAGACCACTATAGAATTGTGTATTTAATAAAAACCCTTACCTACATGATCCCTTACTATAGAGCTGAAAAGGAAATAACACTCAATGTAAAGAGGCCATTCCCATGCTCATTTGTCAGATCATATATCCACTGTATATTTGCAAAAGAGGAACATAGTCTCTCAGATTGGCTAGAATGAATCCAAGTAATATTGCTCATTAAAAAATATTGCTTTTAGCTGAAACCGGTTTGCTCAGTGGATAGAGCGTTGGCCTGCGGACGGAAGGGTCCCAGGTTCGATTCCAATCAAGGGCATGTACCTTAGTTGTGGGCACATCCCCAGTAAGGGGTATGCAAGAGGCAGCTGATAGATGACTCTCATTGATGTTTCTAACTCTCTATCCCTCTCTCTTCCTCTCTGTAAAAAATCAATAAAATATATTTTTAAAAAATATGTGACTTTGTTTCTAGCTGTGTTTGTCCTCAAGTGTTTACAATTAAAAATATATATATATTGCTTTTTAAAAAAAATGGCCAAAAATGAATTTTCTATAGCAGTAATTCTTACCTTTTGATTCTATATGGTTATGAAAATTTCCATAATTATGTAAATAAGAATAGGGCTATGTGAATTGATTTTTTCCTCTCTGTATACCTTGTGACTAGAACTATTTATTTATTTAAAAATATATTTTATTGATTGTTTACAGAGAGGAAGGGAGAGGGATAAAGAGTTAGAAACATCAACCAGTTGCCTCCTGCACACCCCCCACTGGGGATGTGCCCACAACCAATGTACATGCCCTTGACCGGAATCGAACCCGGGACCCCTCAGTCCGCAGACTGATGCTCTATCCACTGGGCCAAACCAGTTTCGGCTACAATTTATTTTTTTAATCCTCACCCAAAGATATTTTCCCATTGAGTGGAAGCAAGAGGGAAAGACGGAGAGAAATATAGATGTGAGAGATACACATTGATTGATTGCCTCTTGCAGGAGAGTCCTGACCGAGGTCTGGGCCAGGGAGGAGCCTGCAACCAAGGTACATGCTCTATGATCGCAATGGAACCCAGGACCCTTCTGTCTGCAGGCCGATGCTTCATCCACTGAGCCAAATCAGCTAGGGCTGCCCTAACCAGTTTGGCTCAGTGGATAGAGCGTCAGCCTTCAGGCTCAAGGGTCCTAGGCTCAATTGTGGTCAAGGGCATGTACCTTGGTTGCTGGCACATCCCCACTGGGGAAGTGTGCAGGAGGCAGCTGACCAATGTTTCTCCTCAATGTTTCTAACTCTCTATCCCTCTCCCTTCCTCTCTGTAAAAAAAAATAATAATAAAAATAAAATATATATATATATATATATATATATATATATGTTTCTGAGCCTTCCTTTTAACAACAACAAAAAAAATTATTGATTTCAGAGGAGAGAAACATCAATGATGACAATCATTGATAAGCTGCTTCTTTTTTTTAAATAAGATCTTCAAGTTTTTATCATATTTTTTATTATTTTTTGAAATGTATTTTATTGATTTTTGTACAGAGAGGAAGGGAGAGAGATAGAGAGTTAGAAACATCTATGAGAGAGGGTCATAGATCAGCTGCCTCTTGCACACCCCCTACTGGGGATGTGCCTGCAACCAAGGTACATGCCCTTGACCGGAATCGAACCTGGGATCCTTCAGTCCCCAAGCCGACGCTCTAACCACTGAGCCAAACCGGTCTCGGCTGATCAGCTGCTTCTTGCACGCCCCCTAGTGGGGATCCAGCTGGCAACCCAGGCATGTGCCCTGACTGGCAAACCTGGTTCTTGGGCCCCATGCTCAACCAGAGCCAGGCGGGCTGAGCCTTCCCTAATCTCAAAGAGCGCACCTCTTTGAACTTACGTGGAAATGAATGAAGCAAGTGGAAGCTGTGCTTCGCTTAAAGTTTCTTGCTTAATAGCCTGGAAAATCGGGGAAAAAAAATCTGCGCAGTTTACAGGCTCCAACAGAGGCCCGCCCACTGTCCCCTATTTGCCAGGGAAGGACTCTTTTTGTAGGCGGCTGCGTAACTGGAGGGAAATGTCCCTTTACCGCCGCCGTAGGCCAGGAAGCTCATCAGCGCGCTTCCTATTGGCTGGGCGTGTTTGGCGCCAAAGCGCAGATCAGAGGCACAGGCTAAGATCAGGAGCTGCGGGACCCGGGACTACAGGGTCCGAGAGTTGCGGCCGAGAGCTGACAGACCGACCGTTTGGCGTGAAAGCGGGCTGTCGACGAGGCCTCGGGACTGAGGCGACTGCGCCATGTTCTGCGATAGAGCCATCGAGCTGGTCCGCGAGCTGCACCGGGCGCCCGAAGGGCAGCTGCTGGCCTTCAATGTGAGGGGGGGCCGGGTGGACGGGATGGGCGTGTTGGGGCCGGGCCTGACGGCACGGCGGGACGACGCCCTCAGAATTTTCCCTTGAGCCTCCCTGGAGGCTTTACTTTCTCACGGGGTGAACTCCAAAGCCCAGCACAATAGTTCTGGAACATGGCCAAAGTATAGGAGGAAAAAGAAACCCTTTGTTCTTATATCACCCAGAAATTAGGTGCATTTCTTTATATGGGTAACTTCCTTTAGTATTTCTTCATCTATAAATGTATCGCTGTCCCTTTGCTTAACCAAACGTTCATTGCTTGCCCGATAATTAGCATTTGTTGTGCACGCCGGCAAAAGGTAGGCTTCTGCCCTAGCCGGTGAGCTCAGTGGATAGAAGGTCGGCCTGCGAACTGAAGGTTCCCGGGTTCCATTCTGGTCTAGGACAGGTACCTGATTGCAGGCTTGATGCTCAGCCCCAGGTCAAGGTTCGTGCAGGAGGCAATCAATCAATGTGTCTTACATTTTTCATCAGAAATTACATCTTTTCCTATATTTGAGCAAGCTTAAGTAGTTGATTTGTAGTTGTACCAGTAGTGCTAAAAGCATTTTTGCTAATGCATATATTTTGGCCTATAAGTAGAATGGGAACGTATAGGGTATCACAAAAAAAATGTATACACACTTTAGCAGCTGGTGGCTTTAGATTCTATTACATTTTAAAAATGAAATGTAAAAAAAATAATAAAATAAAAATGAAATGTATTTTAATGCACTGTCTTTATAATGTGTATACATTTTTGGGAGGACACTCTGTAGATGAGCCAGTTGTTTTGGGATTGTTGATAGACCTATGTGAATTTCAGAATACTACTCTGTTTATCCTTCCAAGTAAATTTTTTAAGCTTTTAAACATTTTGCCCCAAGATAGATAATAGAAAAGCTTCTTTTGGCCTTTATTTATTAATATATTTTATTGATTTTACACAGAGAGGAATTTAGAAGGAAAGAGAGTTAGAAATGTCGATGAGAGAGATACATCGACCACAGCTGCCTCTTGCACACCCCCTACTGGGGATGTGCCCGCAACCAAGGTACACGCCCTTGATTGGAATCGAACCCTGGACCTTTCAGTCCGCAGTCCGATGCTTTATCCACTGAGCCAAACCGGTTTCGGCTGGCCTTTATATTTTTTCAGTACAAATCAAAACACTGTTCTTGGTTAGTAATCTTTTAAGACCATTTTTCAGTAAATAGTAAATTATTTACATACTTTTGTCATGCCTTGTTGTGTAGGACTACTACTGATTTTTTTGCCATCCATTTTGTTGAGGTACAATTTATATACAATAAAATACACATTTTAACAGGTTTTTGACTTTTGACAAATATGTACATCCTTATAAGCAGCACCCCAATCAAAACTTCTGTCACCTCAAAGGTTCGTTTTTACCTTTTGTAGCTACTTGCTACTTCCCATATGTGGCCTGTGGCAACATGGATTTACTTTTCTTTTTTAAAATATATTTTATTGATTTTTTACAGAGAGGAAGAGAGAGGGATAGAGAGTTAGAAATATTGATGAGAGAGAATCATCGATCAGCTGCCTCTTGCACACACACACCTCCCCCCCCACTGGTTATGTGCCCACAACCAAGGTACATGCCTTTGACCAGAATCTAACCTAGGACCCTTCAGTCCGCAGGCCGACCCTCAATCCACTGAGCCAAACCGGTTTCGGCGGATTTACTCTTCCGTAAATACAGAGTATATTTGCCTGTGCATATTTCTGGATTCGGTGTCCCAGGAGTTGCAAACTTTATCTGTGAAGGGCCAGTTGGGATCATACAGTATGTACTCCTTTGTGTCTGACTTCTTTTACTCAGTAGAGTTTGAGATTATCCTTAACCAGTACATTGGTTCTGTAGTCAGTAATTCTTTTAATTGTTTTCCTATTCTGTTTTTTTATTGTGATGAAAAATACATAAGATTAATCATTTAAATTTTTTTAAGTGTATACTTCACTAATATTAATTACATTCACATGTTTGTACAGCTATCACCCCTGTATCATCCCAAACAGAAACTCTATAACCATTAAGCAGTAACTTCCCATTCCCATCTCCCTCAGTCCCTCAGAACTTCTAATGTGCTTTCTGTCTCTGTTCTATATACCACATTTTCCAGCATATAAGATGACCCCCTGATTTTACAGTTAAAACATAGGTTTAGGCCTATATTCGCTGTATAGGACTACCCCCCACTTCCGAGGCAACACCAGTTCTTTTTTTAATAGACCGCCTCTCTGACTCTGGCCAATCTGAGCAGGCTTTTTACTAGAACACAGTGTAGCTTCGGGTACAGAACATGTATAATTTGCATGCATAAAAAGCCTGCTCGGATTGGCTGAGTTAGAGAGGCGGTCTATTAAAAAAAGAACTGGTGTTGCCTCGGAAGTGGGGGGTGTCTTATACAGCGAATACAGGCCTAAACCTATGTTTTAACTGTAAAAATTAGGGAGTCGTCTTATACGCCAGAAAATACGGTATTTCAGATAAGTGGACTCGGATATTATTTGTCCTTTGTGTCTGGCTTGTTTCACTTAGTGTAGTTTTCAGTGTTGATTCATGTTGATGCATATACTGCATTGCTTGTTTTGATTCTGTTAGGCTTTTTGTTGTCCTCCATTCTCACCCTTTTTATCTACCTCCACCCAACCCTGCCCCATCTCTCTCTGGTCATCATCACACTGTTGTCTGTGTCCATGGGCTAACTGCATTGCTTTTTACGGCCAAATAATATTCCATCAAATGAACATACCATATGTGGTTGATCAGGGAATCCACTCCACTTTTTGGCTATAATGAATAATACTCTTTTAAACATTTGTGTACTTGTCTTTGTAAGATTATGTTTTTAATTCTCTTGAGTATATGCCTAGGAGTAGAATTGCTGGCTAATATGGTAATATGTTTATCTTCTTTGAGGAACCATTAGATTTTTTTCCAGTACTGGGTACCATTTTATATTCCTACCTACAATGCACGAGGGTTCTAATTTCTCCCCATCCTCGACAACACTTATTATAGCCATCATAGTAGGTGTGAAAGGACTTGCTTTTTGATAAGATATGTAAATCAAATATAAACATAGTATAGATATAATATTGTTGCAGACTTGGAGAATTAATGAATATGGACCAATTTGTATATTCCAGGAGGATGGACTCAGGCAAGTTCTGGAGGAGATGAAAGCTTTATATGAACAAAACCAGTCTGATGTGTAAGTTTCTATAAAATTCATATTTTAAAACAATTTAAGAAATGTGATATTAAAAGATAATCTTACATCAGTTTTTATTTTTTTTAAATATATTTTATTGTTTGTTTGTTTGTTTTACAGAGAGGAATGGAGAGGGATAGAGAGTTAGAAACATCGATGAGAGAGAAACATCTATCAGCTGCCTCCTGCACACTCCCTACTGGGGATGTGCCTGCAACCAAGGTACATGCCCTTGACCGGAATCGAACCTGGGACCCTTCAGTCCGCAGGTCGATGCTCTATCCAGTGAGCCAAACCGGCTAGGGCCTTACATCAGTTTTTAGATGTGACTTTTTTAAATTCTGAGTTTGATTATACAGTATTAAAGGGATTTGTATTGATTATAGCTATCTCTACAGGGATTCAGGTAGTGCTTGGCATATGGTATATATTTAAAATATTTCTTATTTGACTGATATGACTTGAAAGATATTAGTGTAAACCAAAAATAGTTGAGACTTGAACAAATAAAAACCCTAACAAATTGAAATATATAGTTTCCACTGCTTGCTTTCATTTATAGACGGAGAGAATGGGTATTTTGTAAACTTAGCAGGAGCAATAGTGATTCCAGTAGCTTGAGTGAAGGTCATTGAGAACTAGGGCTACAAAAGGCTACAGATTGGACGTGAGAAGGCTCTAGATCTATAGACTCGTTAGAGCTAAGTATTTGGACTGTATAACAAACTTCAGAGGTCCCTGTGATTTGGTGAAGAGTAAGCCACAAAAGTGTCTGAAAGACACCAAATTCAGATCTCAGCCTAGAGAGAAGTTATGTGTAACCTGAGGTTTCATCTTTGGCTTTGTTAAGTACAATGTTTTTTTCAGTTACTTGGATATTCAAATCAGTAGCATGGTGGAGCTTACAGAACAACAGGAACACTTTCAGCTACAGTGTTTAAGGGTGGATACAGAAAAGTCTTTATGGAATGCGGGACTGAATCACAACAGATTTGCAGTAAATCTAAAGTCCTAAAGGGAAGTTCCTGAGACATTCATTCATTCATTCACTAACAAATATGTATTGAACAATTATATGCTGATAAATGGCTCTAGTATTTCAGTTGTAAACATAGTAGTCAAGATTTCTGTCACTATGGCCCTCATTGTCTAATGCAGAAGACAGATAGACCAAATCGGATACATGCTATGGAAGAACACAACAGAGTGCTAGGAGAGAGGAAAATGAAGTGAAGATATAATCAGATCAAGGAATCTGAGAATTTATTTCCGAAGGAGGGCAGATTTTCAGCTAGGTAGTAATTGTGGCAGAGAGCGTTCCAAGTAGAGGGAACAGCGTATGCAAAGTCCCAGAGTCATGAAAGAGGGCGGGATGCTCAGGAAACGGCCAAAGAAGGCCAGTGTGGCTTAAGCTTATAAGCAAGCAAAGCATGACACCAGGTAATATTTTTAAATATGTAGGGCAGGTGGTCTCATGTTTGTGCTTTGAAGGATCACACTGACTGCTGTGTGGACAGTGGAAGGAGAAGCTGAGAGGAGAGGGAGCCATGCTGGTCATCCAGGTGACAGGAGAGGTGACTTGGGGTAGCTAAGAAGTGAAGAGGTTAAAAACATGTTTTGGATGTGGCCTAATAGACCTGAGTCCAGTGAGGGAATGATTTTCCTGTACAGGCAGTCCTCGGGTCACGTCAGACTCGACATACGTCATTTCGTGGTCATGTCGCCATCTCCCATTTATTTATAAAAAAAAAAAGTCATTTCGACGTATGTACAGATGTATGTGCTTGATGTTTTTTATTATTTATTTACCACAAGTAAAGGTCAGGAATTGTTATCTTTTAATTTTTTTTTACTGTTCACTTCATTACTGCTGTGTATGTGCTCCATGTGAGTGACGTAGGTGCTTATGTAGGTGGGTTCCGATTTGCAGCAAAAACTGTGTTACGTCGTGCCATAGGAATGGATCTCCGACGTAACCCGAGGATTTGTATTTATACCATTTGCAAATTCATAACCACAAAATTCTATTCCTTCTCCTCCTAATTTCTTTTTAAGGGGACAATCACTATTACCAGTTTCTGGTTAAACTTACTTGTCACGAGAAATCTATTTTAGGTTACTCATATAAATGTAAATTTTTTAGCAAATACTTCTGTACTTAATAAAGTACCCTGATGTTAATTTAGGTGTATTTTATCTGTACTACTACTCTGTAATCCAGAGCACACTGTAAACAGTGTGGCGAATCAATCTGACTTAGAAGTGTGTAGAACAGATCTAGAAGACATGTATTTTGGCTCCGTTTGCAGGGCCTGCAGCATTCACTGCATGAAGGAGTTGTTTTTTATATTTATCTGGTTCCTTTTAAAACTCTAAAGTTGACTTTTAAAAAATATTTTTTATTGATTTTTTACAGAGAGGAAGAGAGAGGGATAGAAACATCGATCAGCTGCCTCCTGCACACCCCTCACTGGAGATGTGCCCGCAACCAAGGTACATGTCCTTGACCGGAATCGAACCTGAGACCTTTCAGTCCACAGGCCGACGCTCTATCCACTGAGCCAAACCGGTTTCGGCAAAGAAAGAACTTTTACCATTTACAACAGTATGGATGGACCTGGAGAGCATTATGCTAATTGAAAAAAGCCAGTCAGAGAAAGATAAATATCACATGTTCTCACTCATTTGTAGAATATAATGAACAACGTAAACATAAACTGATGAACAAAAATAGATCCAGAGACATAAAAGCATCAATCAGACCATCAAACCTCAGAGGGAAGGTGAGGGGAAGGTGAGATAAGAGATCAAGACTTGTATCCATGCCTGTGAGCATGACCAGCAGACAATACGGGTGTGGGGGCATGTGCTAGCGGGCGGCAGCAGGTGGGGTGAGGTCAATGGGGGGGAAAAGACATGTAAAACTTTTAACAAAAAATTAGAAAAAATGAAAAACATAAGTCAGTTGTTAGTTGGCTTTAAAAATTTATTTATACTGAAATAGACATAATTTGTTCTTTTCCTATTCAAATGTTACTAGGAATGAAGCGAAGTCAGGTGGACGAAGTGATTTGATACCAACCATCAAATTTCGACACTGTTCTTTGCTAAGAAATCGACGCTGCATTATAGCATACTTGTAAGTCTCTCAGAATTTGCCTGGGGTGTTAGGGAATAATGGGGCATTTTCCACGTGGTTTCCTTTTAACCATTTCAAATGGAAAACAAATTCTTAGATTTGTCTCTTTCTTTATAAACATTCTGAATTTTTGTTTGCATTTAAAAATTTTTATTATGAAAAATTGCAATATTCATAAAACTAGGGAGAATAATTTTATGAACCCCCATAGACCCATCATACATGTGTAACAATTTTTTAACATTTTGCCATAAATGTTTTTTGTTTTTGTTTTAATATGTTTATTGATATTGATCAGCTGCCTTTTACACACCCTACATTGGAGATCGAGCCAGCAGCCCAGGCATGTACCCTGACCAGGAATGGAACTGTGACCTTCTGGTTCATAGGTTGACACTCAACCACTGAGCCACGCCGACTGGGCTGCCATAAGTGTTGTTTTGTTTTTTGTGTGTGTTTTTTTTAATATATTTTATTGATTTTTTTACAGAGAGGAAGGGAGTGAGATAGGGAGTTAGAAACATCGATGAGAGAGAGACATCGACTAGCTGCCTCCTGTACACCCCTATTAGGGATCTGCCCGCAACCAAGGTACATGCCCTTGACCGGAATCGAATCTGGGATCCTTGAGTACCCAGGCCGACGCTCTATCCACTGGAGCCAAACCGGTTTCGGCTGCCATAATGTTTTATTTATTTATGCTACACTATTGTAGAGCATCATGACATTTTACCACTAAATACTTTAGTATGCACCTCTAATCAATAACACTTCTGTCTAATCAACATTCATATTTTCTGCCTTGTCCCCAAGATGACTTCTCACACTTGTCTCAGGAGCCAAATAAAGTCCACATAATAAATACATTTAGATTAATGTGAGTCTTAATCTCTCCTCATCAAAACAGCTTTTGATATCCCTTTTGTTAAGCATCTAATGTCTTCTTAATCCCCTAGGTATGACCGATTGCTTCGGATTAGAGCACTCAGGTGGGAATACGGCAGTGTTCTGCCAAATATTTTGCGATTTCACATGTCTGCTGAAGAAGTAAGTTAGCACTGTTATTCAGTTACGAATTTGGAAAATGCTGAGGTTCTGGCATTGTTCTATAATATATTTATTAGTATTTATCTTTTTGTATTTTTGTTTTAACATTTTAACTTTTTAAAAAATATATATATTATTGATTTTTTTTTGCAGCCTCCATTATTTTATTAGATTACTAAATAGGTACAAAAATATATTTGACCAAGCAAATGGTAATTAAGTAGATGATAAAGCTCATTTTACAAAGCAAAAACCAATTCCTAAAAACAGTAAAACTTGAAGAAATGCAATATTGATGCAGTACTTTTAATAAAACAAATTTGCAATACCAATAACTAAATATGCATAGTATAAGCTATGTGCAAGACACTATTCTTATTATTATTATTGAATTTTTACAGAGAGAAAGGGAGAGGGATAGAGAGTTAGAAACATCGACCAGCTGCCTCCTACACACCTACTGGGGATATGCCTGCAACCAAGGTACATGCCCTTGACCGGAATCGAACCCAAGACCTCTCAGTCTGCAGGCCGACGCTCTATCCATTGAGCCAAACCAGTCACAGCAACATTTTAACATTTTTATTATGTAATACGTAGTCTAGATTTGGGAAAATCAATATAAGAAATAATTATACAATAAAAAAATATTTTTAAAAAAAGAAATAATTATAAAAGTACATTTTATAATATTATATATAAACATAAGTCTAAAGACAAAAATTATTATCTTAGTTGTACAAATAATCAGAAATAACATTTAATTATAGCAGTAACTGGAAATTTCAACTTTTTCAGAAGAAAAAAATTTTAGTAAGAATAAAAAAATCAGCACAAAACTGCAAAAATTTGGGAGCTTCTCTGAGATAAGAATGTTCTGTTTTCCATAAAAGCCACCAAATAAGAAAATAAGATTTTTTTCTCTTTTTTTCTTTTTTTTCAAAGTAGACTGAATAGGCAAAGACTATTTCTCTCTGAATTGTTAGTTTTTTCTGTTTATTATTCATAAGGTTCTCAGTCTTATAATTCTAGTATAACTTTATATGTATGTTTAAACATATACAAATGCATATAAACGGGATGAAAATTTTAAAGCTTAAATTTCAGCATTTAGATATAACTCATTAAATTATATAAAACTATGAATGTACATCACATTTATCATCGTAATTAGAGTTTTACAAAGACCAAATATGTGTTGCTTATTTTGCATTGCCTTTGTAATTTGTACCTTTAAACTTTCAATCTCTTAGAAAGTGTCCAGATAACCAAAGATTTCAGATAACCAATGTTTATCTATAAATTAACTTAATATTAGTCCAATCCGTAAGGATGTTGGAAATTATATTTATTTTTATTTAAAAAAAAAATATATATATATATATATATCTCGATTGATTGATTTTCAGAGAGGAAGGAAGAGGGAGAGACAGGTAGAAACATCAGTGATGACAGAATCATTGATTGGCTGCTTCCTGCACGCCCCCTACTGGGGATTAAACCCACAACCTGGGCAAATGCCCTGATTAGGAATCAGTGACCTCCTGGTTCATAGGAGGATGCTCAACCACAGCCTCGTCAGCCAGGCTTATTTATTTGTTATTTATTTATTGTTGAAAGTATTACATATGTCCCCTTTTTTCTCCCCATTGACCCCCTTCAGTCCACTCCCAGGCCTTCAGCACCCTTAGCCTGGGTTCATAGGTTCTGCAAATATTCACACAAGGTTTTTAGTTGATTACCTCCCACCCACCCTTCCTTCGCTCTGAGATTCTGCACTCTGATACATGCTTCCATATGTATGGATCCACTCCTTTCATCCGTTTATTTTGTTACTTAGTTTCCACATATGAGTGAGATCATGTGATATTTGTCTTTCTCTGACTGACCTATTTCACTGAGCATGATACTCTCCAGGTCCCTTTTTTTGTTTTTTGTTTTTACTGCTGCATAGTATTCCATGGTGCAGATGTTTTTTATCCATTCACCTGCTGGTGGGCACTTGGGCTGTTTGCAGATCTTAGCTATTGTAAATTGTGTTGCTATGAACATAGGGGTGCATACATTCTTTCTCATTGGTGCTTTGGGTTTCTTAAGGATATTTCCCTAAAAGTGGGATCAGTAGGCCAAATGTCAGTTCTATACATAATTTTTTAAAAAATATATATTTTATTGATTTTTCAGAGAGGAAGAGAGAGGGATAGAGAGTTAGAAATATCGATGAGAGAGAATCATCGATCAGCTGCCTCTTGCACACCCCCTACTGGGGATGTGCCCGCAACCAAGGTACATGCCCTTAACTGGAATCGAATCCGGGACCTTTCAGTCCGCAGGCCGACGCTCTATCCACTGAGCCAAACCAGTCCCGGCTCTATACTTAATTTTTTGAGGACACTCCATACTGTTTTCCATAATGGTACACCAGTCTGCATTCTCATCAGCAATGTACTAGGGTTTCCTTTTCTCCACATCCTCGCCAGCACTTGTCATTTGTTGATTTGTTGATGGTAGCTATTCTGACAGGTGTGAGGTGATATCTCATTGTCGTTTTATTTTTTTATTTTTTTAATATATTTTATTGATTTTCTTACAGAGAGGAAGGGAGAGAGATAGAGAGCTAGAAACATCTATAAGAGAGAAACATCGACCAGCTGCCTCTTGCACACCCCCCACTGGGGATGTGCCCGCAACCAAGGTACATGCTCTTGACCAGAATCGAACCTGGGACCCTTCAGTCCGCAGACCAACGTTCTGCTGCTGAGCCAAACCGGTTTCAGCTCATTGTCGTTTTAATTTGCATCTCTCCAATGATCAGTGACTTTGAGCATTCTTTCATATATCTCATTTGTATGTCCTCTTTGGAGAAGTGTCTGTTTAGGTCCTTTGCCCATTTTTTAATTGTATTATTTGTGTTCCTTTTGTTAAGTTGTATGAGTTCCTTATATTTAGGATATTAACCCTTTATTTGATGTGTCATTGTCAAATATGTTCTCCCATACACTGGGCTCCCTTTTCATTCTGTTAATGGTTTCTTTTGCCGTCCAGAAGCATTTTGTTTTGCTGTAGTCCCATTTGTTTATTTTCTCTGTAGTTTCCTTTGCCTTAGCAGATGTATCGGTAAACATTGCTACGAGAGATGTCTGAGATTTTGTTGCCTATGGTTTCTTCTAGGATTTTTATGGTTTCACAACTTACATTTAATTTTTTTAAAAATTTTATATGGTTGGCTTTTAATGGAGGTCTGATTCATTTTTTTAATATATTTTATTGATTTCGTACAGAGAGGAAGGGAGAGAGATAGAGAGTTAGAAACATCGATGAGAGAGAATCATTGATCAGCTGCCTCCTGCACACCCCCACTGGGGATATGCCAGCAACCAAGGTACATGCCCTTGACTGGAATCGAACCCGGGACCTTTCAGTCTCCAAGCTGACGCTCTATCCATTGAGCCAAACTGGTTTCAGCTACATTTAATTTTTTATCCATTTTGAGTTTATTCTTGTGTTTGATGTCAATTGGTGGTCTAGTTACTTTTTCTTTTCTTTTTCTTTTTTTTTTTTTCATGTATCTGTCCAGTTTTCCCAACACCATTTATTGAAGAGACTGTCTTGACTCCATTGTATGCTCTCGCCTCCTTTATCAAATATGAATTGAGTGTATATATTAATTGAGCATAATGGCTTGGTTGATTTCTGGGTTCTCTGTTCTGTTCCATTGATCTATATGCCTGTTCTTGTGCCAGTACCAGGCTGTTGTGATTAAGTGGCTTTGTAGTATAACTTGATATCTGACATTGTGATTCCTCCAACTTTATTTTTCTTTCTCACGATTGCTGCAGCTATTTGGGGTCTTTTTGATTCTGTATAAATTTTTGGAGTATATGTTCTAGCTCTGTGAAATATGCCATTGGTATTTTAATTTTAAAAGATGAGTATACACTTTCTGCAAGTTGTTTTTCTTAAAACTTTGTCAACTTATGTTTGCAGGTGGAATGGTTCAATCATTATAAAAAGTCTCTTGCTGCTTACATGAGGTCATTGGGAGGAGAGGAAGGCTTAGATATTACACAGGATATGAAACCTCCCAAAAGTTTATATATTGAAGTAAGTATACTTAAAAATGGATTTTTATTTAATGCATAGATTGTGCTGCCTTTTGTCTATGGGATATATAAATACATATTAATTTATTTTAAAAAGGAAAGTGAAAAATAAACTGAAACCAAAAATGTTACCTATAGGTGAATGATGGGGCTAGGATAGAAAAGCTAAAATATTCTGAATACCGTAGGCCTGTTTTAATAGTTTTGACTTTAGAACCATGTAGACATTTTTTTTAATATATTTTATTTATTTTTTAGAGAGGAAGAGAGAGGGATAGTTAGAAATATCGATATCGATGAGAGAGAATCATCGATCAGCTACCTCTCGCACACCCCCTACTGGGGATGTGCCCGCAGCCAAGGTACATGCCCTTGACCAGAATCGAACCCGGGACCTTTCAGTCCACAGGCCAACGCTCTATCCACTGTAGAACATATAAACATTTATATCTATAAAAGCCTATTCAGTAACATGTAGTGTGCAGCTTTTGTTGGACTCTTATTTGAACATGGCAACTTTAAAAAAAACTTATGAGATAAATGAGGAAATTTGGGTACTAACTGGATATTTCATGATTTAAAAATTCTTAAGTGCTCACTTTAGCAGCACATATTTAAAATTGGAATGATACAGAGAAGATTAGCCTGGCCCCTGCATAAATTCGTGAAGCATTCCATATTTAAAAAAAAGAAAGAAAAAAATTATTAATTAGATGAAGTAATGGTATTGAGATTGTATTTTTTTCAAAATAATCTCATTTTGTAGAAATAGATACTAAAATATTTATAGATGAAATGAAACTATGTCTAGGATTTGCTTCAAAATTTAACAGTAAATAAGGGAACAAGATTAGCCAGATGTTGGTAATTGTTGAAGTCAATTGATAGGACATTGATTTTGGAGTATTGGTCTTTTTACTTTTTTGTTGTTGTTGTTAATATAATTTTATTGATTTCAGAGAAGAAGGGAGAGGGAGAGAGAGAAACATCAGTGATGAGAGGATCATGGATTGGCTGTCTTCTGCACACCCACTACTGGGGATTGAGCCCACAACCCAGGCACGTGCCCCTGACCGGGAATCGAACCTAGGACTCTTCAGTCCATTGGCTGACACTCTATTCATTGAGCCAAACCAGCTAGGGCAGTCTTTTTACTATAAAAAAAAAGTTTTTATTGATTTTTAAAGAGAGAAAAAGGAAAAGGGACAGAGACATAGAAACATCTATGAGAAACATCGATCAGCCACCTCCTACATGCCCCTACTGGGGATTGAACTGCAACTCAGCCATGTGCCCTAACGGGAAATCGAATCAACAGCCCCCCGGTTCATGGGTTGATGCTCAGTCATTGAGCCACACCAGCTGGGCTGGTGTTTTTACTTTTGAATATGTTTGCGATTTTCCATAATCTGTTTAAAGAAGTAAAAAATGTATTATTGGTACTAGGTAATTTTCTAGAATAGTCTTTCTCAAACTAAGTTAAAATACTTTGAGAGGTCATGGTAGAATTCCAGAGGAATTATAGGACATGATGAAATTACCTAGGAAAAGTAAATGACTGAGACTTATTGCTGGAGTTGGCTTTACTAATACTAATCCTACCATGTTTCCCCGAAAATAAGACATTCTCCGAAAATAAGACCTAGCGCATGGAAAGATAAGACACCCCCTGAAAATAAGACCTAGCACAACTTTGGGAGAAAAAATTAATATTTAATATAAGACACTGTCTTATTTTCGGGGAAACAGGGTAGTGCTCAGGAAATAGTAAGCTCCAGTCTGGAGTTATTATAAAAGATGAAAAAATGTCCCGGTTTCCTGTGGTAGCAATTGTAACTATAATTAGGAACGTAACCTTCTCTCCGGGCACATTCTGCTCTACAGCTGTACAAGGAATATCCAAAGGCAGTCTTGCCGAACTGGTTTGGCTCAGTGGATAGAGCGTCAGCCTGTGGACTGAAAGGTCAAGGGCATGTACCTTGGTTGCAGGCACATCCCCAGGAGGGGTATGCAGGAGGCAACTGATCAATGCTTCTCTCTCTCTCTCTCTCTCCCTTCCTCTCTGTAAAAAAAATCAATAAAATATATTAACAACAACAAAAAAGGCAGTCTTAGGCTTCTGACTAAGAACCTCTCCTGATTCCTATGAGTGTGCATCTGCTCTTCCATAGTTTACTTGTAAGTATTTTGGGGAAAGAGTTTGTCAGATGAAATTGGAAAAATCTTTTTAAAACAAGCCTTGCAGATTCACTTATGGTCTATTTTCAGATATTGATTATTTTATGGAAGGGAACCATAAAGAGGCAGGTTGGAGTTGATTTAAAGCATTCTCTTTTCTTTGTAAATATATATTTCAACTGCTTTGGTAGTTCAGGATTTGCAGAGGGAAAAGAACGCAGTAATGTGTCTCCCCTTAGCAGCTCCCTGGGTTTCCTTGCTGTCAGCATAACACACACATACATTTGGAGATTTAGCCATTCTTCTTCCTCTTCATCAAAACTGGACCGTCAAAACCACTACTAGCATACCACAGTAGGAGTACTAGGCGCAAGTACACAGAGAATAAACAAGCCAACAGAAAGCCTAATACTTTTACTTTGTGACTATTTAGATAATCCTTAATTACTTTGTCGTCATTTCATATTAAAAATAATTTAGATAAAACATCGGTTTTTCCTTTTAGGTGCGATGTCTAAAGGACTATGGAGAATTTGAAGTTGATGATGGCACTTCAGTCCTATTAAAAAAAAATAGCCAGGTATTTCTTGTCTAAAGATACTTTAAATCTTGTAAAGATGTTGTATGATGGAAACGTTAAAAGCAGTAACAAAATAAACACCACTTTGTGATAGTCATTTATATCTAGGCGTTATGTTTAGTGTAAGACTACGTTTTATAAATATAAAGAAAGGTTGAGGAAAATGTTACATATATTAAGAAAAAGTTAATTAATTTCCTAGAATATTGCTTGTATTTAACACTACGTCTTTTCCAGGGAAATGATCACAATGGGCTTTATTCTAGCTAAGCATTGTGAAAATGTTGGATTTGACACCTTTGAATTATATTTTAACAGGTGATAAGCACTGATTTTTAGCTTGTACTTTACATTATAAACCCTAGTTCTTTAGCAAACAAATGATGAGACAGATAAAAAATTTCTAACGAATATATTAACAAAATTTAATAGGGAAAGACTAAAACTGTGAAGTTGTAACTGAAATCAAATTTTCCCTTACAAAATAATCTCAACATTTATTATTTCCTTAGAAATCTTCAAGTTCCCAGTAGATTAATTTCACATTAGCCAAATTTACCCTATTTCAGACTCAAATCCTATAAAAGGTTTAATGGAGATGTTTCCTTGCTGGTCTTCCTCATGAATTGTACAACTTGTCATCTGGTGCCTAAAAATCTCACCGACCTGGGTTTTCTTTTTATTTCTTTATATATATTTTATTGATTTTATACAGAGAGGAAGGGAGAAAGATAGTTAGAAACATCGATGAGAGAGTCATCGATCAGCTGCCTCTTGTACACCCCCTACTGGGGATATGCCCGCAACCAAGGTACATGCCCTTGACCGGAATCGAACCCGGGACCCTTCAGTCCCCGAGCCGACACTCTATCCATTGAGCCAAACCGGTCCCGGCCGACCTGGGTTTTCTGTGCATGAATTCAAAATGTAAACCTTAAGGAAAGTACCAACTAGAATTCAGAAGTCTTTAAATTTAACTTAAACAAGCTATGAATTTGCTTATAAAATCAGAATTCAGTACAATTCTGCATACCATCAGTTTCAGTAGATGAAAACAGCAGATATACTAAAAGTTTAACTTTTAATTATATAACCGTTGGGATTTGAATAATGTATAAGCAGTTGCCTCTTTTTAATGATGCAAAATGTAATTTAAAACTTACAATCATTTCTCTCTCTTTCCCCCACCTGTTCACTCAGCACTTTCTACCTCGATGGAAGTGTGAGCCGCTGATTAGACAAGGTGTTCTGGAGCACGTCCTGTGGTGACTCATCCTGTATACGAGGCTGTACCCATGCACAACACTTACACACTTCCTTCTCCCTGCCCTTATGCCCACCCGTCTCTGGTTTTAAAGGTTACAGACACTCTAATATAACCAGGAATACTCAGCTGAGAATGGTTTGTTTTCTATTGTATAGGATTCTTTTTTGTAATCTGCATCTATAATTATAACATTCGTACAGTCACAATGTCTGGGTGTGGTTTTATGTTTTGTTTTTTTTCATGAAAGTAAATGTTTATTACACTTGAATAAAATATATATATATATGTTTGATTTCAGAGAGGAAGGGAGAGAGAAACATTAAAGATGAGAATCATTAATTAGCTGCCTCCTGCACACCCCACACTGGGGATCAAGTTCACAACCTGAGCATGTGCCCTTGACCAGAATCGAACCCGTGACCCTTCTGTCCACAGGCCAATGCTCTAGCTACTGTGCCAAACCAGCTAGGGTTACACTTGAATCTTTTAAACATTAAGAGTTACCTTTGGCTGTTCTGGGATAAAGTAGGTCCCTGTGTATCTTGTGTTCTCTGTCAGTGTGCATTGTGTGAGCCAGGGAGCTGAATTTCTGGAATATGTGTTTTCAGGTGACGTGGACAAGTGGAGATGGTCTGTAAGTGTTTTCAGTATATGTAATGTTTAACGACAACTGCCTGGCTGTTTGGGAAGGAAGAAGTAAGAACACAATGAACTTGTCCATTTCCAGCAGTGGTGGGTGGTCTGGCTCATGCCTGCCTGTGAGCTTGTAGGTGAGCACCAGTATCGCTTTGAAAAGGGAAATAGAAGTTGGGGCTAGGAAAGAAACTTTGTACAGTGTTCCCCCAGATTCACGTCGACAGAAAAGGCACATGAAGAGTTGGTCAGCTAAAGGGGGGCAGTTTCTATTGTCCGATGAACTATGAATGGAAGGGGTTGGAGAGGCACAGAGTGGTCCTGCCTGGTGGTCAGTGGCCTTTCCCCACTAATCCCCTCCATTACCAGCCCAGTAATATGAGAGAGGCTTTCGAATGTAAAAGACTCCAGAAGCCTGGTACCTGGTACCTACTATAGATGCAGTTTTTTGTTTTTAAATAAGGGAATGTTCTGGCCAAAATCAAGTCAGAGAGAGGCTTTACCTAGGATGTGGATCTATCTATATGTTTTCATAATAGACCTACTTAGGTCAGTAGGCTTCCCTTTGCAGATTATTTTCATTTTTTTTTTTACATTTTTTTATTAAATTATTATCTGTGTACATATTTTAACATTGTATTTTCATTATTGAAAATGATTTCTCCCCATTGCTTTGGTAACCAGATCAGATTTTCAGCTAAATATCTGCTGACAAAAAATAAGGAAAATTCCTATAGTGAATGGGATCAATAAGATTGACATTTTAACTGTGGGTCTGTAGTCAGTTCCCTCCTTTATATTTACTCCCAGAGCACAGGGAACCATGTAGACGAGTGAGCCTCCTGTCTCTGGTCTCTCCATGTGTTTTTTTCCCAGCAAGCTGGCTGGGCTTCCTCCCCGGCAGCTCAGGATCCACAGCGCTGGGGATGGAAGTGGGCATTGTCAGAGCTCTGAAAGGCTGGGCCTGTACTGGGCCAGCACGGCTTCTGCTGCCTTCTCAGTGGGTATGGACGGTCACAGGATGCACAGATGAGTGACGGGACCACATGAGCCCCATGAAGGTGGGAACACTGAGTAGCTACCAGCTTTGGTGTCAGTGTCTGGTGTATCAAATGAGTTATTTGTTCCTTTGCCTATTTTAAGAAGAAATGTAATAGCTTTAATAATGATAGAGCCATCTGGGTATGAACCTTGGGGAGAGAGGTTGATATTTGTTATATTTTTTTTCCAGCATTAAAAGAATGTGTGTTGTTGGCTAACCCCACTGGATTTAATTTATTAAAATTTTGTTTATAATTTTTGTATGTATGTTCATGAGGGATATTGGTCTGAAATATTCTTTTCTTGTCATGTCTATGAGTATACTGTCATATAATGAGCTGAGAAATACCTCTTCCTCTTCAATTTTTAAAAAGAGTTTTGTAGACTTGGTATTATGTCTTCCATAAATGTCTACTAGAATTCACATCTAAAACATCTAGGCCTGGAGTTTCTTTGTAGGAAGGTTAACCACAATTTCAATTTCACTCAGATATAGGGCTATTCGGCTTATTTTTCTGATTGATAATTTCCATCTGCTCCATTTTATCTAAGTTATTGAATTAGTGCTGTTTATAATATTATCATAGATTTTTATAATGATGTCCCTGTCTTCCTGATGTTGGTAATTTTTTTTTCTTTATCATGATCATCATGATATTTCCTTCCTTCCTCTTCTTCTCCCTCCCTCCCTCCCTCCCTCCCTTCTGTTCTGAAAAAACAATGGGGGGAAAATATCTTTAGGTGAGAAATAACAAAAAAATGAAAAACAAACTTAGAAGTTGAATCAATTTTAATAGAAAAATTTATTGCAAATAGTGACTTCATATTACAGTAGTTTATTCTGATAAACCAAATGACCATAATTTGTGTATTTTGGGTATAAAACTATACTTTTTAAAACTATATAATACAATTTCCAGTGTGAGGACATTTCAAGGAGGAAAAGATTGCATTCGCAATAAATATCATTATCCCTGAGCACATAGACTTAAGCATTGTCCAAACACCTTCCCATGGTGCAGCAGTCCCTACAAGGGCTCCCTTCCTTTGTCCCTTACCCTTGGGTGACAGTCACACAGAGAGCCTTTCTGGAATTTTTGTACAGACTCACCATTAAAAATACTAATGATTTAAACCCAAAGTAGTAAGAGTGGAATGGTAAAACTGCAGAGCTCCAATTTTGCATTTTAATCTCTGCAGGCAAAGTCAAAAGCACAACACTGATATTGTTTTACTTTATCAATGTCTTTTAGTCATTCTTTGCTGAGAGCCCCCATGATCTGATTTCACCGGTAACTAAGCACAAGTGGAAATGACCTTGGACTACTAATAAAGATGTAGTCTTTTCCAGCATGTCTGTCTGGCTCAGATGTCCAGGAGTGCATGGCCAACGAACCATAGAAAATTATGGCATCACAGTGGCTTAATTTTAAAAGATGCTCTTCCAAAATGAATTTCAGGAAAACAGGCAATCTACACAGAGAAGGATGCTGAAGTTATTCTACAGATTAGTTTGTTGAGAGCTCTTACTTTTTCTTCCAAGATTCGGTTTTCTTTCTCAGCCCCTCGTTGCTTCTCTTCAGTGACCTGAAGTGCTTTCATCAGGTGAGCATTTTCCACGTAGAGCTCCTTGAGCAGCAAATCGGACTTTGTGTTCTTCTCAAACTAGAGAGGAAAGAAAGCCGTACATTATTGAGAATCTAGTGCAGAAATGCTACACAGCCCTTTACTCTTCCATCGTTATTCAAACCATATTTTGGATTCTTACAGATCTGATACAAACATTGGGTGTCAGCAATTTTTAAAAATATATATATTTTATTGATTTTTCACAGAGAGGAAGGGAGAGGGAGAGAGAGCCAGAAACATTGAGAGAGCAACATCAATCAGCTGCCTCCTGCACACCCCCCACTGGGGATGTGCCCGCAACCAAGGCACATGCCCCCGACCGGAATTGAACCTGGGACCCTTCAGTCCGCAGACCAACGCTCTTGAATGTCAGCAATTTTTGTTATCTTGGTATGAGATAGGAAATTGAGAATCTTAGGAACTATCTGATAGAGAATAAGTCACCTTTATCATAGAATTTACGATGAAATGAAGACATGAAAGGCCAAAATCACAGGTCTCAAAAAGAACTATTCTGGGCAGTGTAAAAGAAGGAAATTGTTAAAAGTACCAAAAACGTGGTGTTCATCCAAGTGTGCTCCGCAAGCCCATCTTGTCGCCCAGGACACTGGGCACTGCCCTCACCCTCACAGACCGGTGCAGTCACACGCAACAGCCACCGGGATTTCAGCGAGGGGGGCACAGATCTCTAGTCATGAGTCCTTGTTCAAGATACAAAGGCAAGGACGTCCTGACCTTGTGCTTCTTAAGTCAACACTGAATTCATTCATTCAGAGCACCCCTCATTGCTCTAGCAGCAACCCTTCTCATGGAGCACATATTCTCGTGGACAGAGACAGCAGAAACATAGTGTGTCAGGTGGTGAGAAGTACTAAGAGGAAATCCAGACAGCTGAGGGGGGGGTTCCATTTTGGTTAGAGAGGATAGATGGTGTCTGTCTGACATTTGAACGGGTCTGAAAAGGCACGGGAGTAAATCCTGAACATTCCAGGCAGAGGGAGGAATAAGTAGGAAGAGCCAGAGGGTGCATGCGGAGGGTGACAGGATGGCCAGCAGGCCTATGACGAGGAAATCCCCTACCAGGCTGCCTGTGCAGGGCACAGATCCTGCCGAACCTTTGAAGTCACTGTAAAAGCTCTGCCTTTTACTCTGAGGGGCCTGGGGAAGAGGGTTCTAGGCAGAGGAGGGCCAGCGCCTCAGCCACACTTGGCGAGGATTGTTTGCTGCTGTGCGGTTGGTAACGGATTAGAGGAGGAAATAAGACATGCCAGTTAGGGGGTGGGCTGTCTCCACTCTGAATCTGGAACTGGTGGACTCGATGGAGATGGGGTGGATGCGGGGAGGAGCACAAGTGGTTTTGTACATAGCAGAGCAGCTCCCTCGTGTAGTCTATTGAAAATCAGCCCTCAACACAAGGGTTTGTCTTGCTCCCATCCACTCCCTTCCCCAGGGACTGCCCGCCCACCACAGCAGCCAGGGGCGGGGCAGAATGCTTGCATCATCACCATGCGAAGACAGAGGCATTCTGCACTGCCCCAGCTGCTCAGGGCCTCTGGGCAGAGTGGGAAGGCGGAAAGGTGGCTTCAGGCTGGAGCGAAGGCAGTGCCAGCAGCCAGAGGAAAGCCCATTCTTGCATGAATCTTGGGGCATCGGGCCTCTAGTATTCTATAATCAGATTCTAAAAATTAAGTTTAGACAGAGCCCCAGATGCACTGGTTCCAAATGAACACCCATAAAAAGACCAAAAAAAAAAATAGTTCCAAAAGAGGATATTGGTGTGTACTGAAGAAGCCCCTCACTCACCTGCTCTCCCAGCTCACCCACTTTTTCTTGCAGGAGCATTTCCATGTTCTTCAAAATCATTTCCACCTCTTCCACCTGCTCTTCTGCATCTTTAAGCTGCTTTTTATGTTCTTCCTGCCACAAAACAAGGTTACACACCAATATTTTACATTTACATTTAATCTTCTCAGGCTTTAGAGTGGAAATTAGCTAAAATGTGCAAATATGAAAGTAACTATTGATAACCTTTCCTCTGTATAGAGTAAGTTAAAAAAATGTTCTGTCACAAACCACAAAACTATTATTTTTGTAGTTCAAGAATTAGCAGACTGCCCTATCTGGTTTCACTCAGTGTCAGCCTGAAAGGTCCCGGGTTCGATTCTAGTCAAGAGCACATGCCTCGTAGGGTGCATGAGGCAGCCAATCAATGATTCTCTCCCTCTCTCTTCCTCTCTGAAATCAATAAAAGGATGTTGTTGTTTTGTTTTAATTAGCAGACTAAGTATCCCTAAAGAATTTCTTATCAAATTTCTTTGTTTTGTCATTAATCTATCATAGTTTATCATTATCTTTAGCTGAACACTTCTACATAATGCTGAAAGGTTATTCATTGTCGAGTTTATACTTTACAAACATTAAATTTTACCCACCGTTCAAGTCTTGCTCTGATTTTTGCTCTCTGGTCCCTAATCTCCCCATTCCTCCTGCCTTGAACTTTTCCTCATCAACTGTGTTACTCAGGATCAAGTTACTTTCTCAGGCTTTTAAATTAAACACACAGGGTGCACACTTCCCACAGACAATTCAAGCACTTTAGAAGTGTGAACTCATTGATGCTTCACAATAATGCTTTAAGCTGACATTGGAATTTACAGATGAGGAAACCGGAGCCCAGAAAGGTTAACGGGCCTCCGTCATCGCATGGTGATGATGCAAGCATTCTGCCCCGCCCCTGGCTGCTGTGGTGGGCGGGCAGTCCCGGGGAAGGGAGTGGATGGGAGTAAGACAAACCCTTGTGTTGAGGGCTGATTTTCAATAGATCACATGAGGGAGCTGCTCTGCTATGTACAAAACCCCGGGCCAGAAGCAGGCTGTGAACACATGGTTTAGCACCAGGGGCTGATGGGGGCCAGCTGGCAGGGGGGAGGGGGGGGGAGATCGTAGGTGGGGGAGCCGGGTCCCAGGCTCTGCAGGCAGTGCTCTGAGCCACGTGTCTTGCTGCCCTTTAGGGCAGGGACCCTCTATCTACATCTCTAGATGCCTGGCACACAGCCAGCCCCTCAAGTCAATCCTGCTGCCTTGCTGGCCTCTTGTTCCACGGCCATCCTCCCCCCGCCCTCCGTCCAATCCCCCCCCCCTTTTTTTTAAATCCTTACTTGATCAGGGAACTATTCTTTTTTTTTTTTAATCCTCACTTGAGTTTTTTCCCATTGATTCTTTAGAGCGAGAGTGGAAGGGAGGGAGGATGGGGAGAGAAAGAGAAACACTGATGTGAGACGCATGAATTGGTTGCTTCTGTATTCCTTATCTTCCTTTGGTGGGTTTTCTTTTCAGTCTGCATAACAGTTTAAGAATTTTTTTTTTAAACTAGGTGCATCATTTTGAAACTGGGCGTGCTTATATAAAAGTCTAGTTTCTAGCTTCTTTTTGAAATCAGGAGCATTGAAATGGGAAGACTACACAGCCGAGGGGCAGCATCCTTTGCCTCACCTTTCAGCCCTGTAAGCATTTAGTGTGTGGCCCCTGACGCCTGGTCTCAGGCCCACCGCAGACTGCAGCCCCAAGGGCAGACTGCAGCTGAGAGCATCTGGGCCCCAGGCTGAAGAGACCTTCAGGATCAGCTCACTCAGAGCCTCCCAGAGGGCGGGAGACACCTTCCCAGAGGGGCTCCCTGCGCCTCTCACCTCCCGGGTCCATCCTTCCTCAGCATCTGGTAAGACTCCTTATTATTCACAGTGGAAATCAGGGCCCCACAGCTTCTGTACAGCCAGTTCTCACGGAGTTCGGATGGCTGTTGGGCCATCTTCCCCTTGGCACTAGGATAGTTTTAGGCTGCGTGACCAACGATCCAACTTCTCTTCCTCCCACTCTCCCCATACTCCCAACACACACACACACATGCGCACACACACGCACACATGCACACACACATGCACACACGCATGCACACACACACACACGCACACACACCCCATCACCATCAGCTGGAACCTCAGGGCTCTTGTTTCCACTCACCCGCTGTCGCCTCGCTTCCTCCTGCTGGAGGCTGCACTGCTGGCCGAGCTGCTGAGCTGCCCGCTGCTCCCATTCCAGCAGCCGCTGCAGCTCTGCCCCGCAGCCCGCAGGGCTCTGCTCCGTCGGCTTCTGCAGCTGGCGGGCGTCCTGCGAGGGCTGGTGCGGACTCAGGTGGGCTCCGTGCAGCTGTTCGGGGGAAAGGCCACAACAGCTTTGGAGTGGCCGCTGAGAGCTACAGGGTCACTGTCAGACACGAGGACTGCTTAAGACACCCTACAACTGGAAGCACAAGTAAGGCCTCTTCTCTCCTTCTTGGTCCCTGCATCTGCAGCAGAATGCAGAATCTGCAGCAGAATGCAGAATCTGCAGCAGAATGCAGAATCTGCAAAGGGCCTATTCACTGGAATTCTGACAGCACAACTCCCAGGCAGCCAGGGCTGCAGGGAGAGGAAAAGAATGACGCTGAGAATTCACATTGGATTCATGGAGATCACGGTATATTCTGTCCAGTTTTACCTTCCAGCATGCCTCATTGGAGCCTGATTATTTAAATACTTATAGCCCATGCAAGCCAGATATGGTACTCATCTAAGTGGAGAATTGACACTTCTGAGACTCACGGGGTAACTAGCCCACAATGAGAGCAGAAGGAAGCTTGGGAGCAGCTGTGGGATGAAGCTCCCCAGCCACAAAGGACTGCCAGAACACATGGAGTTATGCTGAGTCCTCATGATTGAACTGGTATCATGTGGCCAGTGTTCTTACTAAGCAATCGGGAGGCCAGATCCAAACGCCACTTAATTCACTCTGGCTCTGAGGCTTCATCTAGATCACGCACCGTTCCCTGGGCCCTTAAAAGAACGGACCACGTCAGCCCTCTGAGGCCCTATCAAATGTCACACTCAGGAGGGTATCTTTGCTCCCCTGATATATGTCATCAGTTTGGCTCAAAGACACTCTTACAAGAATTTCAAAAGTGCCCCACTTAGGGCAGGTCTCAAAGTGGACACGTGGCCAGAGAGAAGGGGCGGGTGCCACCCAAGAGCGAGCGGCGGCAAACCTCCAGCCCAGGTTCCTCGCAACAGTCACCGCGTGGCCTCACATCCCCGGAGGACCGTCTGAGCAACCACATCATCACCGACTCAGCGGTTCTCCAGGACAGGAGTCAGCCCAGGGAGATGCACTGTGCACGCTTCCTTTGGACACACTGCCTTACGCTCCACACTGTGCTTCCACGCCCGCCCTCCCGTTCTCTGAATCTGGTGCCTGACCTGGACCTTTGCCTCGGGGAGAGCAGGGAGTCCCTGCGACTATCTACGCGGCAATTAGCCCATAAGCCTCCGCAAGCTGAGTTCTTTCCAGTCCTTTTCATCTCCCTCTTCATGGAGGGAGACGCAGATGGAGCTGGGCCAGCTCCGGAGTGCACAGGCTGCTCCTTCTGCCCCATTGAGATGGGGCTCTGAGTCTCTTCCTCATTCACGGGTGGGGATTGTGCCGTCACCCACTGACAGGTGGGCTCAGTGTCCTCCCCTTGAATCCAGGCTGGACCAACAGAATGCTGGATTTGGTCAGCATGTTTTTATTTTTTATTTTTAAAAATATATTTTATTAATTTTTTACAGAGAGGAAGGGAGAGAGATAGAGAGCTAGAAATGTCGATGAGAGAGAAACATCGACCAGTTGCCTCTTGCATACCCCCTACCGGGGATGTGCCCGCAACCAAGGTACATGCCCCTGACCAGAATCGAACCCGGGACCTTTCAGTCCGCAGACCGACGCTCTACCACTGAGCCAAACCAGTTTCGGCTGGTCAGCATGTTTTTTAAAAATAAACAGCACTGTGACCTCCCTTGGCCTCATCCAAGCTGCCCCCCTGCTAGTGCCTGTCCCACCTGCTTGGCTCTGTGACCTCCTAGACCGTGATTGGCAAACTGTGGCTCGCTAGCCACATGCGGCTCTTTGGCCCCTCGAGTGTGGCTCTTCCACAAAATACCACGGCCTGGGAGAGTCTATTTTGAAGAAGTGGCGTTAGAAGAAGTTTAAGTTTAAAAATTTGGCTCTCAAAAGAAATTTCAATCGTACTGTTGACATTTGGCTCTGCTGACTAATGAGTTTGCCAACCACTGTCCTAGACGTTTCTCCTCAGAACCATCTGTGGATGCACCAGTGATAACAATGAGTCCGTTCCATGTACCTCCACACCCATCCCCACCCCAGCACACCCAGAGATGCCTTCACTGCTCTGTAGATGCCTCTGCTTCCCTCCTCTGGGCTTTCATCAGTGTGGTCTTGGGGAAAATCTTCTAAGTCACAAAGAAGTGGGAACCAGCTCATGCTGCAGCAGATTAAGTAAGGTAACTTCTGCCTGTGACGCTGGCTGACTCAGTCTCAAAGGGCTCAAACTGGCCAAGGCTATTTCTCAAAGGCCCTTCAGACTTAAAAACAGAGACGGAGCCAGGCTGGGAGTGGTCAGGCCCGGAGCGGCTGGGCCCGGAGCAGCTGGGTCAGGAGCAGCCAGGCCTGGAGCAGCAAGGCCGGGAGCTGTCAGGCCAGGAGTGGCCGGGCCCGGAGCAGCCGGGTCAGGAGCATCCAGGCGTAGAGCAGCAGCAGCCAGGCCAGGAGCGGCAACAGCTGGGCCCAGAGCAGCTGGGCTCGGAGCAGCAGCGGCCAGGCCCATAGCAGCCAGGCTGGAAGCGGCCAGGCCAGGAGCAGCCGGGCCCCGAGCAGCCGGGCACAGAACAGCCAGGCACGTAACAGCCAGGTCGGGAGCAGCCAGGCCCAGAGCATCAGCATCCGGGCCTGAGTGGCAGCAGCCAGACCTGGAGCAGCTGGTTGTGGAGCGGACCAGAGCAACAGAGGCCAGGCCTGGAGCAGCCAGGCCTGGAACAGCTCAGTCCTCGCATGCCCCCGCCCCAGGGCTGCTTCTCAGACATGGCTGGAAACTTTTGGGTGAACTTGAGGGTCTGCTGAATCAAGTGATGAAGGCTTAGATCTGGATGTGTTGAGTTATTGTAGTGCTGGGGTGTTGATCTGTGAGTGTCTTGTGTGGGGTCTGGATGAGGTTGGTTGACCTATTTGGAAATGCCTTGTGTGAAGTGTATCCTTGGGCATGTGGAGGTGTTATTGATATGAGAAAATGCTAAGTAACTGATTTACTATCTGAAAAATTTAAAGTTCTGAAAGTTTAAGGTCTCTTGCCAAAAAGAGGTTTTAAAGCTAACACCTTAATTTTAATGGAGAAAGGGGAGGACAAGCCCTTCCCACCCAGAACAGGTAATCCAATTCCAGCCAGCAGCTATCTTTAAACAATGTGTTCATTTACATTTGAATGGCTACACCTTTTGATAGCCTAAGGGCAAGTTTACATGTAAACAAGCTTCTCAATTCTCAGGGCAGAAAAAACAAGGTTTAAAATTATTAGATTTCGGAATTTATTCTTAAAAATATAAAAGTTTAGCCGAGACCGGTTTGGCTCAATGGATAGAGCGTCGGCTTGGGAACTGAAAGGTCCCGGGTTCGATTCCGGTCGAGGGCATGTACCTTGGTTGCGGGCATATCCCCAGTAGGGGGTGTGCAAGAGGCAGCTGATCGATGACTCTCTCTCATTGATGTTTCTATCTCTCTCCCTTCCTCTCTCTACAAAATCAATAAAATATATTAAAAAAAAAATAAATAAATAAAAAAAAATAAATAAAAGTTTATTAATTTTTAAAAAAAAACACACACAAAAAAAAGAAAACAAGGAAATTAAAAAAACTGATGAACAATGTTAACTGTTGACTATAATAGAATCAGAGATAAGGGAGGGGAATGGACCGACAGTTCTGGGGGAAAAGGGAGCGGTGGATGCGGGAAGAGACTGAACATAGACTGTGCACCTATGGATGAGGACAATGGGGGGTGGGGAAAGGGCAGAGGGTGGAGTGGGAACCTGGTGGAGGGGGGAAGAAATGAGGAACCTTTGTAATAATATGAAAAATAAAGATTGATTAAAAAAAAAACACCCAGAGACAGGAGCTCCCAAATACAGAGGTATCTCTGGGAAAGTTCTTATTCACAGCGGGAAAGCTGACAGCCTACAGGATCCCCCCACAGCCTTGGAGGGCTGCACACCCAGGCTGACGCCTCTGCAGCTTTGGGCATCTTGCCTCTCACACAGGGCAACCACGACCAGCCAAGTCCCGCTGTGGGGCCAAAAGCCAGTGGGGGAACCTGCAAAGGCTCCAAAGGGGCAGGCACTCAGGTGCCACACTCAAGTGAGGCCGGTGCTGGGACGGAGGCCACATGGGTTAAGACTCCTTCCATACCAGGCTTGGGGTGGTCTCTCCCACGGCCCCTTTCCTCCCTACAGCCCCTGGCCCTCCAAGTCCATCCCACGTGACTCAGAATACCTCCTACTGTCACACGCCTGTCATTCTCTCCTCTCTTGAGCCTGGCTCTCCCAGGAAGGACTGGCTACCCACTCTGTGTCCCTGCACCTCACACTGTCAGGGCACCCTGAGGTCCCTATTCACAGCTGCGAGCTCCCTGCCTCCCTGTCTCGGCACCTCATGAGCCTGGCAAGTGCTGGATAAATGCTGGAGCAGGAGAGAATGTGGGAGCCAGCAGACAGAGACGTGCGTGTAAATAATGTGTGAGACGAGGCATGGAGATCCTTACCCATGGGGTCTACTCTGCCCCAAGGTCTGGCTGGCTGCTTGGATCTGATACCACCTCCCCTCCGAGGCTACCCTGAAGCTCACCTCTGGCTCCTTGGTTCTATAAAGGGCACAAAGACATGTTACTGAGATACAGCTCTTCACATGCCTGCTCAAGGTCAACCCAACTCTGGACTAGGCCTGACTTCAGTCCTGGGCCTGGTAAGTGCCCGACTAGCTGTGCAATCTCAGGCCGGCCCAAAAACTGCTCTGGGATGGATCATCCTAGCAACGCTCTGTCAGCATTGACCTGCCCTGGCTTTCCTTCCCAGGAAGGACCCAACATCTCAGGCATCACATGCCCCTTCCCAGACTGGACCAAGCGTCTCAGGCCAGCATGTACACCCACCTGGTTTCGACTATCTTCAAGGGTCTCTCTCAGCTGTGACCATGACAGTCTCAGGCTCTGGCATTCCTGATTTATGAGTTCAAGTTCAAGTTCGAGTTTTTTAATTTGGTCACCCTGTTTTAAAAATAATCAACCTCCTGAGTGTAAGAAATAGCAATTTGATACATGTTTAATGTAGACATGTCAGAAAATTACAGAAGGACAAACATTGCAAAATTTAAATCACCCATGCTCCCAGCAGCCAGAACCACACCTGCCATTTGCTGTCATCCACTCCACACAGCATCTCTACCATAAGACTGGCACAGTGCCAGATGCTGTGCTCGACTCATTATAGCTTTCATTTCCCCGTGACATTAACTATTATTTGAAAACATGGATTTTAACAACTATACCATAATTTACTGACTCATTCAGTACACTGTTGATGAATGATTCAAGCAGATTCCAATTCTGTTTTGCTATTACAAATACCACAGCAATGAAAATACTTCCAGCTACATCTTTCCACAATACTCCAGTAAAATGCCCATAAGAAGAATCATGAAATCAAAGAATACTAACATTCTTGAGGCTCTTGATACATATTTTGCCCAACTGTCCTCCAGGGAGGCTGACAACTTTACTCTTTTACCATCAGAATGTAATTCCTTTCTGTTTCCAAAAGCTGCTGAAGTCCACATATGTTCCAGGGCCTGCCTGTTAAGTGCCTTATGTTCACGGCACATTAGGGCTGCTCCTGATAGGTGTTAGGCTGCCTCTCTAACGTGCCCGCTCCTCTCTACCACGGACCCAGCCACTACTCACCTGCAACTCCTCCCGGCGTCCGGCCTCCTCCAGCCTCTGTGTTAACAGCTGAATAGTGATGCCGTTGTTCTCGATGTGGGTCTGCTGGCTAGAGGCCTCCTCTCCCAGCTGAAGGACCCTGCGGTTGAGCTGAAGCAATTCATCCTTGCATTTCTGACTCTAGAACAAAAGGGATGAAAAAGCTATTTTTTTAACAGCTCAATTCAGATCATTTCAGTGATTCTCCACCAGGATGCTCTTGTTTCCCAGGGGACATTTATAATGTCTTGAGACAGTTTTGGTTACCATCTTGGTAAGAGGACTGCTCCTGGCAGCTGGTGGGTGAGGCACTCAGCACCCTGCAGTGCATAGAATGATCTAGCCAGTGCAAGCAAAGGAAACTCTCCTCTACCCTAGAAAAAAGGAGCCACATCTGGAAAACCAGAGGTAGTTATATGCCATGAAGATCCAAACCACTGTTCTGAAGATCTCTCATGTTTTTCTCATTTCTTTCAATTATTGCTAACATTATTTTAAGCAATTTGAAGGAAAAACCCTAAAGGAGATATATGTCTCCTCAAAATACCCTCTGATCTTTTTCTTTTTTTTTTTTTCTTTTCTTTTTTTTAAATATATTTTATTGATTTTTGTACAGAGAGGAAGGGAGAGAGATAGAGAGTTAGAAACATCAATGACAGAGAGTCATTGATCAGCTGCCTCATGCACACCCCCTACTGGGGATATGCCTGCAACCAAGGTACATGCCCTTGACCAGAATCGAACCCGGGGCCCCTCAGTCCCCAAGCTCTATCCATTGAGCCAAACCGGTCCCGGCGCCTCTGATCTTTTTCATTAAACACATACATGTAGCTTTTTGTAGGGTATAGAAATTGATTAAATTGTGTGTTTTGCTTTTTTTAAATAACCACCACCCAGCAGATAGTGGGTGCTAAACAAATGCTCATTAGATGGATATGCAAATGTATTGAATTGAAATAGCAACTAGGAAGTCTCACTTTCAGAGTGGGTTAGGGGCTGAGGTAGGGAGGCAAGAAGTTAGGTATTGTTATAAAAACATGAAGGGTCCTTGTGGAATTGGAACTATTTGGTATTTTGACTATTGGTGAATATATGGACAATACAGGGGATAAAATTATGTAGAATTTAATACACACACACACACACACACACACTCACACACACACATACAGAAGTAAACCTGGTGAAATCGGAATGCGATCCATGGGTTGTATCAATGTCAATAGATTGGTTGTGATGTTTGTAATAGGCTCATCTGTGTCCTCCCAAAATTCATATGTTGAAGCCACAATTCTCAGTACCTCAGAATGTAAAGGTACTATACTTAGAAATTGGATCTTTAGCCCAACCAGCATGGCTCAGTGGTTGAGCGCTGACCTATGAACCAGATCACGGTTTGAGTCCCCATCAGGGCACATGTCCGAGGTATGGGCTCCATCCCCAGTGTGGGGCGTGCAGAAGGCAGCCAATCAATGATTCTCTCTCATCATTGATCAGATTTCTATCTCTCTCTCCCTCTTCCTTCCTCTCTGACATAAAAAACATATTTTTTTAAAAAAAGAAAGAAAGAAACAGGGTCTTTAAAGAGGTGTTTAGAAAAAAAAAAAGAGGTGTTTAAGGTAAAATGAAGTCATTCCAGTAGGTTCTAATCCAATATGATGGTGTCTTAATAAGAAAAGATTAGGACAGACATGAACCAGGGAACACCACGTGAGGACATAGGAGATGACAGCTGTCTAGAAGCCATCAGTAAATGATGGTAACATATTATAACCCATTGAATAAAACAGGGCCCTATGATAGAAATATAATGAAGTAAATAAATAGACAAATGGGGAGAAGAGACATTTCTTCCTTACACTGGAATACCAAATGATAAAACAAAAGGAATGGTGGAGTCAGTCACCAATTGGCCACCATCAGAGTAATAACCGAGTTCACCAAGAAACAAAAGATGCTAAGGAAAGAGGGTGAGAGTTTGATGAAGAACAGAATATTTACGTAATATCAAAGTATCCATCCATAAAATGCTCATTAATTACACAGGGAAAAGTAACTTTACTGTGGAGTAGCCTGACCAACACCACCTCACCAAGAATTATTAGCAATGGGACAAATCATTGTCCCCCTGATAGGATGAAATGAGAAGAATACAGTATCATTTTCTTTATATTCTTGCCAAGGGTGCATTATCTAAATCTAACCACAAGGAAACATGAGACAAACTAAACTGAAGAACTTCATACGAAATAACTGCTTGTTATTGTCAAAAGTGCCAAGGTCCTAAAACCAAGGACGGACTAAGGTGACTAAATGCCAAGCGGGATTCTGAATGAGTGGGCGGCTGGCAAAGCGAACAGGAGACTCAGGTGGGTCTGTACCACATTCATGTCCTGACTTTTGAGGGATGAGCAGGCGATGGGTCAGCAACTCTCTCAGATCTTTCTGAAAAAAAGTTCTCTATTTCCCTTTAGTAAGTTTGGAATTATTTCAGAATAATGAAGAAAAGGAAAGGAGGGCAGCACCAGGTGTCGATACTCGACCTGTTTGTTGATCTCTTCCATTTCGGAGCAGGCCTTTTCCTTGTCTCTCTTTAAAAGCTCGATTTCCTTCCTGTTGAAAAGCACAGTTAACAATATCACTTTGGCCATCCAGTTTCTTTTCCCGCATTCGCCCCCTGTAACCGCAGCACCTTGGAGCTGTGGCCACAAACCGCTCTCACACCTGCTCTCGCACCCACAGCCACCTCTGTTATACTGTGCTCGATGGCCGCTGCAGGCCCAAGCGGGTCCCCATCCTCAGAACCAGCGGACGCTGCCAGTGTTACAGAGCAAAACCCTCTCTAACTCCCTCAGCTGCACCCAGGAAGAGCTCTCGGGCACAGCATGCGACTGTTCACTACCAACAGCATGAAGACCCCAAAGGCCTTACATCCACTAAGGTCTGCTGTCAAAGGGGGGCTGGCAGCAAATGTAGGGAAAATAGTTCCTGGGTGAAACACTTTCAGATTTCAGAATTGCTAGAATGTGATAGCAATCACTTGTTTGCTACCTCTTCTGGATTCCATATTTTAATTAATCATGGCAATTTAATCAAAACAGTACCACATTCTCAGCTTTTTAGAGCTGAGCTCGTTTCCAATTTCAGAGCTAAAAAAGGTCAACCCACTGTCCTTGGATAAGACAGGGCTGCGGGCATGAAAGCAGAAATCCACCAGCAGGTTGTCTGTGTCCACCGCACCCCCAACTGTCTCTCCTGCCTCAGTGCTCAGGCTTTGCACCTCTTCTCCTTTCCCACCTCTCTAACCCCGACTATGACTCACTAAAACAGACAGAAATGAAGCTTGGAGAAAAGCACAGCTGAAACCACTATCAGGTCACGAGTGAACAGGTTTTCCTTGCCCGGAAAGGCCTCTGGAGCACCACTTTCCCCTACAAAAGTACTTGCTGCTCCCCGCCCAGAGCGCAATGTGGAGTATTGCTGCAGGGGTGAGTGGTGATGACTGTGCTGCATGCTCGCACTTTCTACCCAAACTGCTGAGACAGACGCTCGGGAAGGTTGCCGGCATTTGGAAGGAGGCCTGAGCCCTCTCGTGCACGTCCAGGCTGGTCAGAGGTTAGCACGGCTCGCCCACTTAGGGTTTTCTGGAATGCGGGACTGCTCTGTGAACATCTCCCACTTTCTACAGCAATACCTTCTAAGCTCATTCTACAGCCTAAACCGGTCTGGCTCAGTGGATAGAGTGTCAGCCTGCGGACTAAAGGATCCCAGGTTCGATTCCGGTCAAGGGCATGTACCTTGGTTGTGGGCACATCCCCAGTAGGGGGTGTGCAAGAGGCAGCTGATCAATGATTCTCTCTCATCAATGTTTCTAACTCTCTACTCTGTATCCCTCTCTCTTCCTCTCTGTAAAAAATCAATAAAATGGCCGAAACCGGTTTGGCTCAATGGATAGAGCGTCGGCTTGGGGACTGAAAGGTCCCGGGTTCGATTCCGGTCAAGGGCATGTACCTTGGTTGCAGGCATATCCCCAGTAGGGGGTATGCAAGAGGCAGCTGATCGATGACTCTCTCTCATCGATGTTTCTAACTCTCTATCTCTCTCCCTTCCTCTCTGTACAAAATCAATAAAATATATTAAAAAAAAAAATCAATAAAATGTATTTTTTTTTTAAAATAAGCTCATTCTACAAAGAGTAATATGTGCCATAGGCAGTAAGTTCTGAGTGAACCAATGAGACAGGGCTCTTACCTTTGTGCATCATTTGTCCTTTCTGTAGATTCAAGCTCTTGCTGCCTTCTCCCCAACTCGTTTTTCAACACAGTGTTTTCTTCAGAAAGCCTATCCAACTTAATTCTGCATGAAAAAATAGGAAAGAGAAAGAAGACTGGAAACTCAGGCACAAGGTACCAAATGAAGCCCACATTAGTCAGGTCTTGAAGTCAGAAGTCATGGTAGTCCTGCCGTCTACATTTCCCCTTCCCTAGAGGATGGCACAGGGCATACTTTTCCTTTTCCTTTCTTTCTATCCAGTTATAACATGCTACGGTTTGCATCTCCCTAGAGAGAAGCTACAGAAAGGAAAGCTTTCTAAGCTTCCAAAATGGCCACACCATCAACAACCCACTCATATATTCAGCACCTTGGTCCCATTTACTCTGTGTTTACAGCTGACCTGTTCCTGCATCTCATGAACTCTGACTGAAATGTGAGTGTCTGTGGTTGGTACCAATGCACAATGTTGGGTGTGGGTCCTCAGGTTATTGCAGAGGACATACATCCTTCTTAGCATGGAGCTAAGAAACACAAGGAATAAGAAGATGGAAACACATGGGCACATTTTCCTCCTTAGGTACAATACTTCTCTTCCCCATCCCTCCCATCTTATTCTCAGAGGCCACAGCACTGGGAGGAGAAACCTAGGAAGATGCCCACATCCATTCATGGAGAGAAACCTGACATCACGTGGATTCTTCCAGGGAGAAAAAAGCAAGTATAAACAGCTATTACATGAACCAACGGCGTCTAAAGCCACCTCTGCTTTCTGATGACTCTCAAGTCTCTTATATGACACCATCACTGAATGACAGATGAGCAACTTACCAATAAATACTACAAATGAGGCTGCTAAAACCCATACTTGCTGCCCAGAGAATTTATTCTCTTTTTAAAAGCTACATTTAAAAAAATCCTCACCTTAACATATGTCTTTTTTTTTAAATATGTTTTTATTCATTTTAGAGACAGAGGAAGGGAGATGGAGAAAGAAGGGAGAAACATCAATGAGAGAAACACTGATCCCACTATTGGGGATGGAGCCCACAATCTGGACATGCACCCTGAATCATCAACAGGTCACTGGTTTGATTCATGCACCCAGGAATCCAACCAGTGACCTCTTGGTGCATGGGACAATGCTCAATCCACTGAACCACACCAGCCAGGCCAGAGACTTTATTCTTAATATATGTTGGTCTGGCTGACATTTATTACCCCCAATAGGTCTCTATCTGGCATTGGCTTGTAATATTTTCCATCTAAAAATACTCAAAGCCACATGATCTCATAAGTATAAATATGGCTTCATTTTATTTCACAAAGAACTAAAGAGAAATATTTTTTTTAAAAAAAATAGAAATCACTGAAATTTTAGAAGCAGCAAAGGTTTTCAAGCAGGGGAGTAAAAAAAAAAAAAAAAAAAAAAAAAAAAAAAAAAAAAAAGAGAGAGATCTTATGTGTTTTGAAACTGTCACTCTGGCTCCAGTATGGAAAAGAAATTGATTCAAGGCAGGTATATGTGTGTGTGGGGGGGGGGGGGGGGGGGCGGGGGGGGGGAGTGAGGGGTGTAAGCAGGGCATCTACTTCCAGCTTCCTAGAGGTCAGATAAGCTGATGGTTGCCCCATCCCATCCCCCACACACTCACCAAGCAACTACAATCCGTGTGAAGCTGATCATACAATGTGTGACTGTTCTCACTGAAGGTAATGGAAACCACCAAGGGCCCCCAAATAAAACAAAAATCCGGAAGCTGAAACCAAAGCTGTGAGCATTAAGTAACACAAAACGGGGTTACCCGAGGCCAATGCCCATGTCAGCAGCATGGAGAAACTGCACAGTGGACAAGCGCATCAGGCCAGGACCCTCGAAGGAGGCTGACATGGCTCCAGATTTGTAGGCTCCCAATTGTGGGCAAAAGCAATACACATTCTTTCTGCAGAAAGCATCCTCTACCACAGCCCCCAGGATTTACAGAGATTAGCATCACATAAACAGGGGCTCACAATCAAAAATCACCACAATATACATGGAAAAAAGCCACCTCTGAGTCAGCAGAAGCAAAAACAACAGAATTAGACCCCATGCAAATCTTGGATATTGGAATCATCAGACACAAACTAAAGATAAATATTACACAATGTTTATATAAGAAAAGATAGAAATTTAAAAATTAACATGAATAAATTATCAAAAGAGTTCAGATAGGGCCAAACAGAGTTTATGGAAATAAAAGAAAACCACAAAATTTTTGGAAATGAAAAAAGGCAATGTTAAACACTGAATGGGTTAAATGACAGATTAGACACAATTGAAGAAAGAATTACTAACCTTAAATACAGAGATTTAAAAAAAGCACTCAGAATGTGACAGAGAAAACAGGATGGAAGATATAAAAAAGAGTTTAAGAAATGGAAGAAAAGAAAATAGTTCTAACATCATACATTTAATTCAAGAGGGTGAGAGGAGAGACAATAGTTTAAGAATAATGGGCTGAGGATAGAGCATCAGCCTGTGGACTGAAGGGTCCTGGGTTCGATTTTGGTCAAGGGCACATGGGTTGCAGCTCAATTCCCAGTAGAGGCATGCGGGAGGCAGCCAATCAATGAATCTTTCTCATCGTAGATGTTTCTATCTCTTTCTCCCTTCTTCTCTGAAATAAATATATATATATATATATACACTTTAAGTTTTCTTTAAAAAAAGAACATATTGAAATAATTAAGGATAACTGAACATGGAGTGTAAATTAAAAATAGCATTGAATTTATGTAAATTTCCCATATATGATCATGATATTGTGAATATATAGAATGTCCCTGTTCTTACAAAATAACACCCTGAAGTCTTTAGCAATAAAGTATCTGCAATAATGTCTGCAATTATCTCAAATTCAGAAAAAATAAGAAGGGCCTACATATGGATGTGTAGTGCAAGAGAAAAAGAGAGAGAGAGAGAGAGAAAGAGAGAGAGAGAGAACCATCCCTGCTGTTCTCTAACTGCTAGCAGATTCTTTCACGACCCAAATCATGTCACTCTCTCGACTTTGCTTCCTCTATGATAAAGGCCAAAATCCTCCCTGTATTCTTTAAGATCCTGCAAGTGTGACCTTGGCCCAGCTGGGGTCCTGTAGCTGTTATGGCTTGGGAAATGCTTTATTGAGAAGTGGCTATAAGACCACACACTGGAGTTGTGGCCAAGGACCCACAGGCTGGGGATAGACCTGCCCCCACAGAGCAGGAGCCCAGGCTGGGGGCCCAGCCCTGGGATAAAGGATGCGGGCGTGCCTGCTCCTTCAGGCTCTGGCTCCTGACACAGGCTTCCCTTCCTCCTTACAGCAACCTTCTCCAAGACACCAGCCCCCTGGTTTTGGGATCCATCCTCATCTCTTCACCCGACTCACCCTCTGCAGGGGACAGTATCAAAGGTTCTTCAAAAGGAATGGAGTTCCACCCTCCTTTCCTCTCCCTTCCCGGTGGCACTTCCTTGGGAGTTCTTTAATTACTCTGTGACCCATTTCCAACCTCCCTGCCCATATCCCATCCACCTGTAACCCATCAATTCAGTCTCCAACTTCTGCCAGTCAACATCGTGCACCTCTGCGGCTATCACTGCGGCCCAGCCACCGTCACCTCCTGCTGGGCAGCTGCAGCAGCCACCTCCTCTGCCCACTCATCCACTGCTGTGCCCTGCCCAGGCCCCCAGCAGCTTGCTCTTAGGAAGCCCTCCCCATTCCCATTAGAGCAGGTAACACCCCCCCACCCACCCCCACCCCCACCCCCGCCCTTCCCTCAGAACAGACTGTCTCCTCACGCTGCAGATATCCTCTAACCCAGCGGTTGCCAACCTTTCGGACCTCACAGACAATTGCTGCTCTAACTGAGACAAGCCTCTCTCCCCCCCACCCCCCTGCCAGCCGCACAGTAGGTCTCCTCGGCCTGGTGGGGGCTGGGTCTGTGCCATATGGTCTTCCCAGACCTGAACCCCAGCCTCGCAGGAAAGCCACACCTTGAACTTGGGTTGGTGATTTCCATATATTCTCTTGGGATTTCACCACACATGCGTGTGTCCCTGAAAAATGAAATATGGACCTGGTTTGAGTGGCATGACCTTTGCTTCCTCATCCTGTGAAAGATGGTGCATTTCCTTTTTAAGGGACATGCAGGAAGCGCGGTGCTCCCACTGGGATGAAAGCTCCAAACGTCTATTTTGCTCCCAACTGCAATCCCTAATTGTGCTGGCAGACAGCAGGGGCCCCGAAACCCTGTTAAACAAGCCAAGACCCTGCTGAGATGAACTGTGACCAGCTGTGGGGCTGGCAGGCCGGGGAATGCGCATGTCAGGAGAAGCAGGAAGAGAACAGGGCAGCCTGCCAGGACTTGTCAGTGAGTGGCGGACCAGGGTGTGTGAGGGAGGCAACCAATTGATGTGTCTCTCCCGTGTCAATGTTTCTCTCTCCCCCTCTCTCCTTCCCTCTTCTCACACACACTCTCTCTCTCTCTCTGAAAACCTTTGAGTGAGAATTAACAAAAAAGCAGGCAAGGAGCATGAGATGAATATGTGAACATGAGCTTAGCATTGCGGCTGTTCCATAGCAAGTCGCCCCCAAACAGGCCAATCACGATGGGCCCAGCACCAGCACCTTGGGGACCTGCTCCATGCATGGGTCCACAGCCACATACCAGGGACTTGGGCACAGAGCAGCCCAGCACCTGGAATCTTACTCTGCTGTCCCTTTCAAACGCTTCTCCGCGGACAGACATGCGGGCCCAGATTTGTGCTATTTGAATTCTCCACGCCAACCCCCAGTGGTCCGCCACTCAAGGCCCCACGTTGCTCAGGAACACCCACATCAGAGGCAGGAGCGGGAAGCAATGCCTGGATGGCCGCGAACAGGCACCTCCCAGAGGGAGTGCCCAGGGACCTCCAGCACGCTAGTATTTTCTTCGTTAAGCTGGGTGTGTACTGACATTTATTCTTTTTGGTTTATCATAAATCCCACATTATCTTTTATTTTTTTCAATAAAGCAACTTGTTCATAGTCCCAGCTAGAAGAGCTGGTGCTTGAGCTGGAATGCAGACCTCACCACACGCCTGCGGTCACGCTCAGACGGCCTGTGACTGCTGTGAACCAGAATCACTCACTAGGACCACTGACTCAATGCCCCTGGCAGCTTCCCTCTCCACATGAAGCAGGCGCCTCACAGGTGGGACCCAATGGCTCTGCGTGCAGAGCAGTGACCACCTCACACAGTCCCTGTGGCATGCGAGTGCCCACACGTCTCCCAGGGCAGCCCTGTCTCCTGAGGAGCCGGAAGAGCACCTGGAGCCGTGCTCTGCGGCTTCAGAAAAGAGCTAGAATCCAGGAAAAGCCCTAGAACTCTCTGAGAAAGAGCATGTGCCGGCCTGAGTCCCTCGGGGAGCCTGGAGGAGGATCTGGCTGCACACCGGGGCTCCCTGCACCGGGCCAACAACAGACTCTCCAGGCCCCTCCCCGCCTCGGGCTGCCCCTGAGGCACTGGCTGCAGCATATCAGGGCCTGTTGGGACAGCCCAGCCCCGTCACAGAGAGCTGCCCGCACACAGCAGCAGAGGGGCACTTTCTTGGATGGACAGCCTCCTCTGTTGTTGCCCCAACAGCATAGAAACCTGCAGTCAAGGACAATGCCTGGTGCGCACACTGGCGGAGCGCAGTGGTGCATCCTGCTCAGTCAGATGGAAGAGGGCTCAGGGGACCAAGGGTGAAATGGGGCTCCAAGCACAGTGTCTTGTCTTGTGACAAGAACCACCAAGAACTTCCTAAGGCCAAGAGAGCCAGCTGATATGCCCAGAAGCTCATCTCTGCCCCCTCTGCCCACTCCTGGGAGCCGGGTGACCTGTGGGTGCCTGAGGTCTAGTCTGGGCTTAGGACCACAGCACAAGCACCTCGACAGCCACTACGAGCTGGTCGGAGGGAAGGCACCTGAGCGGAGTTAGTGAGCGAGGTGAGAGGGTGTCACCTGGCATTCTGAAAATGGGAGACACCACACCTGTTTTCTCCTGACTCTGCTTTTTCCTCAAGAGCCCAAAGAACATCTTCCAGGCACAGAGTTTGGTTTCCATGTCATTCTTCTCTTTCCAGGGCCACTTCAGCCTCTGCCTCCCCGAGGGCATCGAGCTGTTCCTGCCTGGCCACCCAGGGGCCAGTGAGCCCGGGTGGGGTTCGAGGTGCCCCTCCTGGCCCTTCCCCCACCGTGCTCCACCCCACTGCAGGGTGGTCTCACTGCACTAGGCCTGCCCCACGGTCCCAGCAGGGGTTGGCTCCCTGCTCAGGTTCCCAGTTTGCTCCTTGACAACAGCCCACTGCCTCTTAGTGTCCCCAGCCCACCCTCTGGAGCTCAGTCCACCCTCTACTCCCTGGGCTTCTAGTTGGCTCAGGCCGGCTGGGCCCACAGCAGAAGGCACTAGGTCCGTCAGGACCCTTCCCCTGTAGTAGTGGAAGCCACCTTCTTGGGGTCGAGCACATTCCAACTATGCTCTCCAAGGCCAAGACTCTTTGAGGGCCTTCTGGGTGCCATTCTGCACAGTGTGCATAACCCAATTTTACATTTTGGTTCTTGGCAAGGAACCCCAGACATGAAGTCCTGCAAGAACAGGGAGCTGGACCTGAACTGCTGCAGCTCCTGCTGATGCCTCTGGTGCAGCTCCACCTCCAGCTGCTGGGCCAGGCCAGACAGCGCCTGCGTGTAGCACAGCTCCATCTCCGCCCTCTTCAGCTCCAACGTCCTCTCCAGCTCGGGGCCGCGGCCTGCACTCTGCAGCTGGTCCTGCAGGCCTTGGATGACCTCCTGCGATTTCACGTGGAGCTTCTCCAGGTTGGCTTTCTGGTCCTCCAGCACACTGACCTCATGCTGGAAAGCCTGCTCCATTTCTTTTCTCTTATTTGCAAAGTCCGTCTTCATCGTCTCGATTTCCCTTTCATAGTAGTTTACCTGAGGCGAGAAATATGAGCAATGTCGATGAGGAGGTCCGCACCATGACTCAGTGACAACACAACACAGAAGTAGGTGGCTGCTAAGAGGCACCAAGAGCAGATAGCCTAGAGCTGATAGGGCGCAGGGGACAGCCACGCCAGCAATGCCTAGGGCTCCCCACGGGCCCAGGCAGCTACAGCCTTTAACCTTCAACTGGCCCCAGGAAGCAGATCCGGCAGGTGGGGAAGGGAGGCTGGAGGCGGCGGGGCCAGCCGCGGGAAGCACGAGGACTGAGTGTGTGACAACACCGAGAACAGGGAGCCTGCGTGAGGCTGGCAGGGCAGTTCTGAACTCCTTGGCGGCTCCAATGGGAAGGAATACTATCCAGCCATGGGCAAGGTTACTATAGCAACTACCAGCTCATACCTCCAGGGAACCCCCAGGCCCTGCCGCACGGCTGGTCAGACCCAGACATCTGACCCCGATAACAAGTCATGGACACCGCTGTCCCTTAACAAAACCCACCACAATCTAGTAACAGAGCGGGAGACCTGGTCATCTGAGAAGACGGAGCTGGCCAGGCCAGGAGGGTTATTTTAGCCTAGAACAGAGCCAGGAGCTGGGATTCCCCAAAGGCAGAGCAAGCAGGGAGGTCTGCCTCAGCAGTGTCCTGGTGATTCCCCATTCCCTCCCACGATTAGTTATTCTTTTCGTCCCATCTCTCTCCAAAGAGGGCTTGAGGTTGAACATCAGCCTATTTCCCTTTCCCCACACACTTTCCTTCCCTGAGCAGGTTTACTCCGGAGCAGAGGGTCCACGGGCAGATGTGGGCGGGTAGCTCAGTGAGCGAAGCTTTTAGGCATGCAGCAGTAAGTACCCAAATCTCCCAGTGACCTCCCCAACCCCCCTGACCTTGGTCTCCAGCTGGATCTTGAGGTCTTGGTAATGTTCCTTCACCTGCTCCATCATTATCTCCGTTTCTAGACTCACGGGAGTGGAATCGCCCAGGAGGGAGATGATGCCTGCAAACAAGGCCATTTCTGTGTATGTTCTGCTCGGGTGCCCTGAGGTCTGGCCCACACCCTCCCATCCGACATCTGGACAGCACTGAGGATTCATCCCCGATTTCCTCCACCACCCAGGACAGCCACAGCCTTCCAGGGCACCTTCCGCTGGCGCTGAGGGGAGGCCCTTGCGGGTCTCCACAAACGGTCTGTTATGGCCCATTCTCAAAGTTGGAGCTCTGAGAAATCAACATTTTGAGTCTTTGCCAGAACACAGATTACTCCAAGATATAACCAGGTTGCCGAAACCGGTTTGGCTCAGTGGATAGAGTGTCTGCAGACTGGAAGGTCCCAGGTTCGATTACGGTCAAGGGCATTGGCTGTGGGCACATCCCCAGTAGGAGGTGTACAGGAGGCAGCTGGTCGATGTTTTTCTCTCATCGATGTTTCTAGCTCTCTGTCCCTCTCCCTTCCTCTCTGTAAAAAACAAAAAACAAACAAAAAAACAAAAACAAAAATCATGTATTTTTTAAAAAGATATAACTAGAAGACTCCCTGAAAGATTTTTCAGGCCCTTTAATTCCCTAAAAGATGCTGCCCATGGTACAGGTATTGCACCCTAAATTGTGTTCCCTGCCCCAATACACAGAAAAACTGTGAAGACAGAGAAAAAACGTGACCTGGAGCACAGACAAACCTCCGTGACAGTCAGTGCTTTAGGATGAGGCAGGTACCCATCCATGTCCCACATACGGGACAGGTGGGCTTTCAGCAAATAAGTCAGGAATGGAGTGAAGTGCTTGTGGAGTCAAGGTTCTGCGAGATCACAGAAGTGACTTTTTTTTTTCTTTAAAAAAAAATATATTGATTGATTTCAGAGAGGGAGAGAGATAGACACGTCAATGATGAGAATCATTGAACAGCTACCTGCTGCACACCCCCCTCTGGGGCATGTGCCCTTGACTGGAATCGAACCAGAGATCCTTCAGTCCACAGGCCAATGCTCTATCCACTGAGCCAAACCAGCTAGGGCGGGAAGCGACATTTTCTTCCAGAAGACCCTCCTCACTGACAATGTCAGACATCTGGGCAGCTCATTTTAATGGACCACCTGCAGGCCCACAAGTGCAGCCAGCTCCCCAGGGTACCAGGCATTCCCAACATGTGTATGTGGGGGATACACCAAAGGGTTCTCTCAGAATGTGGGAGTTGGCCAGTGCCCGGTCCAGGGATCAGAAAACTGAGAGGAAAAGACACATTCCCTAACCTCACCATCTCCCTTTTCCCAAATAACTTTCCATGAAAATAAGTGACAGACAAGAGACATGGGCTCAGAAAGCACCCCTGGACAGAAGGCATTCCAATGCCCTGAAAGCCAGGAGCTGCCATCTGGGTCTGGCCAATGGGCACAGAAAAATGGGACCACCAGGAGCGGCCCCAGCTGAATGCCCTGATGGCCCGGCCACCATCACCCATGTGGCCGCCACTGCGACTATCCCCTCAGCAGCAGACAGAGCCTCCTGCCTGGAGGAGGCCGGTGGACCCTCTACAGTCAGCTGCAGAGGTGAAGGGGGAGAAAAAGGCCCCAGCTGGAGATTTGGTTTTATCAGCGGCACACAAAGTGGGGGCCAGCTTGGGTGCCACAGCCTGAGACCTGGGCAAGGACAGCACTGGTCAGGACCCCAGCTCTGCGTGCCCGAAGCTTCGGGAACACCGGCTCCTGATGAGTCATACCCCTGTAGAGCTCAGGCTCCACCTGTGCCTCCCTGGCCGCACGTCACACTGGCCCGGGATCTGATAACACCCCCTCCAGCCACCTAGCTGAGGGCAGTCAGGGCTATGGGCCTCAGAGCCATCAGATTCCACTAAAGAAGATGCAGGTGAGGGGTTTCTTTAGGGGCCAAGGAAGCTGGGCCCACGTGCACAGAAAACACACGCGGTTCCTGTGGAGGTTCCCATTCGGGCTCTCGTGAGCACACACTTTCTTCTGTTTTATTAAGTGAGCTTTTACCGAGCAAACTGGGAAACTCGGAGTGCTCTCGGGGCTACAGATGGCAGCATGTTCTCTGCGGAGCGGTTCGATCGATGGAAGCAATCAGGCTGGTGGGGCAGCCCCTGTGGTCCTGACTTCCATGGGCAGCAGCAGGCGGGAAGCCACATTTATCATATGAACCTGCATGGCACCCGCCCTGTACAATTGCCAGGAAGGGTAGCAACCAGCCATAACCACCCTGCCCTCCAAAAGGACCACAGAAACCTCAAGGAAAGCTCCGGCATCTGGAACCCCCCACCCCCAGCCTGATCTCAAAAGGAGCCAAAAGCACTTAACTATACAGGGCCTCCGAGCCCGGAGCTCATCCCAAGTCTATGGCTTGTTTAGGAAGCATGAAGCCTGGTTTTGCTCAAGTTACAGCTCCAACATGCAGCTCTGTGTTGAGCAGGTGGGGGCACTTCCAGAGTAAAACAGGGAATAAAGACTTTAATCTACTCTAACCGTGAAATGGCAGAAGAATAAAATGTACAAACAAACTGATAAAAGGAGCTCACACACTGACAGTTTCCTTATAAGCACCCTGCAGGCATCAGCAGCCCCAGCTCCTGCTGTACAGAAATGGCCTTGACCACGACTTCGGTTGACACAGATCGTCCAACTGCAGGACTCTGGCTGGCACTGGCAGTCCCAGTGTGCGGACAATAATGACCCATATGGAGACCAGCAAGGACACCGCCCGCACGCCCACAGCCCCTCCTCCGGATCGCTGTTCTGCTTCCCCTCTCCCTCCCTATAAAACTCTGCGGGTACTGAGAGGCTGAGGTGGCCTTTGCCACAACCCCTCCCCCCTTTTTCTCAGGTGATACACTTGAATAAACCTCTTTCCCTTTTCACCAGCATCTGTCTCCTGAGTTTGGCTTTCTTAGCAGTAGGCAGCCAACCTGGGATTTGGCTTCAAGAGTTCAAGGGTGATGCTATCCACATAACCCAGGCAGTAAACACCCAGTAAGGTCCACCTCAGTCCATACGAGGCCCCTGTGAACATGGGGAGTGCCTGACCCATTGACATGATTTAGTGCCTTCCCTTTCTAAGAGCTGTCAGACCTGTGACAACCCCCCTGCTCACCCCCAGACCCCGCTTCCCTTTTCGGGATGACCATCTGTGTGTCTGGCCCACGCTGAATGCTCACCTGGATCCCCTGGTACCGCTCACAACACTGGAGAGTCAGCTGGATGCATCTACCCTACGGTCATGCATCCTACTCAAATGGTAAAGCCCTCGCCCTCCTGTCCTCTCTCTGGGCTCTGGGTGTTATGTCAACCTCTAGCCTTGGGTTACTGGCCCTTTTCCCACACGCAGCAGTCGGAGGCTGGGCCGGGCCTGATGTGCTGGGAAGCCGGCCTGCCCAGCACTGCTCCCTGGAACCAAAGGCAGCCTGTGCAGTAGAGGGAGATAGGAGCCCACTGCCCACACCATCCCCAGCAGGAGCACTGCCACCCCCCAGGACTTGGCTCCTACCTGCTCGGCCATGTCTAGAGGGCAGACGTCCATTAGGCTGTGCATGGGGCTGGCCGTGCCAACTCTGGGGCAACTGTGCCCGCAGACCCTCCACCGCGGCCTGCAGCTCGTCGTTGCTGTCCTGCAGGTCCTGTGGGGCAGAGCCAGACACCTCTTCCAGATACTGTGACCACTGCACTGGCATGGAGACCGGGCCGCCCAGGGAACAGCTAAGCCCAGCGCCTGGAGCAACCAGCTGGGCCTAAGTAAGCCACACATAACAGTGGGGGGGTGGGGGTGGGGGACAGGGGAGGGCTGAAGACCTGCCCACAAAGAGGCAAAGGTGTTAGGGGTTGGTGCATGTCTCCATCCATTTGGGATGCTATAACAAAAATACCACATTGGGGGCTTCAAAACAACAGAAATTTCTCTCAGTGTTCTCTCATCCTTTTTAATCCTTACCTGAGGACATGCTTAAAGAGAAGTGAGAGAGAGAGAGAGAGAGAGAGTCTTGTGAGAGAAAAACATTGACTGACTTCTGTACATGCCCAGACTACCCAGACCTGCAACCCACAGGTATGTGCTTGGTATGTGCTTGGCCAGGAATCAAACTGGCAACCTTTTGGTGCACAGGATGCCACTCAACCAACTGAGGCACTTAGGCTGGGCAAGCTCTCAGGGTTTCGGAGGCTAGAAGTGATGAGTCCCTTTTATTAAAGCACTAATCCCCTTCACTGGGCTCACCCTCACAGCCCCCCAAAGACCTCACCTCCTAACACCGTCAATGGGGGAATGGGTTCAATGTATGCATTTAGTGGAACACAAACATTCAGTATGTGGAAATACAGGGGGGGAAAAAATCTGCCTTTGGGGTTTCTGACCAAGGGCATGCTACTCCATTATGGTGTCCACTCAAAACAACAGTGAAAACATTTAACTGCAAATAATCTCCAAGGAGGATCTGACTAACATTTCACTCCCTTTTACCAAAGGCAGCCTTACCAAGAGAACTGAGGCTAACAGTTGAAAGAAAGAAAAAAAAAGAAAAAAGAAAAAAAACACCAAAAAAGTTAAAATGATTGTTAAATAGAAAGGGGATTGGACAAGGGTTATTTTTTAACCAGGACATTTGTTTCCTTGCTAACAAATGTCCTGGTTAAAAAATAAAAGGAAACTCCAAGCAGTGACTTTGCAAAGACTGGGTGATGCACATCAAGGAAGGTTCAAGGTTACCTCCACTGCGGGAGACTGACTATAAAAAAAGCCCTCAGCCAAGAGGCAGAGACTCTGTGCCAGCACTCCGAGCACCGAGATCGAGGTCTATGATACCTAGGTAACAAACCAGGACACCGTGGAGAAGTGACTGGTCCAGGGCGAGTGCAGGTAAAGTGCAAGAGGAGTCTGCAGCTCCTTATGATGCAAGAGAGCATGGAACTAATCAATAAAACAAAACAAATGCTGGTGACATGTCCCAAGGACGTGGCTGCAAGCCAGAAGACACTCCCATTGGCCAAATCTTACACAATTTGAGCTCCAAAACAATTAGACATAACAATGAATTACAAACTACTAGGGGGAAATGGAAATTCGTGAGTCCAAGCCAATAGATAGATAGGTAGATAGATCAGACTTCTCTGGGTTATAGTAGAATGCCAAGAGCTAACTGACACATGTGGGGAGTGGGTGATAAAGTTGGAAAATCATCAATTTGCAATAATCATGGTAAAGACTGGAGTGGGCAAGAATTATCAATGGAGACTAAATCCAAGGAAATTTTAGTTTTGTTTTTTTTTAAATATATTTTATTGATTTTTCACAGAGAAGAAGAGAGAGGGATAGAGAGTTAGAAACATCAATGAGAGAGAGTCATCGATCAGCTGCCTCTTGCACACCCCATACTGGGGATGTGCCCGCAACCAATGTACATGCCCTTGACCAGAATCGAACCCAGGACCCTTCAGTCTGCAGGCCGATATCCACTGAGCCAAACCGGTTTCGGCTAGTCTTTTTTTTTAAATTGATTTTTTACAGAGAGGAAGGGAGAGGAATAGAGAGCTAAAAACATCGATGAGAGAGAAACATCAATCAGCTGCCTCTTGTACAACCCTACTGGGGATGTGCCCACAACCAAGGTACATGCCCTTAACTGGAATCAAACCTGGAACTCTTTAGCCCGCAGGCTGACGCTGTATCAATGGAGCCAAACCAGATAGGGCCCAAGGAAATTTTAGATGAATAGCAGGATATTGCATGTTCTTTTTTTTTTTTTTAAATAAATTTTTATTGTTCATATTATTACAAATGTTCCTCTCCACCCCCCCATTGCTCTCCTCCACCAGGTTCCCACCCCACCCTCTGCCCTTTCCCCACCCCCCATTGTCCTCATCCATAGGTGCACAGTTTATGTTCAGTCTCTTCCCACATCCCCCTCTCCCCTTTTCCCCAAGAATCGTCAGTTCACTCTCCTTCCATACCTCTGATTCTATTATATTCAACAGTTAATATTGTTCATCAGATTTTTTTTTTAATTTCCTTGGTTTTTAGATTCACTTGTTGATAGTTACGTATTTATTGTTCATAATTTTTATCTTTATTTACTTTCTTTTCTGAAAGAACCCCCTTCAGCAATTCATATAATTCTGGTTTGGTGGTGATGAACTCCTTTAGTTTTTTTTTTAATTAGTGAAGCTCTTTATCTGTCCTTCGATTCTGAGTGATAGCTTTGCTGGGTAGATTATCTTTGGCTGTAGGTTCTTACTATTCATCACCTTGAATATTTCTTGCCATTCCCATCTGGCCTGCATGGTTTCTGTTGAGAAATCAGCTGACAATTGTATAGGTGCTCCTTTATAGGTGACTACCTGCTTTGCTCTTGCTGCTTTTAATATTCTCTGTCTTTTGCTCTTGGAATTTTAATTATGATTTGTCTTGATGTGGTCTTCTTTGGATTCCTTTTGTTTGGAGTTCTGTGTGCTTCCTGGACTTGTAAGTCTAATTCTTTCACCAGGTTGGGGAAGTTTTCTGTCACTATTTCTCTCAGTATGTTTTCGATAACTTGCTCTCTCTCATCTTCTGGGACCCCCATAATTCTGATGTTGGTTCATTTGAAGTTGTCCCAGAGGTTTCTTACATTATCTTCAATTTTCTGGATTCTCTTGCCTTCTTGCTTCTGCGGAGGAGTGTCTTCTAGCTCTTTATTTTCCAAATCTTTGACTTGATTCTTGCGATCTTCCATTCTGTTTTTAGGACTCTGTATAATATTTTTTATTTCAGACAATGTATTTTTTGTTTCTTGTTGATCCCTTATCATTTCTTGTTGATTCCTTATTAATTCTAGTTGATCCCTTTTCATATCCTCATAGGTCTTATGGACCTTTTCTAGGAGATTCTTGAAAAACCTTATAAGCGTAGATTTGAACTCTATATCCAGTCGCTTTTTGTCCTCCATTTCTTTCGTTTGTGATCTATTTTCTTGTCTCAGCATTTTCGCAGCTTCCCTGAGTTGGTAGCCTTAAAAGTCTCTGTGTTTTGCTTGAATGGGGTGGGGTTTCAGGGTGGAACCTATAGCCTTGGCTTCCGTCAGCCCCGCCCTATGCAGCTCCTGAGTCTCAGTAACCCCCAGGGTCCTTCATACTCCTTGCAAGCACCTCTGAGAGAAAGGTGCCCTCGATTTTTGCCTGCTACCAAACAGTCTAGGCTCTCCCCCAATGAGCCTGGAACTGGGGTTCAGTTCAGTTGGAAGTGGAGTTGGAGGTGGCATTCAGAGCAGTCTGAAGCTTTTGTCTCCTTCCTGCCAGGGCAATCCCACGGAACAGCCAACCGCCCTTATCTGCACACAATGTGCGTGCCTCCGAGGGCTCTGCCTTTCGCCGCTCCCCTGGGATTCCACCTCACAGCCCCGGCTCCCTCTGTTTGAGCCTGGGTCCCCAGGGTCTGGCCTAGAACTGGGGTTCAGTGCTGACAAGTCTAGGGTTCAGCACAGTCGGAGCTTTTATCTCCTTCCCGCTAGGGAATGCCAGCCAGGCACTCAGCCGCCCCTCCTCTCTGGCTCTGTCCTCTCCGCGCGCGCACGCTGTCTCCGTACTTTAGGCTTTTACAGCTCCTCTGCTCTTCCTTCTGGTTTTCTCCTTGCTTCTCTTTGTAGAATTTCCAGGCAGTTGACTTTTCTATAGTTCTGGGTAATGTCCATTTTATATTTTAGTTGTATTTTATTGAAATTGTTGTGTGCAGCTGCGGCTAGGTGTTTACCTGTGCAGCCATCTTGGATTCTCTCAGGATATTGCATGTTCTTAAAGTATCTCCCCACTGCTGCTTACTACCCTGTTTCCCCGAAAATAAGGCAGTGTATTATATTAATTTTTTCTCCCAAAGTTGCGCTAGGTCTTATTTTCAGGGGATGTCTTATCTTTCCATGCACTAGATCTTATTTTTGGAGGATGTCTTATTTTCGGGGAAACACAGTAGTTACTACCAGTAATTTTACAGTGGAAAAATTAGGTAATGAGAACAAAATTAATATCACTTATGCTGTCCAGCTGAAAATGTATAACCTCAACTTAATCCAAAGGAAGTGTCAAAAAACACACAAAATGAGCCCAGCTGGTGTGGCTCAGTGCACCAGGGGGATGCAGATTCGATTCCTGGTCAGTTCACATGCCCGGGTTTTGGGCTGGATCCCCTGTTGGGGGTGTGCAGGAGTCAGTCAATCTATGTTGATGTTTCTCTGTCATTGATGTTTCTATCTCTCTCTCCCTCTCCCTTCCTCTCCCTTTAAAATCAAATAATAATAATAATAATAATAATAAACATGAAACAATTTTTAACAAAAGAAAGAAAAACACAAAATGAAAAAGTTTCTATTAAAAGGGAGGGGGATTGTATTCTCCAGTAATATTCATGTCAAAGACAAAGAAATGTGCAGTAGCCTGAATGTGCCCTCCCAAATTCATAAGTTAAATGCTAACATCCTATGTGAGGTAGGATCTTTGGGAGGTGATTATATTCAGGATGGAACCTTATAAGAGACCCCAGAGAGCTCCTTTATGCCCTTTCACCAGTGAGGACACTGAGAAAACAGCCAGCTATCTGCAATCTGTAAGAGAACTCTAACCATACATCAAATCTGTCTGCTATTTTATTTTGGGCTTTCCTGCACCCCAGAACTGTGGGAGCTAAATTTATGTTACTTATAAGCCAGCCCTTACCCCATTCTATAGTATTTTTGTTGTAGCGGCCTGACTGGACTAAGACAGACTGTTTCAGATTAAAGGATGTCAAACAGTTACTAGGAATATTCTCATTCTGCAATGTATTGGAAAGCTTGCTCTCCAGGAAGAAAATCCCATATTTGTATCTTTTGCACATTTCTATGATCCCACCATAACCTATTTCCATGGTCAGCAAACTCTTTGGCTCCTTGAGTGTGGCTGTTCCACAAAATACCACAGCCTGGGTGAGTCTATTTTGAAGAAGTGGCTTTAGAAGTTTAAGTTTAAAAATTTGGCTCTCAAAAGAAATTTCAATCGCTGTACTGTTGATATTTGGCTCTGTTGACTAACGAGTTTGCCGACCACTGGCCTATTTCAAGCTATCAAAGGTTTAACAAGAAGCTAGCAAAATTCCTGAACATTTAACAATCAACTCTAGTGCACCTGCACACCACTTCAAGGTTTTAGGATTAAGCCTGGTTTTAGGAAATGCACACTGACCTGTGTAGGGGTGGAGGGCCATGATGCAGATAACTTACCCTCAGATGTTCAGAAAATAACAATGTAGATACGTTCACATCAGGATGCATGCATGCTCGTGCATGAGCGCACACACCAACACACACATGCACACAGCAAGCAAGTACACAATGACAGAGCAAACAGGGTAAACAACAGGTGAATCTGGGAAAATGGAAATCTGTATTCCCTGCATTACTTTTACTTTTGTAATTTTATGTATTAGAAATTATTGTCAAATAAAAAGTTTTTTAATGCACTGTTAGTTTGAAATAGCAAAAAAATTAGAGGGAAAATTTCTAATCAGATTAGTACTAAAATGTAAAATATTTCTGCTGATGTTTCAAAAACTAAAATCTCAAGAACCAAATGTGAATGAGTAGCAGTTATTTAAGAGAGTCTTGCTAAAGAAAAATGGAGTTTATACTTGTTAGTAAATCCAGTGGATTACAGCAGCGATTTTCAACCAGTATGTCACGAGAATTTTTAAACATGAATACCTAACTATTTAGTCAGGGGCACTGACCTCTTTTCCTTTAGATTATACCATAAAAAAAGAATGACAATAGCCAACACAACAATAGCTATCTGATGTGAATAAATCAAATTATAGCTTTTTTTTTTTTTTTTGGTCAGGTTGATAAAAATATATTTTTGGTGTGCCACAGAATTTTAGTAGTTTATGTGTACCATGAGATGAAAAAAGTTGAAAATCGCTGCCCTGAAGTAACATGTGAATTAATGGTTACTTATAGGTTCTAAGTCTTTGCAACAAGCTTAAAGGGAGGAAAAATCACAGCATGGAACCGCAATTCCAGCAGAAGGTTGTGTGGCACTGCCCACCTGTGTGACAGCCCCACAGCCCTGACCCCCCTAGCAAACTGGCTCAGGAGGGGGTGACACCGCTGACCACACACAGGATTCCCTCCTTCCCCTTGTTTAAAAGGCCTCAGGGTTTGCAGTGCAGGTGAGAACACAGGGAAGGAAACAGCAGATCATGTCACACTCCAGGACAGCGTGCCTCACCTTCATCCTCTGGTATTGCCAAAGCAATGTGAAGCAGGAACAAAAGTCAGTTTCTAGTTTATTTTGGAGAGAGACCATTAAGAAGTGAATTATGCTCGGCCAGTGTGGCTCAGGGGTTGAGCATCAACCTATGAACCAGGAAGTGTCACTGTTTGATTCCTGGTCAGGGAACATGCCTGGGTTGTGAGCTCTCAATTCCCAGTAGGGGGCACGATTCTCTCTCATCACTGATGTTTCTACCTCTCCTCTCCCTTCCTCTCTGAAATTAATTGTGTGTGTGTGTGTGTGTGTGTTTTATCTGTTGGTGCCACTAACACTGCTCACCATCTCTGTCCTGCTCTGCACTGCAGTGTCTCCAATTAAATGGACTGACATTGGCAGGTTTGGCCCAGGAAATCTAAACACTCAACAACAGAAAACATGAGGAAGCCTTCATGGTGCCTGGAGACACAGAAGGGCCTTGGGAATTGGAGCTGGTCTAATGGCTTGGCCAGCCCATCCGGGGCTAAACACAGGGCTGTGCAGGCAAGTCCTGCTCCCCCTCCTAGCAGAACATAGGTTTGGAGGACCCTGTCAGCCAAATACAGGCCCAGAGCAGAGGCCCTTCCGGCTCTGCTAGGAGAAGGATACTCCTGCCACCCCTGCTGGACCATTTCATGTGGAGGCCAGGAGTGTGCTCTGCCAAGAATGCCAGGCCACTCCTGAGCAGGTGGAGGGATGAAGCCTGCATACCAGCACCCAGGACTGAGCCAGACAGACCCTGATGGCTTGCAGGGCCAGCCTGTCTCATAGGCTCCAGCACCCCATTCTTTGCAGGAGTAGCTGGGAGATGGCACCACACCTTCTGGCACAGGAGTCTCTGAAGGCTCAAGCTCAGGGGTGAAGGGGTGAAGGGGTGCAGGGGGCCAGGACAAGAGTGTGTGACGAAAGACAAAAGTGACAGCCTGGTCTAAGACAAAGGGCATGCTACGGCTCAGGACGGTGAAGGGGCCAGGGGAGCACATACCCTGCACTTGAGCTTGTACTCCTTCAGGACCTCCTCGAAGTGCTCTTCCTGGGCCAACAGTTCTGTGCTCTGTGGCTCCAGCTGAGGGTCATATCGGAAAAGGACAATTACACACACACAACCGGAGACTAGGCAGAGTGCATGCTGTCACACCCGCCTGCTCTTTACTCGAGGCTCAGCACTTCCAGTGCACCCTCCAGCCCCATCCTCCACTTCCGCCCTCCCCTTGCTGAAAAGGTCTCAGGCAGTAGGATGTCCCGGCCCTGGCCCCCTGGGATACCCCTGCCGGGTCCTTCCCCAGTACAACTCCTCTCCCCGCCCACTCCCCAAATGGGCAGGGCCTGGCGGGGTGGGAGACTCATGGTGGGCGCCAAACTCCACCCTCTCCTCCATGTCCCTCATCACTGAGAGTCTGTTACTAGGGTCGATGGTGCCAGCTGGCCCTGGTCTTGCCATGCAAGTCATCACTGGAGCATACTGACATCCCTGCATTGGCCTGAGGGGCGGGGGGCAGAGGGAAATTCACCTTGCTCATTTGCTCTCCAAAGTTTAACAGGAAAAACAACCCGGCCACCTCGATATTCTTTTTCAAGACCCTAATACTTTTCACCCAGCGCCCCAGCCTCCTCTCTCAAGACTAAGAGTCAGCAAAACGACTTGCCTTGTCTTTCAAAACAAACTCCAGGTCAGTCTGCAGTTTCAGGACCAGCTTCTCTGATTCTGAAAGTTTCTCCACAACTTCAATGATCTCCTTCTGCAATCGGCTGTTTTCCTACAAGACACGGGCCAGCGGCTGCCAGGCTCTGAAGGGAAGGGGGAGCTGTGGGCAGGTCTGCCCTTCTCTCTGAGTGAGGGGCCTGCTCCCAGCAGCACTCATTACCAGGGAAGAAACCTCGTGGTGCCTGGCATGCCACCTTAACGTGCAGAGGGGCCGTCTCAGGGGCCATGAGGGCTGCCCTGGGACAGACCCTGCGAAGCCCTCACCAATGCTCCCTCTTTCCCTTGGCCTCTACTCCTCCCGTTCCAGATGCTCAGAGGTCATTGTGTCACAAGAAAAGGCTGGTGGCAGGCCCTTCTGAGCTGTTTCCTAAACGAGGGATTTGAAGCTGCACCACTCCCCTCAGATGTCCACAGGAGGAAGGCAGCACTGTCAGACACAGCAGCCGGTGAGGGGAGGTGACAGCGGGTGGAGAACCCCAACAGGCAGAGAAGGCAGGGCTGTGCTCGCTGCCGGGCAGGCCCCGGGCTGCCTGGCTCCTCCTCCCGAAGGAAGCAGGCCGGGGTGGAGCGGACCCACAGGCTCTGAGTCGGGAGAGGAAGAGGAAGGCAGGAGCACAGAAGGAGCAGGGGTCATCCCACTGAACCCAAGTGCAGGATAGTGCGAGTCGAGGGATACTCACCAAAGCCCCGAAACCACCTGTGCCCCGGGCCGCACCCACGCGCAGCAGGTGGGCCTAGGTTTGCTGACTCCACAGGTGCTCTGGTCTCCAGGGCTGCTGACCCTTCCTGACCTCGGCCCACAGACCCAGACAACAGAGCAACAGCCCTGCAGGCCCCCACCTGGCCTGCTGCCCTGTGACCAGAGAGCACGCAGGGGCAGTGCCGATCCTGGCGCAGCGGGACCCTTTCTGCTCTGGCTGAGAAATGTGCTATCTCCATGGCAAACGTTCCTCAGTTTGAAATCCTTGACTAAGAAAATGTGGGGTGTGGGAGGAGGGACCCTCAGGTAAACTCATTTCTGTCTCTTCCTTCTGGGTGGGTGACCGGTGGAGGAGCCCTTCCCCTCCTCCGTCATCCGTCCACCACCCCACCCCACCCCCGCCCCCGCCTACCTTCAGAGCCAGGGTCAGCTTCTCCCGGAGGCTGGCCTCCTCAGCCTGCAAGCGCTCCAGGTCCCTCTCCAGCATGGTCCTCTGCCTGCAGGCCTGCTCCCAGAACAGCTCTCGCTCCAGCTCCACCTCAGACCGCAGGAGGTTCAGCCTCTCTCTGTACTCCTGCTCCAGGTGCCTGTAAGGCACAACCGCACATCACCCCGGGCTTCCTGCCTCGCCAGGGACCCTTTCCCGCCGTCAACAAGACCTCTTCATCCCCTGGGATTCCCCTGCACAAACATGAGGTCTTGGACTCTAGTTCCTGCTTACAGATGGGGTTTTGCTCCTCGGTTAGATGGCATGAGCTGTGAGGCCAGAGCCTCCTTTAAATCCTACTCCTGGGCCTGACAGTGGGGGCCCCCCTGGGAGCTGGAATGCGATTGTTTAAAAAGGCATTTTCTTCTTTTTTTTTTTAAATATACATATTTTTTTTTTATTGATTTCAGAGAGGAAGGGAAAGGGAGAGAGAGGTAGAAACATCGAGGAGAGAGAATCATCCGTCGGCTGCCTCCTGCACATCCTCTACTGGGGATTGAGCCAACAAACCAGGCACATGCCCTTGACTGGAATCGAACCCAGGACCCTTCAGTCCACAGGCCGACGCTCCATTCTCTGAGCCAAACCAGCTAGGACAAGGCGTTTTCTTCTTGAATAACACTGGGGGCCGAGGAGCTGGCAGTGCCGCACGGAGAACACTCTGTGGAAGCCTGGCTGCTCAGAGCTTACGGAAGCCCCGAGGACCCTCTTCTCCCCTGCGTCCCAAACAGCCAGCAACCTAAGGTCTCGGTGTCACCAATCGGGGCGGCTAGAACAGGTCCTGCACCCACTCAGGTGAGATACCAAGATTTCCAAATATGTGACAAGGTTGATGACAGCATCTTGTTAAAAGGGCCATTAGGAAGCTGGAATAAGGACCAAGAAAGAGGGGGAAATGTGCCAGCTATTGCACTCCTGGCTTCTTTCAAGATTCTTTTAGTTCCTTACACCCTATTTTGCAAAGTCAGGGAACTAAGGATAATAGCTCAGATGAGCAAAGTTAAACATCTGTAGCTACAAGCATCAACGGTTTGAATTTTCTATTTCCATTCATAGGAACTTGCTCAGCAAGAAGTGGTAAACGGGGAAGCTTATGGCTAGACATTGCAAGGGAACCAGCTGAACACAGACTATTGACAAGAGCAGAAACAAAACCCAGTTATTTCTTAACTACATGCTCCTTTGTGATGAGCACTGCACATGCTCCACACTGAGCGGCTCGGCAAGATGTCCATGGCCATCTCTCCACTCTGGGCTCCTGTCAGATGTCCATGGCCATCTCTCCACTCTGGGCTCCTGTCAGATGTCCATGGCCATCTCTCCACTCTGGGCTCCTGTCAGATGTCCATGGCCATCTTTCCATTCTGGGCTCCTGGCTTTGCAGACACCACTTTATAGTGAGGGAGGTCATATTTATTTAGTTCAAGTTTGATTGAAAATAGTTTTAAGAGTTTGGTGAAAGGATAATCATTTTCAGCTTTACTGAAAATTACTATTATCCTGTTAGGAGTACAGGAGCTGGTGGAAGTGAGTACGCATGTGTGTATGCTCACACCCACACCTGCACACTCACTCATACTCGTGCACTCGCACTGATACCGATACATCCTTTCTCACACTCACATCCCTAGATGCAATCTCCCACGAATGCCTTCTCAACACCCACAGAGGTAGGTGAGGATTCTAACTGGTGAGCAGACAGGTATCTCAACCTACTTCACTTGGTCTTCCCTAGCCACCCCCAGGAAGGAAAAGAGAACCCAGGCCTTTGGAATTAGGAAGCATATGGATGCAGATTTAAGGCCACTCCCCCACAGACTGTGATATATGGAAAGGTGGCCCTTCTCTGAGGGGCAGCCAGGGCTGTCCCTGCGAACTCTGAGTATATGGATTGTGTAGAGGGAGCTGGTGGGGCTCTTGTGAGCTGATGTAGGACAGTGGTCATGTGACTGGACAACTCCACCCTGGGACAGTGATGAGCTCTCTACTCCTCAGGGCTCCTCTCGCTTAAGGGCCCATTGCTTACCCCCCCAGGATAAAGCAGGCCTGGGCCTATGCTCTCTCAGAAGCAGCGTAAGACCAAGAGAGAGGACCTGGGGTTTGAACCTCAGGCCACACTGTGACTGTGGCAAGTGAACTGTACTGTCTGTCTAGCTGCCAGCCCTCAAGCAGTGCAGACCATTCCCCAGGGGTCTGCCCAGGGCAATGCCTACAGTCAGGGTTCGAGCTCTGAGCTTTTTCCACCATGCCAGGCTCCTTCTTGCTGAGCCAACAAGCTCAAAGCCATCCACCAGCTCTGTCTCAAAATGTCCACCTGTCTCACCGATTACTGACACACAGAACACTTGGCTTGAGTGGGACAGACCCCATAAATGAAGTAGTAGAGCAGAGAGGAATTTTCCCTGCAGTTCACAGGCAAGCACAGCTAGATGCCTCCACCATACACTCATCATAAAGAGCAAGGCCACTTTTTATTTTATTTTATTTTATTTTTTTGAGATTTTAAAAAATATTTTTAATTAAAATTTTTAAAATATATATATATTTCAGAGAGGACGGGAGAGAAATATCAATGATGAGAGAAAATCATAGATGGCTGCCTCCTGCACACCCCAAACTAGGGATAAAGCCCGTAACCCAGGTACGTGCCACCTGACCGGGAACCGAACTGTGGCCTCCTGGTTCCTAGGCCGACACACAACCACAGAATCACGTCGGCTGGGCTAAATATATTTTCATTGTTTTTCAGAGAGGAACAGAAAGGAAGAGATAGTAACATCATTGATGGGAGAATCATTGATTGGCTTCCTCTCTCTTCTTTTAAGGAAGGGCATCCCCAAAGGGGTGTCTTCTAGATTTCTACTGGCTCAGGTGAGACAGGAGGGCCGCGGCTCTGCCGTGACCCTGACCACAGCCTCGGCTGGTGGCAGCCCCCGTCCACAACCCGCCCTCGGCCCTGGCCGGGAAGCGGCGGCCCTGCGCGGAGCGCAGCTCCGGGCTTGGGCACCAGTGGCAGCACCTACTTGACCTTCTTCTCTGTGAGCTGCTCCAGGGCAGAGTGGCAGTCGTCCATCTCCTTCACGAACTCCAGGTTCCTCTTCTCCGCTTTCTCTAGGTCTTGCCTTGCCTTGTCTCGTTCCCGCACCATCTGCTCTACTTGCCCCCTGCGCAGGACAGAGACACGTTAACAGAACGCGCGCTGGGCCCCAGCGAGCTCTGGTCAGCACGAACGATAAAAGGGCCAGCACTCGCTGCGTGCAACGCTGCGCTCTAACCCACGCCGCCACCATCCACCTCCTAAAGAGGCCTGTGCCATTGCTGAGAGAGGTTAAATGACTTGCCAGGGGAAGTTTATACAAGGTTTCTCAACCAAAGAAGTCCAGCCTAAAGGCTTACGGAGTGCCACACCTCCAGAAGGCCACGAATGGTGAGAATTCATCTGAGGCCCCCTAGTTCTCCAGTGGGGACTTAAACCCCAGGTGTCCTCAGCACCTAACCTGGTGTTGGACACATGAGGGGGGCAGAGTGGCCAACCAGTACCCTGCCTGGCCACAGCCCTGACACCCATAGCCTGGCATCTGAGAGAGCCCCCCAGAGGGAAGGCCACCTGTGTGTGTGGCCCTGGATTGTTCACTCACCCACCTCACCCCCCAGAGGCTCTCAATGCACCCTGGAACCCATATTCTGGTGACTGTTCTCCCACTGAAGGAGCACAGAGCTCATTCCCCCACCCCTACCCCAATGGATTAAATACTCAGCGAACCCAACGCTGATCCCAATTAAAGTGGAATGCATTCTTAGCCTGTTACTTGGCGGCCATGTTGAAAGAATACTTCTTTTTCCTCTCCAGCCACCCAAACCCGAGTGCCCTCTGGCTGTTCTCAGAAGCACAACCTGCTGACGGAGGGTTTCCACCTCTCTGCTGCGAAAGCTCCAGGATACGCAGGATGAGCGTCAAGTTCAAATCCTTCTGTGGGACTGCTAGAAGGGGCTAAGAGATGACTGACATCGATTTCTAAGTGGGAGAGAAGGCCAGTGCCCCTTAAATTCTGTGGCCACAAAAGCCCCAGCAGTGACCACTGAGCAGTTCACCGGGTCCTCAGGCCCCACTGAAACCACAGACATGGACAAAACCTGAGGGACAGGGACCCCTCATCCTGCTCTCACGGCTCAGCTTTTCCTGGTCCCACTGCGGCCGCCAGCTAGAGGAAAGTCAGTGGGAAAGATGGTGCAGACCCCCCACTCACGGGACTGGGCATTTGGGGTGGACGAGGGCAGCATGCCACTTTCTTGGACTCCCCTCTCCCAACCAGACCAGCCAGCTGACTCCCAGGCCCACCCTGAGCATACGGGGGCTCTTACTGGCAGAACCTCAGCTCCTGGCGGTAGCAGGACAAGGCCGCCTGCTGAGTGGCACCGGGGATCATCATGAGCTCGTTCTCAAGGGCCCAGGTCAGCTCCAAAAGGTTCACCTTCTCATCCACGCTAAAGTCGAGGCTCTGGAAAAAGCAAGACGCATCAGGCAGAACAGGATTAGTGGCTTCTCTAGACCCTTCTTGGCTCTCTTAGGGACAGTCCAGGCCGTGATCCACGCTGTCCCATAGGCAGCATCTACCACTTTTCCATCAGCAAAGTCTGCCTCTTGGACAGGCCTCTCCCACACCCATACAACTCTCCCTGACCCTATCAGTTCCCAAATCTGGCCCCTTCATGGTCCCTGCCTCAGCGGTGGGTGTGACGCAGGCCAGAGTTTCCCTCTCTGGGCAAAGCGACTGACACAGAAGGGGCCATGCCTCAAGCAGAGGACTCAAGGGGATTGACAGGCCCTATTCCCTGTGAAGTCAGTTGCTGTAAGGACCTGTGGGACTGGGGAGCTTCATAGGGAAGCCTGACCTGACGCCAACCCAGCCATGAAGCAAGCAGAGGGATGGAAAAGAACCCAGACAATAGCCTAGAGCACCAAGAGTCCCATCACCTGACATCCTTCTCAACAGAAACTAAGCAGAACAGAAGGGATGGCAAGAAATATTCCAAGTGATAAAAAGCAAGGACCTGCAACCAAGATTACTCTACCCAGCAAAGCTATCATTTAGAACTGAAGGTCAGATAAAGAGCTTCCCAGACAAGAAAAAGCTAGAGGAGTTTATCACCACCAAACTGGTATTACATGAAATGATAAAGGGTCTTCTTAAAGAGGAAGGGAGAAGGAGGAGAAGAAATAAAAATGAAAAACATGAATAATAAAATGGCAATAAATACATATCTACCAGCAATTGAATCTAAAAGACAAAGTAAAAATAAGCAGAACAGAAAGAGACTCATAGATATAGAGAACATTTTGTCAGCTGCCAGATGGGAGAAGTGTTAGGGGGATGGGTGAAAAGGTGAAGGAATTTAGAAATACAAATTAACCATAGCCCATGGACACAGACAATAGACAGTGAAGGTCTAGGGTGGGGTAGGAGATGGGTGGAGTGGGGCAAAGTGAAGAAAATGAGGGGCATCTGAAATACTCTAAACAATAAAATAAATTAAAAAGAAAAAAGTTTTATGCCCTAACCAGTTTGACTCAGTGGATAGAGCATCAGTCTGTGGCCTGAAAGGTCCCAGGTTCAATTCCGGTCAAGGGCATGTACCTTGGTTGTGGGCACATCCCCAGAAGGAGGTGTGCAGAAGGCAGCTGATCAATGTTTCTCTCTCATCAATGTTTCTAGATCTCTATCCCTTTCCCTTCCTCTCCGTAAGAAAATCAATAAAATCTATTTTATTTACTTATTTATTTATTTATTTATTTATTTATTTTTATTGATTTTGTACAGAGAGGAAGGGAGAGAGATAGAGAGCCAGAAACATCGATGAGAGAGAGTCATCGATCAGCTGCCTCTTGCACACCCCCTACCGGGGATATGCCCGCAACCAAGGTACATGCCCTTGACCGGAATCGAACCCAGGACCTCTCAGTCCCCAAGCAGACGCTCTATCCATTGAGCCAAAATCGATTTTTTTAAAAAAGTTTTAGAAGGGAAAATATGCTCTAATAACAGGAAATCAATAAGAGTAAATTCTGAAATGTCAGAGGCAAGGTTGAGACTCTCCGCTGGTCAGGCTATGATGGCAGCCAGCCCACCTCCAAATACTGGGACTCAGGAACAGGGTTTCAGGGAGAATTTTAAAACTCTGAGCCCCTTTTCTCTTTGCCCTTCCTGGGGGCCAATTTCTGTGATCTAAGCTCAGTTTCTAGTTCTTAGAATTGTTTTGAGGGCCAGCTGTCCAGATCTGGCCTTGCCATCTGGGCTCTGCCCAAGGTTGCTGGATGGCCAGACTTGGCAAAGGCTGAGTTTAGGCCCAGGAGGATTTGGCCCAAGGAACTAGGCAGACTATCTTAAAGGCTGTCTTTGGGCTCCTTCACATTTGTTGGTTTGTGCTAATAAGAGCATTTTTGTATCACATGATCGCACTCATTTATGGAATATAATGAACAATATAAACTGATGAACAAAAATAGATCCAGCCAAAACCGGTTTGGTTCAGTGGATAGAGCGTCGGCCTGCGGACTGAAAGATCCCGGGTTCGATTCCGGTCAAGGGCATGTACATTGGTTGCAGGTACATCCTCGGTGAGGGTTGTGCGGGAGGCAGCTGGTCGATGATTTTCCCTCATCGAAGTTTCTAGCTCTCTATCCCTCTCCCTTCTTCTTTGTAAAAAATCAATAAAAATATTTTTTTTTTTAAAAATAGATCCAAAGACAGAGAAGTATTGATCAGACCATTAAACCTTAGAGGGAAGGAAGGGGAGGGTGGGGGTAAGGTGGAGAGATCAACCATAGGATTTATATGCATGCATATAAGCATAATCAATGTACACAGACAACAGGGGGGTGAGGGCATGAGGGAAGGGTGAAGGGGGAAAATGGGGGAACAAGGACACATATGTAACACCATAATCAAAAAAGAAATTTAAATAAATAAATAAATAAATAAATAATAAATAATAAAATATTCTCATATAGGATTAAAAAAACTAAATAAATAAATAAAATAAGGGCATTTTTGGAGGCAATATGACAGAAACGATCAATAGGTCAGGAATCTATCCTACAGAAATGCCAGCATTAAAGCAGGAGGCTATACAAGCGTTTTAAATGCCCATATTTATACCAGGAAAAACCTACATGAACAACAATAAAGAAAAAATAACACAAATTAGCAAGATACAGGATATAATACAAATTTTACCAAAAAAATTTTAACTGGGATGTTTAAATATATAGTTCTTTTTTGTGCCAGAGAACAGCTCTATAGAATGAATGCCCACTAAGTCATTAGCTGTTGCCTCTCCTGGAGAATGGGAGGAAAGTGGGAGGCAGGCTTCACTGAATCACAGACTTCCATGGAGTTGACACTTTTTTAACAACAGGAAGTGGAATGTGGAAATGAAAATAGTCAGTCTCGCTCACCACACTTCCCCAGCATTCTTTCCAGGGTCTGACCCTGCGGCCCTCGGGGAGGTGTGCCTGGCCCCTAGGAAGAGGCCAGGACCCAGCTGAGGACAGTCCCCTGGACCAGCCCCAGGAAGAGCAGGGGGAGCTTGGGGTGAGTTTCCCCTGCCTGACCCCGTGGGGGAAGATCTGGGGTGAGTAGGGGCTAAGCAGGGAGAAGAGCACAAGCTGGGCAGGCAGCTCTGGAAGGAGACATTCAGAGTCTCAGAGAGTGATGCTCTCAGACTTCTCCGCCACCAGGAAGAGAACACCTGCACCCCCTTGTCTGTGGGACGGACCTCCTTCATCCGGAAAAACAGAATGTCTCCAAGGCTGAAAAGCTCTGGGGGAAATGCCTAAAATAGTCAAACCTACCTTCAAATGGACTCACGGTTCCTCTACTTTTTATTATTTTTAAGTGAAAATTTCCATATTTTAACAGCGAAAAATAAAGAGAAAAGTGTTTCCAAGTGGCCTTCCTTCCCTACATGGGGGTCTCCACACTCTGTGTCTGCAGGGTGCTCTGCCCGGCCGCCTCTGCGGGCAGATGGCCCCACCCAGCCTGGGCGCCTCCCGGTGTGGCAGGCTGTGAGTGACCAGTTCCATACCTGCAGGACCTCCTTGCCATTCTGAATCCCCTCCTGGGCCCACAGGGCGATGAGCTGCTCGGGAAAGGCGAAGCCGGAGCCGTTGTCCACGCTGCAGAAAAGGCGCGGGCCTGAGCACAGGGACACGAGGGAGGACGTGGTGGTGGTGTGGCTGCCCCCCTCCTCCAGGACCTGTGTGGGAACCAGGGAGATGCCGTGAGCACACGGGCCTCCAGTTTATCTTTAACATTCTCCCACCTTGCCAGCTGGGCTCAGCTCTTCACCGTGCCACTGAGGCTTGATAGGAACCATCCACAGACAAGGAAGCAAAGGCACGGCACCATGGCTCAACGTGCCCAAGATCACATGGCATTGCAGGTGGCAAGGTGGGGATCTGAACCCAGGACTCCTTACACTCAGTTCAACTCTCTCTTAAGGACCCTGGGTACCTCCTCTCCTACCATCCACTGAGGCCTTGTGCAAGGAACGTGTCCCAGCACCCTGGTGGCCCGGCCTGTCAAAAAACATATCCTCAGATGAGGATTAAAAAAAACTTCTTGGCCAGAAGCCTGATCTGCTAAGCTTAGGTGCTATAAGAATCCGCAAGGCAAGATTACTTTCCTTGCTGTTTTCTGCCCCGGCCAGGAGGCTGTTTTCTGCCTTCAGAACAAGCATTTGCTGCCTGGGGCCACAGGAATGAGCAGTAGCACCTTTCCTGCAGCCACCAGGGATCCTGCTACGCCTGCAGGGACACCATCCTCGCCAGTCTTCTCTCGTTCCCTTCTCACAGGCTCTAGGGCTTCCTTGCTCTTCCTGAACATTGCAAGCCTGTCCTGTTGCCTAAAACACTCCCCCAATGCTTCCATGGCCGCTCCCCAACTCAGATGCCATTCCCTTGGCCGGGCCGAGCCCCTGCCAGCCCACCACCTCCCTAGCAGCACTCACTTCTTCAGCAGGGGGTCACTGCCTTTATGCCGCCTGCCCTCGGCTACCCTCAACTGTACCCCCACCACTTCCCAGTTACTTAAGGACTGGGTGCTCACTACGCTGCGCCGGGCACTTGTTGGCCCTACACAGTGTCCTGTTTACAGAAGGGGAGAGGGAACTCAAGAATGCATGGCCACCACAGACAAACTCAGATACCCAAATGCACCCAGACCACCCTAGTCTCCCCCGCTCTGCTTCCTCTCTGAGCACTGAGCTTAGGAACAGGGACCACCATGCGGGGTGGACGGGGCTGAGGCAAATCTCCACCTGTGGCACACATCTGAGAGCCAAGCACTGCCATGTGACGACAGAGTCCACGTGGCACCTTCCACCCCACAGCCCTGTCAGCCTGGACAGTCTTCCTGGACAGCCAGGTCTCGCTTGGCCACCGGCATCTGACCAGCGGTGGGGTCCCGGCCGGCCGGGCACCTGCTCCTGTGGCTCAGGCCTTCTCCGGCTGTGCCTCCATCTCAGGACATGGCAAGAGGCTCTGTGCGTGACTTGTGGGACTTCCCTGTGGTCTCTGACCCTAGGTGGCCTGACAACACTCCTAGTTTCTTCTTTGTCTGCTCTTCCCGACTTCAGATTCAGAAACCTGATGATCAAGTTATCCCGCCTGGCAGAGAACAATGTTACTGGTTCTGCACCATCACCCACAAAATACAGAATCAGCCATGTCAGCAAAGAAGTTATCAGGAAGACTCCCGGAGCGCCTGCCTGTGGCGGGAGAGGGCAGCCTTGCTGTCCTGGGGCTGAGAAAACCAAGTACCAGGCCAACAGGCACCAAACGAAATCACAACTGCCTGAAACCTGCTCTCCTCCAACTGCAGACACCTGGGGATGTATGTGAGGACAGAGAACACAGGTTGATGAGCACTTGGAGGGTAATCCTAGGGCCACTCAGCATCCTCCAGGGACACTGCTCAGGAGGAGGAAAAGGGGTTCTCTTATTGGAGCACTGTTTCCCATACTAGGAGACACAGTGAAGAACTACCACGGAATCCTCATAAGACCCCGATGGTGTGGGTGCCCATTTCACAGATAAGGAGCCTGAGGCTCAGCGAAGGTAACACCCACTGACATCCAACTCGGGAGAAGCAAGCCCAGATCTGTGTGGTTCTAGAGTCTAAGTCACACTGCCTCCCACTTACTAACTGCCGGGGCTCACTGTGGTAACACAGGCCTGGGAAAAAATGCTGAAGGCCAGAGGGTGACAGCAGTTAATATTGTATTTAAGACTTAACTGTTCCATTTTACCTGGGAATGAGACCAGGACCTGCTCAGTTTGACGGGAGAGGAAGATTCCAGAAGCGAAGTAGGCCCGTGATTGAACAGGCCAAGCTGGAATTCCGCAAGACTCACTCTGCCATCCTGGTCTTGATCCAGTTTGTTAAACAGGTCTTCTAGTTCCTAAACAAAAGCCACCACACCTGTGCTCAGACGCTCTACCCATCAGCGGCTACAGCCATCCGGGCCCACCCATCCGCCCTCCCACTCACCCTCCCTCTCCAAGTGGGGCAGTTTGCTTGTCCTCATCCAAACTCAACTGCTGGGTCACAGCTGGCCTCCCAGGCTCTGGCTTATGAAATCTACACATCTGGTCAGTTCTCATCCTGCTGTGAATGGGTGCCACCTGAACTTCCTAAATTCTACCAGTAACCAATTAAGTGTCTAAGGTGGCAGGGACTTGCTGGAGGATAGAAAAGATGTATGTATGGAGTATGGCCTGGCCCCCGAGGTTCATGGTCTAGAAGGGCAGTAGGGCTGAGGGGGACTTTAGGAAGAGGGGCACTGCTTGTTCCTCCTCCCCTTGGTCCTTGCAGGAGGAAAGGAGCAGTGAATACAGTTGTTGGGAGTATGGCCAGGCTCTGCGGGCACTGTGTTTGGGCTCAGCGATGGAACAAGGCCATGTAGGTAGGGGAAAGGGTCTTATAGGCGGAAGAAGAATTCTGATGCTTAGAAGTTGGTAAGGCTGAGGGCATGCCTGGTCAGAGACAGACCCTCAAGGGTGCAGACTTCAGCAGAAGCACTGGAGTCACCAAAGAATTTCTGACCGGAAATTAATACAATTGAATCAGGATCTGCAGGGTGAAAGAATTTTCCAGGTCTAACATCAACCACGGCCATCACAGTCATGGAGGGTGGTCTGTCCCGGCCCCTCTTACCTCTTTCTTGAGTCCTTGGAGCCCGATGCTCTGGCAGACCAGAGCCAGCTCCTGCTCATTGAGGTGGCCACTGCTGCCAACGCCCAGTTCTTCCCAGATGGCCCGGACCTGGCTCTCAGAGGTGTCAAAGGAGGGGCTGCAGGACTTCTGGGGATTCCCAAAGACCTCAGAACCCCAGATTGGCAGCTGGCCTGAAGCAGAGAGAGTGACAGGTGAACCTGATGCTCCAGGTGAAAGCCCCAAGGGGGAACACACCTGCCATAAGTTACTCTGAAATCAGATGGACACAGGTGAGCAGCAAAGCATCAAAAGAGGAATGTAGGTGGTGGGTCCATGGACATTCACAGTACAGTTCTTTCAACTTCATTCTGTGTTTGCAAATTTCATCATCAAACCTCTCTGCTCCACGAGGGGAACACTTTTTCTGAAGGGACCCTACTAAAGCCACACCATTGAAAGCACATGAAAGAGGGACTGCATTCTATGTATGTAGATTGAAACGTTTTTTAAAAATTAATTTTTAGAAAATTTTCAAACCTACCCAAAGTAAAGAGCACAGTCCAGCCCTAACCAGTTTGGCACAGAGTGTCGGCCTGCAGACTGCAGGGTCCCAGGTTCGATTCCAGTCAAGGGCATGTACCTTGGTTGCAGGCACATCCCCAAGAGTGTGCAGGAGGCAGCTGATCAATGTTTCTCTCTCATCAATGTTTCTAACTCTCTATCCCTCTCCCTTCCTCTCTGTAAAAAAAAAAAAATCAATAAAATATATATCTTTTTAAAAAGAGGAAAGTCCACTGAACCCCAGGGCACCTGTCACCAGGCTCTGTGATGTAAAGGCTTTGCATGCTGACTTTATTCCCTTTTTGCTATTGCTGAAGTGCTTGAAAATAAATCCCAGATCTCATTTTTACCCCTACGTATTTAATTCAGTATGTATTTCTGAAGTATATGAACATTTGTTACATAATCACAATGCCACTTTAAACCTAACAAAATCAACTATTTCCCAACTGTCTCAAAAAAAAAAAAAAAAAAGTCTCGTAATTGACTTGTTTGTTTGAACTGATACCAAACAGTACATTTGGTTACTACTTAAGTCTTTCAACCATGAGTTACTCTCCTGCCCCCCAATTCCTAGCACTGCCTGTTTAAGAACTGGACTAGTAGTTGTTCTACATAACGTCCCCCATCTGGATTTGTCTGTTTGCTTCCTCATGGTACCATATAACTTGTGCCTCTCTCCCTGATATTTCCTGTAAGCATCAATTTAGCATCAAAGGCTAGTTTGTAATTTGGGTGTAGGCTCAGTTTTTCCTCTTTTTTGGCAAAAACACACAAGTGAGACTGTGCACTCCACACCACCTCACATTAAGAGGTGCAGGTGCCTTTGAGATGCAAAGATTCGTCAGTGGCTCTGGCCCATGTGACTCAGTTGGTTGGGAGTCATCCCATGCACCAGAAGGTTGCAGGTTCGATCCCCAGAAAGGGCACATGCCCAACCGAGCCTGATCCCCAGTTAGGGGCATGCAGGAGGCAACTGATAGATGTTTCACTTTCACATTGTTTCTCCCTTCCTCTCTCTATCTCTCTCCCTTCCTCTCTAAAAATCTTAAAAAAAAAAAAAAAAAAAAAAAAAAAAAAAAGACTCATCAGTAGATTTGGGTGACAGATGGTCAGTTTCCATAACTTTATCACTTTAGCAAGTTGGCTTACTACTGTTTCTGAAGTTTTGCCAGACAAACAACTTGTGGAAGAGACATAGTTGAGGGTGTCCATGAGAAGCCAGCCATAGATAAGCTATGCTTCTAACCAGCCATTCACCTCCACATCCAGCCCAACACAGAAAGAGTTCAACACAGGGCCACACCTAATTCAGACTTGAGTTCTATGTCAGTGGTCGGAACCTTTGTGTTAATTACTTTGATAACCCAACTAAGTACCAGAAAGACACTTTCCCTAACGAGAGCCAGGCCTGCATGCTCACAAATATTGCTGTAGGTTTCGGCTGAAGAAAATGCAAGAATAGAACCAGGCAGAAAAGGGCCACCTCTCAGATCACTTCAAATTAAAAAATATAAAATTTCTAGAAAAAGGTAAAAGCAATTCTGACACTGGGGCTTACTTCTCAAGGCTGGCAGGAGGTAAATAAATCCTTTGAGGTTTGACATGAGTGTTCTAACCCAGATGGGAAGGTTTCTGTTCAAGGCTGGGAAGAAACCAGCCTGCTCTCTGGACAAAGAGCAAGCACCAAATTGTTCTGTGAAAAACCTGCCCCTAAGGTTTTCCTTAGGCTCTGAGTCTAGAAAATTAAAACATGATGACCTTTAAAGGTGAAGAGCTTCCTAACACGAAGGGTCTCTATCTGCTTTGTCCAGTGGCACAGGTGATGCTCAGATCAGTTCACATGAAATCTGTGGAGATAAATGCTGAACAGCCCTGTGCTTGAGGACCACAATCTAGAAGGTACTCAGTGCCAACTGCTGATACTTTGCTGCAGCAGAAATTCAATGTCAATTCTGAGATCCCTCTCTCCAACTCACACTTCTGCCCTGAGACACATCACAGGCCGATGTACTGCAATTTGCTTTATGTATATTTGCTGCTCCTTCCTGGTTGCTACCATAAGGCTCCCAAGGACTGGGACATGCCTTGCACTCCACATGGGGCACAGGCTGGGGTCATGGCAGGTGCTAAGACTACTCATCCACAGCGTGGGGGTGGGGGTGGGGGGGCGCTACTCATCCACAGCAGGGAGGGGCTGCCCATCCACAGCAGGGGTGCAGGTCCTTGCAGACCATGAGGTGCGGCAGAACCACCCTGCCTCCTCAGCCAGTGGTCTCCATCTGAGGGTATGGCCCAGGTGATGCTGAGAAGGCGGTGGCAGCCTCATGGCTAGAACCACCAGGGAGAAGAGGCCCACCAAGGGCACCCTCCACACTGCTCACTTCCCAGGAAATTATACTTGGCTGGCTCCCTGTCCAAAGACCCAGCTGCTGGAGCTTTCGGAGCACTGGTGAAAGCACCGAGCGTGAGGCCAAGGCTTTACCTTTTGCTTCAAATAACTCATTCTGAGGTCCTTTAGCATTTTCAGCTTCTTCATCTGACTTGAGACTCTGCACAAAAAGAAAAAGAGGACATGAATCCCCCAGAGCAGCAGTCGGCAAACTCATTAGTCAACAGAGCCAAATATCAATAGTACAACGACTGAAATTTCCTTTGAGAGCCAATTTTTTTAAACTTAAACTTCTAATGTCACTTCTTCAAAATAGACTCGCCTGGGCCGTGGTATTTTGTGGAAGAGCCACACTCAAGGGGCCAACGAGCCACATGTGGCTCGAGAGCCGCAGTTTGCCAACCACAGCCCAGAGGATGTAGCAGTGGGCAGGGCACCAGGAGTAAGTAGATGGTATGTCTTGGGGACGGGTAGGGATGACTGAGGAAGAGGAACAACATCCTGGTGAGATGCAGCACCTCCCAATAAAATCCCACCCCTGCAAGGCGGCCCTCACACACAGACAGTGATTCACAATAAAAACACAGTCAAGTGCTTGTCTAAGGAGAGGCAAGGTGGCTGCAGAGTAACTTGAGGCTACATGGCCTTGCTCCCAGCCAGGAACTGGATTTACAGCTAAAATACTATGCAATCAACCTGGAAAACCAAGAGAAGCGTAGCTGACCGGACATATATCCCATGGAGGAGCCCCCCTGGGGCAGGTGTGCAGCTGAGAGGACAAGCGATGTCAGCTGCAAAGCTCCCTCCCCTTGGGAGTGTGAGGTCTCAATGCCCCGCAGGATCCACGCCCAGAGCAACAGAGACTGGAACAGTCCTCACAGCACCGGACAGAGGGAACCAGGGAATTCTGTCCGCCTGGGAGACTAGGACAATGCCTTCCCAATGAAGGAGGGTGCCTATTGTTAGCAGCCCCTAATGTGTGAGATTTGTTGATGGGGATCTCACTACCTATTTGTTTGTTTTCTTCTTTGTCTCAATAAATGTTAAACATATAAACAAATTAATCTGAGGGTCCAGGGCCATCTTTATTAAAGATAAGACCCCATATCACCCCATCTGACAGAGTGTCATCACGGAGAGCAGGAGCCAGGAACCTTCTTGAACCCTTGAAAACAGGTCCAATTAGCTCACAGGCTGTGGATCTGCCTGTGGACATGAAGCCTAGGAGGCTCCTGCAGCCCACATCCTGGGTCAGTCGTGAGCCCAGTGAACACTCAGGGAGGCTGGGAGCAGAGTGAGTTCCCGGGGTCCCGGAGGAGCTGGCACGCGCTCGCCCGGGGAAATGCATGGCTGGGATAGTCTGAGTGCTCCCGGCAGGTGGGATGGTGGGCTTGGTACATCCCAATTCCTAACCTTGCAGCTGCATCGGAAAGGCACCTTTTTAATGGTATTCTTGGCCAAATACCACTTCACTCCTTTGAAACCATAAAAATAGTCTTCTTTGCCGAAACCGGTTTGGCTCAGTGGTAGAGCGTCGGTCTGCGGACTGAAAGGTCCCAGGTTTGATTCCGGTCAAGGTCATTACATTGGTTGCGGGCACATCCCAGTAAAGGGTGTGCAAGAGCAGCTGGTCGATATTTCTCGCTCTCTATCCCTCTCTCCTCCTCTCTGAAAAAAATCAATAAAATATATATTTTTTTTAAAATAGTCTTCTTGAAAGGTGGTGGGGTGAGCAGGGGAAGGAGAGACATTGAGTGATTTGTGTACAAGCTCTCTACCACCCCCATGTCTGACAAGCAGGATGAAGCGTCATTCTCCAAAGTGCACTGTGCTCTTGGTGACAAAATGCTCAGGAATGCCCGTCCATCTGCCCCTTCACATGCAGTGAGCAGGGACTAAGTGAATCGCCATCTCCCCAGTGCTGGGCAGCCTGAGGTGGGGAAGCGGCGGCCTGACTCACCTCCACACTTTCCAGCGATGCAGAGCGTCGAATCTGGCTTTTCACGGAGGCCTTGGCCTGCTGTTCCGGTAAACATTTGGTTCTGTTTGCAGAGTCGCACAGCTCAGGCCGGCTCCTGCGGCCATACCACTTAGAGCCACTCACATACTTTGGTGGGACGGCATGGGAGGCAGCTGGAAAGAAAGTGGGAGGCTCTGAGGGGGGGCCTTTAGAGCACCCTCGGGGCCCATGCAAGCTACCGAGATGCCTTTTGAGAAAGCACAGACTTGGACACGGAGTGCACATCTCGCTGATGGCTGCACTTTTTTAAAAAATATATATTTTATTGATATTTTACAGAGAGGAAGAGAGAGGGATAGAGAGCTAGAAACATCGATGAGAGAAAATCATTGATCAGCTGCCTCTTGCACACCCCCTACTGGGGATGTGCCCGCAACCAAGGTACATGCTCTTGCCCGGAATTGAACCCGGGACCTTTTGGTCCGCAGGCCAATGCTCTATCCACTGAGCCAAACCGGTTTCGGCGTGATGGCTGCACTTTTATGCTCACAGAATCACCTGGGAGAACAGAGGGAACAGTGAACAGCAATTTCCTATTCCCCGGGCTGGGCACTGAAAAAGCCAGGCTAGGAAACAAGGACTTGCCACTCTAAACTTTACATGCTGTTTAGGGTTTTTGGTTTTTTCTTTAGAGATAGAGGAAGGGAGGGACCGGGGAAGGGAGACAGGGAGAGAGAAACATCATTGTGAAAGAGAAACATCAGCCGGCTGCCTCCTGCATACACCCTGACCGGGGATCGAACCCTCAACCTGGGTGTGTGCCCTGACCAGGAATTGAACTGGCGATCCCCTGGTGCCAGGGCAATGATCAATCAACTAAGCCATACTGGCTAAGAATTTAAGATTTATTTATTTATTTATTTTACCATATTTTGCTTTTATTTGGGTAATAAAAATCTAGCTTTTTATACAAAGAAAAAGACCTTTCCAATAATCCAGGAACATACACTCCAGAGGCATGGAGGTCACTTTCCACCTGCTCACTTCGCTCTAGGACCCCACGGGACTGGATGGTGGATGCGTGTGGGCACAGACCTCAGACAGAGCTGTGTAGGCTCCGGCTCCGTGTGGTCTCGAGTCTGGGGCACAGGCAGGTCTGGACTTAGATTTGAGGTTCATGAGAATCCCCTAAACCTTAATAATTTGCACTTGCTTTTTCCCACCTTACCTGTCCACATCTTCACAGAGCAGCTGGGATCTCTCAGGCAGAGAAGACAATCGCTGACTCTGTGCTGGAGCCTGGCAGGCAGGAGAGAGACAGGGAGGCAGCACCAGCAGTGGCCAGAACAGGACAAGGCTTCAGAGGGAAGCAACCAGATGGGCCAATTGGAGAGAGAGAGCCTAGAGAGGCCAGGAAAATGAGGCACATTTCATTGCAGATGCGTCTTGAGCCTCAACCCAACAGAAGTCACGTCCCTAAGGTCAAGTACCACCACATTTCTTTCTTTCACGCCAAAATGGTTAGTCCACAGCTACTATCCTTGGGACCATCAGAGGAAGAGGCTGGTCCATCCTGGCCAACCAAAAGAATGGAGATGCCAGTGGCAGACAAAAACTAGGGACAGAGGCAGAGTTTCTGGGAGGAAAATGCCCACATTGGACATGTAGAATATGAAGTTAGAGCGTGACATACGAGGCAGCTGACAATATGCAGGTTGACCACAGGTCCTGGCCCAACAAACTCTCCATGTGAGAGAGCTCACGGGATCTGCTCAAGAAGAGGGCCAACTGGCCGAAACCAGTTTGGCTCAATGGATAGAGCGTCGGCTTGGGGACTGAAAGGTCCCGGGTTCGATTCTGGTCAAGGGCACATCCCCAGTAGGGGGTGTGCAACAGGTAGCTGATCAATGACTCTCTCATCGATGTTGCAAACTCTATATCTCTCTCCCTTCCTCTTTGTACAAAATCAATAAAATATATTTTTTTAAAAAAAGAAGAGGGCCAACTGGGTGAGGAAGAACCCTCCTCTTTCCACCCAAAGGTGGTGTCAGGAGAGGGATTTTTGTGTCAGGTGAGAGGGGGGAGCTGTGGCACGTGTGGGAAAACCTGGAAGGGAGCTCTGCACGCCTCCTAAGCCATCAGACCTCCCCGGAGCAGAGTCCTGGCCCCCCGGTCTATACCGTGGCCTCTTCCCGGGCTCAGTCTACTTGTTGGCATACCTGGAGGTCATGCAGCCGGCATGTGTTTCTGCTTTGTAGGCTTAATTTTCCTTCCTTCCCCTGCCCCTCCTCAGATAACCCCTAGTCCATGTCCGGAGTCCCACCCGCCCTAGATGCTGGCCCACTTTTTCATAGTTGCCAGCAAGTCAGCATTCCCTTGGAGTAACGAATAGCCCTGAAAAACACATGCTCTGTGCAGATGTGGACAGGTAAGGTGGGAAAACAGCTTTTTATAATATTCACCAATGTTCTCAAGAAACCTATCACCCCCCTCCCTCCAACAGGGAGAAATGCTACTTTAGAAAAGTGTCCATGTAGCAAGTCAGAACAGAAACAATAAGGGCAGAGGAATGATGGTAAAATGAACGGAACAGCCCACAGATTCATGAGTCATAACCTCCCCAGGTGGGAAGGACGGTAAGTCACTCGGTCAAGCTTATTTCAGTGCAGGCACAGCCCAGCCCCCATAACACACCCAGAGTGTCCACAGCACACAAGAAATGGCCCCTCATGGCTCTGGTAGACAGGGCAACAGACCTGCTGATACAAGCCCTAGATCCAATTGTGTCTTCCTGATGTACATTTTTATTTATAAGGAAAAAGTAACAAAATCTAAAGTTAAATTACATATCATTATCTATAATAATAAAAGTGTAATATGCTAATTAGACCAGACAGCCAAACAACCTTTTGGACAAAGCCAGGACTACGAGGGCCAAGCCCCTTGCATGAATTTCGTGCATCGGGCCTCTAGTATATTCAATAATGGCCTCTAATGAAAAGAGTAGAATGATGGGGAAGCAGGAATGTCCTTCAAAATCCCAAGGATTTGATCCCACAATGACACTCTCCTTCCTGGAGTATTTTTCTGACCCATGGTGGGAGATTATAGGAAAGACTAGCAAACAGATTAGAAAACAGGAAGAGGGTGATGCTATGAATGGAGCAGTGGGTGGTAATAAATGAGGCACTGAGGAGGCAGAGACCTGAACCACATTTGACAAAAGGGCCTGAGACAGAGAAAATGAACCGGGATGGAAAGCTGAAATGAACACAATCCTGGAGGGCACCACGCTTGTCTGACTCTCCAGGACCACCAAGGCTTAATCAGGCCTTGAGCAGTGGGCACGGGCCTCTGTGGGTGGGTGCTTGGAGGTGGGCATTGGCATGAGCCCCACCTGCTGGCATGAGAGGGAAAAGGTGTCTCAGGGAGGGCATGCCATTTGTGCTTTTTTTCACCGATGACAGTTTTGTTTTGTAATTTCTTTTAGATTTCCAAGTTTTCCTCAATGAAATTGCTGTATGCCCTCCCTGAGACACCTTCCCCCTCTCATGCCAGCAGGATGGGGTTTGGAGCACTTTGTTGGTGACCATTTGGAGACTGGGGAGAATAGCAGACCTAGAGCGGACCTGGAAGCTCCAGGTGTTTTCCCACACCTTGTCTTATGCATCTCTTCTATCGGGCTATTCCTGACTTATACACTTTTTTAAAAAAACATGTTTTTATTGATTTCAGAGAGAGGAACAGAGGAGAGAGAGATAGAAACATCAATGATGATAGAGAACAACTGATTGGCTGCCTTCTGCACGCCCCCTACTGGGGATTGAGCTAGCAACCCAGGCATGTGCCCTGAGCAGGAATCTAACCCTGACCTCCTGGTTCATAGGTCAACGCTCAACCATTTAGCCACACCAGCTGGGCCTGAGTTATATATTTTTTTTAATAAGCCAGTGATCTAGTGAGTAAAACTCTGAGTTCTGTGAGCTGCCCTAGCAAATTAATTGAATCAATGAAGTAGGTTCTGAGAACCTCTAACTCATAGCTGTTGGTCAGAAGCATTGGTGACAACCTGGACTTGCGACCAGCATCTGAAGTAAAGAATTAATAGGATTGAGCCATTAACCTGTCAGATCTCACACTATCTCTAGGCAGGTCATGTCAGGATTGATTAATTGTAGAGCACCCAAATGGTGTCAGAGACTTGCCAGCATGGGAAAAACAGCCACACATCCGGTGACCAGAGTGTCAGCAGTATTCAGAGTATTGTGCGCAGTTTAAAGGAAAATAACAGGATTTCTATCTTATAATACTATTTTACAAATAAGAAAATAGAAGGGGGGAAAAAACCAGAAATGTTTTGTTCCAGTTGTCATCACTCATCAGTGATAGAGCAGGTTTACAATTTAGTCTCAATCTACTAGATTCTTCAATCAGGATATTATATTCCCAAATGTTATACATAATTAAAAGAAACTAAAGTTGAGAGGAGGAAATCCCTTTACCTGATTCCACAGAACTGCTATCTTCATCCGAGGAGCTGACAGCAGCGTGTGATGATAACACCGCCACAAAACCTTCTTTAAAGTCCTCAAAGTTAACCTGGGTGAATTTAAGAAAAGAGGTCAAAGTTACTTTCAACAGAACTATAACGCATCAGCCTTTTGTTTGTTTTATTTCCCTCAGATGGAAACATCTTACTGTTACCTTTTTACATGGAGAACATTTATTTTCCCCAAAAAATTTACCTAAGATTTTTTAAAAGGAGGAGGTCCAAGATGGTAATAACACAGGAAGACGCTGAAAGCACACTGAAATATATACCTATCTAGAGAGCAATCATTCCTGAGAGACAACTGGGGACTGATTAGACAGCTTATGAAAAAGGAGAGGAAGAGAATGAGTAGAAAAGGCCAGGAAACCATGGGAGCCCTGAGTATCTGCAGGAATTCTCCAGGAGTGAAGGTGCCAGTGAGCACCATTGTTTATGTCCCTGTCCACCTCCATCAGTCAGGTGAGGGCTCTACCCCAGTGCTCTGGCTTACCTGCAAGATTGCCATAGCACATTCCCAGCCATGCTGCTAGGAGTCCAATGTGGCTCCAAACACAGGAAGAAAGCAGGATCAACAGGACATTCCTACATGAACCTGGCCTACCCTTCCAGCTTTGTAGGCCAGTGCCCAGATGCCACAGGCACCTGCTTGGCTCCAAATGGCGTCTCAAAACCACCCAGCATACGTAAGGTCACTTTCTCAAGATTGGGAGAGAGAAATATTTTGTCTCATTCATATAAACAAAGAAAGGTGAACAAAATGAAAAGAAGAATACTTCTCACATGAAGGAATAAGAAAAATCAACCAGAAAATAAAACTAATGAAACAGAGATAATCAATTTGTCTGATAAAAAAAAAAATTAAAAGAAAAGTCATAAGGATACACACCAAACTTGAGAATGAAATAGAGAAATTTAAGGAGAACTTCAACAAAGAGTTAGAAAGTATAATAAGAAACCAAGAGGGCTGAAGAATAAAATGATACACTAGAGGTAATCAACAGTAGCTTAGCTAACAAAGAAGAAAAGATCAGTGACCTTGAGGACAGACTAATAGAAATCAACAAATTAGAACAGCAACAACAACAAAAAATAATTGAGGATAATTTACAGGGCCTTTAGGAGAATAGCAAGCACACTAACATTCATGTTATAGGGGTCCAAGAAGGAGAAGTCAGAAAGAAATAAAAACCTTATTGGAAGAAATAATTGCTGAAAACTTTCCTGACCTGTGAAAGGAAAGAGACATATAGGTCCAAAAAGCACAAAGAATTCTAACCAAGATGAACTAAAAGAGTCCAAGACATATTATAATTAAAATGGCAAAAGTTAAAGAGTCAATCTTGAAGGCAGCAAGAGGAAAACAACTAGTTACAAAGAAAGGAAACCCCATAAAGATATCAGCTGATTTCTTAGCAGCAACTTTGTAGGCCAGAAGGGAATGGCAGAATATCTTTAAAGTGATAAAAGAAAGGCTGGGACCGGTTTGGCTCAGTGGATAGAGCATCGGCCTGCGGACTGAAGGGTCCCGGGTTCGATTTCGGTCAAGGGCATGTACCTTGGTTGCGGGCACATTCCAAGTGGGGAATGTGCAAGAGGCAACTGGTGGATGTTTCTCTCTCATCGACGTTTCTAACTCTCTGTCCCTCTCAATTCTTCTCTGTGTAAAAATCAATAAAAATATAAAGTGATAAAAGAAAGGAACTTACAACCTAGAATAATTTACCCAGAAAGGTTATCATTCAGAATTGAAGGAAAGAAAAGAATTTACTGGACAAGCAAAAAATTAAGGAGTCCATCACCATTAAACCAGCTTAAGGGCTTCCGATAAACAAAAGGAAAAGCCATAAACAGAAATAATAAAATATTAGATAGAAAAAAAAATCTCACAGATAAAGGCAAATCCTCATAATAAAAGGCTAATATGCAAATTGTCCCCTCGACTAGGAGTTCAACCAAAGGGTGGGGCCAGCCTAATGCTCCTTGGCCCCTTCCCTCATCTGACCCCTCCCCCAATTGGACTAGCCCACCAACCACCTGCAGCTCCTCTCACCCTGCCAGCCCAGCCCAATCAGCCCCGACTGGGGAGGGTGGCCAGACCCCACACGTGCATGCACCAGACCTCTGGTATTTAATAAATACAGTGAAATTCACCAAAAACAAAGTGTAGGAGGGGAGAAAAAATATAATCCGTTTAGATATAGTAAACTTAAATGACTATCAGCTTAAAATAGACTGCCATAGATATAGAACCTCTTGGTAACAAAAACCAGAAACCTATAAATGATATCCACAAAGAATAAAGACAAAGGTCCCCAAACAAACACTAAAGAAAACCAGCAGAACACAAGGAAATCCATTTTAAATGTAAATGGATTAAATGTTCCAATAAAAAAAAAGACAGGATGATTGAATAGATTAAAATACATGGCCCATCTGTATGCTGCTTCAAATTGAAAGACATACAGAATGAAAGTGCAAGGATAGAAAAAGATATTCCATGTAAATAGAAATGAAAAGGGAGCTGGGGTAGCAATACTCATATCAGACAAAATATACTTTGAAACAAGGAATGTTAAAAAAAAAAAAAAAAAAGACAAAGAAGGCAATTACATAATACAAGAACAGGATATAAACAAATATAAGTAACTATGCATCAAACATAGGAGAACCTAAATACAAAAAGCAAGTAATAATGGATATAAAGGGAGAAATTCATGGTAATTCAATAAGAATAGTAAATTTTAATGTCCCACTCACATCAATGAATTGATCATCCAGACAGAAAATTAATAAGTGGTCATAAATGTTACATTAGACCAGATTAACTTAATAAAAAGTTATAGAACATCTCATCCAAAAACTTCAAAATAATATACTTTTTCATGTGCACATGGAACATTACTCAGGACAGATCTCATGTTAAGCCACAAAACAAACCTCAATAAACTCAACAAGACGTAAATCATATGAAGCATATTTTTTTACCATATGACATGAAACTAAAAAAAATAAATTACAGAAAGAAAACTGGAAAAAACGCAAATATGTAGAGACTAAATAACATGCTACTAAACTAATGGATCAAGGAAGATATTCTCAATGGGCAAAAACGAAAAGCATTTCCCTTAATATCAGGAACAGGACAGAAATGTCCGCTTTCACCACTCTTACTCAACATAGTACTGGAAGTTCTAGCCATAACAATCAGACAAGAAGAAGAAATAAAAGGTATCCAAATTAGAAAGGAAGAAGTAAAATTGTCATTATTTGCAGATAACATGATATTGTATATAGAGAACCCTAAAAAATCCATCAAAAAAACTACTACAACTGATTATTGCATTCAGTAAAGTAGCAGGATACAAAATTAATATCCAGGAATCAGTTGCATCTCTATACACCTATAATGAACTATCAAAAGGGGAAACTAAGCCCTAGCTGGTTTGGCTCAGTGGGTAGAGCGTAAGCCTGCAGACTGAAGGAGGGTCCCAGAATAGATTCCAGTCAAAGGCACATATCCAAGTTGCAGGCTCGATCCCCAATAGGGGGCATATAAGAGGCAGCTGATAAATGATTCTTTATCATCATTGACATTTCTATCTCTCTCTCCCTTTCTCTCTGAAATCAATAAAAAATATAGTTTTAAATTGGGAAACTAAGAAAAAACAATCCCATTTATAACTGCATCAAAAAAATAAAATACCTTGGGATAACAGGAACTGTTTTTAGCACTAACATATTAGCATCTGGACACATTCAAGAGGTTGGAACGAGGTGAGTATTTCTATCAGGAAAGTTTTTATCTAGGTTTTGGATCACCATTTAGATGACCTTCAATTTCCTAGAAAAAAAGAACTCTGAGTTCATTTTCTTCCTTGCTTATATGAAATCACAGGATACTTCTGAACATAAGTATCCTTTGCTCCTTAATAGTAGATGGAAATTTTTCCAATTGCAATATGAATTTCAAGCTGTGTAACTTTCCTTTGACAAAGTATCTTGATTCAGTTGATATTTATCAAATGCCAATAATCGCCAACAAAAGTATTCTGCGCTTTTCTTTATGAGAATGGAGGCAAATACCCACCCTGGCAAAGTGATCATTTCCAAGAAGTGTCTGCAGAAGAATGGGAAGCTGCTTTTCCAGATGAAGCTTAAGACAGAGCTGGGTCAGCTCCTCCCGATCCAGAAAGCCTGTCCCTGTGGTGTCACAGCTGCTGTAGACTTCCCTGAGCTGTGACACATAGTGGTCCTCTTCTTCTTCATCCATCCCATAGCAGGCTGGACATGGCATGCGAAAACACAAAAACAATGGCACCCTGTTACTGCCAGACCTCTCACATCCTCTCACTGCTGTGCTCCCAGACAGCGCGGCCCGGGCACAGGGTGGAAGCGGGTTGTAAGCAAGGTCACCCAGAGCCTCTCAGGATTACGTGGGGCTAGCAGGCACCGCCTGCACCTTTGCAGAAGAGGCCAAAAATATGCCACTAGAGAACCAGTCCTCCTTCCGAGAAGCAGAAATTTTTGTTTTGTCAACCCTCACAAAAATCTATTACAGAATAATCAGGAAAAAATATGAATATTAAGAGAACTACAATCATCCAAAATTTCACCACCTAAAAAAATCATTAATATACATTCTAATTGTTCTCTACACATTTCAAGTATGATTTTTTCCTTACAAATAAAAGAAAAATGGAAACTCCAATAAAAAGAGAATTTAAGTAGACAAATCATTAAAGGAAAAAAATATATGGTTAATAGCCATCTAAAAATGTTCCAATTATTAAAACAAAGAAAATATTTGTGACTGTCAAGTTATCAAGAATGAAAATTTCATTGCTAGCTGAGGCTGTCAGACAAGGGGAGTCTCACATGTTCCTGGAGGAAGTGACAGTAAATGTCTAGGGCGAGTACTTGGTCTATATATCAAGAAATTTTAAAATATTTTGATTATCTGACCCAGTTATTTCAAATAAAGAAATTTCATAATCCCTTTTATAAATTCCTTTACACTAAAAGAAATAACGCTACACACAAAGATGAGTTCATCAGACTACTACTTATATATAACCTAAACCACCCAGCAAAATAAGCTTGCTAAACTGTAATGTACTAGAGGCCCGGAATTCGTGCATGGGGGTGGTGGGTGGGGGGATGTCCCTCGGCCCAGTCTGTACCCTCTCCAATCTGGGACCCCTTGAGGGATGTCCAATCGCCCATTTAGGCCCAATCCCACTGGATGAGAGAGAAACATCAATTGGTTGCCTCTCAAGTAAGCCCCAACTGGGGGCACATGAACCTACAACCCAGGTATGTGCCCTTGACTGGGAATGGAAACCATGACCCTTTGCTGTGAGGGCTGACGCTCTAACACTGGCCAGTTTTGCAGAATGAAAAAGTTCCAGAAATCTGTTGCACAACAATGTACATATAGTTATTCTACTGAATGGTACATTAAAAAATGGTTAAGATGATAAATTTTATATTAGTGTTTTTTTTCCACAATTAAACATTTTGAAATAATTTTTAAAGTGCTTTAAAAAATAGCTCTAAATTTGATGGCTTGCTTTCTGAAATCTCCAGGCATCCTCTATGAACAAAGTAAAAAAAACAGTCAAAACCAGTTTGGCTCAGTGGACAGAGAGTCGGCCTATGGACTGAAAGGTCCCAGGTTCAATTCTGGTCAAGGGCATGTACCTTGGTTGCGGGCACATCCCCAGTAGGTGGTGTGCAAGAGGCAGCTGATCGATGTTTCTCTCTCATCGATGTTTCTGACTCTCTATCCCTCTCTCTTCCTCTCTATGAAAAATCAATAAAATATATTTAAAAAGGAGGGGGGGCAGTTGAAGGGAAGGGGGATTACTAGAATACTACTAGACTTTTCCAAGAAGACAGATAGCAAAATCCCACCAAGTGGGACAAGAAAAACAAACCACTGGCGAGGATGTGGAGAAAAAAAGAACCCTCGTGCACTGCTGATGGGAATGCAGCCACTGTGGAGAACAGTAGGGAGTTTCCTCAAAAAATTAAAAATGGAACTCCTATTTGGCCACTTCTAAGAAAATATCCCAAGAAATCAGAAACACCAATCAGAAAGGATATATGCACTCCTATGTTCATAGCAGCACAATTTACAAAAGCTAAGACAGCATGGATGGACCTGGAGAGCATTATGCTAAGTGAAATAAGCCAGTTGGAGAAAGACAAATATCACATGATCTCACTCATTTGTGGAATATAATGAACAACATTAAACTGATGAACAAAAATAGATCCAGAGACACAGAAGCATTGAACAAACTGTCAAACCTCAGTGAGAAGGCAGGGGAGGGGGAGGAGAAGAGGAGGATAAGGGATGAACCTAAGGACTTGTATGCATACATATAAGCATAACCAATGGACACAGACAGTAGGGGGGCGAGGGCCTGTGCAGGGGCAGCAGGAGTGGGTGGGGAGAGGTCAATAGGGGGAAAAGGAGACATATGTAATACTTTCAACAATAAAGAATTTTCTAAAAAGCCCTAGCCAGCTTGGCTCAGTAGATAGAGCGTCAGCCTGCTGACTGAAGGGTCCCATGTTTGATTACGGCCAAGGGCACATGTCTGGATTCCGGGCTCGATCCCTAGTGGGGGGTGTGCAGGGGGCAGCCGATCAATGACTCTCCGTCATCATTGATGTTTCTATCTCTCACTCCTTCTCCCTTCCTCTCTGAAATCAATAAAGAAATATATATATATTTTTTAAAGAATTAAAAAAAAAAAAAAAAAAGATCAGGGTCACCATCAAAAATAGAACCCAAGGGTGCAAACAATTTGGTTCCTTTTCCCAAGGTAACACTAGAATTTTCAATTGAGTACCAAAGAGCAGAATCACTTTGTCAATATAAGATTACCCCAACACACAAGTGGTCGGCAAACTGCAGCTTGCAAGCCACATGCGGTTCTTTGGCCCCTTGAGTGTGGCTCTTCCACAAAATACCACATGTGGGAGCGCACGTACAGTGCGATTGAAACTTCGTGGCCCATGCGCAGAAGTCGGTTTTTGGCTCTCAAAAGAAATTCCAATTGTTGTACTGTTGATATTTAGCTCTGTTGACTAATGAGTTTGCTGACCACTGGGATGAACATTTATAGTTTGACAGTTTCACTATTGAACCACTAGAATGAATAGTGCAATAAGGTGATTTAAAAAAAAAAAAAAAAAGCCATTCTGCTAGTCTTATCCAAAACATTTTATGTAATACTAGATAATAAAAGAGAAACATGTAAATCGACCATACCTCTGCTACACTCACCAGCCAATCAGGAGTGAGTATGCAAAATAACCTGCCAAAGTAGGCGGGTTAATTTGCATACATAGGCACTGGAGAGCTAGTGGAGAATGGAGAGGTTTGGGGAACTTGGCTCCTCAAGCCACCAGAGGGAAAGTAGAGAGGGAAAGCTGGTGGCTTGGAGGACTTGGCAGAGTGGGAGGCCGTGCAGAGCAGGAAGGGAAACCAAGAGCATGGGGAGCACCAGGAATTCTGAAAGTAGTAGTTCTGGTGGCAGCCCCAGGACTGGAAGTGGAAGCCCAGAGTGCAGGGAGCACCAGGAATACTGGGAATCGTAGTATCTGGTGGCAGATGATCTCCTAGACAATAGAGCAAGTTACTGTTGTGGTGGAGGATGGAGGAAAAGCAAAGATGAGAGACATAAGTAAAATCAGAATGTCTAGGAAAAATTAAAGGGAAGATATCCTAAAATTTCCAGGAAATCTTCACCAATGAAGCAAAGAAAAAAAAAAAAGCTTCTATTATTCTGTGAGCAACAAACCAAACTGGGTTGGGGTCTCAGACAATTCACTCATATGACTGCAAAGACAGACAGAAACTCCCGGATTGGAGAGGGCTCCCCTGAGGGCTCTCAGATTGGAGAGGGTGCAGGTCAGGCTGAGGGACCCACCCCTGTGCATGAATCTTCATGCACCAGGTCCCTAGTAAAAATATATCAACTTTAGAGTAGAAGGAATAAACTTTAGGAATAAAGTGAATAAAAACAGCAGTCTTACAATTCCCACTGGAGGTTTCCAAATCAGTTCAAGTTTTACATATCAATTTTATTTTAAAACTCTGATGATGCCAAAAATGTTTTAGGGTTGCAAGAGTTTACAAATAAAATGCAACACAGTTTCATTTTTTAAAAATCATCATTTTCTTTCTGCACAGTGTGTACAATCTGTGTACACAGCAAGACTCAAGTTTAGTGATATGGGCCTTACCGCCTCCACAGAGCAGGCAGGAAGCACACAGTGATGACCCTCCACCCGGGACTGACCTCAGCCCTCATGTTATACAATAGCTTGCAAATAATTACATGAACTCTTGTGAAAGGACCTAATCAACCCATTTGTGAGTTACCAACCTCTCCTCATATCAGGCTCATCTCCCCTATGTAACTGTAAATACCCTTCTAATAAAAATGTTGCTGGAAAAAAATAGTTTAAATAAAAATAATTGAGTGTCTAAAAAGAGAAAAGAAAAAAGAAAAGTACAAAGTCGGTGAAATTTTAGAACAAACAAGTCTGGAAAGAGTCTAAAGGGCAAAGGGCAGTCCCACACTGACAATGCCGCCGGTGGGGGTGGGGGGCGAAGTGGCACAGCATGGATTCTCAACAGCAAGATTCTCAACAGCAAGCTGCCTTTGACACACATCCTCTGGAAAGAACCCTTTCAACCTAATCTGGAGGCTACCAGAATTTATACTGCAAACTGGGGGATTAACCAAGAAGAGGCAGACACAGGATCTAGGACCTGGGTCACATGCGAGCAGTGAAGACCATTCTAGGCCGATGTAAGAAACAACCAAACCTGTGGAGAATTTTATAAGAGTTTATTTGAGCCAAACCGACAATATACACCAGGGAGCAAGATTGCAAAGCTCCAGAGAATAACAGTTCTGCAGCTTCCTTTTGTGCATTTGATTAAAGAAGGAATGTAAGGAGGATTCTATGAAGGTGGGAGGAAGCAATGCCAGGGATAGAATTACACAGCAGTTAAGATGAATGTGCTCTCCTGAGGGATCTGAGAGAGCATTTCAAAGGTGAGTTAACAGAGTCAGAGATGGGGAATGTCCAACCCAGGCCACATGAGGCCCACGCATGAGGCCCACGCAATCATTTGGTCTGGCCCTGCCAAGGAAACCGTAGGCAGGACTCAAAATGCAATAAATCTAGAAGCTTTTTTTCATACCAGCGTAAATTTATATTAAGTGAATAATGTTATAAATATCCAAATGGCCCTTGACAGATAAAAGGTTCCCCACCCCTGGTAGATGCACAGAAACAATGGACAGGGGTTGCTTAAGGCAAAGATAATCCTTTTAATAAAGAAGTTTACATGCCTGGGATGTGACTACTACCCATGACCTACCCAGTTAGGAATTTATGATCACGTCACCCTGTGAGGGTACTTTCCACAGACACTCACCCCCCCTTTTTTTGCCCACAGAGGGACCAGAGAGCAACCCACACAAAACAGAAACTAGGGAACCAACAGATCCTGTGTTCTTGTCATCATACGGAAAATAACATGGTTAGGTTTCTGACAGAACTGATGGGACATTTGGAAAAGAATAAATACATTGAGAAGTAAATAAGTAAAAACTAAGAATACATTAACCTCTAGAAAGCCAAACTTGGCACAAGAATGGAAATGTTATGCCCACACAACATGCCAGGGTGGCAGTCAGGCAGCACCAAGCTCCCGAGGATGGACTCTAAGGGGGCAGGGGAGCGGGGCATGCAAGGTTACAGTTCTGAGCTGTGCAAGGGGCAGAATTCAGGGTGAGGGGGACCTGCAAAGAGGGACGGTTCAGGAGAGACGTTGCCTCAGGATGCTCCGTCCCATTTATGGCCAGAGAAGGATTCCACAGGCATCCACAAAGAGCTCCAGAAAGGAGTCAAAATAAGCCTATCACTTCCACTGTGTTGTGCATTCTGCCTCCCCTTTTGGTCTCTCACCTCCCCCTCTACTCCCTCCCTTTGTTTCTCTCTCAACCCTCCTCTTCCTCTCCCTCCTCCTCTCCCTTTCCTTTCCCCTCTCCCCCTCTCCCCCTCTACTCTTCTCCCCCTCTTCCCCTCTCCTCCTCTCTCCCTCTCTCCCTCTCTCCCCCTCATAGTGAAGTCCTGAATCAGGTCTGGGGTTATCTGAGTGAAAGACACCAGGAGTTGAGACACTGGTGACTGGCCTTTGCACTCAGGTGAGCTCTGGCCAGTCCAAATCCTGGTATCACCTGAAAGATAAACATGACACCATCCGAGCGGGAGCAAACAGCAAGGCAATCAATGTGGCCTTTCCAACTCAGGTCACTGTCCTCTACGCGGAAGGATCACTGTGTCTTCATTTACTTTCTCCCTCTCAGGCAGGGTGCGGAATGTCTGGCCCTGCCAAGGCATGAGGGGTGAGTTAATTAAACGTTTGGCCAGATATAGCAGGCTAATTTTTAAGCTGATCGTTTTGTATGGCCTGAGAAGGACGTTACAAATGTCCAAATGGCCCTTGGCAGAAGAAAGGTTCCCCACCCCTGCTCAAAGAGAAGCTGAACCTTAAGGAGCGCATGTGGACATGCACACGCTTTTGTTCTTGCCCAGGACATTCTGAACAGGCCTTGCTCCAGAGCTGGTGCCGTCCCACAGGAAGGAGGTCTGTAATCCCAGGTTTGAGCATCTACGGCTGCTGTCTGATTTCCTGATCTCATCAACCTTCCTCTTGTAAAAATACTATTTTTATTCTCCCACAAAATGAGTTGACCGAAATTTGTTTTCCTCGTTCTCTCAGTTTGTCCAAGCTTCTTCTGGGCCTGGGCCTGGTGCAGGTGATAAACAGCATGAGGTGACTCCAGCAGGACAGTCATGTTCCCTCGGCCCCTCCACCTGTGGAGGCTGGCTGGGTGGGCACAGAGCTGGGCAGGGAAGAGGGACAAGCAGCCTGCTGCAGCTCAGACACAAAGAGCAGTGACTGAGACACTCAGTAGGTAGGGCTATCAGGACACAGCTGCCTGCTGCTGCACAATCCGTCATGCTGAATTGAAGTATTTGATCAAATCTTGTGAGCTTTGCCTTTTGATGTCAGGTGGGTACTTAGCATAAGTTATCAAAATGGACTGGGTTGCAGTCAATTCCCATAAAGCAATGCTGAGCCCCCAAATCTGAACCTATGAGTCTCCAGGAAACTGATTTCCCTGCAGGTTAATGTAGCTACAACAATGCAGGGTAAGGTGTCCAGAGAATGGCACATACCTGTCACCGAGGTAAATGGAAATGGGCCAAGGACTTTGTGCAAATGTGTGTTTTTTAAATATATTTTATTGATTTTTTACAGAGAGGAAGGGAGAGAGATAGAGAGCTAGAAACGTCGATGAGAGAGAAACACCGACCAGCTGCCCCTTGCACATCCCACATCCCCTATTGGGGATGTGCCCGCAACCAACGTACATGCCCCTGACCGGAATCGAACCTGGGACCCTTCAGTCCGCAGACCGACGCTCTACCACTGAGCCAAACCGGTTTCGGCGACTTTGTGCAAATGTTTTAAAGAATCAGAATCGTTCTGACTGCTGCAAAGGTAGCTCTAAGTAACCGAAGAGGTTGGCAATGCCGCCTTCACAGCAAGGTGACCCAGGGCCCTTTCCCCACACCCTCACTGCAAGGTAGTCAGCCCCCAGCCCCACTGACGCTTCAATTGGATCAAAAACACCTTCTTCACGGGCTGCCGAAGGAACAGTTATAGAAAATGCCAGGCTGGATACTGAGAAACTGCTACTTATTCCTAGAGCTCGTTATCACTCCAATAACATCAGAACTACTTTCCCACACAGAGGACCCCAGCTTCCCAGTCTTCCTCCTGCTCAAATGCTAATTCTACAAATGCCTCACTGGAAAACTGCTTCTCCCTCCCTCTCTGGACAGGCAATCAACCTACAGTACTGGCCACTAAGTAAGGTAAGAAAAAACAAGCTGCCTTAATCCTGCCCCCTGCTGGGAACCTATGTGCAGTAACCACAGGAAGGCTGTTCAGTCCCTCAGTCCCGGTGTGAGAGCAGAGGCCGGATGATCCTTCCCCTATGATCCTCCAGGGCCCTGGCAAGGAGAAAAGAAACCCAGGGAGTGCCTCCCCAAACTCTCCGGCGGGGCTGAGGTTGAATGCAGGCCTCACGGCGAAGTTGTTAAAATGTTCCTGGGGGTTCAAGGGCCTCTTCGGTTTCTCTACTTACAAACGGAATTACTTAATTCTCCTCCGGATTCCACACAGGCACAAAATGTTTACACATCAAAACCATCCAAACACCAGAGCAAATTCAGTAGCTGAATGCAGAGCTGTGGAAAAGATACAGATAAAGAGAAACACTTGTTTTTATTCTTTGTGTTGTTGTTGTTAATTCTCGCTCAAGGATATTTTTCCCATTGATTTTTAGAGAGAGTGGAAGGAGGGGGAGAGACAGAAACACCAGTGTGGGAGGGACACAGATTGGTTGCCTCCCAAATGTGCCTCACCTGGGGCCAGGATCGAGCCTGCAGCAGAGGCATGTGCCGTTGCCTGGATCCTTCAGTCCATGGGCTGTTGCTCTATCCATTAAGCCAACTGGCGAGAGAAGTTTTATTCTTTTGAAAGTGGGATCAGTAGAATCTCAATAACTCTATTGCTATAAAGCTTAATTTAAAATGCAAGCACACCACCATGAGGTTGCTAGTTCAACTCCCAGTCAGGGACATGCCTGGGTTACCAGCTTAATACCCAGGAGAGGGTGTGAGAAGGCAGTCCATCAATGTTTCTCTTCACTAATGTTCCTCCCTCTCTCTCTTCCTCTCTCTCTCACCCCCTCCTCACTTTCTCCCTTTCTCTTTCTCTCTTTCTAAAAAAATCAATAAAAAACATTTAAAATATATATATATTTTATTAATTTTTTACAGAGAGGAAGGGAGAGGGATAGAGAGTTAGAAACATCGATGAGAGAGAAACAAGATCAGCTGCCTCTGCACCCCCCACTGTAATATGCCTTTGACTGAAATTGAACCTGGGACCCTTGAGTCTGCAGGCCAATGCTCTAACCACTGAGCCAAACAGGTCATGGCAACAATATATATTTTTTTTTAAAGGTGAAGCAAAACCCTGTTTTCATCCTGAGGAGAAAAACTGCCTGGCCCAAACAAATGGGGCACTGGCCCAGAGACAGAAGCTGCTTGCCAGCATTCAGCATTCTGCACAACACAGTCCTCTGTAGGCTGACGAAGCAAGGTGTTGGTTTGCATTTAATTGATGCACAGTGATGGGGGAATTTAATCTGTGTATTGAGGAGAGGGACGAGAGTTGTGTCTCAGAGCAGCTAGGTATGCTGATGTTTGCAGACCCAGAGTGTTGTAATGAGAAACAGTTCCCAAAAGGGCCCTCCATAAAAAACTGCTCACCCATAAAGAATAGGACCAAGGGTAGCCATTCTAATTAGGTTCATTCTTTAGCTGGAAAGATGTTACAACCCTATTAAATATTGAAGCCAGTCCTTGGGTTCCAGCACAGCAGACCTCGATGCCTCTTTAAATAGCCTTGCGGGTAGTAATTGACCATCCTACTTAAGCTGAATATTCTGAGCTTTTGAGAACAGTTTCTGCATTACATTTTCATGTTTTCTTCTTGTTTTTCAAAATGTATACTATTTATTTATGTTGCCTATGTAGGCTCTAAATATCAGCAATCAGGCTTAAAAAGCTTCTTTTTTTTTTTTTTAAAGAGATTTTCCAGTTTCAACAATATAAACATAAACTGATAACTCATTTACTTGGTAGATATATAGATGGAAAACTATAAGGATATCAAATTCAAAAACTGCCCTAAAAATCTACTTTTCTAGGGTCCCCTAAGGAAAACATTGTGGTACATACTGATGGCAGATTCTAGGGTCAGAGTCTCCAGTTTTATTAAATATGGACACTTTCTAGTTCTGGGATCTTGGACAAGTTACTTCAACTCTCTGTTCCTGAGTACCTCATTAGGACATTGTAAGAATTTAAAGGAGCTATTATTAGACACTAAAGGCCTGATGCACAAAATTCATGCACAGAGAAGGTGGTCCCTCAGCCTCACCTGCACCTTCTTGCAATCCAGGACCCTTGGGGGATGTCCAAATGCTGGTTTAGGCCCGATCTTAATCCCGCAGGAATTGGGCCTAAACCAGCAGTCAGACATCCCTCTCGAAATCCGGGACCGCTTGCCTGCCTGCCTGCCTGCCTGATCACCCCTAACCACTCTGCCTGCCTGCCTGATGCCCCTAACTGCTTGCCTGCCTGCCTGATCGTCCCTAACCCCTCTGCCTGCCTGCCTGCCTGATTACCCCTAACTACTCATTTGCCTGCCTAATCGCCTCTGATCACCCCTAACCTCCTCTGCCTCGGCTTCATCTGGAAGGATGTCCGGAATGACAGCTGGAAGGTCATTTGGCTGTCCCTTCTAATTAGCATATTATACTTTTATTATTATAGATCTTAATGTGTTAAATGTAGTACTGAGACCAGTGTCTGAAATACAAAAATTACTAAATAAACATTGTTATACAGGCATATGTGTCTGAGGTTATACACACATCTGTAATCATCTATAAACAAGGTAGGTATCTGTGGCTTTCAAAATACTACATGTACCAGTTAACAATGCGGATTTTTTTCACTAAATGGAGTTACACATATGTTGATATATATGCAATTTGATATGTATGCTATTTTGTTGTATTGACAGCAAGTTTCAAAACTTCATATGTCAAATTTGCTGGGTAACATAATATTTTTACACTTAAAATATTGAATTTTGTGCCAGAAAAAAAATATATGAGGGAAGTTATAATTCATTATTTTATTTTGAAGAAAAAGTTATTGTATACTTCAGGAAGCTTATGGTGAACATGCTCCATCTCAAGATACTTGTGAAAGCTGCATTAAATACTTTAAAAGTGATTATTTCTATGTGAAAGACAAAGAATGTCCAGGTCAACCGAAAAGTTTAAGACCAACAATTATAATCATTATTGGATGAAGATGTGTGTCCAACTCAAAAACAACTTGCAGAAAGATTAAACATTGCTCAGCAAACAATTTCCAATCATTTGCAAGCAATGGGAAGATCTTAAAGGAAGGAAAATGGGTGTCACATCAACTGAACGAAAGACAAATGGAAAACAGAAAAGTCATCAGTAAAATGTTGCTTCAACGGCATGAAAGTCTCTTTTGCATCCAACTGTGACTGGTCATGAAAAGTGGATTTATTTTGAGAATCACAAATGCACAAAATCATGGGTTGATCCAGATTAATCATCAACATCGACTGCAAGGCCAAATCGCTTCGGAAAGAAGACAATGCTCTGCGTTTGGTGGTATCAGGAAGATGTGGTGTATTATGAGCTTCTAAAACCAGGTGAAACCATTAATACTGATCACTACCAACAACAAATAATCAATTTGAACCACGCTTTGATCAACAAATGACGAGAATGTGCCAGAAGACATGGCAAAGTAATTTTGCTTCATGATAACACACCATCATACACTTCAAAACCAGTTAAAGACACATCGTTAAAAGATCTTGCCTGGGAAGTACTAACCCACCCACCATGTTCACCAGACCTTGCTCCTTCAGATTCCCACTTTTCCAATCGATGGCAGCACTTCAAAACGTACGGAGAAGTGGAAAATTGGGTCTCTGAATGGTTTGCCTCAAAACAAGAAAAGTTCTATTGGGATGGTATCCACAAATTACCTGAAAGATGGGGGAAATGTGTAGCTAGCGATGGACATTATTTTGAATAAGGCACTTTTGATGTTTCTCTTGAGATTATCGTGTTTTCTTTGATTACAAAATCCACCATTATTAACCAGTACACCTAGTACTATAGTAAACTATATACAGATAACCTTATAAATTCCTTTTGTATGTCAAAATACATATTTTTCCAGAAATTCATTTTTTCTATTCTTTTCTTTATTGTAAAGTATTAAAGATGTTGCCTTTTTTTCCCAATTGCTCCCTCCACTAAGCTCCCACCTCACCCCAGTTCTTTACCACCCTACTGTTTCTGTCCGTGAACAATGCATATATAAATGTAAATTCTTTAATTAATCTCTTCCACTCCCTCTTCCCTCTTCCCTCTGAGACTCTTCATTCTGTTCCATGTTTCCATGCCACAGGTTCTACTTTATTTATCAGTTTATTTTGTGGTTTGGCTCAGTGGATTGAGTCAGCCTGTGAACCAAAGGGTCCCAGGTTTGATTCCAGTCAAGGGCACATGCCTGGGGTTGTGGGCTGGATCCCCAGTAGGGGTCGTGCAGGAGGCAGCCAATCAATGATTCTCTCTTATCATTGATGTTTCTCTCTCTCTCTCCCTCTCTCTCTCTTCCTCTCTGAAATCAATATTAAAAAAAAAAAAAAAGAAAAGAAAGAAAAAGATTATACGTACAAGTGAGATCATGTGATTATTTGTCTTTCTCTGATTGGCTCATTTTGCTTAGCATAATGATCTCCAGGTCCCTCCATGCTGTCTCAAAGGGTAAGACAGTGGTCGGCAAACCATGGCTTGCAAGCCACATGCGGCTCTTTGACCCCTTGAGTGTTCTAATGCCACTCTTCAAAATAGATTGGCCCAGGCCGAAAACCGACTTCTGTGCATGGGCCATGAAGTTTCAATCGCACTGTACATTACACGTATGTGTAAAAGGGGCCAAAGAGCTGCATGTGGCTCACCACTAGGGCAAGAGATCCTTCTTTTTTACAGCTGCATAGTATTCCATGGTTTAAATGTACCACAGCTTTGTTATCCACTCATTTACTGATGGGCACTTGGGCTGTTTCCAGATCTGGGCTATTGTAAATTGTGCTGCTATGAAGACAGGGGTGCATTTATAGTTTGCACCCCTATGGGATTCTTAAGATGTACTCTGCGAAGTGAATCACTGGATCAAATGGCAGCTCCATTTTTAATGTTTTGAGAAAACTCCATACTGTTTTCCAGAGTGGCTGTATCAGTCTGCATTCCCACCAGCAGTTACTGGTCCTTTCTCCACAGCCTGGCCAGCACTTGTTGTTTGTTGATTGACTGATGGTAGCCATTCTGGCAGGTGTGAGGTGATACCTCATTATAGTTTTGTTTTTTTTTAAATATATTTTATTAATTTTTTACAGAGAGGGATAGAGAGTTAGAAACATCAATGAGAGAGAAACATCGACCAGCTGCCTCCTGCACACCCCCCACTGAGGGTGTGCCCACAACCAAGGTACATGCCCTTGACCGGAATCAAACCTGGGACCTTTCAGTCCGCAGGCCAATGCTCTATCCACTGAGCCAAACCGGTTTCAGCTCATTGTAGTTTTAATTTGCATCTCTCTGATGATTAATGATATAGAGCATTTTTCATAAGTCTCTTGGCCATTTGTATGTCCAATTTTTCAATTGGACTGTTTGTCTTCTTTTTGTTGAATTGTATGAGTACTTTGTATAATTTTGAAAGTTAACCCCTTATCACATGTATCATTGGCGAATATGCTCACTCATACAGTGGATTGTTTTCATTTTTATGCTGTTTCAATTGCTGTGCAGAAGCTTTTTGTGCCGCACCAGCACGGCCAAGGGTGAACCCGAGTGGGGATAATGAAGGGTTGAGAAAAGACAGACAAGAGAAGGAAAGCTGTGACTCAGTGGGATGCTGCTTCCCTGATGAGGACACAGCAGTGCCATGGACTACAAGCCATGTCTTTTATAGCCAGATACCACAAGGCAAAATAATGGCGTGGCCAAGATGTTTACAACATTCTCATGGGTTTTAATCCTACTCAACTGCATGCACCTGATCAAGCTTTGTTTACTTGCAGCCTATATCACTTAGGCAGGTGGGACCACGTGTTCGGACCGTAGGTTCAAGCTTACAGCTCCGACTGTTGGCTATCATTGTGCTGGGAGGGCTCTGCCTTCAAGCTGGACTTGCACATAGCTACGAGAGGACTGTGCCCTCTCATCCGTCCAAGACTTGAACCTGTCCAAACACTGTAGCCGCGCCCCACAGCAGCCCTGGGAAACTCATACAAAAGCCCAAGTCTTAACATTGTTAAGATGGCAATACTCCCTAAACTGGCCTACAGATTCAATGCAACCCCTGCCAAATTCCAGCTGATGTCTTTAAAGAAATTGACAAGCTGATCTTAAAATTCATATGGAAATTCAAGAGACCCAGAATAGCTAAAACCATCATGGGAAAGAAGAAAAGACTTGGAAGACTCACATCCCCAATTTCAAAACTTACTACAAACAGCTGAAACCGGTTTGGCTCAATGGATAGAGCGTCGGCTTGGGGACTGAAGGGTCCCGGGTTCGATTCCGGTCAGGGGCATGTGCCTTGGTTGCGGGCATATCCCCAGTGGGGGGTGTGCAAGAGGCAGCTGATCGATGACTCTCTCTCATCGATGTTTCTAACTCTCTATCTCTCTCCCTTCCTATCTGTACAAAATCAATAAAAAATATATTAAAAAAAAAAAAAAACTTACTACAAACATATAAGCCAAAAACAGTATAGATAAACCTATAGACCAATGGAATAGTAGTGAAAATCAAGAAATAAAAACTCACATTTATAGTCAATTGATTTTGACAAGGGGCCAAAATAATTCAATGAAGAAAGAACAGTCTTTTCAATGTATGGTACTGGGACATCTGACTAGCCATATATGCAAAAGAATGAAGTTGAAACCCTACCTACTTCCCATCAATGCAAAAATTGATTAAAAAATAGATCAAAGACCCAAATATAGGATTTAAAACTACAAACCTCTTAGAAGACAACATAGTAGTAAAATGATGACCTTTGATCAGGCAATGTCACATCTTGGATTAGATATGGCCCTCGGGCAACAGGAGGATAGTCTGTACTCCCTGCTTCAAGTAAGAAAGAACAGAGTGGAACAGACCAACAGGGAGATTTTCCTTGGTGTATGTGAGGTTCATGCCTAATGCCTGGGAAAGCCACACCAAAAACTGCAAATAATTTGAGAACAAGACTTCCAACCTGAGACCTGAAAGCAGAGTGTAGGTGGGGCAAGATGAGAGACCCTCTGCAGAGAAGCCTAGGGAACTGAGTGCGAATTCCCCCTTAGAGGCAGAGATCAAGAATTGGCAAAGAATCAAATACTCAAGGACCAAGCCATTTGTACAATTTGTTTTAAAGTTATTTTTCTTCAGCACTTAGAAGCAATGTATTACTCATGTGACTTCTGCAGCCAAGTGCTAAAGACAAGTGTGTGTGTGTCCTTTGTAGCAAACCTGCTTTCTACTCTGATGATCAGATTTTGGGTTTTGTCTTTACCATTTAAAAAAATATTTTTTTTTAAATATACATTTTTACTGATTTCAGAGAGGAAGGGAAAGGGAGAGAGAGAAAAACATCAATGATGAGAGCCCATTCCACATCTCTGCCCCTCCTACAGTCTTGACATGTGGCTTCTTCTATATATCCTTAGTTATAGGACTTCCATTCACCTACATTTAAGGGGTTCTGAATGATGGCTCTTCTGTAGTTTAGTTGCAATTGTGATGTGTTTGTGTGAGGATGTGAGTATTGCATTTACTATGCTACCATTTTGTCCAGAAAGCTCACCTGCATGCTTAAAAGATATTTCCACCGGATATACTATATATAAATTTCTTTTAAAAAAAAAAAAGATTTCTTATAACACATTGAAGATCACTTGTCTTCTTTTCAGTTATTTCACTGAAAAGTTAACTGTCAGTCTACCTGTTGTCTCTAAAGATATTTTTCTTTCTTGTAGCTTTTAATAATCTCTATTTTAGTTAGTTTTCTATCATTTCACTATAATGTACTTTCTATTATCATCTCTGAGAATCACTAATTTCTTAACTCTATGAGCTGATGTACCATTTCGTTCTGAAAAATTCTATCATTATTTCTTTAATTATTGCCTCTGCTCCATTTCCTCTTTCCTGCTAAGAACCAAATTAAAATGTGGTGGCCTTTCTTACTCTAGCCATTCTGTTGCCTAATCTCTCTTTTACATTTTATTTCTATATGCTGCATTCTGTGTAATTTTTATTTGCTCAGCTTTGAGTTTATCAATGCTTCAGCTCTGTCTGACCTGCCATTAAGCATGCCCACTGATGTCTTAATTTTAGTCATTGTATATTTGAGTTCTAGGATTTCTTTTCTAATGTGCTATATGCTACTTATTTATTTATTTATTTATTTATTTATTTTTACTAAATAATTTCATGCTGAATTTCCAAGTTTGGCTTTTATTTCTTTCATTATAATCATGAGTAGTTATTTTAAAGTCTCTGCCTGATAATTCTAATACCTCATGTTTTTGTGGCTGTTTCTGTTATTCTTTGTTTCTGTCAGTCCTGGCTTATGACACTTGGTTCTTTGTGTGACTGGTTATATTTGACTATTTGTGAACATTTTAAATGAAAAACTACTTGGGGTATTAATTTTTGATGCATAGACTAAAATTTTCTGCTGAAGAAGATTTTTAATTTGCTTCAAAGTAGCTATCTGGGGCAATACTAATCTGAGACCATTTTAATCTACTTTCAAAATTTCAAATTCTTATAAACCACATGAATCTGTGCTACAAGCCACTGTAGAAAAACTGAATGTTTCACTCCATTCGCCAATTCAACATGAAAGATGGTCTAATCAAATGACCTAGAAATAAAAGCCTTACCTGAAATTCTCATCACTGAATAAGACAGCTTCGATAGTTATTCAAAAATATATTAAAATGCAAGTATAAATTATCATTCTAATACAGGAAGAACTTACAAATTCTTTTCTATACCTGAATGTACCACACAACTTCCTATTGATGAACATAGGTTATTTCTAATCCTTTGCTACAATGAATACTTTTGTACATAAGTCCTTGAGCAAATCTCCTAGCATATCTAAAGATATATTACTAGAATTAATAAATATTAAAACAAATGATCTATCTGTGTAGTCATAATTTTTTATTAAAATGTTTTTATTGATTTTAGAGAGAGAGGAATGGAGAGGGATAGAAAGTTAGAAATATTGTTGAAAGAGAAACATTGATTGGCTGCCTCCTGCATGCCCCCTATGGGGACTGAGCCTGCAATCTGGATATGTGCCCTGTCTGGGAATCAAACCTGTGAACTCTTGGTTCATGCATCAACGCTCAACTACTGAGCCACACTGTCTGGACTACATTTACATTTTGATGGATATGACCAAATGCCCGCCATAGAGGTTGTATCCATTTAAATTCCCACCAGTAGTTTACGTCCTCATCCCTCATCAATACAGCACTACAGGTATTTTTGTTTAAACTTTGAGCTACTATACAGTACATATTACTGCATCTTTTATTTTTAATTAATAACATATCATAAATAATTGTTCATTGAAGAACTACCTTGGTCTGGTACCCCTGCTCACCTGCTCTAGAATCCCACGGTGGCCAATGCCCACCATTTTCCACATTCTGCTGCCTGCTGCTGATGCCTGCCATGTTCTACATTACCTGGTGGTAATGCATGTCATAGAGACTGGTTGTTCAGTTGTTCATTTGTTCCACTGTTCAGTCTATTTGCATATTAGGGTTTTATATATATAGATATGTCTTCCTGGTTAATTATCACTCTGAGAAGTCTATCTTTGGTAATTTTGTACTTCTAGAAGTCTTTTAATATAGCCTCTTCAGCATTCTTAGATTTATAGTATGTATCTTATGGGTTTCCCACCACTTATTTGTTTAAAATAACAGCTTTACTAACATATAATTTTCATACCATGCAAATCATCCATATAATATATGCATTCTAATGTTTTTTAGTATATTCGCAGTGTTGGGCAACCATTACCACAAAAAAATTTACAACAGTTTCATCACCTCAAAAGAACTCCACATTAGCAATCACTTCCTAATTCTTTCCAACTCCTTCCCGCCCGTAACCATAAGTAACCACTAAATTTACTTTTTCTCTATGGATTTGCCTATCCTAGACATTTTGTATAAATGGAGTCATACTATATGTGGTCTCTTATGACTGGCCTCTTTCACTTAGAATAATGTTTTCAAGGTTCATCAGTGTTGTAGCATATATCAGTACAGTCATGTAACACTTAATGATGGGGATATGTTCTGAGAAATACCTCCTGAGGTTAACTCATACAACCTAACAAAGGAAGACAAACAATCCAACTTAACAATGGACAAAGAACTAAGTAGCATTTCTCCAAAATAGGCATACTGGTGGCCAAGAGACCTATGAAAAAGTACTCAAAGTCACTAAGCATCAGAGAGATGCAAATTAAAACTAAAATGAAGTATCACCTCCACCTGTCAGAATGGCAGCCATCAACAAATCAGCGAATGACAAGTGCTGGTGAGGATGTGGGAAAAGGGCCCTAGTACACCACTGATGTAATGTAGACTGGTGCTGCAGCCACTCTGGAAAACTGTGTGGCGTTTTCTCAAAAAATTAAAAATGGAACTGCCTTTTGAACTAGGAATCCCACTTCTGGGAATATAGCTAAGAATCCCAAAACACCAATCAGAAAAAAATATATGCATCCCTATGTTCATAGCAGCATTATTCACAATAGCCCAGATCTGGAAAGAGCCCAATTTCCCATCAGTTCATGAGAGATAAAAAACAACAACAACAACAAACAACTGTGGTATCTTTACACAATGGAATACTAAGTGGATGTAAAAAGAAGGAACTCTTACCCTTTGCAACATCATGCATGGATCTGGAGATTATTATGCTAAGCGAAGTAAGCCAGTCAGCGACAGACAAATACCATATGATCCCACTAATATGTGAAATCTAATGAACAAAATAAACTCATGAACAAAATAGAAGTAGAAGCATGGATACTTGGAACAACTGACAGAGGTCAGAGGTGAGGGGCTAGGGAGAACTTGATAAAAGAAGGTGAAGAGAGTAGCCAAAGAACATATATACATATCCCACGGACACAGACCACAGAATGGTGAAGGCCAAGGGAAGGGAGTGGTGGAGGTTGGGTGGAGGTGGGCAAGGGGAGGAAATAGAGAACATCTGTAATAGAGTCAACAAAAAATATGAATGAATGAATGAATGAATGAATATGCTGATTATAATAACCAATGTAAACATTCATTTCATACATTTTTTATCTCCTGGAAAGTTATAAGGAATTTTTTGGCCTCGATGTTGTACTATTGTAGCTCGGTTCAAGTGTTCTCCTGTGGCAGGTTTGATTCCTGGTCAGGGCATATATCTAGGTTGTGGGTTCAATCCCCCAGGTTATGGGTTCGACTCACAAGTGTGTGGAAAGCAACTGATCAATGTTTCTCTCTTGCATCGATGTTCCTCTCCCTCTCTCTTTCTTCTTCCCCTTCCTCTCTCTCAAATCAATTTTGAGAAAACTTATAAGGATTTTTTTCAGTGGTCAAGTCTTCTTCAAGAAGCTGTCCAAGGTAATTAGCACTGATGCCTTTTCTGTCAAGCAATGAAACTCATTGATTTCCCTAAAACACAGTCACCTTATTCTTTCCTCTTCGATTTTTAAATGCTCTACTCCTCTGCACCAATGTGGTTATTGAGAAGAAGCCCTGGTTCCCTTCAGAAGTGTGTTTATGGCTAACCAAAGCTATGCGGCCAGAGGGATACAGTACTCAAGCACAGGTGCTTCTGGAGCACTGCCAACAAAATGCAGTTAAAAGGGGATTGAGCCTGCGTTCCTGTTAATGGACAGGGCCAACCTGCAGAGGGTCTGCCTCGGGCTGGTCTCTAACGTGTGGGTCCTTGACATCATGTAGGAAAGATTCCATAATACGAGTCCAGATGGTTTGAGAGTACATTTACTAAAGCTGGGGACAGTGGAACAAAAGAAGGAATTAGGGTAGAAGAAACTAAGGAGAGAGCTCTGCTTTGGCTCCCTAGAGATGCCACAGGAAAGAACTGAGCCACGGCAGGGCAGCTCTAGCTCACTGGGAAGTCAGAGAAAAGGGTGCCTTGAAGACAGGATCAGGGGGTGAGTCTGGGTAGAGCTGTTGCTGCCCACTGCTCCCCAGGTTGCAAGTCTCGTGAGGACCCTTGGAATTTCGGAAGAAATAAAAAGTTCACGCCCTGCTCTAGAACGCCCTGCTTTTTGTTGACTCTATTACAGATGTTCTCTATTTCCTCCCCTTTCCTCCACGTTGAGTCTTTATGCGGAGGGTATTTTATCCTCTCTTTTTCTGCAGATAGAATCTTAGGGGAGGGTTTCAATAGAACATTAATCAGCTTTCCAAGTGCATTTTTAATATGCTTATGCATTAAAATTAGTGTGTATTGGGGAGTTTTGGATTTTTCTTTGGTCTGTTTTATTGCTTTAACTGAGGTTTTTGTTATTTTCCCCCCGACTTTATCTGTCCTTGGGTTTGACTGGCACAAACTGGGTCTTTGTTCTCTCTTTTCTCAGGCCAGGGTGATTTAAGCTATGTATTTTCTGGTTAGGGAGGAGAGGTGTGAACCATTTGTTCTCAAGTGTCCTTGGTTGGGGAAGATAAGGTCCTGCTATTCATAAACTGGCTGCAAGCTCTCCAAACTGTTTGGCCTGTTTAATTTTCTTGTTTCATTTTCCCCATTCTGCTTGCCTAGGAATTTCCCTAGCTTGTTATTATCCTCCCACATTCCCATTTCATACACATAGCAGCAGACACCTAGAAAGTTGTTTGTTCATTTCCTAATATTAAGCCACAGAGGCAAGACACAAGCTTGAATCTTTAATTTTTCCCAGAGGCTGTTTTTCTGCCAATGTCTTCTCCAGATGTTTATATGTTTTTAACACTGTTACTTTTTAGCAATTACCTGTAAGGTTCTATCTGTCAAGAGATATATACAACCTTGTTCAATATAGGGAATTACCATGTAATGTCTCCCACAAAGCCTGAAAACACAGGGCCAGCGTCAGGTGAGGGATGTGCACACCCAGAGAGCCTCGCTCATATGAATGGGACCACTCCATCCTAAGGAGCCCAGGCCCCACTGCATGTCCACTGCCATAAAACCACCCATAAAGTGCTCTGTGTGGCCAGAGGAACAGAAGGAAGATCAGGATTACGTTACAACACAGTCTGTTAAAGGGAGGAGGTGTCTGGTGTATTTTCAAATGCCACAGGAGGATCTCAGAAATAGCTTATTTTTAAAAAGAAAGAAAAGCAAGTTTCAAAATATTTTACATTCATTCATTCAACAAATATTTCCTGAGCACCCACTATGTGCCTTGCACATTCTAGGCCCACGTGGTACTACAACAAACAATGCAGACAAAGACAGACAAATACAATAAAAACACAAATTATATTTCAGATAGAAGTGGTATGGAAAAAAATAAAACAGGGCGAGGTGATAGAGATGGTTTATAATTTTGTTTTAATCCTCACCCGAGGATATTTTTCCAGTGATTTTTTAAAAATATTTTTATTAATTTCAGAGAAGAAGGGAGAGGAAGAGAGAGAGAGAAGCATCAATGATGGGAGAGAATCACTGATCAGTTGCCTCCTGCATGCCTCCTACTGGGGATCGAGCCCACAATCCAGGCAAGTGCCTGGGACCAGAATCAAACCTGGGACCCTTTCAGCCCGCAGGCCGATGTGCCATCCATTGAGCCAAACCAGCTAGGGCTTTCCATTGATTTTTAAGAGTGGGAGAGAGAGGGAAAACAGAGAGAAAACATCCAGGTGAGAAACATCGGCTGGTTGCCTCCTGCACTTGCCCTAACCAGGGCCAGGACTGGGAAGGAACCTGCAACTGAGGTTCACGCCCTTGACAGGAATTGAACCAAACTGGCTAGGGCGACGGTTTATAATTTTAAAAAGGGTGGACTGGAAAGGCCTCCCTGAGATGACCTTCCTTCATGTATGAAAGTGCCCTCCCCTTGTCCGCACACATGTGTACAGAGAAAGCCACTGAGAGAATGCACTGTTCCTGTCCGAGGACCTAACAAGGCACCAGCAAAGCCAGTCAAGTTGCCCTCAAAGGATTTCAGGAGGTCTGTAAACTCAAGTATTCACGGCCTCCTTTTTAAAACCTGAAATTCCCGCCGAAACCGTTTTTGGCTCAGTGAATAGAGCGTTGGCTTGCGGACTGAAAGGTCCCAGGTTCGGTTACGGTCAAGGGCATGTACCTTGGTTGTGGGCACATCCCCAGTAGGGGGTGTGCAAGAGGCAGCTGATTGATGATTCTCTCTCATCAATGTTTCTAACTCTCTATCCCTCTCCCTTCCTCTCTATAAAAAAAATCAATAAAATATATTTTTAAAATATTTTTTAAAAGATTGCTGTGGCTATTCATTGTCTTTTATGTCTTCATATAAAATTTAGGATTATTTGTTACAAATAGTTTTGGGTTTTTGTTTCCCATGAATGCCTGAATCCAAATGTTACATAAAATGTCCCAGGGCTGAGAGACTGGAGAGAGGCAAACAACCTCAGGACATTAAGCGTTTATTAATGCAAGATACATACAAGGCTTGTTCTGGGCAGCACTCACAGGAGGATTACCCTCCATGCCTTTCTTCCCTCAAGCTCTGTGCTGGAATCTCCTAAAGTGTAAAAACATGTGAATGATCAAAGGGATCAGGAACAATAAGGCTCTGGTGCCAGAACTTGTTAACAAGGAAGGTGACTTGACCCAGCAAGAGAAAAGTAATGGGAATCCTGTGATTAGCATTCCAGAGTTCACCAGGGGAAGAAGGGTCAGGGTCAAAGGTCTGGGTCGTCGTCCCCGTCCCCCGTCCCCCCCCCCCATGTCAAGATGGTGAGCCGAAACCGGTTTGGCTCAATGGATAGAGCGTCGGCTTGGGGACTGAAAGGTCCCGGGTTCGATTCCGATCAAGGGCATGTACCTCGGTTGCGGGTATATCCCCAGTGGGGGATGTGCAAGAGGCAGATGACTCTCTCTCATCGATGTTTCTAACTCTCTATCTCTCTCCCTTCCTCTCTGAAATCAATAAAAATATATTTAAAAAGAAAGAATAAAGTGGCATAGCCTATAACTCTAAGAACAATTCACTCCTTTCTCATTATGATCCCAAATTTCATCTGAATTCCAGACATGCAAATAGGAGCCTAAAGGTACATCAATCACACACTGTTAGTCTTCTTAACTCTCACTATATATTTAAAAGTCCACAGATTCCAAAAAGGTACTGAATATTTGGGTTTTCTACTTCTAAAGGATGAGCCCATGTGAAGGTCAGTGTCAACACCAAGAACTCAATGGTCCTAAAAAACACATTCAGAATGCCTAGAATGAATCATCTTAAATGTAGAAAAAATAAGGCAGTCCAAGAAACTAGGCCATGGGGAAATGGCTGTATTTTGCTATTACAGTTAGTTGAAGTCCGTGCCAAACAAAATAAACTATAATAATATATTACAAATCCTGGGCTGATGCAAAGTTTCCTCTGAGTCAAATGGGACCAGAGAGTACGAAAAACACTTAGGAAAGAACCTTTTCCAATCTGACAGAGTGGTGTTCAAGATCTAATGAGACGTGATACACTACAACTGAAGTTTCAAACGCTGCAGTGACTGGTGAGCCCAGGAGAATCAGGCCACCACGCGTTCTATAAAACAAGGTCCTTGCAAATATCAAAAGAAAAGAAACCAGATGAAGCGATGCTGTTTTTCCCCCTGTATTACCCATCCCCTGGAAGGCCTTTAGCATTAGCCTACCTGTGTCTCCAAGCAAGGACCACTTCCTAACAATAAACCCTTACTTTCTTTGCTGCAAACTCCTGTTCATGTCTTATTGGACTTCGATAGACCTCATTAGTCCGGTAACACCACCCCATCTCCCTCATGAACACCTGCACAGTTTCCTCCACTCCTTCCACAAGGACATTCTGAAATCAGCACTGGCTAAAAAGCATGTTTCACTTGAGACAGGAAACACAGAGGAAGGGCATTTTGGGATTAATGGAGGTAAAAATAGAAATTCAGTCTAAAATCTGTTGAGTTTGAGATATCTATGAAGCATGGTGGTGGGGATGAGCAAAGGGAGCTGGATATCTGGTCAGCAGCTTAGATGTTAGCATGAGGGACTGAAAATGATGAAGCTACTCAAAGAACTGTCTGTCCCACCACCACCACCTACCTCTTCGGACAATGAAGCCAAAGAAAATACCACATTTCATAAATCCAAGATGCCACTGATTCTAAAACAAGTGACTAAAAAAGAAAAATTGCTGTCAAAATCTGACATAATTCTAAGAGTACTAATTTAAAAATGTATCCCAAATCTGAAGATGTTTATAAGATGACAAAAAAAAAGATGCACCTTACAATAGATAAAATACAGTGAGCTTTTTTAAAAATATATATTTTATTGATATTTTACAGAGAAGAAGGGAGAGGGATAGACAGTTAGAAAAATCGATGAGAGAGAAACATCGATCAGCTGCCTCTTGCACACCCACTACTGGGGATGTGCCCGCAACCAGGGTATATGCCCTTGACCATAATCGAACCTGGGACCTTTCAGTCTGCAGCCTGACGCTCTATCCACTGAGCCAAACCGGTTTAGGCTACACTGAGCTTTTTATTTTATTGGTAGGAGGTATTTAGATTGCAGTGAATATAGGATGGACATTCGTTTTTGTAAATTTTTATTCTGAAAAAAAATTCAAATTTACAGAAAACTTGTAAGAACAGTATGAAAGATTCTTGAATACCCTTTTTACCCAGCTAATTTCTCCAATTAACTGTTTTCTTTTTGACCTACTTATCATGTCTATTTTATCATTTTCTCTCCTCTTTCTCTGCCCTTCTTTCCCTCAGCTTCAGATTGTTTCAGAGTTTGTGTCCTCTTATCCCTAAACAGTATGTATTTACTAAATTCAAGGACACAGTTTCAGCACAATTATCAAAATATGGCCTTGATGCAATACTACTCTCTAATCTGTGGCAGGATAGTAAGAAGCTAGGGAAATTCCAGGGCACGTGGAATGGGGAAACTGAGACAAGAAAATTAAACAAGGCCAAGCAGTGTGGGCAGCTTGCAGCCAGCTTGTGAATTGCAAGACGTTATCTTTCTCAAGGACACTTGAGAACAAATGGTTTATACCGTCCTCCTTAACCAGAGAATACATAGCTTGAATCACCCTGGCCTGGGAAAATAGAGAACAAAAACCCAATTAATGCCATTTGTGCCAGCTGAACTCAAGGACAGATGATGTCTGGGGGACAAATAACAAAAACCCCAAAAGCATTTGGATGGTATCACTTGAGAAGGGAATGTTAGGCAGGAAAGAGGGCTGCTAGGGCAGAAGGAGGGGGAGGGAGAAAGTAGAGAGACAGTTCATCTTATACTCTAAACAAAGAAGTCAGCAGTCATGGGACTTGCCAAGATAAAAGAAGAAACAAGCCCAGAATTCCACTTTTACCAATTTTATTCAACATAGTATTGAATAAACATACAACATAGTATTGTATGTAAATAAGTATACAACATAGTATTGTAGCCACTGCAATCAGATGATTTTTTTTAAAAGCAAAGGCATCCAAATTTAAATATTTTTTTTTTTTATTGATTTTGTACAGAGAGGAAGGGAGAGAGATAGAGAGTTAGAAACATCGATGAGAGAGAGTCATCGATCAGCTGCCTCTTGCACACCCCCCACTGGGGATATGCCCGCAGCCAAGGTACATGCCCTTGACCGGAATCGAACCCGGGACCCTTCAGTCCCCAAGCCGACGCTCTATCCACTGAGCCAAACCGGTTTTGGCAAGGCATCCAAATTTAAAAGAAGTAAAACTTGTTATTTGCAGATAACATACCATATATAGAAAACTTAAATATTCCATAAAAATACACACCAGAATTAATCAATTCAGTAAAGTTGCATGACAGAAAATTAATATTCAGAAATTAGTTTTATTTTTATACACCAATAATGAACTATCAGGAATAGAAATTAAGAAAACAATTCCATTTACAATTGCATGAAAAAGAATAAATCTGCCCTAGCCGGTTTGGCTCAGTGGGTAGAGCATTGGCCTGTAGACTGAAGGGTCCTGTGTTTGATCCCTGCTAAGGGAAGTGCAGGAGGCAGCCAATGAATGATTCTCTCTCATCACTGTTTCTATCTCTCCCTCTCCCTTTCTCTCTGAAATCAATAAAAATATATATATAAAAAAAAAACAATAAATCTAACCAAGGAGGTAAAAGACCTGTACTCAAAAAAATATAAAACACTGAAGAAAGAAACTGAAGATACAAATAAATGGAAAGATACTCCATACTCATGCAAAGGAAGAATTAACATAATCAGAATGCCCATACTACCCAAAGCAATCTACATGTCCAATGCAAAATGTACCAAAATACCAGTATAATATAATACTGTGTGGTATATTTCACAGGACTAGAAAAAATAATCTTAAAATTCACATAGATCCACAAAAGACCCCAAAGAGCAAAAGCAATATTGGGAGTGGGAATGAACAAAGTTAATTTATCATATTATCTTATATCAAATTATATCTATGTTAATCAAAGACTATGGTAATCAAAACAGTATGGTGCTGGCATTAAAAAAAAAAGACATCTAGATCAATGGAACGAAACAGAGAGCCTAGAAATAAAACCATGCCTATATACACAATTAATCTATGACAGAGGAGGCAAGACTATACAATGGGATGAAGACAGACTTTTCAATAAAAGGTGTTAGGAAAACTGGACAGACATGCAAAATGATACTAGACCACTCCATATACAAAAATAAACTCATAATGAATAAAAGACTTAAACAGAAGACCTAAAACTATAAAACTTCGAGAACAAAGCATAGGCAGCAAACTTTTTGACATTACTCTTTGTAATATTTTTTGATATGTCTGCTTGGGCAGAGAAAAATAAAATAAAAAATAAAAAATGGGAGTACATCAAACTAAAATGTTTTTGCACAGCAAAGAAAACTATCATCAAAAGAAAAAGAAAACAAAAATGAATGAATGAATGGATGAATGAATGAATGAATGAATAAACAAATAAATAAATAAATAGAAAAGCTACTGAATGGGAGAATATATTTGCTAAGGGGTTAATATCCAAAATTTATAAAGAACTTATACACCTTAACACCAAAAAAACAATCCAATTACAAAATGGGCAGAGGGCTGAATAAACACTTCTCCAAAGAGGACATACAGATGGCCAACACATATGAAAAGATGCTCATGTCACTAATCACCAGAGAAATGCAAATTAAAACCACAATGAGATATCACCTCACACCTGTCAGAATGGCCATCATCAGTAAACAAGAAGTGCTGGTGGGATATATAGAAAAAAGTACCCTCATGCACTGTTGGTGGGAATGCAGACTGGTGTATATGCTATGGAAAATAGTATGGGGGTTCCTCAAAAAAGTTAAAAATAGAACTACCTTATGACCCTGAAATTCCACTTCTGGGTATTAACCTGAAGAAATCCAAAACATTAATTCAAAAAAATATATGCACTCTTATGTTCATTGCAGCTTTATTTGTAACTAGAGGTCCAGTGCATGAAATTTGGGCATGGGTAGGGTCCCTAGTCCTGGACAGCTATCAGGACTGATTAGGTTCCCTGTCTCCCTGCTTCCCCTCCTCCTCCTTACCTAGCTCCCTCAGTGCCCCACCATCACCTCCACTGGTCGCCCACCATATTCCACGTCACCCCCTGGTGGTCAGCGCATGTCATAGCAAGCAATCAAACTCCCTGTTCTCCCTGTCAAACTTCTGAGGGGACACTTTGCACATTAGCCTTTTATGTATATAAATAACCAAAATATGGAAGCAACCTATATGGCCATCAATAGATGAATTGATAAAGAAGATATGAGGCACACATACAATGGAATATTACTCAGCCAATGTTGAAATTTTACCATTTATAACAACATGGATGGAACCAGAGGTTATTATGCTAAGTAAAATAAGATAAAGACAAATACCATATCATTTCACTTATATAAGGAATCTGAAAAAAAAATGAACAATCAAAACAGAAATAAACTCATAGGTACAGAGAACAAACTGATGGTCACCAGATGGATGAGAAGTTGAGAAGGGAACGGGTGAAAAGGTGAAAGGGACCTAGAGGTACGAATTGCCACTTACGAAAATAGTCACGGGGATGTAAAGTTCCGCATGAGGAAAATAGTCAATAATACTGCAATAGTGTCAGATGGGTACAAGATCTATTGGGGCCAAAACCAGTTTGGCTCGGTGGATAGAACATCAGCCTGCGGACTGAAAGGTCCCAGGTTCGATTCTGGTCAAGGGCATGTACCTTGGTTGCAGTCACATCCCCAGTAGGAGGTGTGCAGTAGGCAGTTGATCTATGTGTCTCTCTCTCTCTCTCTCTCTCTCTCCCTTCCTCTCTATAAAAAAAAAGCAATAAAATATATTTTTTAAAAAGGTTTATTGGGGAGATCACTTCCCCAATAGTCATCTAAATATTTGATCACAATGTTGTACACCTGAAACTAATACAATACTGTATGTCAACTATACTTGAAAAATGTGTTTTTTTCTAAAGGGAGAGCTACAAAAGCCAAACCTACCTCTCGTTCCACCTGTGAGTGAGACAGCTGCCACCAGTCTGACACTACGCAGGAGAGGAGCAACTTCAGCCCCCCACCGCCGGCTCAGCAGGGAAACAGCCCATCCGGAAGCCCTGGGTTCTCCTCCCAGACCCCTCCATTTGTTTCACCTGAGACTGGCAGCTAAAAACATACTAACTGATGGCCACCCACAAATGTAAAATTCCTCACTGGAGCCCTGAAAATCTAGAAACTGTGGAGAATGATTTCCTTTCAGATCTTTAACGATAATAAAAAAACGATGACCACTCTGAGAAACTCCAACACACCAAAATCTTAACTTAGTAAACACAGCAGATTTCCAAATAAGGTAACTGAATTGAAAGAGTGTTTCTCATAACACAAAAAGATTTACCAGTTTTGCTTAATGAAATACAAAATAACAGTCAACGCACAAAAACTGGTATAGGCCAGCCGAAACCGGTTTGGCTCAATGGATAGGGCGTCGGCTTAGTGACTGAAGGGTCCCGGGTTCGATTCCGGTCAAGGGCATGTACCTTGGTTGCAGGCATATCCCGAGTAGGGGGTGTGCAAGAGGCAGCTGATCGATGATTCTCTCTCATCGATGTTTCTAACTCTCTATCTCTCTCCCTTCCTCTCTGTACAAAATCAATAAAATATATTTTTTTACAAAAACTGGTATAGGCTAAAGCTTCTCAGATTTGAGTGCATCAGAATTACCGGGAGGACTTTGGTTTATCTGACAAATGATTTCAACTGAAGGTACACAGTGAGTCAGGCTGAGAAGCTAGAAGTCATTTTATCCCTACAGCCTAGAGGACAATCCAGGATTGAGAGAGACAAAATAAATAAATAAACAAATAAAAAATAAAAAAATAGGCAGCACCAGAGGCATGCTCCAACTTTTGTGAAAAGAAGATAAAAATAGAGAACATGCTCCTAAGACATCTCTGCCCATGGTTCAGACCACAGTCAGAATCCTTTGGTGGGGAACGCTCACCAGGAGGCTCACCTTTATCCCAAAGATGAGGAAGCAAAATCCTTTTGCTAACCCCACCCCCCAAATAGCTCCAGGTAGTCTGACCCAAAGTTTTGGCCTCTTGCTTGTGATTAACAAAATTTCTGGCCTTGAGCCTGAATTCCTAATTTGTACTTGAAACCAAGGACTACGCTAAACCCAAATCTAGAGTCCAGTTATGGTGCAGCCTTTACAGAATGACTATGGAACTGGAGAACAAAGAAGAGCCACAGCGCTGGAAACGCCTTTGCCCCTGGCCGGGAGTGAGGCCAGGACACTGTGTTTTGGCTCCTTTTTCTATACCTTTCTTGAGCCCGGGAAGAAAAGATAACTAGCAACCACCTGTTTATGGCAAAACCCAAACCTAAGTATCCAAAGTAGAAAGAATGTGATCAGAGGGACCTCTCAGGTGCCCCAAGTCTCAAAGGTCACATGTTTTATCTTCAAAGAAAAAAATAAAATAAAATAACTAGTATACAAAACCGATCACCATAAAACGGCAAGATCTAGCCCTAAGCGATTTGGCTCAATGGATAGAGCGTCAGCCTGCAGACTGAAAGGTCCGAGGTTCGATTCCAGTCAAGGGCATGTACCTTGGTTGTGGGCACCTCCCCAGTGGAGGATGTGTAGGAGGCAGCTGATTAATGTTTCTCTCTCGTCGATCTTTCTAACTCTATCCCTCTCCCTTCTTCTCTGTAAAAAAGCAATAAAATCCATTTTTTAAAAAGGGCAAGATCTAAATACCTTGAGTACTTACGGATAATATACTTCACAATTCTTTTATTACTCTATTGTCCATCACCAAGCATCCTTAAGGACTCAGAACAAAGGATGCACTAACACTAAGGATTTACAAATGCTGTTAGCAAATGGTAGTGTCAGGTCACCACATCCGAGGGAAATGATTTAGGGGAAATAGAATTCCATCCAAGTTTATAAACTCCTCATTTTTCAAAAACGTAAAGCCTAACTTTTCCTCCATAAAGTGTTCTCTTTCTAATTTGATGGTATTAACCGTTATCTGAAGTTCAAGTCTTTGGAAAATGTTATTTTCTCATTCTGCAAAAATGATTATCCTCTAATTTTTATTGAATATGAACTATAATTAAACACAAACACCCTTGTGGCAAAACAGTTAAATTTGTAATATTTTAAACCACTAGAATGATTTGTAAATCAAACAACAGGGGCATCATGGTGATAGCATGCTGCTCTAACTGCCTTAGCATTTCTCTTTTAATAAACACATACTTATAAATATATATATATATATATATATATACACACTCTCTCTTTTTAAAAAAATACATTTTATTGATTTTTTACAGAGAGGAAGGGAGAGGGATAGAGAGCTAGAAAACATCAACCAGCTGCCTCCTGCACACCCCTACTGGGGATGTGCCCGAAACCAAAGTACATGCCCTTGACCAGAATCGAACCTGGGACCTTTCAGTCCGCAGGCCTACGCTCTATCCATTGAGCCAAACCGGTTTCGGCTATATACACACTCTTGCACAAAGCTGTTAAAACTGTGAGACTGCTGATAGTGCTGTTTTTAATTGCCTATCATTATTTTTTTTTAATCTTCTTTTAAAAGTATTCAAAGTACAATGTGAAAAACCTGGAATCCACAGCAAAAGCCTCTAAGAAGAAAGTCACCATCAACTCACATCCTTCCCTTCCCTCCTATTAACAGTGGGGTGGTTTTTTTTTTAAATAATTTTATTGATTTTTTACAGAGAGGAAGGGAGAGAGATCGAAAGCTAGAAACATCGATCAGCTGCTTCTTGCACACCCCCTACCGGGGATGTTCCCGCAACCAAGGTGCATGCCCTTGAGCGGAATTGAACCTGGGACCTCTAAGTCTCCAGACCGACGCTCTTCCACTGAGCCAAATCGGTTTCGGCTATTAACAGTGTTGGTGATGGGGCCTCTGAGCCTTCTCCAAGCCATCATAGTTCTCCGCCGACCCCCTTCCCTGCCTCCCTGTTCCATAGCTGGGCCTAAGTCTCCTACTTCGCTTCCATCCTGTGCAAACACACAGACCTACAGGGAGCTCCTAACAACGCCCAGGGGTTATATTTATGAGAGTGGAACATCTACAGAGATGGAAAAGATCCTACGCGGCCTTTGTGGTGAGGAAAGGGGCGATTCTGCCAAACAACGAGCACAATGGATAAAACGCACTTCTCTGCTTTTCAAAGTGCAAAATCCTAACGCAAGGCAAGGCAACAGGTACATCCTAAAAAGTTGTTCTAGTAGTACAGTGGAAGGCAATCTTATTTACAGGAGATGATTCTATGGAACAATTCGGCTTGTCGGAGGATTGGGATCCTCACGTTTTGCAGGTGACCCGGGCAGCCTGAAGGATTGGAGCTGGCAGGGCTAGGGCTGTCAAAGGAGGACCATCTGGGGAGCAAAGAGGCTGCAGACGTGCACCTAGGCCACGGAGGCTCACCCCCACGCTCCCAAAGGAAACACTGGCTCCGCCCCGTCCAGGATCGCACCCCGGGAGGGGAAGGTCCGCTTCAGCAAAGGAGCCGGGACCCTGTGAACGCTGCTCACAGGGGCGCCGGCGCCTCAGAAACGGCCGTTCTGTCGGACCTGGATCAGCAAGGCTGGCCACGCAGCCGGCCTTCCGCAGGACCCGGTGCTGTAAAGGGACCCAGCCCAGCCCTCCGCGGTGACACCTTCCGGACCTGCAGCCCCTACACCCGGAGCGAGGGGAAGAGCGGACCCCGCGCAGCGCAGCCCCCGGGCGCCGCGGGGAGGGGCGGGGCGCGGGAGAACCGCGGGTGTTCACCCCGTCTCCGCTCCGTCCGGGGGCGCGGGCACCTACGCTCTCCCACCTGCTGGCTTCCAGGCTCCGCGGCCCCCGCAGAGGAGCGCCCGGGCCCCCGCCCGCACCCCGGCCCCCGCCCGCACCCCGGCCCCCGCCCGCACCCCGGCCCCGGCCCGCACGTGCGTCCCGCAGGCCGCCCCGACCCCGCTCACCTGGGCAGCCGGGGATCCTCCGTCTCCGCCCGCGCGCGGGTCCCAGGGACGCGGCCCGAGGGCACCGGACAGGCCCGCGGCTCCCGCCGGTCCGCCCCGCTCTTTGTGTCCGGAGGTCCAGATGCTGCGCTTCTCCGGCTCCTCCGGGCCGCCCGGCGCCGCCCCCTGGTCCTCCGCCGGGGCCGCAGGCCAAACCAGGAGCCGGCGGGGCGGGGAGGCCGGCGGGGCGGGACCGGAAGTGCGCGGGGCGGGGCGGGGCGGGGCGGGGCGGGGCGGGGCGGGGCGGGGCGATTAGTCCCCTGGGACCCGGTGCGGGGTGTGCGGCGGGGTGTGTGTGTGTGTGTGTGTGTGTGTTGCTGCCCGTGGGGACCCAGGCTCCTTCACTGCCTCTGGGAAGTGTGAGCCTCAGGTGTGAGCCGCTCCCAGACCCCGCTGATCCCTGTGGGATCTGGTTCTGGGTCTAGCATCCTCTTCTGGAAACAGCTGGAGGCCGACTAGGCAATAGTAGTAACTCAAATTCACAGTTGAGGAAACTGGGAGACATAAAACCTCCGATTATTATCTTTCCAACGTTTATACAATCAAGAAATTTTAAAAATATTTCATTGAGCCGAGACCGGTTTGGCTCAATAGATAGAGCGTCCGCTTGGGGACTGAAGGGTCCCGGGTTCGATTCCGGTCAAGGGCATGTGCCTTGGTTGCGGGCACATCCCCAGTAGGGGGTGTGCAGGAGGCAGCTGATCGATGACTCTCTCTCATCGATGTTTCTAACTCTCTATCTCTCTCCCTTCCTCTCTGTACAAAATCAATAAAATATATTTTTTTTAAAAAAAATTTTAATTTAAAAAAAAATATTTCATTGATTTTTTTACAGAAGGGAGAGGGATAGAGAGTTAGAAACATCCATGAAAGAGAAGCACTGATCAGCCGCCTCATGCACGCCCCCTACTGGAGATGTGCCTGCAACCAAGGTAGTGGCCTTGGCCAAATTGAACCTGGGACCTTTCAGTCCGCAGGCCCAAGCTCTATCCACTAAGCCAAACCAGTAAGGGCCAATCAAGAAATTTTTATTAAGTATCCACTCATTGCAAGAAATTGTCCTAGGGGCCGAGAATACAGTAGTCCACAATGAGGGGGTGGAGGAACAGGGGAAACAACAACAAAATCCCTGCCCCTTTGGAATTTACAGCTGGAAAACAATTTAAAAACTTAAATATTATAAAGGTTGGGTGGTTACAAATGCTGAAGTGGAGCAATATAAGCAACAGGGACAGAGAGTGCAGGAGGTTGGCCAGGGAAGGTCAGTGGGAGATGCCATCTTAAGTGAAGGCCAAAAGGAATCGAGGGAAAGAGAGAGGCAAACATCTGTGGGAGCAGTGTGCTGAAGCCCTGAGGCTAGAGGATGCCTGGGATGTTTCAGTGTGATGGGAGGAGTGAGCATGGGAAGTATGGTATGTGAGGTCTCAGAGAGGCCCTGTGGCCAATAAAAGCATGGTTTCTACTGGAGAGTATTTAGCAAAGGGAACTTATGGTCTGCTACAACAAAATCACTCTGGCTTCTGTGTGAACATGAGTAGTGTACAGCCTGAGAAAGAAGATATCTACAGTAATAAAAGAGAAAGATGCGCCGAAATCGGTTTGGCTCAGTGAATAGAGTGTCAGCCTGTGGACTGAAAGGTCCCAATTTCGATTCCGGTCAAGGGCATGTACCTTGGTTGCAGGCACATCCCCAGTAGGGGGTGTGCAAGAGGCAGCTGATCGATGATTCTCCCTCATCGATGTTTCTAACTCTTTATTCCTCTCTCTTCCTCTCTGTAAAAAAATCAATAAAATATATTTTTTTAAAAAGAGAGAAAGATGCAAATTGACCGTACTTTCATGATGCCCATCAACCAATCAGGAGTGAATATGCAAATTAACCAAAATTATGGCAGTTTAATTTGTATACATGCCAAGCAGTGGGGGCAGGGCAGGATGCAGGCATTCCAAACTGCCCCAGCAGCTCCAGGCCTCTGCACAGCGTGGGAAGGCAGAAAGGTGGCTTCCAGCTGGAACTAAGGTGGTGCCAGCAGCCAGGGGAAGGAAGGCCCATTCTTTTTTTTTCTTTTTTTTTTTAAATATATTTTATTGATTTTTTTATAGAGAGGAGGAGAGAGGGATAGAGAACTAGAAACGTCGATGAGAGAGAAACATCGATCAGCTGCCTCTTGCACACCCCCTACCGGGGATGTGCCCGCAACCAATGTACATGCCCTTGACCGGAATCGAACCTGGGACCTTTCAGTCCACAGACCAACACTCTACCACTGAGCCAAACCGGTTTCAGTGGAAGGCCCATTCTGCACGAATCTTTGTGTATCCGGCGGACCTCTAGTCTACTAATAAGGACTCCTGGTGGCTAATTTGGCTTAAATTAAAAACAGCTATTTCTGAACAGGGGTCTCTCATAAGCCAAGCTTCAGCAAGAAGCCTGTACTAAGCTGCCTGCCTCCTACACCTAGCTGCTTGCCTTCTGCATGGAACTGGCCTGACTGCACTGTGTTCCTGCCATCAAAGCCAACCCTTACAAAGGAGTTCCTGGAACTGTATTTCAGCCAAGAGGACTGAGATTTTCCCTGTCTAGTCAGAGGTGTGCATCTTCTCCAGATGCTACTCCATTCAAACAATCAGAGCTGCTCCATTCTAACCAATCAGGACAGTGTTTTCTGGACCAATGAAGCCAAGATGATTTAAGAGTCCTCATTTGTGTGAGAATAGAACAATCAGACCAAGGGTAGGGCCTATACTGGAGGCCTGGTACATGAATTAGTGCACAGTGGGGTCCAGTTGCCCTGCCCCAATGGGGGATGCAATGGCAGAGGGGAAGGGGAACTGGAAGTTGGCTGCTGGCCCCAACCCCATCAAGACCTGATAGGGCTTCAGGCCAGTAGGGTGGGTCAGGGGGAGGGGAACGGGAGGTTAGCTGGGCCCCTCAGATGGGAGGAGGGGCCACAGGAGGTTGGGGGGGCACCGATTGGGGCCCCAATTGCCCGTTGGCTGCCACAGTGCACATTATAGCAACTGGTCATACCATCATTCTGGTCACTTAGCTTTTTTTTTTACTTTTTTTTTTTATTAAATTATTATCTGTGTACATATCCCATTGCCCCTCCTTTATTTATTTTTTTAATTTTTTTATTAAATTATTATCTGACTTAGCTTTTATATATATAGATAGATGATAGATAGATATAGATATAGAGATATAGATATAGATATAGATATAGATATAGATATAGATATAGATATAGATATATAGGTAAGGCAGCTCTCCCTCAGGCTCAGAGTGTATTTTCCTTTTGCACCAGAGATTGAAGACTGTGTTCAAGCAGAGAAGAGCAGGTGGAGCAGAGCAGCTCTGGTGTGGAGGGAAGAAGGCAGAGCAGAGCTGTCTGGCCAGAGAGTGGGAGCCTTGCCTTAGGGCTACTTGCTCCAAGGCTGCCGTACACCAGTGCTGGTCCACAGTCATGCTGCTTCATAGTAAAGCTGTAACACTATTGATCTGTTCCACAGCCATGCTGTTCTCATAACTGTGCTGTATTACTATTGAGCTGTTTGCACTGACAAAAATTTTCTTCACCACTCTCCAAATTGGGGATTCCTATTGGCATTGAGTTGGCACCGATGACCATCTGTTGACAGTAGGAGAAAGAAGACAGAGCCGGGACCGGTTTGGCTGCCGGGACCGGTTTGGCTCAATGGATAGAGCAACGGCTTGGGGACTGAAGGGTCCCGGGTTCGATTTCGGTCAAGGGCATGTACCTTGGTTGCGGGCATATCTCCAGTAGGGGGTGTGCAAGAGGCAGCTGATCGATGACTCTCTCTCATCGATGTTTCTGGCTCTCTATCTCTCTCCCTTCCTCTCTGTACAAAATCAATAAAATATATTTAAAAAAAAAAAAAAGAAAAAAAAGAAAGAAGACAGAGGCAGAAGGAGAACATTAAAAATAATGGCATACCGAAACCAGTTTGGCTCAGTTGATAAAGTATCAGCCTGCGGACTGAAGGGTCCCAGGTTCGATTCCGGTCAGGGGCATGTATCTTGGTTGCGGGCACATCCCCAGTAGGGGGTGTGCAAGAGGCAGCTGATCAATGTTTCTAACTCTCTAATCCTCTCCCTTCTTCTCTGTAAAAATAAATAAAATATATTTTTTTAAAAGAAGAAGTAATGGCATGCCTAAAAGACAATAACATTTTTCACAGAAGTAGAACAAAAATTCCTAAAATTTGTAAGGTAACACAAAGGACCCCACATAGGCAAAAAAAATTCTGAGACAAAAAACACAGAAGTATCACTCTCCCCAATTTCAAACTTTACTCCAAAGTAATCAAAACAATATAGAATTGGGGGAGAAAAAAAAAAAAACCAGACACAAAGACCAATGGAACAGAATTGAGAATCCAGATCTAAATTGATAGATATATGGACAACTAATTTATGACAAAGAAGCTCAGAATATACAATGGAGAAAGAAAATTCTCTTCAATAAATGGTATTGGAAAAACTAGAATGGTATATGCAGCCCTAGCTGGTTTGGCTTAATGGACAGAGTGTCAGCCTATGGACTGAAGGGTCTCTGATTCGATTCTAGTCAAGACACATGCTTACGTTGAGGGCTCGATCCCTGGTGGTGGTGGGGGAGGGCGGGGGCCATGCAGGAGGCAGCTAATCAATTGATGTTTCTGTCTCTCTTTCCCTCTCTCTTCCTCTCTGATATCAATTTTAAAAAATGTTTTTAAAGAATGCTACATACAAAAGAATAAAACTAGACCACTATTTTATACCATATTCAAAAAATTAACTCAAAATGAATTAAAAACTTGAATGTAAGCTCAAAAAAAAATTCATAGATAAAAACATAACCCCTAAGCTCCTAGACTTTGGTCTCAATGGTATTTTGTGAATTTGACTCAAAGTGCAAGAAAAACAAAAACAAAAATTAAAAAATGGGGCTACATGAAACGTTCCAAGTTTTTTTTAAAAAAATATATTTTATTGACTTTTTAAAGAGAGGAAGAGAGAGGGATAAAGAGTTAGAAACATCAATGAGAAAGAATCATTGATCAGCTGCCTCTTGCACACCCCCCATTGGAGATGTGCCCGCAACCAAGGTACATGCCCTTGACCGGAATCGAACCAAGGGACCCTTCAGTCCACAGGCCGATGCTCTATCCACTGAGCCAAACCGGTTTCGGCAAAATGTCCCAGGTTTGATTTCAGTCAAGGGCATATGCCTGGGTGGCAGACTCTACACCCAGCATGGGTGTGCAGGAGGCAGCCAATCAATGATTCTCTTTCACCATTGATGTTTCTATCTATCCCTTCCTCTCTGAAATCAATGTGCTTGTTTCTATTTATTAGGTAGATTTGCTATGACTCCCAGTCTTGGTGGGTTGGTCTTCTATAGTAGATGTCCTGTGGGACCCTGTGGTGCTGTCTCCTTGATCTCCTGAGCTGTGTGCTCTAGGAATGTTCCTTGTGTGTGTTATGTGAGCCTTCCTCATGTAATTGGGTTTTAATTGCTGTTGTCCCATTTGTAGGCAGGCTCAATCCTCAGGAGGCTGACTGTGAGGCTTAATGCTGAAATGTCCTACAAACTGTTGTACTGGTGCTGATACCACAGCAGCAGTGTTTTGGAGGTCACATGGAGGCCCTGAGAGTTTCCTGCTTGAGTAAGTGTATATCTGTTGTTGATGTTGTTGTTGTTATTTACTTTATGAGTAGAGGTGTATCAATTTTATCATTTCAAAAAACCAACATTTTATTTCATTGATGTTTTGTATTTTTTAGACTTGGTTTTATTTTTTTTAATTATATTTTTATTGCTCATTGAATGCGGGGGCAGTTGCTCAGATTGGATGTAAAGCCACATGTAGATACCAGCAACCATGTCTAAAGGACTTGCAGTTGGCATTGATCTTGACACTACCTACTCTTGTGTGGGTGTCTTCCAGCATGGAAAAGTGGAAATTGTCAACAATCTTGGAAACCAAATCACCCCCAAGTTATGTTGCCTATACTGATACTGAACAATTGGTCAGTAATGCTGCAAAGAATCGAGTAGCAATGAATCCAATCAACACAGCTTGTTTTAAAAATATATTTTTATTGATTTCAGAGAGGAAGGGAGAGGAAGAGCGAGGTAGAAACATCAATGATGAGATGGAATCATTGGATACGTCCTGCACGTTGGATCGAGCCTGCAATCCAGGCATGTGCCCTTAACCGGAATCGAACCTGGGACCCTTCAGTCCGCCGGCCAACCCTCTATCCACTGAGCCAAACCAGAGAGGACCCAACACAACTTTTGATGCCAAGTGCTGTTGTTCAATCTGATATGAAGCATTGGCCTTTCATGGTGGTGAATGATACTGGCAGGCCCAATGTCCAAGTAGAATACAAGGGAAAGACAAAAAGTTTCTATCCAGAAGAGGTGCATCAATGGTTTTGACAAAGATGAAGGAAATCGCAGAAGCCACCTTGGGAAGACTGTTACCAATGCTGTTGTCACTGTACCTGCTTGCTTCAGTGACTCTCAGCGTCTGGCTACCAAAGACATTGGAACTATTCCTGGTCTCAATGTACTTAGAATCATCAATGAGCCAATTGTCACTGCGATTGCTTACAACTTAGACAACAATATTGGAGCTGAAAGAAACATGCTGATCTTTGATTTGGGAGGTGGCACTTTTGATGTGAATTCTCATAACTGAAGATGGAATCTTTGAGGTCAAATCTATAGCTGGGGACACTCACTTAGGTGGAGAAGACTTTGACAACCAAATGGACTTCGGCAGAGTTCATTTCATTGCAGAGTTCAAACATAAGCATAAGAAGGATATCAGTGAGAACAAAAGGGCTGTTGGTTGCCTTTGTACTGCTTGTGAACATGCTAAGTGTACTCTCTCTTCCAGCACCCAAGCCAGAATTGAGATTGATTCACTCTATGAAGGAATCAACTTCTATACCTCTACCACCCATGCTCGATTTGAAGAATTAAATATTGGCCTTTTCCTGGCATCCTGGACCATGTAGAGAAAGCCCTTTGGGATGCCAAACTTGACAATCCCAGATCCATGATATTGTCCTGGAGGATGGTTCTATCCCTTTCCCCAAGATTCAGACACTCTGACAGGACTTCTTCCGTGGAAAAGAGTTGAATAAGAGCATCAACCCTGATGAGGCTGTTGCTTATAGTATAGCTGTCCAGTTAGCCATTCTCTCTGGAGACAAGTCCAAAAATATCCAAGATTTGCTGTGGTTGGATATCACTCCTCTCTCCCTTTGGCATTGAGATGGCTGGTAGAGTCATGACTTTCCTCTTCAAATTCAATACTACCATTCCTGCCAAACAGACACAGACCTTCACCACCTACTCCAACCATCAGCCTGGTGTGCTCATTCAGGTTTATGAAGGCGAGGGTGCAACGACCCAGGATAACAACCTGCTTGTTAAGTTTGAACTCACAGAGATCCCTCTTGCACCTCATGGCGTTGAAGTCCTTTTTGATATTGATGTTAATGGCATCCTCAACGTCTCTGCTGTGGGTAAGAGTACGGGGAAAGAGAACAAGATTATCATCACTAACGACAAGGGTTGTCTGAGCCAGGAAGACTCTGAGCGCATATTCCAAGAAGCTGAGAAGTTCAAAGCTAAAGATGAGAAGCAGTGGGACCAGGTGTCTTGCAAGAAGTCACTTGAATCCTATGAATTCAACATGAAAGCAACTGGTAAAGCTGAAAAACTTCAAGGCAAGATCAATGATGACAACAAACAAGATTCTTGACAAGTGCAATGAACTCGTCATTGGCTTGATAAGAACCAGACTGCATTAAAGGAAGAATTTGAACATCTGCAGAGTTGGAAAAAGTCTGCAATCTCATCCTTATCAGGTTGAACCAGGGTGAAGGGAGGCATTCCAGAAGGAATGCCTGGGAGCTTTCCCCGGTGGTAGAGCACCCCCATCTGGTGGTATCTCCTCTGGGCCCAACATTGAAGAGGCTCATTAAGCCACTTTTAAGCCTAGGTTTAGCATTCTTCCACATAAAATAATGAAAGATGCAAATTTGTATCAAATTTCATGGTAATTGTAAAAGTTGAACTGCTGCATAGTAAATAACCGGGCATTCTTTTTAAAAATATATATATATATATATATTTTTTTTTTTATTGATTTTTTTTACAGAGAGGACAGGAGAAGGATAGAGAGCTAGAAACAGCAACGTAACACCGACCAGTTGCCTCCTCACACCCCCTACCGGGGATGTGCCCGCAACCAATGTACATGTCCTTGACTGGAATCGAACCTGGGACCCTTCAGTCTGCAGACCAACGCTCTATCTACTGAGCCAAATTGGTTTCGACTAACTGGGCATTCTTGATACTTAATATGGACTATGTGCACAGGGAAAGTAAAAAAATGCATTTTATAACACTGAATTGTTAAGTGGAAAATGCGACACCTTGAAACGAATTAAAATTGGCACCATAAAAAATAAATAAAATGTATTTTTATTGACTTTGTGCCTGACCAGAAATTGAATCGTAACCTCCCGGTTCATAGGTAGACACTCAACCATTGAGCCACGCTGGCCAAGGTCAAGATTTCTTAATATCTTCTGTAATATTCAGAAGGCAGAAAGCTACGAAGTCCTTCTCTAAGAATGGACATAATTAAAAAATAATATTGCGTTCCTTTACTGTATAGAATACAAACTATGAAGACAAGGAAACTCAATTATTTCCATTTCTATCCCACATCACTTTTTTTTTTATTATATATATATTATTGATTTTTTACAGAGAGGAAGGGAGAGACAGAGAGCCAGAAACGTCGATGAGAGAGAAACATCGATGAAAGAGAAACATCGACCAGCTGCCTCCCTTACACTCCCCAACCAGGGATGTGCCCACAACCAATGTACATGCCCTTGACCGGAATCGAACCTGGGACCCTTCAGTCCGCAGACCGACGCTCTACCACTGAGCCAAACCGGCCTCGGCCCCACATCACTTTTGTTGAAGAACTGCTCACTTAGCATTCTAGAAGCTATCTTGTTGAGATATGCCACTGTGATCTATATGAGTAATGAACCTTTTTTTCCCAGTTAGTGCTATGGCTATGACACTGCCTTCATCTGTGGGATAACTAAAAGGAAAAACCCTCAGTATCTATTAGAGAAATTGTGCACATAATTATTTTTCTGTCAAGATCCCCCACTAAGTTTTTGTTGTTTTTTTTTGAACCCTGAAAATGATAAATGCTTATAAATAGTATTAGCTACAACTGTGCCAGGCCCCATTTTAAGTGCTTCTCTTGTTTTATTTTTTCCCAACAACTTATATGCACTATTATTAAAACTCACTTTTTAGGCAAGAAACAGGCAGGCTAAATGCATCTAAGACCACATTGACAGTTAAAGGGCAGAGACTCAGGATTTGAATATATTCTGGCTCCTAAGAATACATGATTTACAGTAACTGCCCTCTGAAATAACTCCAGTATTCCCATACTAGATCCCCACCCAATGTTTTGGAAGCCAATAGTGACCCACTTATTCTCATAGCACCCCGTTTTACTAGTATGTGCAGAATGACATACATCCATGTCCTATTGCACAATTGTCACAAAAACCGTTAGGTGCCATGCTCACTCCTAATGGAGTTGTGCTAGAACTACCTACTTATTGTTATCTAGAAGTTACTAGAGTAATCACATCTCCACAAACTTTAAAACTACACCCCCTCCTAAGCCTCAGTTAATAGTAATAATCTACTTATGAGACCAGTGTTTCTGATCTTTCCCCCTCCAAGACCTAGCAATTATCATTTTATGTGCTTCGGGCATGAAACACCTCTGCCCCCAATTGATATAAGAGCAACACCACCAATCAGGCACTGTTAAGTTTTTAAATAAAATATAATTTCGGTCAGTCACATGGGCACCATACCTGGAACTACCCACAAACATTCTGTGTTCACAAATGTTCAGTTTTATTTATTTGACATATTTTTATTTCTACCTTACCTGAGAATATGTTTTTATTGATTTTAGAGAGGGAAGAGGTAGAGAGAGAAGAGGGGAGAGAGAGAGAGGGAGAGAGAGAGAGAGAGAGAGAGAGAGAGAGAGAGAGAGAGAGATGAAGAAAGTGACAGATTGCCTCCTGTACGTACCAGACCAAGGATGGAACCCACAACCTGGGTATGAGTCCTGAACAGTAATTAAGTCCTCTACTTTTCGTAAGGGATGATGCTCCAAACCACCAAGCCACTGTCCAGGCCAACAAATGCTCAGCTTTATAGCAACAGCATCCTGGGATAGTCAATGGCACAGCCACATTTTTAAAAGTCAAGAGAAGTAGCCAGCTGGAATGGGTCAGTGGTTGAGCATCGACCATGAACCAGAAGGTGGTTAGATTCCCAGTCAGGGCATATGCCCGGGTTGCGGGTTCAATCCCCACTGTGGGGCATGCAGGAAGTAGCTGATCAATGATTCTCTGTCATCACTAATGTTTCTATCTTTCTCTCTCTCTTTGCAATCAATAAAAATATAGTTTTTTTTTAATCAAGAGAAATAAATACGACAGGGCTTTTGCACATTGGCAGACAATCTTGTTCTTAATAATAAACAGGAAATAATTGGATAAAACAGGTTCATGAAGAGGCATTTTTTAAAAATATATTTTATTGATTTTTTACAGAGAGGGAGAGGGATAGAGAGTTAGAAACATCGATGAAAGAGAATCATCGATCAGCTGCTTCCTGCACACCCCCTATTGGGGATGTGCCCGCAACCAAGGTACATGCCCTTGACTGGAACCGAACCCGGGACCTTTCAGTCCACAGGCTGATGCTCTATCCACTGAGCCAAACCAGTTTCGGTGAAGAGGCATATTTTAGTAAAAGGCGAAAGATTTATGCGGTCTGAAGAGAAACCAGAGCATGAAGAGGCATATTTTAGAATCTAAGTAATCCTAACAGAGTCTCATATCTTACATTAGTAGTTTTCTATATAAAAGTTTAAATAAAAAAAAAACTACCAAAAAACAACCCAGATCCTTATTTCTTATTTCCTTAATTATTTTACTCTAAGTTGGTGAAATAATGAGACTGTCGAAATCAATTTTTCTAGTTACAAGATGCTTTGCAATGGAGTCATTAATTAGTAAGCTCAAAGTGAACCCTGAATTAGACAAGAAATTTGTGAACATAATTTCTAAAATTTGAAAAACAGGAGACTTAAGAGGATGGTAACACCAAGAACAAGTCAAATATTAAAACTGCACCCTGAGCCCTGACCGGTTTGGCTCAGTGGATAGAGCGTCGCCCTGTGTACTGAAAGGTCCCGGGTTCGATTCCGGTCATGGGCATGTATCTTGGTTGCGGGCACTTCCCCTGTAGGGAGTGTGCAGGAGGCAGCTGGTCGATGTTTCTCTCTCATCGATGTTTCTAAATCTCTGTCCTTCTCCCTTCCTCTCTGTAAGAAATCAATAAAATATATATTAAGAAAAATAAATAAATAAATAAATAAAAATAAAACTGCACCCTGAAATGATTCATTGAAAAACCTAATTTTCTATTAGTTTTTGTCATATGGATGAAACTATGGGGAACAAATGGGGAGTGAGGGTGAGGAGGCTGTGCCAAGACAATTCCCTTCTGATGAACCCACAAAAGGAAAATGATTTTTATGGATTGCAGTTATCTTCAAGACAGCCTAGTTCCCTCAACTCCATTATGTGCCTGGGAGAAGATAGTAAAAATACTTCCCTAAGTGATAAGACTACAAGCTCACTCTGGAAAAATGTGATAATAGGAGTACCACATGCTGAAATTCTTACAGCTTTTTTTTTTAAAAAAAATCTATTTTTGTTGATTTCAGAGATAGAAACATCAATGATGACAAATGCCAATCAGGCTTAACAGCTTTTTCTATTGGAGAAATCTATTTGTCATATATTTTTTTAAAATATATTTTATTGATATTTTACAGAGAGGGAAGGGAGAGAGATAAGAGAGCTAGAAACATCGATGAGAGAGAAACATCGACCAGCTGCCTCTTGCACACCTCCTACTGGGGATGTGCCCGCAACCAATGTACATGCCCTTGACCGGAATCGAACCTGGGACCTTTCAGTCCGCAGACCAACGCTCTACCACTGAGCCAAACCGGTTTTGGCTATTTGTCATATTTTATAGCATAGGAAAATTGGAAGCCTCTCAGAAAAGGTAATGCAGAAAAATTAGAATAAAAGAAAGTATACATTTAAGTAGGCAAAAAAAAAAAGGCATATATATTTTCAAAAATATACAAAATAATATCATATGAAATGCCTTGATTTGCATGTGACATAGTACTTATTTCATATTAACCAGACTCAGTTATCCTATTACATGTTTTAGAATATCTGTGTTTTTTTTAAGTTCTAAAGTTTCTTTAAATGTACATTGATTTTAGAGAGGAAAGGAGAGGGAGAAAGATATATAAATCTCAATGATCATAGAGAATCATTGATTGGTGGCCTCTGGCATGCCCCCTGCTAGGGATTGAGCCCACAACCCAGGCATGTACTCTTGATCAAAATAAAACCTGGGACCCTTTATCCGCAGGCCAAAGCTCTATCCACTGAGCCAAACTGGCTAGTCAGTGCATAAAACCTGTATTTGTATACCCATATATAAGCTATCCTGCTTGGTATCTCATTGATGCTAAAAGATTAATAAAATAAATGTTTAAAAGCCTCAAGTCAGCCCTGGCTGGTTTGGCTCAGCGGATAGAGCATCGGCCTGCGGACTGAAGGGTCCCGGGTTCGATTCCAGTCAAGGGCATGTACCTTGGTTGTGGGCACATACCCAGTAGGAGGTGTGCAGGAGGCAGCTGATCGATGTTCCTCTTTCATCGATGTTTCTGACTCTCTATCCCTCTCCCTTCCTCTCTGTAAAAAATCAATAAAATATTTTTTTAAAAAAACCCTCAAGTCACAGATAAACAAATAATATATTTATTCAAGTTTTCTCAATCACACTACTAAAAGTAATTAGTACTAATTTATTCTAAGTTTCCAAATAGACCAGCCTTTTGATTTGCTTTAGACTGACATACTGACTTTGCGGTCTATATTTTTTAAGAGAGCAGGTAACTCTAGCACAGAAGAAACTATATAATGTGGCATGGGTGACAGCTTCAGTGGCATTATCCCATTTTTATTTATCCAGACTGTTGCTTTCAGCCCGGCATTGAGGCCTCCTTGTATATCGGTTTCTAGTGTGTCACCAACCATCACACAGTCCCCAGGCTGTACTCCAAGGAGATCACAGCAGTAATGAAATATGGAAGGTGCTGGTTTCTCTTCTTTCTGTTCTCCGCCTATGACAATGGCATCAAAATAGGACTGACAGGCACAAGCCTCGATCTTCTCCCTCTGGGTCTGTCTGTCTCCATTTGTTAATAAAAGTAGGTAGACATCCTTTCGAAGTTCAGTGAGCATGGCTTTGACATCTTCTGCTAGTGTCATATGTCGTAAACGCGTGGATTTCCACAGAAAATAACATTCTTCCGCCAATTTCCTATTGGCTGCACCACCCTTTGTTTCCTGAATCGCTTCCTCCCAGTGTGAAGTCCTTTGATCAGTAATGCATGTATTGTAAGGATGAAGACATTCCTGGCTGAGTTTAACTTGAACTTTGTCACAAATTATTTCAGCCTCTTCTTTGTAATGGTATTTTGATTGTAAGAGCTTTATCACCTACGTAAAGGAAAACAGCTTCATTAATACACTTTATCTTTTTTTAATACAAATTTTATTTCTTTTTAAAAATATGTATATTTTATTGATTTTTTACAGAGAGGAAAGGAGAGGGATAGAGAGTTAGAAATATCGATCAGCTGCCTCTTGTGCACCTCCCACTGGGGATGTGCCTGCAACCAAGGTACATGCCCCTGAAGGGAATAGAACCTGGGACCTTTCAGTCTGCAGGCTCTTTCCACTGAGCCAAACCGGTTTCCGTACACACTTTATGTCTTTAATAGTTATGCCATGAGAAGATGTGATCGTACAAACCCAGAGCAAAAAGATTCTAACTCCACTCTTTTTCCCCCAATAGTATTTTTTATTATTTTTATAGGATATTATTATTTTAGAGGATATGTTCTTCACTGATTTTTAAAATATATATTTTATTGATTTTGTACAGAGAGGAAGGGAGAGAGATAGAGAGTTAGAAATATCGATGAGAGAGAGTCATCGATCAGCTGCCTCTTGCACACCCCCTACTGGGGATATGCCCGCAACCAAGGTACATGCCCTTGACCGGAATCGAACCTGGGACCTTTCAGTCCCCAAGCCGACGCTCTATCCATTGAGCCAAACCGGTCTCGGCATGTTCTTCACTGATTTTTAGAGAGAGGAAAGGAGAGAGGGAGGGAGAATCTATAATGTGAGAAACATTCATTGGCCACCCCCTGCATGCACCCTGACTGGGGATCAAACCCGCAACCCAGGCATGTGCCCCAACGGGGAACCAAACCCACAACCCCACCTGGGTGCACTAGACGACCCTCTAGCCTACTGAGCTACCTGGCCAGGGCACCACTCCAAGAGAGCTGTCATAAGGCAGGTCTATTATCATACCATTTCCATTGGGAATCGATCTTATTTTTAAAGAACACCAGAATAAAGATCTCTAACCTCTCTAGACAGCTCATTTATATATATATATATATATATATATATATATATATATAAACCAATTTCTATTCTATAAACATTCCTCATATACAACTAATAAAAATCCTTCTTTTAGCAGTTTAAACCACCACATTTCATTCTGGTCATAAACACATAGACTTGTGCTTATAGTTAGTAAAATATTTTAAATTTCTAACTATCATTTAGACTCTTTCCAAAAATAACACTAGTTCACCTCACCTTTTCTTTAATTCTTTTTTTTTTTTTTAAATCAATTACAGGGAGGAAGGGAGAGGGAGAAAGGAATAAAACACCAATGATGACAGAATCATTGACTGGCTGCCTCCTGCATGCCCCCTATGGGGAATCAAGGTCGAAACCCTGGCATGTGCCCTGACTAGGAATCAAACCTTGACCTTCTGGTTCATAGGTCAATGTTCAACCACTAAGCCACACCTGCCAGGCTAATTCTGTACTTTTAAAAATGTGTACCTAGCTCTAATGGAATCAAGCATGTTCTGTAATTTCAGCAGTTTAATGATCCAGTGCTTCTTCCACTAGGTTTCTAGATTTAAAAATTTTTAAGTAATTTTGAGTCACTCTGGTTCTGATTCCCTCTTTAGAATTAAGCACACCTCCTCATGTCTCCACAGCTCTTTATTTGGCTTTCATTACATTACTAGAGGCCCAGTGCATGAAAATTCATGCACTGCATGGGGAAGAGGGGGCCCTCAGCTGGGCCTGCCCCTCAAAGTCCAGGAGCCCTCAGGGGAAGGCGACGCCCCATCTCACCTCTGCTGCTGCCACTGCCAGCCTCAGCTGGCCCTAGTTACCTGAGCCTTGGGCAGCCCTGGGCGTTGGGGGTCTGCAGGGACTGGGGGACTCCAGAGGCAGATGCGGAGTGGCCAGACCCGCCGGGGGGTGGGCCTGGCTGTGCTGTGTGCCTCCAGCTCCAGCGGGGCTGAGGGGACTGGGTGCCACCATCTTTGAGGGCATGGCCATCAATTAGCATATTCCCTCCTTATTGACTGTGAGTACTGCCATCTTTGTGGGGGTGTGACAGTCAATTAGCATATTCCCTTTATTAGATAGAAGGTTCTTTTTATTTTTTTTAAATATATTTTGATTTTTTAAAAAATATATTTTATTGATTTTGTACAGAGAGGAAGGGAGAGAGATTGAGAGTTAGAAACATCAATGAGAGAGAGTCATTGATCAGCTGCCTCCTGCACACCCCCTACTGGGGATATGCCCACAACCAAAGTACATGCCCTTGACCGGAATCGAACCCGGGACCCTTCAGTTCCCAAGCCGACGCTCTATCCATTGAGCCAAACCGATCTCAGCTATTTTATTGATTTTTTACAGAGAGGAAGGGAGAGATAGAGAGCGAGAAACATCGTTGAGAGAGAAACATCGATCAGCTGCCTCCTGCACAGCCCCCTGGGGATGTACCCACAACAAGAGTAAGTGCAGCAGACGCTCTATCCACTGAGCCAAACCAGTTTCGCTAGATAGGAGGTTCTTATTCATTTGGCCTGTCTTCTAACATTTACTAAGACCTTAATGTGGCAAGCATTATACTCAGTGCTTACATACATTATTTCTACCTTTCTAACTCTCTAAGAGTTCCTTTGTTGAGATGAGGAAATAGAAGTTCAAGATTGTTGCATAACTCGCATGAGCTGGGATTTTAACCCTCACTTGCCACTTCCAAAGTCCTCATGCTTGCCTTTACACTATGTTATTAGGCACTTGGAGACTGGGTCTCTTCTCTCCATGACATTATCTGGTGAGGAAATTAGGTATGCAACCACCACAAATACTGGGTTGAGAGCTACGACAATCTATTTTTTTAAATATATTTTATTGATTCTTTACAGAGAGGAAGGGAGAGAGATACAGAGTAGAGAGTTAGAAACATCGATGAGAGTCATCGACCAGCTGCCTCTTGCACGCCCCCTACTGGGGATGTGCCCACAACCAAGGTACATGCCCTTGACCAGAATCGAACCCGGGACCCTTCAGTCCGCAGGCCCACACTCTCCACTGAGCCAAACCGGTTTCGGCTACGACAATCTTATGAATGTCAAATGTGGAAATAAAAAGGATCAAGTCATTCCACAAGATTGCTGCATAAGGCTTATCAGAGGAAGTAATATTTAAAGCAGTCACCATGCCCCTGACGTGGGAATGGGAAGAGGATAAAAATCATTATAAAGAGAAGGAACAGAATGCACAAAGACACAGAGCTTGGAGTTTTGTAAACTGGGAAAGGCAAGAAGCTTAATTCAGCCAAAATTCACGTGCGGGAAGATGCTAAGAGATGAGACTAGAGGCTGTTTGGAATCAGTCTGTCAAGGGCCACGAGTCCCAGGCTATAACAGATGCTACCCACATCACTGGCACACACTACTCCCATGTACATCAATGGCCTCACACTGTTAAGTACTCACGCTTCTCTGCCGAGGGCTTTGTTTGGCCTCAGGGACACCCCATACACATAGGCCAGTGGTCGGCAAACTGCGGCTCGTGAACCACATGCAGCTCTTTGACCCCTTATGTGTGGCCCTTCCACAAAACACCACAAGCGGGCGCACACCTACAGTGCGATTGAAACTTCGTGGCCCCTGTGAAGAAGTGAGTTTTCGGCTCTCAAAAGAAATTCCAATCGATGTCCTGTTGCTATTTGGCTCTGTTGACTAATGAGTTTGCCGACCACTGACATAGGCTGAGGCCCAAGTGTTGCCTGGGAGCAAGCCTCAACCAATGAGGAACAGAAATCGGTGAATCAATAGCACAGTTTTCTTGCTCCTTGTGAGGAACGTGATGTATGTTCTGCATACTATCTCAAGAATCCCCCAATTAGCCGAAACCGGTTTGGCTCAATGGATAGAGCATCGGCTTGGGGACTGAAGGGTCCCGGGTTCGATTCCGGTCAGGGGCATGTACCTTGGTTGCGGGCATATCCCCAGTAGGGGGTGTGCAAGAGGCAGCTGATCGATGACTCTCTCTCATAGATGTTTCTAACTCTCTATCTCTCTCCCTTCCTCTCTGTACAAAATCAGTAAAATATGTATATATATATTTAAAAAAAAAGAATCCCCCAATTATTCACAACAGCAAACTGCTCATTTATGTAAACTGTATTCAATCCCTTCACTTCCCTTATTCCACCACTCCCTGGGATCGCAGGAGAAGAATTTCGGCAGTGAAAATTCTCTAGAATCAATTCAAGTCCAGGTTCACAACTGATAATTGTGTAACTTCCTAAGTCTCCTCAAAGATCCTCTGAAACCGGGCTGGCTTAGCTCATAGTTGAGCTTCGACCTATGAACCAGGAAGTCATGGCTGGATTCCAGGTCTGGACACAGGTCTGGGTTGTGGGTTCGATCCCCAGTGTGGGTAATGGGGGGGCAGCGATCAATGATGCTCACTACTGATGCTTCTCTCTCTCTTTCCCCCCCCTTCCTCTGAAATCAATAAAAAAACATATTATTAAATAAGAAAGCCAGGTGACAGTCTTCCTACGTTTTTGTTCAACTCTGCCATCGTGGCAGCTTTCATGACATCTTTCTGGGTCCCAAAGCGCTGGGAAGAATTTCAAGAGCCTGCGAGCGGACAGGCAGGTCACCCGAGCCGCCGGGCTTGAGGGCGGGCAGCCCCCCAGCCCGCCAGTCCTCTCCGGCCGCTCCCGCCCCGGAGTCTCCAAGGAGCAGAGGCCAGAGTTCCGGGTCCCCCGCGGGATCCCGCACCCCGGGCGCCGCCGGGGAAGCGGAGGAGGGAGGACCCTCAGGGAAGGGAACCCGGGGAGGGCTGCGGGTGCCGGGGCATTACCTCCAACATGCCTTTCCGACTGGCCCCCGCCGTGTCGATGAGCGTGTTGTCCAGGTCAAAGAAAACGGCGCGCACGCTGAGCCCCATCCGGACAGTTGCAGCCGGACTCCACGGTGCTCCAACTCTCGCCTCTGCGGCGCATGCGCAAGGCAGGTCGCTAGGCAACGAGCCCCTAGGCGGAGCTTTAGGAGTCACCTGACCCTGCCGGGCCCCGCCCCCTTCCCGACGCCAGGGAGAGGCGTGAGAAGCGCGAGATCCGGTGGCGCCCCGGGACCGAGATGTCCAGGCTGGGCCGCAGGGCGTCACCCCGGGAGTGGTTCCCGGATCGGCGTGCGCTTTCCTCCTGCTTTCTGCTAATCCCTTCTTCCCTTTTGCTGTCCAGGGGCGCGGTCGGGAAGGGGTTGGTGGTGGTGGGATTGTGACTTCTGGCGCTTAGGAAGGAGACTGAGAAGCTGGCCTTTCCCGGGAGGCGTGGAGGCGGCCGGGAAGCTGGTGTATTTATTTATTTATTTTTTAATATTCTATTGATTTTTTACAGAGAGGAAGAGAGAGGGATAGTTAGAAACATCGATGAGAGAGAATCATGGATCAGCTGCCTCTTGCACACCCCCTGCTGGGGATGTGCCCGCAACCAAGGTACATGCCCTTGACCGGAATTGAACCCGGGACCCTTCAGTCCGCAGGCCCATGCTCTATCCATTGAGCCAAACCGGTTTAGGCCCGGTGTATGTATTGTAAGCGGAGCTGCTGGGGCTCTGAAATGTCACTGGGCCTTTGCCTTAAGTTAGGGCACCTGTGTGTCGTAAGGTGATCAGACGCCCTGCTTTTGGCGGGAAAGTACCGATTTTTAACAATTTATTCCACGTCCTGCGGCGTTTTAAAAAAGTCCCGATTTTGGGGATTTTTGGGGGGGAGAAATCGGGACTTCTTTAAAACGCCGCGTGACGTGGGACAAATTGTTAAAAATCGGGACGTCTGGTCACCTTAGTCTAGTATACTGAGTCTGCGACCGTGGCCATGGTGGGTCACCGTTAGTAACGGAGCATAAGATATGTCCAAACCTGCCCTAGCTTGGATGGAGCATCCGCCTGCCCACTGAAGGGCCCATTGGGTTCTGGTCAAGGGCACATGTCTGGGTACAGGCTCGATCCCCAGTAGGGGGCGTGCAGGAGGCAGCCAATCAATGCTTCTCGCCACTGATGTTTCTCTCTTCCTCTCCCTCTCCCTTCCTCTCTGCAGTAAATAAAAATACATTTTTTTAAAAAATCCGAGCAGAAACCGGTTTGGCTCAGTGGATAGAGTGTCAGCCTGCGGAGTGAAAGGTCCGGGGTTCGATTCTGGCCAAGAGCACGTACCTTAGTTGTGGGCACATCCCCAGTGGGGTGTGTGTGTGTGTGTGTGTGTGTGTGTGCAAGAGGCAGCTGGTCGATGTTTCTCTCTCATAGACGTTTCTAACTCTCTAGCCCTCTCAATTCCTCTGTGTAAAATCAATAAAATATATTTTTTTTAAAAATTAAAAAATGTCCGAACCTGTAGATAACTTATATGAGTTTATTTGAGCCAAATTGATCATTGTGGGGAAGCAAAATCTCCATGGATTAAGAAAATGCTCTGGAGAATGGCAGTTGTACAGCTTACTGTATACATTAGGATAAAAGGGGGAGAAGTAAGGATGCTTACATGAAATCCATTGGTGGTAGGAGAAGACAAAGCGGGGAAATCTCTGGGATTGGATTTAAAAAAACCTGAAGAGACACATACTACTTTTACATTGGTGGATACTGTTAGGGTCCCCAAGGGGGAATGCCCAAAACCAGAAGTGCTAAGGGATTATACATTTATTAGGTCATCTGGATACCAGATGGGCTGAGCCACAAAATGGCACCAGCCCCCAGGGACTGGAAGTCAGAGATTTTAAAGGACTGTAGGCGGGCTTTTTCAGTGGGGAGTTTTGAGGGGGTCCAGATACTGGGCAAGTGTGGAGTGGCACCTTCTGAGCCATGGGACCACCACATGGAACTCCTTGAGGGAGGGACCTTGGTGTAATTATATTTGATTTGGGTTGGCCAGTCACAGACCTAAATGCTAGCTTGTACAGTGGAGAAAAGTTTAATTGCTCGGCACCAGAATTCCTCTGAAGGAGAGAAGCGCCTTGTTTGAAGAATCTGTTTGATGGGGTAGAAGTGGGACCCAAGAGTTTGCAGGTGTCTGATGTCAGCACTTGGCGGGGAGTTTTTTTCCGTGAGAAATGGGGTGATCTGATGCTTTGCTTCCGAAGAAGAGGGTAGAGGGGAAATAAAGGAGAGAGAAACTAGTGCAGGAGATGGGGCCAAGGGAGCCCACGTGGCCTCAGGGCCAGACGCCAAGGCCGTTGGGGAATGGTGAAGCGCCTTTTGGTCTATGTCTGTTGCAGAGATGACCATGCCCTTTCAGTACTTCCTGTCTGTTCACTGCTGTGTTGTGAGATAAAGTTGTTTTTGGTTTTGGGTTTATTTTTGGAATTTGATGTGCTGGGCTGCCTAGGATGGTCCATGTGGGAAGCTGGTATTACTAGAGAAGGGAGGGTGTGAGAACTGGTGTCCCAGGACCTGCAGGCACTGAGGAAAGGCTCTGGATATTCTAATTGTGGAATTGGAGGTGGCTGGTTGGAAGGAAGTGGGACAGCCCATTTTACTAGGAACTTGGGGGACAGAAAAGCACCTGTTTATATCTGCTAATAAAAAAAATGAACCCAGGCCGAAACCGGCTTGGCTCAGTGGTAGAGCATCAGTCTGCGGACTGAAAGGTCCCGGGTTTGATTCCGGTCAGGGGCATGTACGTTGGTTGCGGGCACATCCCAGTGGGGGGTGTGCAGGAGGCAGCTGGTCGACGTTTCTCTCATCGATGTTTCTGGCTCTCTGTCTCTCTCCCTTCCCCTCTGTTAAAAAATCAATAAAATATATATTTTTTAAAAATGAACCCAGGTTTCCAGAAAGTACTGAAAGGGAAAAATAAAATATCTGAGCTTGGATAAAATGGCTGAGCAGCCAGTTTATTTCAAGTTACTGGTGGCTGATCAGAGCTGGAGGAGTCTGGACAGGGTCTCAGGCCTGGCCACTTGGCCTGAAGAACGACCCTAGGAGCAGGGGCTCTCTGACGGTGCACAGTATACCTGCCAAGAGAGCCAGGCCGATTACGATCACAACAACCAGTGCCACATCCCACCAGACCCATGGATAGGCCCAAGGTTTCTGTAGCTGCCAGCCGCAGTTGCCCAGCTCATAGCCCGTGAGATGGCCCAGTGGGTGGAGGGTGGCGAAGCTGGGGCTGGCACAGCGGACATCCAGCAGGGCTTCTGGTGTGTGGTCCTCCAGCCAGAGGTGCAGGTAGGTGAGGCTGCAGTCACAGTGCCAGGGGTTCTGTGTCACGTCGAGTGTCTGCAGCTGGACCAGGTGGTCGAAGGCGCCGGGAGGCACAGAACGAAGGCTATTATTGGCCAGCAGGAGGTGGCGGGTGTGGGGTGGCAGGGCAGGCAAGGATGTGAGCCCTCGGCCCCTGCAGTCCACCCACAGCCCCATGGTTTCCAGGGCCTGGCAGGTGCATGGTGCAGGGCAGTCCTTTGTGGCGTCTGCGGCGGCCCAGAGCAGGAACAGGGCCCCCCAGGCAGGCATGATGCAGGCTGGCTGCGGGGAGAGTGGCTGTGAGGTGAGGGAGGGACTGGTAGCCTGCACCCCATCCCAAGAACCAGCGGGTACCAGAGGAACAATGGTATCTGACCCATGAAACTGTCGCTGTGACAGTGAAAGGAGGTGAACTGTGCCCCTTAGGCCTGGCTGACCCTCACTGAACACTCAGAGGCAAGAGACAGAAGGGGAGGGAGCAGGGGTAACTTTGGAAGAGGACAGGACTTCAGGAGGTGGGGGGAGCAGTCCCTGCTCCATGGTTTACAGTCCTGATCCTGACCCGAAGGGCTGGGAAAGGCTGCTCCCAGCCTCCCTGCCTAAGCCCGGGATTAGGCCAAAGGTGTGGCCTTCACAGACCACACCTCATCCCACCAATTCCGAACAGCTTGCCATGATGAAGTGAACTCTTATGTGGTACTCTATGTAGAAACCAGCACAAGGATACTGAGGTGGGGGCGGGAAGGGGACCCAGAAGGAGCTCCTTCTAAAAGCTTCTCATCCAGGCTTGGGAAACTGAGGCCCAGAGACAGGGGGATTTGTGCAGGGTCACACAGTAGCCTGGGCCAGAAGTCAGACTCAAACTCAGGTCTCATGAGCCCAGGTTTTCCGCCTGATTCTCTGCCTTGCCTCCAAAACTGTTTCCCCCTTTCTAAGGCAAGCTCTTTTCAACCCCCAGGGCCTGGCACATGGCAGACTTTTAATGACTATTCGTTGAATAAACCAGTGAATCCTGACTTAGCCAAGGAACAGGTGTCTCAGAATGAAGGCCCCCACCCAAACCCATCTTCTAGAAGGGAGCGCAGAAGTGGGCATAGAAGTAAGACTTGACAGCCCGCCTCCTCACCACCTGGAGGAGCCCCTGGTGCGGGAGGCAGTGCTGGGTAATAAGGAGGGCTTCTTACCTTCCAGGCCTGCAGTCCAGTTCCCCTTTCTGTGACCTGAACTGTGCTGGTTGAGGCTGAGGTGGCAGTTCAGTGTAAATCAACTGATGGTGGCCACTGCTTGAGAGGGAGGAAGGAAGTGATAAAAATAGCCTGGCTTATCCCCTGCATGCAGCCCTGGAGGGCCTATCTCCAGAGGCAGGGGGGCCTGGGGTCCTAGAGCCTTGGGCACAGAAGCCTAGGTCACCTTGAGTGTGCAGAAGGAGTCCCATAGTGCATCCCACTGTACCGCCAGTGCCCAATGAGCCTCAGTGCAGGGTCTGGGGGAGGTCCAAGGAGACCCTACTTCTGGACCCAGGTAGTGGGGAGGGCTTCCAGGACAAGGAGACCCTGGAAATGAGTGGCTCTGCTGGTTGTTCCTTTAGATTCAGAATCTCAGTTTTCCTTATCTGGAAAATGGGAGCAATAAACCTTGTCCTATTTGCCTCAGAGATGTGGTTTGGGCACCAACCAGGGGCAGGTCAAGAATTCTATTCAGGAGGGTGATTTAGTTTTAATAAACTGAGTTTATTAAGCAGGTGATTTAGTTTCTATAAACAGAGCTCTTGCCAGAGAGGCCCAGGAGTGGAACCCAGAGTGGGGGCCTGCTAAGAAGGGGTCCTTCTGGCTATCTCCCATGGTCATGGCCAGTGTCAGCCAAAAATGCCCTGGGCTCCCAGCCTAACGGCACTTAGGATGGTTTAGGGCTGGAGACTGAGGTGCAGAGCCTCTGTGTTGCCAACTGAGGCCACAGTGGAGCCTGAGCAGGGCCAGATGCTACCCGACCTAGGATGGGGGAAACCTGAAAGTTCTACCACTGATATTTGCTTTTAAATATATTTTTTTGATTTTTCACAGAGAGGAAGAGAGAGGGATAGAGAGTTAGAAACATCAGTGAGAGAGAATCATCGATCAGCTGCCTCTTGCACACCCCCTGCTGGGGATGTGCCCGCAACCAAGGTACATGCCCTTAACCGGAATCGAACCTGGGACCTTCCAGTCCGCAGGCCAATGCTCCATCCACTGAGCCAAACTGGTTTCGGCTGATAATTGCTTTTAAAGCAGGATGACAACACTAGAAGTTACAGGGCAAGGAAAGTCAAGGGCAAAGGGCTGTGGAGTGCTTTAAACACTCTATTTATATACTAAACCCACAGGAAAATTCCTTACATTTGCAACGGAGTCTGGCATTTTTAATCTTCTAAGGCAGTGTTTCCCAAAGTGTGGTATGCGTACCCCCAAGCGTTCAGGAAGAGTTTGGTGGGGGTAAGCGTTGCACCAAAGTTTGGTGGGGATATGCACTGCACTGTGCTTAGCTGCGCCTAATAGATACATTTTTTTTTGAGGAGGGGTACTCAGCATTACGAAAATTATAGAAGGGGTACACATATGTCAGAAGTTTGGGAAACACTGTAATCTAAGTTGTTTTGCAACTCCTAACGCTCTTCCGTGAATGGAGTTGATATCATTCATTTGTGTTTTCATATGCTTCTGTCCACCAGAATGTCTGCTCCCTGAGAGATGGAGCCTTATCATGCTCTTTGTGGTCAAAGTCATGGTTGACTGGCCCAGTGTCTGCACATTCAGGTCCTGCATTAGTGTGTGGGTGGGTGATTGCACGGGTGAATGAGTGGTTTACGTATACAAGATTTGACCAGCAGGGAGGAATCCCGGTCCCTTTTGAATTCTGACCTCCTTTTTGGGCAGGTGTTCAGAGGGGAGGCCTGGCTAGCTAAGCTTCTCTGGACACCTAGCACCCTGGCAACTGTCAGCAATCTTCTGCTTCTAGAACACCTGGGAATTTTTAAAAATTTGTATTGAATTTATTGGAGTGACACTGGCCAATAAAATCACAGAGCTTTCAGGTGCAAAACTCTACAACACATCATCCGCGTGCCGCCAAGTCCAGTCTCCCCATGCCCACCGTTTATCCCTCTTACCTTCTTCTGTGTGCCTTCCTCTCCTTTCCCTCCGTAATCACCATGCAGTTGTTGTCCGTGTCTATGAGTGTGTGTTTTTCTTAACTCTGTCACCTTTGTTTAACCAGAACCTCAAAATCCCTCCCCTCTGATAGCTGTCAGTCTGTTCTCTGGTGTTTTTTTTTTGTTTGTTTTGTTCATTGGATTCCACATGTAAGTGAAATCATATGGTACTTGCCTTTGTCTGACTGGCTTATTTTGCTTAGCATAATGCTCTCCAGTTCCATCCAAGCTGTCACAAAAAAAAAAAATAATAATAATAAGATTTTATTCTTTTGGCCGGGACCGGTTTGGCTCAGTGGATAGAGCGTCGGCTTGGGGACTGGGGGGTCCCGGGTTCGGTTCTGGTCGAGGGCATGTACCTTGGTTGCGGGCATATCCCCGGTGGGGGGTGTGCAAGAGGCAGCTGATCAATGACACTCTCTCATCGATGTTTCTAACTCTCTGTCTCTCTCCCTTCCTCTCTGTATAAAATCAATAAAATATATTAAGAAAGAAAAAAAAAGAAAAAAAAAGATTTTATTCTTTTGTATGGCTAAATAGTATTTCATTGTGTAAATATGTACCACTGTTTTTTGTCCATTTATTAATGGGCACTGGAGTTATTTTTATATATCAGGTCTCGTAAGTAATGCTGCAATGAACAGAGAAGTGCATATATTCTCTGGAATTAGTGTTTTGGGTTTCTTCAGATATATTCCCAGAAGAGGAATCTTTGGATCATAAAGCAGTTCTACTTTAAATATTTTTTTGCCTCTTTTTAAATGCCTTTTTTTTTGTAAATTGTTTTAATTTTTAGTTTTTTAAAATTTATTTTAATTGTTGGGAGTATGACAAATGTCCCCCATTTTCCCCACTTTGCCTCCAACCACCTGGCTCCTGTCCACCCCAGGCCTTCACCTCACTAGTGCCTGTGTCAATGGGCTACGCATATATGCGTATAAATTCTATGGTTAATCTCTCCCTTCCCTCCCACCTCCCTTCCATCTGAGAACTATCAGTCTGTTCCATGCATCCTTATCTAAGGAACTATTTTGTTCATCAGTTTATTTCGCCCATTAGATTCCTCACATAAGTGAGATCATGTGATATTTGTGTTGCTTTTTATAACGTTCTCTGATGGGCTTAATACACCTAGGATAATCCCCTCCAGGGCCTTCCATGCTATCTCAAAGGGTAGTACATCCTTCTCATTTACAGTTCCATAGTATTCCATTGCTAAATGTACCACGGCTTTTTTATCTACTCACCTACTGATGGGCACATGGGCTGTTTCTAGACCTTAGCTTTTATAAATAACGTGGCTATGAACATAGGGGTACATATATCTTTTTTGGTATTTTTTAAAAATATATTTTATTGTTTTTTACACAGAGAGGAATTAAGAGGAATAGAGAGTTATAAACGTCAATGAGAGATATACATCGACCAGCTGCCTCTTGCACACACACTTCCCTCCCCCACTGGGGATGTGCCCGCAACCAGGGTACATGCCCTTGACTGGAATCGAACCCGGGACCCTTCAGTCCGCAGGCCGACGCTCTATCCACTGAGCCAAACTGGTTTTGGCTGTTTTGGTATTCTTAATGGCAGTTCCATTTTTAATTTTTTGAAAAAACTCCATGCTGTTTTTCTACAGTGACTGCATCAGTCTGCATTCCCACCAACAGTGCACTAGGGTTGCCTTTTCTCCACACCCTGACCAGCACTTGTTATTTGCTGATTTATTGATTGTAGTCATTCTGGCAGGGGTGAGGTGATCCCTCATTATAGTTTGCTGAACTGATTATATGTTTTGCTGCAAACTAAAATGTGAAAATATATTTCACTCTTTCAACAAATACAAAGGTCAACTTGAGTGTGAAATAGTGGTAATTTTTGTAAAATATTATAACATAATGATATTTACTGGGGCAGCATGTAGGAACATTCATTACATAATAAGACTTTCAGCCGAAACCGGTTTGGTTCAGTGGATAGAGCGTCAGCCTGCAGATTGAAAGGTCCCAGGTTCTATTTTGGTCAAGGGCATGTACCTTGGTTGCAGGCACATCCCCAGTAGGGGGTGTGTAGGAGGCAGCTGATACATGTTTCTCATCGATGTTTCTAACTCTTCCCTCTCCCTCCCTCTCTATTAAAAAATCAATAAAATATTTAAAACACACCTACACACACAAAAACACTGAAACCTGTAAAGAATTAAAAAAAAAGAGAGAGCATTTTAAAAATAAGGGCATAGAAGACACAAATTTAATATATCACCTACAGTTAATATCCTGACTAGTGAAAGACCAAATTATATATATATATATTTTGTTTTTAAAAAAATACATTTTATTGATTTTTTACAGAGAGGAAGGGAGAGGGATAGAAAGTCAGAAACATCGATCAGCCACCTCTTGCACAACCCCTACCGGGGATGTGCCCACAACCAAGGTACATGCCCTTGACCGGAATCGAACCCGGGACCGTTGAGTCTGCCGGCCGACGCTCTATCCACTGTGCCAAACCGGTTTCGGCTGATATTTGTTTTTATTGTGTGAAGTATTTACCATGTGCATGCATGTTTAAAAAGAAAATTGCATCCATTTTAAAAAAAGGTAAGAAACCACAACATGACACCCCTTAATTTCAGGTGTCAATGCTCTTTGGTATCCCAAAGATATTAAAAAACAGACTTGCTCTTTCCAAACACAGCCAGAAGTGTCCATGGCCTGAGTCTCAATAAAAGATAAAATTATCTTCTTTGTGGAACACATCATAGATAATTCATTTTTTCAGAGGGTCAACACTAGACAAATGGGTGTTACTGGGGTTTGGCAAGAAAGAAAACTACACGAATACAGACAGACCTTGTTTCATTGTGCTTTATTGTTGTTCAGAGATGTTGCATTTTTTTCAAATTGAATGCAAGGCCCTCCACCAGCAAGAAGATCACGACTCACTCTTCTTGTGGTTGCAAAGGGCGAGGAGAGAGAGCACGCCTAGAGCTATGGCTATTGACATGATAATCTTGGCACAGCTCAATGGCTTCCTGCAGAAACTGGCAGAGATGGTACACTGATACAGGGTGCCGGCCAGTCTCCTTCTGATGAGCTCTCAAAGATGGAACTGTTATCAGGTTCATTCTCACCAGCACCAGAGGAAAATGTCCAAGTCCAGCTGAGCAGATTAGTATAATGAAGGTGATTACTGTACTATTGCTGCAATGGTAAAAATACATCTTTTTCCACCAATGTTCTAATAACATACCTTTCTCAACAGGCTTTGCCTACTTATATAGGGCATTTCATTCAACATTTCAATAAATATTTACTGAGTAGCTACTGTGTGCTAGGTGCTGGGGTACAGCTGTAAGTAAAATAAAATCTTTGGTCCTAAGAGGGTCCTTAGTCAGCTGGAGGAAAAAGAATTAACAAAGACAATCAAATGTTATGAAGAAAACAGAATGAGCCCTGGCCAGATAGCTCAGTTGGTGAAAGCATTGTCCTGATATACCAAGGTTGTGGGTTCAACCTTCATCAGGGCACATACAAGAGTCAACTAATGAGTGCATAAGTGGAACAACAAATCAGTGTTTGTTTTTTCTATTTCTTTCAAATTAAAAAGAAAAAAAGAGAAAAGAATGATAAAATGGAGCTGGGGTGCCAGATACAATGCAAGACACTTCCTTCAATGTGAATTTTAGGTAAACCATGTATGGTTATTTTAGTATAAATATGTTCCATACAACAATTATATTAAAAAATTATGCATTGCTTTTCTGAAGTTCACATTGAACTGGGTGTCCTGTATTTCATTTTCTAAGTCTGGCAACCCTATGCCATGTTATGGGAGGTGGAGAGTGGATAATTTCAGACGGGTGGAAGGCTTCTTTGAGGAGGTGACATTTGAACTGGAATCTGAATGTACAGAGGGAGCCAGTCATTCAGGGATCTAGAAAAAGAGCATTTTATGCAGAAGGAAGAGGAAGTATGAATGCTCTAAGGTGGAAATAAGCTTGGAGCTTGGAAGAACAGGAAGGAAGAAAGAGTGGCTGAGCTGAGAGAAGGTGACTGGGAGAAAGGAGGAAGGTGATGAGGTCAGACAGGCTGGAAGAGGTCAAATCTTGTAGGGTTTGTGGCTATAATGAGTACTTTTACCAAAACTTATGTTCATAATCTTTTCATTCAAGAACAACTTTATATATATATATATATATACATATATATATGTATATATATGTATATATATATATATATATACACTTTTAATTGATTTTACAGAGAGGAACAGAGAGAAACGTCGATGAGAGAGAAACATCGACCAGCTGCGTCTTGCACACCCCCCATTGGGGATGTGCCCGCAACCAAGGTACATGCCCTTGACCAGAATCGAACCCGGGACCTTTTGGTCCGCAGGCCGACACTCTATCCACTGAGCCAAACCGGTTCCGGCAAGAACAACAACTTTTTTTTTTTTTTAAATATATTTTATTGATTTTTGTACAGAGAGGAAGGGAGAGAAATAGAGAGTTAGAAACATCAATGAGAGAGAGTCATCGATCAGCTGCCTCTTGCACACCCCCCACCAGGGATATGCCCGCAACCAAGGTACATCCCCCTGACCGGAATCGAACCCGGGACCCTTCAGTCCCCAAGCTGATGCTCTATCTATTGAGCCAAATCCGTCCCAGCAAGAACAACAACTTTTTACATTTTATCCACAGGAATTGCTTTTACATGTGACAGAGTGCTGTCAAAGATAAGCAAAGCCAAAGATTGATTAGGCTGTGAAAACAGATTTTCTTTAGTAACTAATGACAGTAGGGGAGAAAGCTGAGCTCCATTCTGACTTGTGGAGGTAATTGGACATTTTAAAGGGAGAATGAGGGAATAAGAGAGTGAGCAAAGGCTCAAGTGAAAAGTTACAAAAGGCTGATCAACATATAAGCGATTAGACCAGCCCTAGCCAGCTTGGCTTAGTGGATAGAGCTTTGTGCTGAAGGGTCCCAGGTTTGATTCTGGTCAAGGGCACATAGCTCGGTTGCAGGCTTGATCCCCTGTCCTTGGTGGGGGCACATGCATCAGGTAACCAATAGATATGTCTCTCTCACAATCATGTTTCTCCCCCTCCCTTCCACTCCCTCTAAAAATCAAAAGAGAAAGCTAAAAATCAAAAGATGAGGATGACCTAAAAATGAAGAGCCTGCTCCCTTAAAAAAAAGAAAAGTGATTAGACCAGCTGTGTCTGCTAGCTAGCATTTTCCTAAGTTAGGCTTCTAGAGGAGCTACCTTCCTTCTGATCAGATTTCAAGGGATTGAGTTTTAGGCCCTTAAGGACACTCCTGAATTGTGGAAGATACACATACACTCTCAAAGGGACAGAGGAAAACTTTACATTTGTAAGACCTTTTATTTATTTTTTTAATTATTATTTTTTAAAAAAATGCCTCACTTTTAAAAAATATATATATTTTATTGATTTTACACAGAGAGGAATTGAGAGGGATAGAGAGTTAGGAACGTCGATGAGAGAGAAACATCGACCAGCTGCCTCTTGCACACCCCCCACTGGGGATGTGCCTGCAACCAAGGTACATGCCCTTGACCGGAATCGAACCCAGGACGTTTCAGTCCGCAGGCTGACGCTCTATCCACTGAGCCAAACCGGTCTCAGCCATTTGTAAGACCTTTTAATCAAATGCTCTAAGAAAGGGTAGTTGGGGCTGGAAAAACAGTAAATTCTCCTGGCAGCATTGAACAACCTGTGCTTCACTTGTCCTAGGTCAGTGATCGGCAAACTCATTAGTCAACAGAGCCAAATATCAACAGTACAACAATTGAAATTTGAGAGCCAAATTTTTAAAACTTAAACTCTATAGGTACTAACTTAATTAGATTACTCCTAAGCTGGCCTTTGCTAAAAACTCAAAGGGCCAAAGAGCCGCATGTGGCTAACGAGCCGCAGTTTGCCAACCACTGTCCTAGGACCTAGGGAAATGGCCTTATGCTACTAGAAGCCATGTTTGATCACCTTTTAGGGAAGAGCTCAATGAAGTTTAAAAGGAACAAATTAATTCCAAAACTAGAACAGTGCTCTCCAACCCATCTAAATCCTGTACAGAAAATGGTTTTCCTCTGTTCCAGCTAACTAGCATAAATCAAAGTAATCATAAAAAAAGAGAATTCCCTTGCACTGACGGAAAGAAGTGATTATGCAAAAATGGAGACACAAAATAGGGGCCAAACAGTGTACAGATGATGTGTTGTAGAACTGTGCACCTGAAAGCTCTGTAACTTTGTTAGCCCATCTCACCTCAATAAATTCAATAAAAAGGGCAAAAAAGAAAAAAAGCACCAAAAATTCTAGTATGGGGGTCCACAGAAAGGAGAAAATGAGCACAGGTGAGATTCAAGAGTAAAAAAACCCCTTCTGTGCCTCCAAGATATATCCCGAAGCTGTCCACTTCTCTCCATATTCATGCTATACACCCTAATTCAGGCCATAACATCTTCCTGGATGTCTCCAGCAGTCTTCTCACTGGTCTCCCTGCTTCATGCTCTTTCTCCCCCTCCCCCCATACAGTCCATTCTCCAAGCAGCAACTCGTGGGCCTTTTAAAATCTAAAGTTGGTGGTCATGCACTTAAGACATAGTCCAAACCCTGGCTTATGAGGCTTACATCGTCTGGCCCAGGCTGGCCTAATTTCATCTTTTTTTTTTTTTTAATTCTTTGTAAATATATATATATATATATTATTATTATTGATTCTTTACAGAGAAGAAGAGAGGGAGAGTTAGAAACATCAATGAGAGGGACACCAATTCAGCTGCCTCTTGCACACCCCTACTGGGGATGTGCCAGCAACCAAGGTACATGCCCTTGCCCAGAATCGAACCCGGGACCTTTCAGTCCGCAGGCCGGCGCTCTATCCACTGAGCCAAACCGGTTTCGGCCTAATTTCATCTTGTAACAGGCTCCACTTCATTAAGCCCCAGTCTTATTCCTGACCCAGAGCCTTTGCTACGGCCGTCCACTCCTCCTGAAATGCTCTCCAGGCTGATTGACACGCACCTGTCTCCTTGTTGAAACTCGGGCCAATTTTCACCTGTTCAGAGTCCTTCGAGGACCCTCCCATTGACCTTCCACTGCCTGTCAAATCATCCTGGTTTTAATTTTTATCCTTCTAGCACTTATAACGATATGAAATTACCTTGTTTATTCTGTTTCTCCTTCTAACATAACAAACTTGTCTGAGTTGCTATGGTCATGACTTTGGGCAGTTCGTTCAAAGACTTACTAATACGTGCTTGACATCAAGCCCAGATATCAAAATAGCTCACAATCCAGCAGCCACTCAACCTCAATCTGTGCTTATTTCAGGAAAATGGGGATTGCGAAGCCTGTTAGAACCTTCTGAACCCAATGGCACTGTCGCTAGTGACGTCAGCGCAAACAGAGCCGGGGACATGCAAATCAGAGATTGGTCCTTCGAATTTGGGCGGGCCCCGCCCCGGCCCCGCCCCCTGCCGCTGCCCTGTCCACGCATGCGCGCAGACCACAGCCTCGCCGCCGCGCCATTTTGCCGGGTTTGAATGTGCGGTGGAACGGCGGCAGGAGTGGGTAGCACGGCTGCAGTCCGCGGCCGAGATTTTTCTTCTCTGTTCCCATATCCCCACCAGGTAAGGCCGGGGTGTGCACGGCCTGGCAGGCTGGCCTCTGGGGATCCCGCTGGGGAAGGGCTGAGGCACTCCCTGCATTCCCGAGCGCTGGGGAGCCAGGACCGCGCCTCCGGGAGAGAGCGGAACGTGGGCCTGTGTGTCGGGCGCAGCCCCGGAACCAGGTCTTTGCTTTCGCTCAGCGGCCTCGCTTTGCTTCGCTTCGCCTCGCCTCGCGGTGTCTCGGGTCTGAGGTTCGCCGGGCCTGTAGCGGGTCGAGGATAGCCGCCGCGCGGCCTAACGCGCCTGTGCGCCCGCCCCTTCCCCTGTAGCGCCGTTCCGATTGGCTGCGCCGCCGCGTGTCTCTCGGGAAGGCCGCCTTTCATTGGTCGTGGCCTCGCGTCCGTTCCCGGGGACCCGGTCACCCGCAACGTGGGTGGATGGCGCGGCGAGGCCTGTCTGGCTGCTCCGCGGAGGATGCCGGCCGCCACCCGACCACCCCTCCCCTGGACTCACCTTCTTGAGGAGGAGTGTGCTTCATTTTCTCCGACTGTAAAAATGGGCACGGTGACCTCCCTTGGCCGAGTTGTCTGTCAGGATTAAATTCTGGTTCGTGGACCTGCCCTATAGCATGGGACACCCCCTTGGGGGAAACGCTGCATGGCTTGGCAATTCGGAGCACGGGCTCTGGAATTAGAACGCCTGGGTTCGTTCTAAGATTTAGCCTCTCCCTAGGAGCGGGAGCCTAGAGCTATTCCACCTGTCTGAGTCTCCATTTCCTTATCTGTAAAAATGGGGCTGAAAACGTAGTTCTTTCTGGTAAAGTGGCCGTGAGGACCCACGGAGTTAGTACCGCGCTTTACAGTCCCATCGCAGGTGACCATTGTCTACCTCCCCACCCATCTGTCCTCTTTAGCCACGGTGGACATACTGGCCCGCCTTTCTTTTTTTTCTTAAACGTTCCAAGCTCACGCCCACTATCAAGCATTTGGACAGGCCTTTCATTTGCGTGGAAACGAACAACATCAGACCTTTGCAAGACTGGGTCCCTGTCCTTCATGTTTTACTCACCCTAGTTAGACCTTCTTGGACGCACCTTTCCTCAACTCTTCATCACTTCGCACCAGTTTTTTTTTATATGAACAAATTATTTATGACAGCAAGTTGGTCATGTTTATTTGACATGTAACTGAGTTCCTGCATTCTGTTGGGGTTGCTAGTAGCAGGTCCCAGAATAGTCTTTAGTTCAGAAGGGGATTTATGTTTTAGCTGGCTGGCTGACATTGACTTATTCGTTAATTCATATATCAAATGCTCATTCGTTAGTTCATGCATCAAATGCTTACTGAGTGTCTACTATGTGCCAGGCAATGTTGAAGGTCCTGTACATATAGAGACAAAAACATACAAAGTCCCTGTCCTAAGGAGTTTACAAATAACAGATAATAATTCAAAGATACTTGAGGTGATGATCAATGCTGTTAACAGTATAACCAGGATAAGGTACATAAGAGGTATGGAAGGCCCTTTTGAAGAATTGATAGCTGACAGTTGAACGATACTCAATATTAAATTAAAGGAAGAACAGTATTACAGGTACAGAGAAGTGTCTTGGCTGGTTCAAGGAATAAAAAGGCTTTTGTGGCTGGAACATAGTGTGAGACAAGGCACGGAGAAGTTAGGAAATGAAGTTGACAGGTGCCAGATTGCATGGGATTTTTGCCATGGTAAAGGGGTTTGGACTTTTAATACGTATAATTATGAGGGGTCTAAGACTTTGATTGAGATATGTACAGTGCTACAGGTACAAAATGAAGAAAGTGAAATGCAGATTTGAGTTTATTTATTTATTTATTTTTTAAAAATATATATTTTATTGATTTTTTAAAGAGAGGAAGGGAGAGAGATAGAGAGCTAGAAACGTCGATGAGAGAGAAACACCGACCAGCTGCCTCTTGCACACTCCCTACCGGGGGTGTGCCCGCAACCAATGTACATGCCCCTGCCCGGAATAGAACCTGGGACCTTTCAGTCCGCAGACCGATGCTCTACCACTGAGCCAAACCGGCTTCGGCTGATTTGAGTTTATTTAAAAACTCAGTAAAATAGATCTAGTTAACTTCTGTAATCCTCCCAACGTGTACACACACACACACACACACACAGTTTCTAGCATGCTGCCTTGCATAAATCTCAGTGGATAGAATAAATTTGCATGTGGCAAAGAGACTAGGTGATTGTTTTTGTTTATAGCTCATATATATTGATGTAAATGCTTGGCAACAGTAAACTTTCAAGATTTCAGAGTCAGCATTTCAACACAGGAAAAAAGAATGGAAAGTGAGTCGATTAAATCACTGCTTTTCAAAATGTGTTCCATAATAAAGTGGCCAAGTAATGCAGGAACTCTGGATTAAACAATGTTAATCTGAGAACGTTCTGTTAGAGTTCCTGAATCTTTAAAATGAATCTCTAATAAAGGAAGGAATACACCAACCAGATCTGAAATATGGCTGACATGTACACATAAGGAACTGTTTGACACTGAAATTGGGACTCAAAAGAACTGTTGGCCCAGAAGGGAATTCACTACAGACTGATCCATTTGCCTTTCAGCATAACCATTATGGCTAGTCTCAGTTTCAGTTCTTACAAGAGTATTTCTTGGATCACATGATCTCACACATCTAGAGGAAATAACGAACAACATAAACTGATGAACAAAAACAGACCCAGAGAAAGAGAAGCAGCGATCAGACTGTCAAACCTCAGAGGGAAAGTAGGGGTAAGGGGAAGAGATCAACCAAAGGACTTGTGTGCATGCGTATGGGTCTAGCCAGTGGCCATGGACAACAGGGGGGTGGGGGCGTGTGTGGGGAGGGGTTTGGGATGGGAGTGGGGGGATGAGGACAATTTTATTGATACCATAATCAATAAAATTAAATAAATAAATAAATAAATAGGAATATTTGTTGCACTTTCCAAACTTTGGACATAAAAACCAGAAAGGGTAGCCTCTTAATAAATTGTGTGTGTGGTTGAGTGGGATTTTATAATTCATCTCCATAGTGTGGTTTGTCCTGGGTGAAAGGATGTGAATAGACAGGTGGTAGTATCTATTAACTCAGTCAGAATGTTGGCTTTTCTTGTGATAAAAATGTTTTCTAATAAAGGGAAAGGACAATAGTAAGGAAAATATAGATAGTTTCAAACAGATTGTCCTTCTTAGAAGGTGTGGTTTCTGGTTGTGGAGTAGTACTCTGCACAAGCATAGCATTAGCTTATTGCCCATTTCTAGTGCCCCCCCCCAAAAAAAAATATATATATATACACACACATATATTTATTGATTTCAGAGAGGAAGAGAGAGAGAGAGAGAGAGAGAGAGAGAGAGAGAGAGAGAAACATCAGTGATGAGAGAGAATCATTGATTGGCTGCCTCTTGTATGCTCCACACTGGGGAATGAGCCCACAACCCGGGCTTGTGCCCTGACCCGAAATCAATCCTGACCTGGTTTATAGGCTCATGCTCAATCCATGAGCCACACCTTCAAGTCATTTTTTTAAAAAAATATTTTTTAAAATATATTTTATTGATTTTTTTTTTTTTTTTTTTCTTCAGAGAGGAAGGGAGAGGGATAGAGAGCTAGAAACATCAATGAGAGAGAAACATAGACCAGCTGCCTGCTGCACACCCCCTACCGGGGATGTGCCCGCAACCAAGGTACATGCCCTTGACCGGAATCGAACCTGGGACCTTTCAGTTCGCAGACCGACCCTCTATCCACTGAGCCAAACCAGTTTCGGCACACCTTTAAGTCTTATTCAAAATCTGAGTCATGGGCTTCTTCCTCTCCCTAATTCCCATCTGGCTGTTATTTTTAAACTATTTACCAGTCCAGAGGTCCTATATTCCACTTGCATAAAATTAATACTTTCCTATTGTACATTACATCATGAAACTCTTTAAGTATTGAGGAACCCACATTAACTGATCTCAGCCTCCAAGACCACTATTCCCCAAAAGGGCTATGTACTCTTCCTGTATCTGCTACTTTGCTCATTATTTCCTTCACGAGATGGGTCATGGTACTTTGCCTTTCCAAGTCTGTAGAACCTTCAAATTCAGTTCAAGCAAGACTCAGAGCCTCTGGAAAATCTTGGACCATTGGTACACAGCAACTCTCTTAACCTCCTAGCAGTTAAATTGCTATCTATGTGATTCATTTGATACTTCTACAGGGAACAAATATGTTTCCGAATTCAGAATTTTTACTGAGAATTATGCAACATCTCAGTGGAGCTTTAGGTAGTACCCTGCAATCAAACACATTCTTTTTCTTTTGTTAATATATTTTTATTGATTTTATAGAGGAAGGGAGAGGAAGAGAATCATTGATTGGCTGTCTCTTGCATGCCCCCATGGGAATCAAACCATATCTTCCTGGTTCATAGATCGAAGCTCAGTCACTGAGCCCCATCAGCCTGTCCACATTATTTCTTTAGTGAAAGAAATTTACATACTAAGTGAGAAAAGGCATTACAGGTCTGTAGTAGGTATTTCAGTTGTGTCTTGTCTTCCAGCTACTAAGCTTCTTTGAGCACCTGAATTTGATGGATAATTTTCTGGTAGCAAAGTAAATATAATACATAGTTGTATATTAGAACTATCTAGAAGAATACAAGAGAATAAAAATTCCCCATATCTATCAGGTAGACATTAACACCCTTTACATTTGGAGTGTATTTCTAGTTTTTTCTATACATTTGGCTATATGTAAATTTTCGCACAGTTTGAATAATATATATTTAACCTCTTTTCCACTTAGCTTTAATACATTTTACAAAAATTATTATAAACTTAATTTTTCTTTGTCATAGAGGCTCCAGATTAATTTGGTGCATGGTTGCCCTGAAAAGGCTACCTTTCCCCCGGTTCCCTAGGAACTACTTGTGACTGCCCCAATTCACATTCCTGCCCACAGTAAACAGCGTTCCCTTTCTCCACATCCTCACCAACATTTGATATTTCTTGTCTTTTTGACAGTAGCCATTTTAACAGGTGTTAGGGGATAGCTCCTGGTTTTGATTTGCATTTCCCTAATGATCAGTGATGTCGAGTATCTTTTCATGTACTTTTGTTGGCCATCTGTATGTCTTTGGGAAAATGTTAATGCAGATCCTCTGTCCATTTTAATTTATTTTTTAATCTTTATTGCTGAAAGTATTACATGTCTCCTTTTTCCTCCCATTGACCCCTTCTAGCCTCTCTTCTCCATCCTCCCAGGCCTCCACCACCCTATTGTCTCCGAGATTTGCATATATGCATACAAATTCTTTAGTTGATCTCTTCCCATCCACCCACCCACCCACCATCTTCCCTCTGAAATTCTGCAGTCTGTTCTATACTCTATGTCTCTGGATCTATTTTGTTATCTATTTTGTTCATTAGATTCCATGTATGAGTGAGATCATGTGATATTTGTCTTTCTCTGACTGGCTTATTTCATTTAGCACTGTGGTCCACAAACTGCGGCTCTCGAGCCACATGCGGCTCTTTGGCCCCTTGAGTATGGCTCCTCCACAAAATACCATGGCCTGGGCAAGTCTATTTTGAAGAAGTGGTGTTAGAAGAAGTTTAAGTTTAAAAAAGTTGGCTCTCAAAAAAGAAATTTCAATCGATGTACTGTTGACATTTGGCTCTTTTGACTAATGAGTTTGCAGACCACTGACTTAGCATAATACTCTCTAGGTCCCTCCATGCTGTCTCATGAATAAAAAAGACCCTTCTTTTTTATTCCTGCATGGTATTCCATGGTGTAAATGTACAACTTTTTCTATCCACTCGTCTACTGATGGGCATTTGAGCTGTTTCTAGATTTTAGCTATTGTAAATTGAGCTGCATGAACATAGGGATGCATGCATTTTTTTCTGATTGGTGTTTCGAGTTTCTTAGGATATATTCCTAGAAGTGGGATCACTGGGTCAAATGGCAGTTTTCCATCCCCCAGGAAACCCCAAACTGTTTTTCCAAAATGGCTTTCTGCATTCACATCAGCAGTGTACGAAGGATCCCTTTTCTCCACATCATGGCCAACACTTGTCATTTGTTGATTTATTGATGGCAGCCATTCTGGCAGGTGTGAGGTGATACACATAGTCATTTTAATTTGCATCTCTCTGATGATCAATAGTTGAGATTTTTTCATTTGTCTCTTGGTCATCTGTATGTCCACTTTGGAGAAGGGTCTTTTTAAGTCCATTGCCTATTTTTAATTGGATTACTTGTCTTTTGTTAATTTGTATGAGTTCTTTATGTAGTTTGGATACTAACTCTTTGTCAGATGTATCATTGCCAAATATGTTCTCCCATACAGTGGGCTCCCTTTTTGTTTTGTTGATGGTTTCCTTTGCTGGGCAGTCTTTTTCTTTTGCTGTAGTCCCATTTGTTTATTTTCTCTTTAGTTTCCTTTTCCCTGAGAGATGTATCTGTAAATATATTGGTAAGAGAGATGTCTGAGATTTTGCTGCTTATGGTTTCTTCTAGGATTTTTATGGTTTCACATTTTACATTTAAGTCTTTTATCCATTTTGAGTTTATTCTTGTGTATGGTGTAAATTGGTGGTCTAGTTTCTTTTTTTTGTATGTATTTGTCCAATTATCTCAACACCATTTATTGAAGAGACTCTTTTGATGACTCCATTATATGTTCTTGCCTCCTTTGTTAAATATTAATTGAGCATAATGGCTTGGGTCGATTTTTTTATGACAGTGGCTTTGTAGTATAACTTGATATCTGGTATTGTGAGCTTTCCAACTTTGTCATTCTTAAGATTGCTGCAGCTATTTGAGGTTGTTTTTGTTGTTGTTTGTTTTTGTTTCGTATAAATTTTTGGGGTATTTGGTCTAGAACTGTGAAATATGTCATTGTTAATTTAATAAAGATTGCATTGAATTTATAGATTGCTTTGGGTAGTAAGGACATTTTAATGATTTTAATTCTACCAATCCATGAATACCATATAATCTTCCACTTGTTTATTTCTTCCTCCATCTCTTTTTTTCAATGTCCTGTAGTTTTCCAAGTACAAATCTTTTTTTTTTACCTTCTTGGTTAAGTTTTCCTAGGTTTCTTAATTTTTATTTTATGATGTTAAATGGGATTGTTTATTTATTTAAAAAATTTTATTTATTTATTTCATAGAGGAAGAGAGAGAAAGAGAAACATCAGTGATGAGAGAGAATCATTGATTGGCTGCCTCCTGCATGCCGCACACTGGGGACCAAGCCCACAGCCTGAGCATGTGCCCTGATTGGAATTGACCTTATAACTGTAGTTTTGAACTCAATGTCCAGTCTTTTCTTTTCCTCCATCTCCTTCCTTTGTGTCTTTCCTCTTGTCTGCATTTTAGTTGTTTCCCTGATTTGATGGAATAGCTTTGTGTGCTAGGTGTTCTGGTAGAGCCCAGTAGCACAGCCTTCCCAGTTACCTGCGGTGGACAGTCTTGGTGTAGCCCTTTGTGGGCTGTGTGTGCAGTCTTGTTGTTAAGCCTTGCTTATTGTTGGTATCACTGGGAAGCGTTGATCTCCAAGCCAATTGGCTGTGAGGATCAGCAGTGTCTCAGCTAGGAGGGCTTCTGTACTTCGCTTGAATGGGGCGGGGTTTCAGGGTGACGCACACAATCTTTGGTTCCCTGTCAGTCTCGCCTTAGAAAAGACCTGTTCATGGAGAGTTTCGGAAGATTGGTTGCAGGTGCGCGCACCTCTTTGGTAAAGGTGCAGGCAAGCTTTGGATTCCGGCCAGTCCCTCCTTAGAGAAAGCCAGCCTCTGAGAGAGCTTCTGTGCTCAGCCACAGATGGGGCGGAGTCTCGGGTTGATGCAGACAAACTTCGTTTTCCCTTCGGCTCCTCCCCAAGTCCCGCAGAAATGGCCTCTGGCTTCACACACCTCCAAGAGATCTCTGCCCGCTGCCTGACAGTCTGGCCTCTCCCTGTCTGGGGCCGTCTATCAGAGCAATAGGGTGATTCTGTTTTCCTCTCGAACAAGAAAGCCAGCCGCGCATTAGCTGTCCGCCCTCTCTGCGCTCGGGAGTAAGCCAGCAGCAATCTCGGTCGGGCCCTTCCTCTCCCTGCACCTGGAGTAAGCCAGCGCTTTTGCACACATAGTTCTCCTTACCTTCACAGTTCCTGAGGTCCAGCGTGCCTTCTCTCTCCTTCCCAGATGGCAGAGCCTCCTCTCAGGTAGCAATGCCTCCCCTGTTTTTCAGTTCTAAATTCAAATTTGTTGTGGTAGGCTGCATTTGGGTGTCTACCCTATGCCGCCATCTTGGTTTCTCTAAGCTGTAGGATTTTTAAGCTTATTATTAATTTATCTTTTTTATTTTTATTTTTTTTGAGGCAGGCCCGTAATGCTATGATCCTTCGTTCTTAGGACTGCTTTTGCTGTGTCTTAGAGATTTAGCCTCCATGTGTTTAAATGTTTTGAATGTTTTTACTGTAGTTGATTTCTAATTGCATTCCATTGCGATTTGAGAAGATGCGTGATATGATTTCAATCTTCTTGAACTTGCAAGAGACTTGTTTTTGTGCTAACGTGTGGTCTTATCTTTGTGAATGACCCATGTGCACTTGAGAAGAATGTAAATTCTGCCATTGGGTGTGAAATGTTCTGTAAATGTCAATTAAACCCATCTAATCCAATGTGTCATTTGGAGTTACTGTTTCCTTGTTAATTTTTTGTTTGGAAGATCTATCCAGTGAAGTCAGTGGGATAGTAAAGTCCCTAGTAGGTATAACTATATTGTTGTCTATCTCTCCTTTGGAGGCCTCCAGAGTTTTGTTTTTTTTTTTTTAAATATATTTTATTGATTTTTTACAGAGAGAAAGGGAGAGAGAGAGCCAGAAACATCGATGAGAGAGAAACATCGACCAGCTGCCTCTTGCACACTCCCCACCGGGATGTGCCCGCAACCAACATACATGCCCTTGACCGGAATCGAACCTGGGACCTTTCAGTCCGCAGACCGACGCTCTACCACTGAGCCAACTGGTTTCTGCCAGAAGTTTTTATATGTATACTAGAGGCCCGGTTCATGAAATTATGGCATGGGTGGGGTCCCTGGGCCTGCCCAGCGATCAGGGCCTATCAGGACCAGGGCCTGCCAGCTGCCGGACAGGGCCTGCCAGATGGGGGGAAGGGCCGAGGGAGGTTTGCTGGCCCAGGGGGAGGGACCAGGGGAGGCTGGCTGGCTGTGGGAGATTGGCTGTGGGAACGCACTGACCACCAGGGAGCAGCTCCTGCATTGAGTGCCTCCTTGTGGTCATTGCACATCATAGCAACTGGTTGACCAGTCGTTCTGTCATAATGGTCGCTTGGGCTTTTACATATATAGATCTGTATACACACACACCCACACACACATTTACATGTATATTTAATTCTCACCAGACAATATTTTTCTATTGATTTTTAGAGAGTGAAAGTGAGAGGAAAACCAGGGAGGCAATATCAGTGTGAGAGGAACACAGCGATTGGTTGCCTCCTGCAAGTGCCCCAACCAGCGTCTGGGTCGGGGAGGAGCCTGCAGCCAGAATCAAACCCGGACTCCTCAGTCCGCAGGCCAGTGCTCTGTCCGCCGAGCCAAACCAGCAAGGGCAGAAGTTTTTAATATATTTAGGTGCTGCTGTTTTGGGTGCATATATGTTTACTGCTTTAATTTTAATAGCAGGACTTTAAAAACATTCTTTGTGAGTCTTTTTACCCTTTGCTCTGTTTCATAAATTAGATTAACTTTATGGTGACTTCGATCAAGCCTTCAGTTTTGCTTTTCTGTGCCTTTTAAAAACTATGACGTTATTTCTTTTTCTTTACTGTATATCAAAATTATCTCACCATTGTTTCAGAAAAGCCCTTCTTATCGTAGAGTAAGATTTATAGTCCATGCTCAAACATAACAATAATGACTTTCAGAGAGAAGACTGATAACATGAAATGATATTTTTATGCAAATTACTGTGTTCACCTGTGACCAGTTACCCAAGCCTTATTTCTTGTTTTAGATTTTATCGCAATGGAGCTCAGTGATGCAAATTTGCAAACACTAACAGAATATTTAAAGAAAACACTTGATCCTGATCCCGCCATCAGACGTCCAGGTAAAGAGAATAAATATTGTTTGTGGTTGATTTATTCTTTTTTTTTTTTAATATATATTTTGATTTTTCACAGAGAGGAAGAGAGAGGGATAGAGAATTAGAAACATGATGAGAGAGAATCATCGATCAGCTGCCTCTTGCACACCCTCTACTGGGGATGTGCCCGCAACCAAGGTACATGCCCTTGACCAGAATCGAACCCGGGACCTTTCAGTCCGCAAGCCGATGGTCCCAGCTGGTTGATTTATTCTTAAAGGACAGGTGAGGGAAAACTTTATGCCAACTGCTGTTTGTAAATATAGATTTTTAAAAAAAGATTTACACTTGGATTCTCAGACAGTTTATTTTTCATTCTGTAACCAGAAAATGTGTGGATGGCTTTCTTCAAATGTTATAGCATAGGGTGGTGCGGTTTTTTTGGGGGTTTGTTTTTTTAAGTAAAACAGCTTTTATTTGGCCTCCTCTGGAATATAAAGTACTAATATGTTTAGAATGCTTTTTCCCTTCACTTTTCTGAAATTCCCTACACCTGCCAGTTTTAGAAAGATAATAATTAGGGCATAGAGATGAGTTTTAACTGCCTAAAAAGTGATTAAGTGAATGAAACCAGGCAATCAGACACTCTATTCGCAATCTTCATGCTGGGATTGATTTAATTATTACATATTATTACATATTAAGACCTATCAGTTTCCATGAGAAACTTAGTATGAACTTAGACTTGCAACTCAGGTGCCCACAGGAATCAGATGTGAAGGTAAATGAGGGAGCAGGCCAAGTGGGGACTGATAATCTGTGACTAAATGCTTTGGTAGGGGAAATTATTATTTGGAACTAGCTGTGTTAGGGGGGGACTCAAACTAGTTTTGCAAAAATCTTATTTCCAGCTTTACTTGAAAAATAAGTGTATTTATATGAAATGTCCTTACTTTTAAGTGATAGCAACTAATAACTTCGAACAATTTCAAAATTCATACAAATCAAACTAATTTACAGGGCCATATGTGTCCTGTAAGTAGTCACTTGAGGATCCTTGATGTAAGCCATATTAACCAGAAATGCTTTTAATCTTCTTTAGAATTTACTAGTGTGCGTGCTCATGAAGAGAATTTTGGAAGGGCCCCATGAAGATACAAATGAATGCATGCATGTGTGTGTGTCATAGTGATGTTACATACAAAACATAGAATTGTAAACATGTTAATGCAATTCATCCTAGCCTTTGTGATTTCTGAGAGGAAAAATTTGTGAACTTCCCATTAGTGCTTAAAGAAGTAGTGTTCTTGAATAAAAGGAAATTAATGGCTCTAATCTTCTTAGTCTTTCCCAGAAAACCTCTGCCAACATTATCTATTGAAATTATTTTTAATAATTGTGTCTTTTAAGGTGAAGGTGGCATTTTTTTTTTTTTAATTAATCCAGGACAGAGTGTAGGAATAAACTGGTGTTTCTGAGAAGAGTTATGGACATATTTCTTAGGTATAGGTAGTAGACTGAACCAACATCTTTATAAAATGATATGAAGGTGGCAATGTATAGTGGATTCCAGCTTACAAATACCACTCTTCTCATGGGTTATTGAGGTGTGACAGTGGTACAGATAAACTGGAAGACATTTTGAAGCTCATTGAGTGTGTGGCAATATGTCAGTGTGACTATTCTGAGCGCAAATTGAGAAAAATGAACACAGAAAGGAATATACTTAAACTCATGAGAAAATTGCTTCCAGGATATTAATTATAATTTAAGAAAGAGACCTGGCAGTCTATATGAGCTTTCCCCCAAATCATGGATATAGTGTGTTGCCCTGTACAAAATGCTGACACTAAGGAAGTAGTAAGAGCCTGATAGACTCATAGGAAATTGTTTTCTGCTACTTAAAAACATGTTTCAGTTCATTTCTCGTCTTTAAAGAAAGACATGGTGACAGAAAGCAGGAAAGGTTTGAGGATGGAAGTTAAACTCTTGGGACTTAATTCAGAGAGAAGAAAAGTGTTAAATCATTTTTTAAAAAATATATATTTTTTATTGAGTTCAGAGAGTAATATTAAATCTCCTGAGTTTACTGGTTACACAGTGAAGGTGTATAGCACTTCTAAGTTTTCCTGTGTTAAACCTCACTCATTTATAGGACCCAGTACCTATTGAAAAAGTCTGCTGTTAGCGCCTATTATTTTCTACCATAATATTAGTTAGCCCGACCCAAGGTGCTCAGTGGTTGAGCGTCGACCTATGCACTCAGGAGGTCATAGTTTGAATCCTGGTCGGGCACATGCCCAGGTTATGGGCTCCATCCCCAGTGGGGTCATTCAGGAGGTCATTCTCTCATCCTTGATGTTTCTATCCCTCGCCCTTCCTTTCTGAAATCAATAAAAAAAATATTTTTAAAAGAAAGATAGATAGATAGATAGATAGATAAGGGCATCTTTAGTCAGAATTGTCAGGATCATTGATCGGCTGCCAATTGTACCACCCCATTGGGGATCAAGCCTATCACCTGGGTATGTGCCCTGATTGGGAATTAAACTGTGACCTCATGGTCTAAAGATTAAGACTCAACCACTGAGCAACACTGGTCAGGCTAAATGATATTGTAGGAAATGATAGGTGCTAGTAGCATCTTTTTTTTTTTTTTTTTTTTTTTTTTAGTAGCATCTTTTTTTTAAAAGGGTATTAGATCCTTGGAATGGGTGAGGCTTACAATAAGAAAAATTAGAAGTGCTATATACCTTCACTGTGTAATCAGTAAACTTAGGGTATTTAATATTTCTAAGTGTAATATCAGTGTGAATATGTGTTAAAATCTTAGTATAAATCTATTGATATTATTAGGAATGTGTATATCTAGAAGAAAATGAAGTCTAGTCTGGTCGAATAAGGACAAGACGAAAACTTTTTCAGTGATGAAATATTGTAGTTCTGTGTTCTTTGACAAGTTACTTAACCTCGGTGGCCTCGTCTTTAAAATGAGGTTAAAATTACCTACCTCTCTGGGTAATATGACAACTTAATGAAATAATATATGTGAGTAAAGCTGCAGACTCATAGAGTTAATAACATATTAGCCGGAATTAACTCATTTAATCTTGATCATGGTAATACTGTAAAAAGAAATAATGCTACCATTACTAATAGCACTAATAATGGCCCTTCTGGAACAAGACTGTGTATAACTTTTGCCCTAAAGTCACTTAAACTCTCCAAGAAGCAGGTTCTCCTTCAGATGGGGTGGTCTGATGAGGCCACATTATAGGTTTGTGAGAATCAGGTGAGTCAAATGATTTGAAAACTGAGGTATTATGTAAGTTTAATAATAATAATAATAATATAATAACATCATATATAGTCCTTTTAATAGATAAGGAAAGTGAGGCTCAGTAGACCCTTGATTAGTTTCCAAAGGGAAAAGATCTTTTCCATTTTATGATGCTTGAATCAGATATACATAGTTCCACATATACACAATGTAGAGATATTTGATTATAATAACAAATCTAACATGGAAATTCTTTTATAGCTGAGAAGTTTCTTGAATCTGTGGAAGGAAATCAGAATTACCCACTGCTGCTTTTAACATTACTGGAGAAGTCCCAGGATAATGTTATAAAAGTGTGTGCCTCAGTAACATTCAAGAACTATATTAAAAGAAACTGGAGAATTGTAAGTATTTTGTGAGTACATAGTTCAATACCTTATATGTTTATATGCAGTGCTCCTGAAAGATTTTGGACACACATTGAAGATAAAATTAAACAACACCCTCTTCAGCAAAATACTAACAAATCAAATAAGTATAAAAATACACACCATGATCAAATGGGATTTATCCCAGGTAGCAAGGTTTGCTCAACATTCAAAAATTAATTAGCGTCTTGACTTGGGGTGGTGAATGCACAATACAGTATACAAATGAGATATTATAGAATTGTATATCTAAAACCTATATAATTTTACTTACCATTGTCACCCAGTAAATTTAATTAAAAAGTTAAAAATTGATTAATGTAATTCATCACATCAGTAGACTAAAAAAAGAAGAATCAGCTCTGGTCAGCTAGCTTTTTAAAAATATTATATTGGAAGTCTTTGCTAAGGCAGTAAGAAAAGGAAATAAAAAGGAGCAAAGAGGACACAAACTGTCTTTGTTCATAGATGGCATGATTGCCTGTTAGAAAACCTGAAAGAAGGATACTTTTCCAAAGCTCCTGTTCATTTGAATTCATACAGATTACTTCAACTTTATAACTCAGGTTGCTAGAGGATTATGAAACTAGGTTTTAACCTCCGTTTAATTCTAGCTAATTATCTTCTGAAGAGACATATGAGAAAACAGTCTAAGTGAATAACTGAAGCAGTTTGTATTGTGGACTGGGAAAAATTATAAAAAGCTGAAAATTTTATATATATGAAAATTTGTAAAATGCAAAATAATGCGAACCAAGATGAGGGCATAAGTAAACACCTATACTTGTTGCCTCTCGCAACCAACCCAAGACTATTGGAGGCAGTAGCCTGCCTTGCTTCACAGCTGGGCCTCATCTGGGCACTTCCAAACCTCAAAGAGGAGAAATCTGCAGATCTCACTGTACTCCTGTTGGGTGGCCTCAGGCAGTGGCTGACTGCACCTCCTTGGAGATCCAAGAGCCAGTGTACTCAGTGGTCAATGTAAGACCATTCCAGATTACAACTCTTCACGTCCATAAGTTACACACTCAAGGGACAGACGCAGTGAGCACCAAAACCCCACTGAAGCAAGTCCTGCCCCATAAGGGTATTTCCAGCACAGGAGTTCTTCTATTGTAGACACTGCTGGTCCTCACAGCCAATTGGCTTAAAGGTCAGTTCCTCCCAGTGATACCAACAGCAATCAAGGCTTAACTACAACAAGACTGTACACCCAGCCCAAAAAGGGGTGCACCAAGAGTGTCCACCTCCTGTGATTGGGGAAGCTGAGACACTGGGCCCTGTAGGACACCTAGCACACAAGGCCACTCTATCAACAGGAAAGCAGCCAAAATGTGGAGACAAACATGTTACAAATGAAAGAAATGGAGGAAAGCAAACTGATTTCTCAACAGAACTATGCAGGCCAGAAGGGAGTGGCAAGAAATATTCAAAGTGATGAATAGCAAGAACCTACAACCAAGATTATTCTACCCAGCCAAAACCAGTTTGGCTCAGTGGATAGAGCGTCGGCCTGCGGACTGAGGGATCCCAGGTTCGATTCCGGTCAAGGGCATGTACCTTGGTTGCAGGTGCGTCCCCAGTGGTGGGGGTGCAGGAGGCAGCTGGTTGATGTTTCTCTCTCATTAATGTTTCTAGCTCTCTGTCCCTTTCCCTCCCTCTGTAAAAAATCAATAAAATATATTTTAAAAAAAAGATTATTCTACCCAGCAAAGCTATCATTTAGAATTGAAGGTCAGATAGAGTGCTTCACAGACAAGAAAAAGCTAAAGGAGTTCATCACCACCAAACCAGGATTATATGAAATGCTGAAGGGTATTCTTAAGAAGAGGAAGAAGAAAAAAGTAAAGATAAAAATTACGGACAACAAATACACAGCTATCAACAAATGAATCTAAAAATCAAGTGAATAAAAAATCTGATGAACAGAATAAACTGGTGAATATAATAGAATGAGGGGCATAGAAAGGGAGTGGACTGACAGTTCGGGGGGAGCGGGGGAGGCAGGGAAGGGGGTATGGGGAATGCGGGAAGAGATTGAACAAAAATCTTACACCTGTGGATGAGGACAGTGGCAGAGAGTAAGGGCATGGGATAGGGTGGGAACTGTGTTGAGGGGAGCTATGATGGGGTGGCGGGGAGGAACATCTGTAATAATCTGAACAATAAAGATTGATTTTTTAAAAATGCAAAATAACTTATTTTGAAGTTTTTGATAAGGGATTGTGCCCTATGTCTTGTATGATATGGAAATATATACTAATTTTAAGGTGACAGTTTAATGACTAGTATAAATTTGTTATAAATTAAGGAAGAGATAATAGGGGTGATTTTTGTCCACCAGGCAATATTTGGTTAAATATTGATTGTCACAGCTAGGGGTGGGGAGAGCAGGTATTATTGGCAGCTAGTGGGTAGGGATGTATGTAATCATCCTACAATATACAAGAAAGATTTCTACCACAAAGATTTATCTGACCCAAGATAAATAGTCAGGAATTCAGGGTTGAGGAAACATGGCGTAGGATAAAGAAAAGAAGAAAAAAAGAATTGTTTCATGGTGATAGCAGTAATGATAATTATTTAGAAATTATTACCATTGACAAAAATTAGGTGTAGGCCCAATCCCTGTCCGACATCCTCCAAATCAACTTTAAATCTTCTTAAATATTTATTTTAGAATCTTTTTTCTTCACTTCATAAAAGAATTTAAAAGTAGTAAATACTAGTTTAAGCTTGTATCTTTAATAAGCACATATGAAAAAAATGACCTGGTGATTCTTTTTTCTTTTATTTTTTTTAATATATTTTATTGATTTTTTACAGAGAGGAAGAGAGAGGGATAGAGAGTTAGAAACATTGATGAGAGAGAGTCATCGATCAGCTGCCTCTTGCACACCCTCTATTGAGAATGTGCCTACAACCAAGGTATGTGCCCTTGATCGGAATCGAACCCGGGACCCTTCAGTCCCCAAGCCGATGCTCTATCCACTGAGCCAAACCGGTTTCGGCGACCTGGTGATTCTTAAAATGTTTAAAAATCTCTCTCTCTACTTCTATCTTGATTTGTAAACTACTGAGACTTGCAGACCTTTTTGAGTGATGTAGTCCTGGGTACATTCAAACCCATAATTGTCAAGAGGTTTTCATTGAGAAAGACCTTTGACTTAAAGAGTCAAAATTGAAGCTTTTGAAGATAACTAAACTGCATATATAAAGATTTTTTATTTATTTTTTATTTTTTAAATATATTTTATTGATTTTGTACAGAGAGGAAGGGAGAGAGATAGAGAGTTAGAAACATCGATGAAAGAGAGTCATTGATCAGCTGCCTCTTGCACACCCCCTACTGGGGATATGCCGGCAACCAAGGTACATGCCCTTGACCGAAATCGAACCCGGGACCCTTCAGTCCCCAAGCCGACGCTCTATCCATTGAGCCAAACCGGTCTTGGCTATATAAAGATTTTAATTACATGTTGTGATTAGTTTATAAAACTGGGAGTCTTAATTCACATCAGGGAATCAGAAGCTCATTAATTTGTATGTAAAATATTTGCATTTGGGATGGAATATACATTTTTCCTATCAAAGAATTCATGCTTTCATGAAAAGTAGAGGGAAGGCCCTACTTTTCTCTATGCTTTTCTTAGAAAAACAGGAAATAAGTAGTGGTTCTATTTTTTTCTACAAATCTATCTGGTCAAGGACGTGGATTTTGTTACTTGCTCATGGATATTTTGTTTTTAGGTTGAAGATGAACCAAATAAAATTTGTGAAACTGACCGAGTAGCCATTAAAGCCAACATAGTTCACTTGATGCTTAGCAGCCCGGAGCAAATTCAGAAGCAGGTAATGTAAAGCCTGTTGTTTTTAGGCAGGCTTGTTTGTAGAGCTTTTGTCTTATTAATCTTTTCCCTCCTTTTCTCAGTTAAGTGATGCCATTAGCATAATTGGTAGAGAAGATTTCCCTCAGAAATGGCCCGACTTGTTGACAGAAATGGTGAATCGCTTTCAGAGTGGTGATTTTCATGTTATTAATGGAGTCCTCCGTACAGCACATTCTTTATTTAAAAGGTATTTACATAAAAACTCATACATTTAAAATACTTTTTTTTATATGTTTTTGCTTGTGTAAGCAGTTTATATTTCTGTCACTGTTGTCATTCCTTTGAATATAATAATTCTGGAATAAGAGCATAAGCCTGTCAATTACTAGTATGTTTCTTCTTAAGTAGGATATTTATTTCATACTAGAGGCCCAGTGTATGAAATTCATGCAGTGTTGGGGGTGGTGTCCCTCAGCCCAGCCTGCACCCTCTCCAATTTAGGATCCCTTGGAGGAGGTCGGACAGGGATTGGGCCTAAACCGGCAGTCGGACATCCCTCTCACAATCCGAGACTGCTGGCTCCTAACTGCTCTCCTGCTGGCCTGATTGCTCCCAACTGCCCTCCCCTGTAGGCCTGATTCCCCCAACTGCCCTCCCCTGCTGGCCTGATCTCCCACAACTACCCTCCCTTGCCGGCTTCTTGTGGCATCCGTCTTTGACCACATGGGGGTGGCTATCTTGTGCGATGGTATGAGGGTCAATTTGCATATCATCTCTTTATTATATAGGATTGCCCTATCTGTAAAATACCTAGTCTACTTAAACTGTGCTTGATTCCTTTAAAAAGAAAGAATTTCATAAAATTAGAATTTAATCTATTCTTAAGGAACTAAAGTCAATAATTAAAAACTTGTAAGTTGCCTATTTCATCTTAATTTTCTAGATACCGCCATGAATTTAAGTCAAACGAGTTATGGACTGAAATTAAACTTGTTCTGGATGCCTTTGCTTTACCTTTGACTAATCTATTTAAGGTATGGGATACTATAATTACTTGATATTTATTGCTTAAATATTTAATTCCAGCCTAGTACAAAGCTCATTTTATGAAGGCTTACAATACACTAACACTATGTTCCTAAATTCCTTTCAAAGGCCACCATTGAACTCTGTAGTACCCATGCAAATGATGCCTCTGCCCTGAGAATTCTTTTTTCTTCCCTGATATTGATCTCAAAATTGTTCTACAGTTTAAATTTTCAGGTAAGTTTTATTTCTTGTTTTTGATTCTTATTCTTTGTTGAAAAAATATGCAACTTTCCATTTGATGAAGACCTCTTTGCCAGCATTGATTTTTCTGAAAGTAAATAAATTAGTTTTTTTACTTCCTCCATTCTTTGTCTACAAATTGTCATTGTTCTGGAGAACCATCCTATACTTTAGTGGTGGGGTATGTCCAGCCCACATGCCATATAAGACCCGAGGAATCATCTGGTCTGGCCCTCCCAAGGCATTAGAGACTAGTTAATTAAGTGTCTGACCAAATATAGCAGCCTAGTTTAAGTTGATAATTTTGTATGGCCCTCGAATGATGTTAGGAATATTCAGAAGGCCCTTGGCAGAAAAAAGGTTCCCTAACCCTTCTCTACTCTTTTTTTTTTTGTTTTTTTTTTTAATATATTTTATTGATTTTATACAGAGAGGAAGGGAGAGAGATAGAGAGTTAGAAACATCGATGAGAGAGAGTCATCGATCAGCTACTTCTTGCATACCCCCTAGTGGGGATATGCCCGCAATCAAGGTACATGCCGCCCTTGACTGGAATCGAACCCGGACCCTTCAGTCCCCAAGCCGACGCTCTATCCATTGAGCCAAACCGGTCCAGGCCCTTCTCTACTCTTTTACTGAAGACCATGAGATCACATTCTCAGGCCTTCCTCCTGTTCATTTAAGTGGGTCTCAGCACTGGGGAGCCATGCTTTGTTTAGAGATCTATGGCTAGCTTATACAAAAAGGCTGTTATTAGAAACATCTGGGGGAGACAAGGCAAAGAACCAGTATTTAGAAGTCATAAAAAGCAGTGTTATTTCAGAGGAAACACAGCCACAATTTTATAGAAAATGCCCAATCACTCTGTTGCTACTAAGATAGGGGCTTCCAGTCATTCTTTCTGTTCTTGATGCATTTCATTAAGATTCAGGGCTCCAGGAACCAAAGGGGATCTTAATGGTACAGATTACTATACTGAGAAAGGCTAGAGGAAGGATCTGGCCTTTTCATTGGTCCTAGCCAGGGTCAAGGACAGGGGCTTAATCCTTACAGGCTGACTCACAGTGGTAGGGAATGCATTCCATCAAAGGATTGGATAGCGTTGGAATTGAACAGCTCAAAATGCCATAACCACATCAGTGGTCAGCTAGATAGCAGTTTGAGAAAGCTAATTAAAGGATGCCACTGTTTTTGCTTATACTTTTTGTCTTTTTTTTTCTCGCACCTACCTTGCTTATATCTTTTTTTGAATTCTGCTTCCTGGAAGTCAGGTAGAATAAGATTCTTTTTTTTTTTTTTTTTAATATATTTTATTGATTTTTAACAGAGAGAAAAGGAGAGAGATAGAGAGCTAGAAACGTCGATGAGAGAGAAACATCGACCAGCTGCCTCTTGACACCCCCTACCGGGAATGTGCCCGCAACCAATGTACATGCCTTTGACCGGAATCGAACCTGGGACCTTTCAGTCCGCAGACCGACGCTCTATCACTGAGCCAAACCGGCTTTGGCAGATTCTTATTAGGTATAGTCAGGGACACCAAATGCATAATATTACCCTTGGGAAATTTATCAACCTCATTGAGAAGGCAGTACTGTTAATAGGAAACCATTGACTGCATAAGTCAGTAAATCTGAATTGGTGGTCATCTTACACTAAATGCAATAGTTCAGAAAGGAAAAGGGATATACTGGTCAGCACTGAGTTTAATAAGGAAAGGCTTCATTCATACAGTCTTAGCTGGACCTGGAAAGAATAAGTTGATTTAAATTAAATTGGGATAGGAAACCACGCAGCATTATTTGTGGTTGAAAGTGTGTTAAAATAGAGACAGAAGTCACAATGGTTTATTCAGCTGCCAGATCTAATTAGAACAGAGAATTCTTGTCAAAATATGTAGATAATGGTTGGCTTAAGCTAAGAAGTGTGGACTTGAAGTCTGTGGCATGTATGTGGAAAACGTTTGGTGTGTGCAAGGGGAAATGAAGTAGATAGCATACTTATTATTTTTAAAATGTTTTTATTGATTTTTTTTTTTTTTTTTTTTTTTTTTTTTTTAGAGAGAGAGAGAGAGGGAGAGAGATAGAAACATCAATCAGCTGCCACCCTGACATATGCCTAGACTGGAGTTGAACCAGTGACCTCTTAGTGCATGGAATAACGCTTAATTCACTGAGCCACACTGGCAGGGAAATATGCTTCTTATTTTAATTAAAAGTCTCAAGTCTGGCCGAAACCGGTTTGGCTCAGTGGATAAGAGCGTTGGTCTGCAGACCCAAGGGTCCCAGGTTCGATTCCAGTCAAAGGCATGTACCTTGGTTGCAGGCACATCCCCAATAGGGGGTGTGCAAGAGGCAGCTGGTCGATGATTCTCTTTCATTGATGTTTCTAACTCTATCCCTCTTTCTTTCTGTAAAAAAAAAAATCAATAAAATATATTATAAAAAAATAAAATAAAATAAAAGTCTCAAGTCTGCATTTATTTTTTAGGATCTCCCTGAATTTTTTGAAGATAATATGGAAACTTGGATGAACAATTTTCATACTCTTTTGACATTAGATAATAAACTTCTACAAACTGATGTAAGTATTGTTTAAAATATTTCCCAAGTAGCCTTTTGTTAAAATTAAGAATTTGAAGTATAATCATATATATCAATTATATCTCATTTTGTTTTAATTTAAAACATTATTTGAGTACCCCCCTGAGAAGCTTGGAGGATAGTTAGACTTCAGAAAATGAAATCAAGTTATTGGAGAACATTTGGCATTCTAGTTCCTTAAAAATTATTTACTCTTGCATTGTTAATAGCTAGAATTCCAAGAATGCAAATAATTTAATTATGTGGGATGTTTCATATATGGTTATGTGTAGTGTACAGAATCAATTACTCTTATTGTGGACCTGGCTTAGGTCACTATATATAGATTAGACTTTTATTACATTGAAATAAGGCCTTAGAGTATTCACAGTGTGAACATTTATGAAATAGAAAATTGTCACTGAAGATATTAAGAAAACATAAAACTTAGACCTCTGTAATAATATTCTCTTTAAAAAAGTCAATCAGCATAGGAAATAGGGGACATGAAGCAAGTGTGTATTGTATAAGTTTCCGGTCTGGGCTCTGTAATACGTGTTTTTCAGTGCATAGCATTTATTTTGTTACTCATTTGCTTCTTTACTAATGTATTTATGATCTCCCCTTTTCCCAAGAAATAACAAAAGCATAAAAAAGCAAAATTTTAAAATACTTCATCAAATACAAGAAAAATTGGAATTAGTAATTCAAGTCAATTTTTGAGAGTGGGCTGCAGAGGGAGAGTCATTACTATGAGTTTATAGCAAATTTTGTCTAAGGTTCATAATAAAAGGCCAAGAGGCATCGCGACCCAACGACCGGTCATCATGAGGGGAACCCCCTCCCCGACCCTCCCGCCTGGATTGGGGGCATGGTCGGTCTTCCAGGTCCTCCAAACACTGGCGGCCCCTAGCTCAGGCTGACCCAGCACCCCAGAGGGGACTCTGCCACAATCAGGAGCATGGGTGGCCTTCAAACCGGACCCTAACAGGAGGGAAGAGGGAGTTGAACACAGCCAAAGGCAATACTGGAAGTTGTATAAATAGGAAAAGTAATGAGCATGACCGTTTTTCAATGAAAGTTAGCTTATAAAAATAGGTAGCAGACCTACAGGCTCTGCTTGAATTTGCTGACCCTTGATTTAGATTGTTGTTTTATATTTTATAACCACAATATTATTTGAGAATCCTATAGCATTATCTTTTTGGGGGGTTGGACACATCTTTACATTTGAAATGAGAACTTTTTGGGAGATAGTAAGACAATACAATAACCATGTTATAAAGGAAAGTGTGATATAATCTTTATCATTCAGGTTTCTGTAGGGATATGTTATTTTCAGTTTGGTATGTAATTTAGCAACCAGAAGAAAAGGCTTTATTTAACTTAAAAACTTTTGAGGGCTGTTCTCAGTGATTAATACATGAGTATTTCATCTTTCGTTTATTTGAAAGACTAGGTGAGTAAATTGACAGTGGCTTTGGATTTAAATTTTTAAAGAGTTCAGGCATTAGAGCTACTCTGTTTATGGTAGGATTTAAAGTTGTATGTTTGAGTTTTCTGGTTTCTCTTATGTGAGGATGAAGAGGAAGCAGGCTTATTGGAGCTCCTAAAATCCCAGATTTGTGATAATGCTGCACTGTATGCACAAAAGTATGATGAAGAATTTCAACGGTACCTGCCTCGTTTTGTCACAGCCATCTGGAATTTACTAGTTACAACAGGTCAAGAGGTCAAATATGACTTGGTAAGATGATGTTGGAGAAAAATAATTAAGACATCCCCTTTCTAACTTCCCCAAGAAATAAATGGTTCAGTTGTGCTTTTAAAAATATTCTCACTTTTGTGTTTTATTCCAGTTGGTAAGTAATGCAATTCAATTTCTGGCTTCAGTTTGTGAGAGACCTCACTATAAGAATCTGTTTGAGGACCAGAACACGCTGACAAGTATCTGTGAAAAGGTTATTGTGCCTAACATGGAATTTAGAGGTAATTATAATGAAGTGTAAAGCTTTTTTAGGAAATGAAAAACTTTGTTTTGTAAAGGGTGTGCTAATATATGTTCAGTAAGTCTTTTCCCTCTTGATTATTATAACATTCTAATTTTTTTATTGCTAAATAAGACTTTTTGTAGATCATTTTATTGCCCATTTTGTAAACCATGACAAAGTGTAATGGGTATAAAAGGCCTTTGTGAAATGAATGCTGCTGTGATGAACTTCGTTGTATGCTGTGGAAGTTTTTTCACAGAAATTTTGAATGAAACTTTAACAATCCTGGTATAGTGAAAAGAAAGTAAACTGTTCAGGATCTCAACTTATGGAAATAATTTACTTTTGTTTGATTTTAATATTTCACCATGGCAAATAACTTTTCCAACAGTTGACTTGAGATTAGAAGTGATTGATAACTTTTAAATAGAGTGAAAGCCCACTTTGTTTTTGCTTAAGGTTCAAATAATCCTAAGAGACTGATTGTATATAGAATGTCTTTTTCTAGTTAGGAAGAGCAAGTAGTAAATGTGGTAGGAATTGTGTTCTATATCAAAGCAGTCATTAGATCAGTGGTTTTCAATTATCTGGAACAAAATGAGGAAATAAAGGACCATATAATGTGAGATTTTCTTTTGTATTTTTCTAAAACGATGTATTTATTTAAAGAACAGAGGTTTATTCTGATGTCCTACGTTTTCGGTGTTGAAATTATTTTGGTGAAATAATGATGATCATAGTTATTAGCTTATTGTTTTTTTAATGTCCTTATCTGGCACAATAAAAAATTGGCACCCCCAGATTGGTTTCCAACACTCATTTTTGAAAGTTGACGGTAAAGTCCAGTTATGGGGCTCTGTCACGTCTGTGTGAATGATCCATTACCTAATCTTTCAAGGTAGCATTTGCTGCTCTAAGTAATGAGTAGTAATATATGAAGTAGTTATGTGTTGGGAAAGAACAGTTTGCTACACACTTTCTGCATGCTCAGCTGTAAAAGGATAGTGATTGCCATGTCTTTTGAGGGGTTATCTTTTGAGCACAGAAATGTCATCTTCTTTGTAGCTGCTGATGAAGAAGCCTTTGAAGATAATTCTGAGGAGTACATAAGAAGAGATTTGGAAGGATCTGGTATGTATTTTGGTTTTTAACAGCCTTGGCAAGCCAGTTTTAAAGTGGTTCTTTTTTTCTGGTAAATATGGAAAAGGGAGTCATTTCAACTGGCTTTCGTCAGAGAACTATTTTCTTTAACTCCTACACCTTAAAAAGCAGCTCTTATATGAGCTGTATCAGTTAAATCATTTGTCTTCTCTATTTATTTATTTATTTATTTATTTATTTATTTATTTATTAAATTATTATCTTTGTACATATACCATTGCCCACCCCCTCCCAGTCATGCCCTCCCTCCCCATGTCTTCTCTTTTTTTTTTTTATGTACTTAGTAGAGTTTATCATACTACTATGATCTTTTTAGTTTTCATCCTCATTTTGTGTTTATATTTGTGTGTGTGTGTGAAAACAATGTTCATTGTTCATATTGCTGATAGCTGTCAGCAGCTTTCTTCAAAAACGTGATCAGTTGGTTGGTTGGTGGTTGTTTCTTATGATGTAATTCTCTTTGATTTTATAGATATTGATACTAGACGAAGGGCTGCTTGTGATCTAGTACGAGGATTATGCAAGTTTTTTGAGGGACCCGTGACAGGAATCTTCTCTGGCTATGTTAATTCCATGCTGCAGGAATATGCAAAAAATCCATCTGTCAACTGGAAGCACAAAGATGCAGCCATTTACCTAGTGACATCTTTGGCATCAAAAGCCCAGACACAGAAGGTGAATCTTTTCAATATAGCTTTCTTTCTATATCAGATGTGTTGGTAATCACAGAAGTAAAAGGGAAGTAATACATTTTTTAATGAAGCATATTTCTCTCTGATAGGTAATCTATTAGTTCTGATTAGAATTCATGTAGTTTCCAAAGAGGACTTTATGTTGATGTATTAAGCATTTAAGTTTCTTTCTCTTTTTTTTTTATTTTTTTTATTGATTTTACACAGAGAGGAATTGAGAGGGACAGAGAGTTAGAAACATCGATGAGAGAGAATCATCGATCAGCTGCCTCTTGCACACCCGCCACTGGGGACGTGCCCGCAACCAAGGTACATGCCCCTGACCGGAATCGAACCCGGGACCCTTCAGTCCGCAGGCCAACGCTCTATCCAGTGAGCCAAACCGGTCCTGGCAAGCATTTAAGTTTCTTATAGACCAAAATGCCACATTTGTTACCTTAGCTGAGACTCAGTGTGTGTTAATTTAAGGAAATTTATTATATATTAAAAAATCATTAAAAAATATTTTGATTGATTGCAGAGAAGAAGGGCGGGGTGGGGAGAGAGAGAAACATCAAAGAAAGAGCAAATCACTGATCAGCTGCCTCCTGCACGCCCCACACTGAGGATCAAGCCCTCAACCTGGGCAGGTGCCCTGACCAGGAATTGAACCATGACTTCTAGTTCATAGGTCAGTTCTCAGCCAGAGTTACACTTGCTGAGCTAGTCTTGTTTTGTTTTTAAGCAGTTTGTGTTTTGAAGTTTTTATCCTCCCCCCCTTCTTTTTTTTTTTTTTTAAATATCTTCCCCTGAGGATATCTTTCCATTGATTTTTTTCTGTTTCTTTTAGAGGGTAGAAGGGAGGGGGAGAGACAGACAGGGAGAAATATCGAGGTGACAGAGAGACAACGAGTGGTTGCCTCCTGTGTGTGTCCAAACCGGGCTGGGGTTCATGCCTGCAGTTGAGGTATGTGCTCTTGACCTGAATTGAACTCGGGACCCTTCTGTCCGCTGCCGACACTATTCATTGAGCCAAGTTGGCCAGGGCTCATTTCCATTTTTTAACCAGGTTTTCTAAACTTACCTAAATGTCCAATGTGATAGATATATGCAGGTATTTCATGTTATTTTACCCTGTTACAAATTTGTTTTTCAGCATGGAATTACACAAGCAAATGAGCTTGTAAACCTGACGGAGTTCTTTGTGAATCACATTCTCCCTGATTTAAAATCAGCTAATGGTGAGTTGTGTAAAAAATTATTTATACAACTGAACAACACCATACCTGCAATATTTATTTGCAATTTTTAAAAATTGATTTGGGACAGAGAAAGAACACCAACTTGTTGTTCCACTTATTTATGCATTCATTGGTAGCTTCTTGTATGTGCCTTTACTAGGTACTGGACCTGCAACCTTGGCATAGTGGGATGACGCTCTAATCAACTTGAACTACCAAAATAAGTAACATTATGGCAAAAGTCATAACAGGGCTCTAAATCACCATAGCACTCCAAACATTGGCTCTTGTGCTCCTTGCAGGTGTTTCTTTTATTGAATAAAATCTCAAATGACCCTCTAGATTTTGCTCAGGTGAAATTAACTGTTTGTAAAGAAAATATTGGCTTATGGAGAAGGAAAATAGGAATAAGTAAGATTGTATCTTAGTTTTTTATTATCCTGGTATAAAGTCTAGGAATTATACTTCACTGTTCTTCTCATTTGAAAAACTCTTAAAAATCAAAGTAAATTTAAAGTATATGAAACTGATAAATATTACGGATAATTTCTTATGTTGTTGAAATTATATTTATTAAGATAAATAGATATTCTTTTTTGAAAACTTTTTGTATGGAAATTTTAAATACATTAAAAGGTAGGAAGAGGCTTATAATGAACTTCCATATTAATATTATCTGTTTTAAGATTTTTTTTATTTATATTTTATTGATTTTATACAGAGAGGAAGGGAGAGAGATAGAGAGTTAGAAACATCGATGAGAGAGAGTCATCAATCAGCTGCCTCTTGCACACCCCCTACTGGGGATATGCCCACAACCAAGGTACATGCCCTTGACCGGAATCGAACCCGGGACCCTTCAGTCCCCAAGCCGATGCTCTATCCATTGAGCCAAACCGGTCCTGGCTGTTTTAAGAATTTTTAACAATTGACTAGTATTCTCTCCCTTTTACTAATTATTTTCCCACCACTAGAGCAATTTAAAGTAAATTTCAGGTAGAGAAACATGCTCTTGATTCACAATAGCTTCAATTCTGGGAAGAAGATGGTAGCTATATGGTCACTAGTTATGGTCCCAAATCATGTTTATTCAGTTACGTAAGTAATACATGTTAATTTGTAATGAAACTTAAAGGTAAAGGGGAAAATTAAATTATTTTATTGTCTTACCAGAACTAATAGCTACATAGTAGATTAATATAGAGTTAACTAAGCTTGAATTACTTGACAACTTGGTTACCAAACCATGTTTTAAAAATCTGATAATGTTTTCACCAGTTTGTGAAAGAATAGTCCTTAGCATTCTAATAACTGATTTTTTTTTTTTAATAGTGAATGAATTTCCTGTCCTTAAAGCTGATGGTATCAAATACATTATGATTTTTAGGAATCAAGTAAGTTGCTATTCACTTATATTATGACCACTTCATCCTTTGGGCTGGGGCAAGAATTCGTCGTAGTTCCACTTTGTTTCATTTCATTAGGACATATGCCATGTCTGGTTGTTTACTTTTAGTAATGGTTGAGTGATCAGTGGATTCAAGTAAAGAGAAACTTTCCACCATTGACTTATGTTTTGAGATACACTTCCCTTAAATGTCTCCACGTAAAAATGTACACTTAAATGGTTTTTAATATATTCATTCTTTTGTTCAACCACTACCATGTTCTCATAGATAGTTACCAATTTGTTTGGGAAGAGCAGGATAAATGTTTGTTGGTTTTCCCTCTTTATCAATTTTTAGAATAATGAGACAGTGCCTTACCAACCTCCATAGGTGTGACAAATGAGGGTATTTTGATGCCCTAGTTCCACAGTCGGCAAACTGTGACTCTTAAGCCACATGTGGCTCTTTGGCCCCTTGAGAGTGGCTCTTCCACAAAATACCATGGTCTGGGCGAGTCTATTTTGAAGAAGTGGCATTGGAAGAAGTTTAAAAAATTTGGCTCTCAAAAGAAATTTCAATTGTTGTACTGTTGATATTGGCTCTGTTGACAAATGAGTTTGCCGACCACTGCATCTTTGGCCATTGGGGACCTGTGCCCTCTTGACATATACTTAGTAGCATTTAATGGCTTCTTTCATACATGACAAAATATTCCAGGCTCATTTGGTACATTTCCTGCTACAGATCTCAGGTGCCTCTTGAAGTTGATGCGAAATGTCATTTGAAAGACAGTAATCTAAGTGCTAGCGATACTACTAATGAATTACCATTCATTCTAGGCTTTTTCACAGGAGAGAGTAAGGAAATAAATAACAATACCAGAATTATTATTACTAAAGTAATACTGCTGAATGCAGTTTGATTTCTTTGGTTTTTATACGTATTTAAAAAATACTGTCTTTAAAGCAACTTGAAATTATTCTTTGTGCATTTTTGCCATAAACTTGATAAACAGTTAGGTTCATTTCATTGTGTGCTTTTGTTTTTATTTTGGGTGGTCATGCCTCTGCAGTAGGACTGTATTTTATTTGGGTGGTCATGCCTCTGCAGTAGGACTGTATTTTATTTGGGTGGTCATGCCTCTGAAGTAGGACAGTCGGTACATTCAGAAAAGTACAGCTTTCATCCCTGTTCCTTTCCTCTTCTAGTGGTTAACCAGGTTTTTTCTTACCGAGTTTTTGTTTGATTTATTTGTTTATATTTGTTTATTTAGATATTGTTAATCCTCACCTGGGGATATTTTTTCCCCTCCATTGATTCTTTAAAAATTAAATTTTTATTGATTTCAAAGAGGAAGGGAGAGGGATAGAGAGATAGAAACATCAATGATGAGACAATCATTGATTGGCTGCTCCTGCATGCCCTCACTGGGGATCAAGCTGGCAACCTGGGTATGTGCCCTGACCGGAAATCAAACTGATCTCCTGGTTCATAGGTCGACACTCAACCACTGAGTCATGCCCACCAGGCTCCTCGTTGTTTTTTAAATATGGAACACTTCACAGATTTGCGTGTCATCCCTGCACAGGGGCCATGCTAATCTCTGTATCCCTCCAATTTTAGTATATGTGCTGCTGAAGCGAGCACTCCCCATTGATGTTTAAAGCAAGTGGAAGGGAGCGGGAGAGACAGACCCACACATCAGAGTGAGAGACACATTCAGCAAGTCCTTTCCGTTTTTTTACTTAAAGATAGCATCGTTGAGTTAGAGCATGCATATTATTGTATTTTTCAGGTACCAAAAGAACAGCTTTTGATTTCTGTTCCTCTCTTGATTAATTACCTTCAAGCTGAAAGTATTGTTGTTCATACTTACGCAGCACATGCTCTTGAGAGGCTGTTCACTATGAGGGGGCCTAACCATGCCACTCTGTAAGTATTGGCTTCTAAGCAATTTAAATTTCTTCACTTGGGGTGGGGTGGGTCAGAGACATCTCTGAATGTATTCAATATTTCACTGAGAGCCAAAAAATAAATGTATACTTTTTACTCATTCATACTGTCACAATCCAGACGGATCTGAGGCAGCAATGCAGAACGGATATATTATGATAATCAAGTTGAATAGTGGAAGTAGCAGCAAAGGAAAGTAACTGGGGTGCATTTTAAAAACAGAAATGTGTGTCAGGATCCTGTACAGTAGTTAACCCTTGATTTTATGTGTAGTCTCCTAGCAACCAAGTGGAAGAGGGAAACTTGATGAGTTAAAATTTCCACAATGTCCATGAGTTTAAACAAACAGTTACTCAGGAGGCACCAGGACAGGCCTGCACGGAGGGAGTCTGTGTGGCCGTGTTCTCAGCAGCGTCATGCGTGTAGTTCCTTTCAGCTGCCGTGTTCGCTCTGGCTGAGAATGACACAGCTGAGTGAAAAGAATTTTCTGTGGTCCAAGATAGGAGCTTTTCTGGCCCAATCCAAGGATAAAATATAGAACAGCAGCATGCCTTTGAGGCCATTCTTCAACAATGTTATTCCTTAAACTGAGCTGTGGGTAAGAGATGGAAAACAATTTTAGGTTTTCTTCATTAAGAGCTCGAAAGGCAGATGTTCTCAGAGATGAAGACAGGATTTCTTTGTAAGTCAAGCCAGTATTTCTTCATTACTGTAATTTATGCAAAAAACAGTTCTGAATCAGCTCCACCTCCAGGAAGAATAGGTGACAGTTCCCTGAGGGTCTGAGTCCTGTCCTTGATGGTGATATGAACCACGGATGACCTTAACAGCTTCAGAGGATGTGGGTTTGCTCGGGTTTTGGCTCGTTTAACTGATTGATATCAGATTTACATTAGGAATTTAACATGAGCAAATACAAAAATTTATTTTCCCAAGCTGTCTGCCGATTGTCAGTGGTGGGAGATGGCTCACTTTTACGCCAAGAAGTGTGATGTAGTAGTTGCCAAGGATAATCCAGAGTGACAAGCTCAAGAGTTGGTAGTGACTGAAAGCTGTTTTTTCATCTATAGCTTTACAGCTGCAGAAATCGCACCGTTTGTTGAGATTCTGCTAACAAACCTTTTCAAAGCTCTCACACTTCCTGGCTCTTCAGAAAATGAATATATTATGAAAGGTAGGCTGTTTCCCTGGTGTATAGACTATAAGTATCTAATTTCTGATTATAAGGGTAAATAGTGAGTTGTATACTGTTAGCCAAGAATTAGCTAGTTTTAGGTATTTAAAAATAAAGCATATTATTTTACTATTTCCAGTGATTTCAAGAAAAATTTTTACCTTAATTTGATAGAGAATTCTAATTAAAGAAAAAGTAGCAAACTCCTTTTTTCCCTTTCCTAGATTGCTTTTTAAAAAATTATTTATTTCAGAGAGGGAGAGTTGGAAACATCAATGATGAGAATCATTGATCTGCTGCCTACTGCACGCCTCCTACTGGGGATTGAGCCCGCAACATGGGCTGTGCCCTTGGTTGGAATTGAATCTGGGACTTCAGTCCTCAGGCAGACTCTCCTCTGAGCCAAACCAGGGCTAGATTGATTTTCTTGAGGGCAAAGTTAGATCAAACAACATTCAGTGATGCACGCTGTGTATTCTGGGTCTTGATGTGACACCTGACTGCACTTGGTACACCCCACACAGGTACTGCCTTCATAGACATACTGCTGAGGATACAGGCAGCTGTAACCACCTGCCAGGTTGTCCATTATGAGAGTGTCTTGTTGACAGCTCTGACTTCAGGGGCAGTCATAGTCTCATTCACTGTTGGATTCCAAGAGACTAGCATAAAGTCAGATTCATAGGAAATGTTTTTCTAAGAAACTGATGCCTGCCCTGGATAAGGACCCCTGGGGTGTGTGCACATTTGTACATGTATTTACATGTGTGTGTTTTTAGCACTGGACTTCTCCCACAATGATAGGTAATGACTGCTGGCCTTGGTTGCTGTGTTCGTTGGGTATGCAAGAGCACCCAAGAAACACTGAGCTATGAGGGAATGAAAGGTTTGTGTGTCAGCCCAGAGGAGCGACACTGGTCCTTCCTCTCACCTAGTAACCTAACCAGGGACAGGCTTTCTCTACGAAATGGGTCTAAGCCGAGGTGAGGGATCGGTAGCAGTTAGCTAGTAGGAGGGTGAGACCTTGGCTCGGGTAGAGGAAACATCTTTGCAAAGTTTAGGAGGCAAGGGATTATAATTTTCTATCCTGTGTGTCTGGCATATAGTAGGTGCTCTACTTAGGGAACATTTGTTTGTGCAAAAATAGCTATCATACATTTTTAGCTTAATGTATTTATCTCCCATGATAAATGTTTTTAGGCATCTTAATGAGCAATATATTTGCAATATATAGCTTCATATGTATATTCAGATTTTTATGCTCCTAATCTCTCTTTTAGAGGGATGAGCAGGTACAATCATGTTTCCAATAGGCCAGGACTAAATGCTTTCTGCCACTAATTTCTAAGTGAGAGAAACTTGAAACACTAATACTACTTCGTTCTTTTCTTTGTATCTTTAGTCACTTCATTATTTTTTTATTGTCCCTTTTTAAAAATTATTTAAGCCTTATGCCCTCTGGAAATACTCAATATTTCCCAGCTAACTTGTTGCCAGTCCCTGGCCTAATTTTAAAAGGAAGGGAAATTTAGATTTTAAATATAGAGAGCTATCTGGGGGTTTTCTAAGGATCTTAAAATGTCATATGATGAATTCCCCAATCACTATTTTGTTTTGAAGTTTAAACTCTTTTTTTCTGTTTTTATATTTTACAGCTATCATGAGAAGTTTTTCCCTCCTACAAGAAGCCATAATCCCTTATATCCCTACTCTCATCACTCAGCTTACCCAGAAGCTGTTAGCTGTTAGTAAGGTAACAGAACCACTTCTGAAAGTACAGCCTTTTTTAAAAACTCATGCTGTATACTGTTTGATCATCCGTATTCCCTGGCAATAGATCAGACTTAAGGAAAAGGTCTTTGAATTCTTCTTGACCCAGCAGTTAAAGTGCATTTCTGAAAGTGTGGGGATGACATTAGATTGCAGATGTGGCAGCACTCACCTTTAAGTGTAGGCTCAACAACTTTAAGACGTTTTTATTCTCATTTAAAAAGTAACATGTTAAAGAAAATTGAGAAAGTATAATCTGAAACCTTAGGAAAGTAAGCTTTTACCAGGTGGACACAAAAGAGGCTATTAACTCCTTCTTTGATCAGAAATTTTACAGATATTTGATTCATTCTTATTCCTAATAATTTTATGAAAAAGAAATTTATAGGAAGTATTACAGGAGTTTTGGAGAATAGTGATGATTTATTAAAAAATATACTTTTAATTGATTTTTTTACAGAGAGGAGGGGAAAGGGATAGAGAGTTAGAAACATCAATGAGAGGGACACCAATTCAGCTGCCTCCTGCACACCTCCCACTGGTGATGTGCCCGCATTCATCAGACATGCCCTTGACCAGAATCAAACCCAGGACCTTTCAGTCCGCAGGCCAACGCTCTATCCACTGAGCCAAACCGGTTAGGGAGAATAGTGATGATTTTTTTCACTGAGGTCTGGGTAAGGGTTTTGGATTACTTTGGGCCTTGGGGAATTTGGAGGAGAGTAGGGTCCATCCTTTCGAGCCCCTGCTTCCTTCACACATCTTCTGAGGTCATCAGCTTTATGTAGTAGCCTTCCAAGAAAACTGCTATTATGAAGGGTTATCACTGTAGATACAGGCATCAAAGGAGGTTAAGGTTTGTCTAAAGTTCCACACAAGGCCATTGGCAGATCCAGGACTTGATGTCCCTGCTCGTCTCTTCTGCCATTACTTAGGGAAGTCCTAACAGCCCAGGCAGCCGAGGCTTGTGTTGTCACCTCCCTCTGACTCTGAAGTACTTTTTAGTAATAGTATTTAAAAAAAACAATCCAAACAGATATTAGCAAGTATTGTTTTTTTCTGAGTTTTAAAGTGAATGTAAAATTTTAACATATATACAGGCTTTTTAGTGTATTTGATACTTTTTCTTAATACTGACATTTAAAAAGATGGCATCTCGTAATGTGTTTTAGAAAGTTAAGTGTGTTTTCTTCTAAATTACATTTAATATAGTCACTTGGATTATTAGAATAAGCCTTTTTTTTTTTTTTTACTTTCAGAACCCAAGCAAACCTCACTTTAATCACTATATGTTTGAAGCAATATGTTTATCCATAAGAATAACGTGCAAAGCCAATCCTGCTGCTGTTGTAAATTTTGAAGAGGCTTTGTTTCTGGTGTTTACTGAAATTTTACAGAATGATGTACAAGGTAAGTTAAAGGGAGTTGTTTTCTTCTTAATTGCATAAAATTATTATTTTTTAAAATATATTTTATTGATATTTTGCAGAGAAGAAGGGAGAGAGAGAGCTAGAAACGTCAATGAGAGAGAAACATTGACCAGCTGCCTCTTGCACACCCCCTACTGGGGATGTGCCCGCAACCAAGGTACATGCCCTTGACCGGAATCGAACCTGGGGCCTTTCAGTCCGCAGACCGACGCTCTACCACTGAGCCAAACCGGTTTCGGCTTAATTGCATAAAATTATTAAAGTGGTTATAAACACAGTATTCCTAACAGTATGAGCCTTTTGTGTCAGAGCCATTGATTATGAAACTGACAGCTGTTATTTTCCTCAACAGAGTTTATTCCATATGTCTTTCAAGTGATGTCTTTGCTTCTGGAAACACACAAAAATGATATTCCGTCTTCCTATATGGCCTTATTTCCTCATCTCCTTCAGCCAGTGCTTTGGGAAAGGACAGGAAATATCCCTGCTCTAGTGAGGCTTCTCCAAGCATTCCTAGAACGCGGGTCAAGTACAATAGCAAATGCTGCAGCTGATAAAATAGTGAGTCATTTATTTTGATGTAAATGTAATTTCCTAAGATAGCTGGGAGAGACTAGGGATGGCAGACTTTAAAAAATTCTTTACTTATCTCTCTCTAAAAAATTCTTTACTTAAATTTAGTAAAAAGGGAAGTAATTAGTAGGAAATATTAATGTATATTTTATTAGAATTAGATATCCTTTAGTTATTGTCATGGTGGAAAATAAAAAAATAATAGTCAAATAGGTTAAGGTTAATTTCAAGAATGTAAAACTAAGGGCTTGTTGAAGTGGGATTATTTTTTTTCTACACTTTAGACATAGCAACTAATGTGAAAATGCAAATGAGATTATTACAGTGTGCTCTCTTTTCCAATATGTATCACCTGCTTAACTTTTAGAATAATTAAGCCTTACCCCTTGAACTAATTGTCATTTGATCTGTTTTGTTGTAGCCTGGATTATTAGGTGTTTTTCAGAAGCTCATTGCATCCAAAGCCAATGACCACCAAGGTTTTTATCTTCTGAACAGTATAATAGAGCACATGCCTCCGTAAGTATGAAATATAATCTCTTCATTAGACTAGATTCTGTTAGGTACTCAGAAAAATGCTGCATTTACATGGTTGCTTTTCTTTCTTTCTTTAGTGAGTCAGTTGACCAGTACAGAAAGCAGATCTTCATTTTATTATTCCAGAGACTTCAAAATTCCAAAACAACAAAATTTATCAAGAGTAAGTAGAATAATTTCAGTGTTCCTGCAGAAATAATGAAGGAAAGTAGCTTAAGGCCCTTAGACGTTATGGTTACATACTGTTTTTATCAGTTATAAATGTTACATATAAAATACTTTAAAATGTTTGCATTTCTCAAACACTAAATCATTTTCAAATATATTGCATTCCAAACGTTAGTTTATAAATTTAATTATAAAAATATTTTAAATAGAAATGACGAAACAATATAAATCAGACTTTTTTGCTTGTACAATAAAGGCAAAAATTCTGTAAAATTACATTGAAGGGGGGGGAGTATTGATGCTAAAGTTAGTCATGGGTGTCTTTTTTAATGATAAATATTTCAGCTGGTAAACTACTAAATCACTTGTGTAGTGCAGTGGGTCCTATGTATTGATAAGTCTGCATCTCCTTTTAACAGGTTTCTTAGTCTTTATTAATTTGTATTGCATAAAATATGGGGCGCTGGCATTACAAGAAATATTTGATGGAATACAACCAAAGTAAGTTTGTTTTTATTATTATATTTTAGTTAGAAACATCAATTAGTTGTTCCATTTATTCATGTATTCATTGGTCGATTCTTGTATGTACCCTGCCTGGGGATTGAACCTGCAATCTTGGCATATCAGGACTGTTCTCTAACAAACTGGCCAGGGCTGTATTTTATTTTTAAAAGCAGAAAGTTGGGACTTATCTATTTTATAGATAATTTCATAGTTCTTGGTACAGTGATTCTATCTGTGTGGTTTTCAAATGCTCTTGGGGTATTAAGTCATAAATAAGAACATACCTGTAAACATTTCCCTAATTCTCAAAGTTATTCCCTATTCTAGCATTGTCCAAAGCCAATGTTCAGTTTGATGATCAGTGTTTTCTCCAAGAGCCTTTAACGTGATTTTTCAAAAGAAAAGTTTGGATCACTAACACTGCTTTAGTGTATATGCAAAGGATGTTGGGCAACATTACCCATTTAGTAGGGAAAGAAGGATGTAAAGTAATTGATGGGGAAAAGGATGGGAAAGAGGATGGGGAAAAAACTCCATTTAGATTGCTGTATCTGTGAGGGTATCAAAACCATTCAAAATTGAATAAAATGTAAAAAATGACCAGAAAATATGCTTTCTGGTAATAAAGGATTGTGAGATAGTCAACAGTTCTTGCACTGCTAATGGGTGCTTAAATTGGCATGATCTTTCCAGAAAACAATGAACATGTACCCTTTCTATAAAGCATTAAAATGTCTATACTCTTTGATACTATTTCTGCTTCAAAGGATTCATTATAATCGGAGACATTTGCATCATTTAGAATCATGGGAAACTTCTAGGATGTTTGCAACAACATGGAATGATTGGCCAAAATCATTTTTTAGTACAGCCATTAACATCTACGTAGTTGTAGATATGTAGGCATAGAAAGTTGGGAAGTTTATAATCCAAAAATGTGAAAACTATTGCTGTGGGTGATTCTTTTTTCTAATTTCTACTTTTTTAAAAAAGATTTATTGAGGACTTTTTAAATAAAAACATACAAGACCATCAATGGCTGTGAAGACTGAGCATAGGCTTGCATGTTCACAAGAGATGGTGGCATGGCCACAGGGCCAGTTTGCTGTTTTGTCATCTCTCAATCTCTTCCCTTTGATGCATCCTGTTATTTTGAATTTGTTTCTATTTATGAAGAGTCACTAAGTATAAATAACACGTTTAACTTAATTATACTCGTCATCCAATTTAATATTGACTGGGTTTATTTTGTTTTAATTGACAGAATGTTTGGCATGGTTTTGGAAAAAATTATTATTCCTGAAATTCAGAAAGTATCTGGAAATGTAGAGAAAAAGATTTGTGCGGTTGGCATAACCAAACTACTAACAGAATGTCCCCCAATGATGGACACTGAGTATACCAAGCTATGGCAAGTACTCCATCCTCAAGTTCTTAGAAATTACAGCTTCCTTTCCTGTGACTGCAAAACCGGCCAGGCTTACTTTCTTGAGGGCCAAGAGAACTTGGTTCTGATTTTAGCTTCTCCACTAGCAACCATCAAGTCCAAGACATGACTTGTGGATCCTTCTGGGCCTAAGATGATCTTATTTCCTGATTAATATTTTGTGGGGTGAGGGAAGAAATTCATGGACCTCGAGAGTCTGGTGAAAGTTCCTGTTCTCGATGACCTATAACACTATTTTATGATAGGTGCCCACGTAAACTGGCCTCCATCTTAAGAGACACTGAATATGCTGAAACCGGTTTGGCTCAGTGGTAGAGCATCGATCTGCAAACTGAAAGGTCCTAGGTTCAATTCCGGTCAGGGGCATGTGCGTTGGTTGCCAGCACATCCCCTGTAGGGGGTGTGCAAGAGGCAGCTCGTCGATGTTTCTCTCTCATCGACGTTTCTAGTTCTCTCTCTCCCTTCCTCTGTAAAAAAATCAATTAAAAAAAAAAAAAATAAGACACTGAATAGGTTTGCAAGTATGTGCTCAATGTCCAACAGACCTTGCTTTACTTGACCTCTTGCCCTTCCTTTTCTTATGGAATCCCTTGGCCAGCTAGCCCTTTCATAAAGTGACAACTTGAGGCTTATTCCTTCCAGTTTCTAGCATTGAATCTCCTTTATTTGGCTTGGGTCACATAGCTAGCTTGAGATCTCTGGGGATGGAATAGTTTTCAGGAGAGAAACTGGGGTGCTCTGGCCAAAAGAAAAATGGTTTCTGGATAGGCATAAGCACTCATGTCCATCTTTATTTCATTGATCCCTTGCTATTCTTGAGACTGAGTCTATAATTTGTGTTTTTAAGGAATTGCTGTGTATTAACCTTTTATCTTATTTTCTTCAATCCAGGACTCCTTTACTGCAGTCTCTGATTGGCCTTTTTGAGTTACCTGAGGATGATTCTATCCCTGATGAAGAACATTTTATTGATATAGAAGATACACCAGGATACCAGACTGCCTTCTCACAGTTGGCATTTGCTGGGAAAAAAGAGCACGATCCCGTAGGTCAAATGGTGACCAACCCCAAGATTCACCTGGCACAGTCACTACACAAATTGTCTACTGCCTGTCCCGGAAGGGTACGTACTAAGGATCTTTGTTATCAGAGGATGCTATGATCACTAGGACACCTTTATGGGAAGATAAGAGGGTAATAGTTGTTCTGGTGCCTGTTAGAGTTGGTCAGCATAATCAAACATCTTATTTACATATAGTCAAGGCTTATTTTTCTTTAAAATTATGGGCTACAAAAATATTTTAAGCAAATCATTGTAGGGGCAAATCTCAGGGATGAAGCTCTTTGATTAGAAGTTTATTTCCATCCTGCTGTGACTTGGTTGGAGTGCACCAAAAAAGCCAGGGTTTCAGGACATAGCCCCACGTTGTGCATTTGACCCAAGGTTGGGGTGTGTACCAGGAGGGAACTAATCAATGTCTCTCTCTCTCTCTAAAATAAAACTATTTCCAAGATTGAGCAGACATTTATTGGTTTTATATGCATACGCATAAATTAAATAATGGAATATAGAGCAAACCTATTAATGGCTATTCTGTTCCATTAGCCGTTGCCTTTTGCAGTCTTTTTAAAAAATTTATCTTCAGAGAGGAAGGGAGGAGAGAGCGATAGAAACATCAATGATGAGAGAGAACCATCTATCAGCTGTCTCCTGCACACCCCATATTGGGGGATCAAGCCTGTTACCTGGGTATGTGCCCTTGGCTGGAATCAAACCTGGGACCCTTCAATACTCAGGCTGATGCTCTATTCACTGAGCCAAACCATCTAGGGTGCCTCTTAAGATATGTTTATATTTTTTACTGTTGTTAGGGAAAACAAAATACCAAGAAATGGTATGCTGACCTTCAGATATTATAATCTTGTTTCTTTTTTTTTTTTTTTTTTAAATATATTTTATTGATTTTGTACAGAGAGGAAGGGAGAGAGATAGAGAGCCAGAAACATCGATGAGAGAGAGTCATCGATCAGCTGCCTCTTGCACACCCCCCACCAGGGACATGCCCGCAACCAAGGTACATGCCCTTGACCGGAATCGAACCCGGGTCCTTCAGTCCCCAAGCCGACACTCTATCCATTGAGCCAAACCGGTCCCGGCTATAATCTTGTTTCTTGAGTCTCTATCCCCCTCCCCTAGAGAATTTTAAGAGCCTCAGGCAGCATGTCATTTCACCCATATGTATTTCATTATGCATCACTAATTCATAAAACCTTTCTTTTTAAAACATCATCACATTGCCTCTACCACAGTGAACAATAGTAGTAATTCCCCTTTTATGCCTTAGAAAAAATGAAATGGGTCTAAAAAGTTAAAAGTGATTGAGTTACTTGGGGATGAATTCCTTCAATAATCATGATGTGCGAAACCGGTTTGGCTCAGTGGATAGATCGTTGGCCTGCGGACTTAAGGGTCCCAGGTTCGATTCCGGTCAAGGGCATGTACCTTGGTTGCGGGCACATCCCCAGTAGGGGGTGTGCAAGAGGCAGCTGATCAATGTTTCTAACTCTCTATCCCTCTCCCTTCCCCTCTGTGAAAAATCAATAAAGTGTGTATATATATATGTATATTTTAAATAGTCATGATGGACTGCCGCTCCCAGGCTGTGGCAGCTCTCCTGTAGAGATGGGGTTTGTGGGGATGGTATGATCTCCAATCGCTCCTTTGTGTTTCCTGACTCCTGTAGGTCCCATCAATGGTGAGCACCAGCCTCAATGCAGAAGCCCTCCAGTATCTCCAAGGGTACCTTCAGGCGGCCAGTGTGACCCTGCTTTGAACTATGATTTGGCTAATAAAAGCCAGGATGATATATGTGGAAAACTGGGAGACTTCTGAGCACAACTGCATAAAAACAAAGCAAGTTTTCCTGTCACAGATTCCATCTTGTAAAAAATATTAAATGTTGTTTTATTCAACCTTGAGCAAATTAGGTGGTTTGTGTGATAAATAATTTAAGTGGATGACTTTTCCAGTTTGCAGCTTCAAGGGCCAAGTGTTAATAGTTCAGTATAAGACACTGATTTGAGCATTTGCACTGTTGGATTAAGTTTAGAATTTTGACGGACACTGTCGAAACTATTCTTTTTCTTTTACTAACTCCTTTTGTTTTGAGGTTGATGCCAATTTGTGTTTTTCTTGTCCTTTGAATTTTTGTTTCCTTGAGCTTTTATTTGGCAATGTAAGTAATCACTTGTGTGACTTGCCAAAAAGTGCACATTTCATAGTTTAAATCTGTATTTGGCAATTTGAAAAAAGCCCTAAATTTAATGTATCTACGAACCTCTTAAGTACAGGTTTTTGGTGCTGATACTTTTATAATGAAGAATTTCTTTAAATTTTTCTTTTTTCCTCTCTTGGACTCCATAAAAATTATTTCTAAGTAATTCACTCACAATACTTGTCTTTTTACATTTTGAACATTCATTAATACCCTTCTTTGGGGTTGCTGCATGCTACGTGTGGTGGGGAAAAGCAGCCATGAACCACATGAATTCATTTACCTGTTTCTGGCTTTCCTCCCTTACAAACTGGATGATGTGGGAGAGGAACTTGGTAATGGGAGGCACTGTCTGTATGAAAAAGCCACAGTAGGCAGGTCACGGCAAAAGTCTCTCGGACCTGAGGAGCCCTTACTGGAGAGTGGGAAACGACGGGAGGAGAGGCGGCTTTACCTGCAGCGGGAGCGGGTCCGTCTTGCATTAGGCAGCCTGCGCATCCGGAGAGGAGGGTGATGGCTGTCCTGAGGAAGCTCGGTTCTGCAGTGAAATCAGCTGAGAAGACACCCTGACTTGTCTCCATGGGTCGCAGGGGAAGGGAGTCCAACACCCACCAGGTCCTCCACTCGCAGGCAGAGCAGCCTAGGAGCCCAGACCTGAGGCCCAAAGTTAAGCTGGAACCAATGCTACACGGAGAGCATCCTTTGCTGAGACTACAGATCTCAGGAGAGAATGAAGGAAGAAATCTCTGAGACGGTGCCTGCGGAGCACCCTGGCCAGTGAGGCTCCAAAACCTTTCTGAGGAGGACTTGCAGTCAAGACGGTGAAGAAGGCAATCTGTGCTCACCTTCTTCCACAACCACATCCAAATTACAACTCAATTACAGAACCATCCACCTGAAGACTACATGAATAAAAGTCCCCTCAAGATAGGAAGAAACAAGGATGAGACTAATAGGAGGGGCAGAGACGTAGAATGGGAAGGCCCCACACGTGACAATTAAGAATTGGGAGAAGTATCTCATCTGTGGAGGGGCACCCCACACCAGACTCCAGCTTTTATACATTTGTTTTATTGACTTCAGAGAGAGGAAGGGTGAGAGAGAAACATCAATGATTAAAGAATCGGTTGCTTCCTGCACACTCCCTACTGGGGATAGAGCCCACAAGCCAGGCATATGCCTCGACCGGAATCAAACCTGGGACCCTTCAGTCCGTAGCTGATGCTCTATCCGCCGAGCGATACCAGCCAGAGCTACCAGACTCTAACTTGAAAACCTCCAAGGTTCTATGGGGAGGAAGTGAATTGATTAACTTCATGGTGAGGCTGGAGGGTTAGGGCAGCTTCTGGGAATGGAAGCAAAGGCAGGCACCACCGATCCTTTGTTGACAGGCTCAAGCTCTCCATTAACCTAACATTGATCTATGCTCCAACTTGCATTCCTAAGCCACTTCCAGCAGCTTTTCCACACAGGTGGCCTTCCGTGGTGCTACTAAAATCTCTAAGGCCCCCAAACAAGCTACTAGCCTCAATACCCTGAACCTCTGGCTAAGCAGCCCCAGCCTGGCATAGTGACAGTGAGTCTCAACTTGCACAGTAACTTCCACAGGTGTCCCCGAGGCCGACCCTCGTGGCAAGCCAGCCTTGGTTTGCAATACAGCCTCACTCCTGAGCCTCCCAATCCCAGGACCAGTAGAACCAACCTTAGGTCACTTTTGTAGCTCCCACCTGGCAGCCCACATGTCAGGCACAGACAGCAGCAGACCTGGGCCTATGCTGGAGCCCGTCCGAGACCCTCCGGAACTAATGCAGCTGGCGGTTAGCTGCAGACTACATCAGAACTAGCCAGCTCCACAAGCGACACCTGAAGGTGGGATGTGGCTGGCACCAGGACCCCACTGCAGCAACTGACACTCCATGGGATCAACCCCCCCCTCACAGCTCGTCAGCTGGAGGGTCAGGCCAGCCACTGACATGCCAATGGCAATCAAGGCTCAACGGCGACAGGCGGGCGCACACAACCTATACAGGAGAGTGCCCTGGAGCACCAGGCTCAGGTGGCCAGGGAGGCTGAGCCTTGGGGCCTCACTAAATGCCTTCTACATAAGGCTACTCTGTGAAGACCGGGAGATGTAGCAGATCTACCTATCACACAGAAACAGGCAGTCAGCCAAAATGAGAAGATGAAGCATGTCCCAAATGAAAGAACAGAACAATAAAGTCAAAATGGCTACAGGATTTTCAATGAGCCAAAGGCAGGAATAGGTGAACTAGGTGAAATAATAGACATAAATAGAATCGGAAATGAAGAATATGTGAAAGAATCAACAGATTAGATGAAGCAGAGGACTGAAGCAGCTGGAAGACAAATAGCAGAAAACACTCAATAAAAACAGAAAAACTAAGATAGTTTAAGGGACCTTTGGGACAAGATCAACTGCAAATACACAATTAAAATGGCACTTACTTCAGAATTCTGAAGTGACAAGTGATAGAGGATTCTGATTCTTGCTCCAACTGCCCACTAATCAATCCATCACGGCAATATCCAAGGTCGGAGAAAGACAGATTCCTATTGTTTTGACAGCCTAAGGAAACGGGCCATCGATGGTGGTGGAAGGCTGGAGCAGCCAGGGAGGGGCCAGCACACCTGAACCTGCCTACACCCTGCCAAGCTCCAGGTGCTCAGAGCATACCTCACAGCCATTGCATGTGCACTGCACACTTCCAAATTTTTCACAATATTCTTTTAAAAATCATCTTTAAATACCACTATACAAATACTGCTTGTCACTGCAGGGCTAGTGGGTATGTCCATCTCAATAGGTTTTAATATTTGTGAAAGAATGTACAAAGGAAGTATTTTTAAAATATTAAACGAGTTATGAAGCACATGGAGCAAAGCAGAGCAAATTTCCTAAGTTATACATCATTTTTGCTAATAAAATTGGGATGCCATTTAAAGTACAAAGTCTGATTAAAATATGGTGTTTTAAAAATTATATTTCAAATGTATATTCTATACAGAGTGACAGGGATTCCAAGAAAATTAATGGTGTTTTCAGGAACTGAAACCTATACCACTCCTCATTGCCAGTGCAGAATTGTTTGACAAATCATTTATGGATTTGGAAATTTCAAGTAAGTTTTTAGTCTGTTTTTAAGGGCAAAAAGGTATTTAGGCACTAAAACCAAAGATGGTAATTAGGGAAGTTTCTAAAAGTAAGTTACATGCAAGCAAACAAAAAACTATACATCTCCATCCTAAGGTTTATTCCCTGGATGGTCATATTCTAGCTCATGTTAGCTCTTACACAGCAAGCATCAGCTTATTGCTTCTTGGGAATGGCTAACTTCCCGCTCATCATACCCATCCACCTACCTCCGCAGACCTTGGAATCCAAGTCAAGGAGGCTGTCGCTGGGCATTCACCCTGCAAAGCCACACATATTAGCTCAGTGCACTATGGAAAGACACTTAGATTCATAAGTCACACTTCTCTAAGACTTTAAAAAACCCCAAAACTCCACCTATCAGGAAGTCATTACTCATTAACAGCTTGTGGTAGGAGGAACCTGACAAAGTTGACACACCACTATGGGGTGATGGGTTCCCAGCCTGTCTATCCTAAGGACCTTTGAGGATCCATGCTCTACAAATCTGTCATACTGTGGCTGACTCACAGCATCTTGGATAATTTTATACCTGCCTCTCTGGTACCTTCCTGTTTGCTTTTCTGCCTCCATTCTGGAAACCAGGACTGCATACATTACCCCAAGAGAAGAAGTACCTGGTTTGGGCTTAAATGCTCTTGCCGCTGAGAGAGAGATCATGCTGGGGTGAAACAGTGCAAACTCCCAGGCACTCTCACAGCCCATGGAGACAGGTGGCGGTACTGCAGTGAGCTTTCAGCAGATGCTGTTCAGAGAGGCAAGCCTGGTTTGAAAGTTTACACTCAGAACATTCAAAGGGGACAGCTTTCCAAAGCAGCCAAAGGAACCCAGAAATCCTTCCCGACAAACATCCCTGAGAAGTGGAAAATTTTCCCTCTTAGAGTGCCGACATTGAGGGCCAATTGGAAACAGCCACTAGTAGTTCTGAATTACTTCTAAGACTATTCTGTCTTGTCACTGTGTGTATTCTGTGAGGCATAGGCAATGCACCCTCAACAGACACCTAAGAACACAAGGCATGTGTGGTAGGTGGTTGGCAAGGCTGGGAGATTGCCTTTAATATCCTTGTGTTCTGAAGAAAGTACTAAAAATAAACGGTAAAGGTTTCAAAACACTGGGAGTTACTAGAGGCATCGGTATAAACATGTGACTTTACCTCGTATGCATATACTAGTATGCATAACCCAGGGATGCAGACTGAGCGGAGAGGGCCCTGGGACAGGGGCTGGAGGTGGGCTAGAAGGGATCCATGGGGGGAAAAGGGACATATGTAATACTCTCAACAAATATCTTTTTAAAAGTAAATGCATGGCTTTTAGATATATATACAAATGAATAAGTGTATAGACACACAAATACATATTGTCTGGCTGTCTGGCTCAGAGGGCCTAGAAACCACACCCCAGTAGCAATGAGTGCTCCACATACCCAGATCGTGGTTTCTGATGCTGTCATTGAAAGGGACCAGAGCTCCTTGGAGAAAAGGCTAAATCTAGGGCTGGGGGAGGGAAAGTGTCTTCTCCTTTTACTGCCTTTATGTCTGTAGAGTTGAATCCCTTCTACTCAGTGTTTTACTATAACCTTACCACTTTTGGTTATTCTGGCAGTCCAATCCATAGGCTGGTTTTATAGTGAACAACCTTTTCAACATCTAAAATTAAAGGACAACCACTGGCCCCCCTCAGCTGCCCAGGAAGTGGTGGCTCACCTTGACTCCTCTATGAAACACCAGAGAAAGCAGAGTCTCCTCCAGGTCATCTCTGGGTGACAATGTCGGGCTCAGATGAGAGGTGTCTCCCTTCCAGGAGATGTCATTTCAAAAGAAAACAGTGAGACAAGTATGTGTATCTCTTTTAGAAGCAATGCAAACACCTCCCTGCCCTCCCCCCCCTTCTGTGCCCTCACTCATCTTCCCTTTAGTTACTGCTCAACAAGACCAAAGAATTTATTAGTAGCTGTTTATTGATCAACGGTTTAATATAAAGTTATTTCAGATCTTCAGAATTTGCCCAAATGGAATCACAAGCATTACAAAGTTTTCTTTTTTCCCTTAAAAAAAGGATAGGGGGCAGGTTGGGAGTACTAGCAGTAGTGACATTTGAGAATAAATTAACAAAAAAAATTTAGTCTTATCATTTATTGGTGACAAACACTAAGTTTTACTTACATTCCATGGGAAGAAAAATTCCAGCGTAAACAATGAATCAAAGCAGTACTTAACTTGCAAGCTACCGTGCTTTCCATCTGGACCATGTGCAGGACGTTACCACACACACTTCTGTGCCCAGTAACAACATCAAAAGCAACAGTTTTCAAGATAAACATAGGTCATTCTTTTTAGCCCTACATGGAGATGTACTCAACAGTATAAAGCACTCAGGAAAACCAATCTGCAGTTCTACATGTACTACATGGAGATCATATCCTGTAGTGTAGTGAAAGCTATGTGTCCTCAAGAGCCATATGTATATACACACAATTTTAATAACCTTTAAAACAAAGATCAAAGTTCATTTAAGTCCTGTTGCATTAAAATTGAAATAGCAAAGGAGCCAAATGATCGTTTAAAGTTTAAAATTCCTAAATTGTCCAATTTATACAACTGTGGGAGACTTCATCAAGATTTCTGAGAAGTCCAGGACTGTTTCAGCTAAACCAGAGGGCACACAATTTGCTTCACTGAAATGGTCCTGGGTTAGTCCAATAAAATAAAAATGTATAACAATGTACACATGGATTTAATCTGCCGGTTAGATTATTGATAAAGTCAGTCTCAGAAAAGTTTCTAAACTGTGCTATGTAACTAGATACAACTGAGAAACTCAAATGAAAATTTATATAGTGTCATTTCAATGGAAAGATAATGAAACAGAATATGTATCTCTTTTGGAAAAGAAAGCAGTGGTGATGGTGATGGTGTAGGTACCACAGGAGGTGATGGGCCAGCACGCTAGAAGGTTAGTTTGCGCTGAGTAGGAAGCATTTGATTTTTCTCTGGTGCTTTCAGCCAAGGCCTCTCTCTGGCGTGGGTGTCCAGGATTTGTCCCAAAGTGTTTGAGTGAGCCAGTTTGAAAAGGAGTCTCGCTTTCTGCTTTCTTTTTCTTCTTTCACACAGCAAAAAAATACAAAAATGCACCTCAAAACCAAGCAATGAGGTGCCTGGGGCACAGACCTGCTGGTTTCCAATTGAGCCAGGGCTGCTTGGCAGGGCCCATCTTCCCTCCCCTGCAGCAGCTGCTGCTGTGTGCGGACAAACCACAGCACATGAGCACAGCCACGGCACCTCCTTGCGTTCCCGCCTTCGTCACCACTGCTGTCTCCAGCTCTTTACCCATCATGTCTCTCGGCCCACTGGAGGTATCAGAAATTCCAAATTTTCAAAGCAGTTTCAGTATTTTCAGTATATGTTGGGGATTTTACAATGGTTCGTGGCCAGAAGGGATTCAGCACCTCCCACACCTTTAAGGAAGAAAAAAATGAAAATGACGCTCATTTTGAAACAAAGAGAATTACACCCATGATAAAAATAAATAAATTATATATATATATATCTCGAAGCCCAAAAGCACAGGCCCTAATTTATGATAACTGGATTACAGTCATTTTCATAGGATATGTTGTCAAGCAAAAAGCAGGGAGAATGTGTGCATGGATGTTATTTGGAGGAGGAAAATAAGTATATAATGTATTTGCATACAGAATGAGGAAGTACCCATATATAAGGAAATAATGAAAATGTGACTTCTAGCTAAAACTGGTTTGGCTCAATGGATAGAGTGTCTGCCTGCGGACTGAAGGATCCCAGGTTCGATTCCAGTCCAGGGTTGCAGGCACATCCTCAGTGGGGGAATGCAGGAGGCAGCTGATCGATATTTCTCTAACCCTCTCCCTTCCTCTCTGTAAAAAAAAAAAAAAAAAATCAATAAAATATATATATTTTAAAAGCTTAAAAAAAATGTGACTTCTAGCTATGGGGTAGGAATAATGGGATAGACAGGGACAGCATGAGGGCCAGAGTTATACAGCATACCTTTTAAAATTATTTTGATTTTGGAAATGTGAATGTATTAATTATTCAAAATTAAATTTAAAAAGAAAGTGGAGCTGAGCCAGTGTGACTCAGTAGTTGAGCACTGACCCATGAACCAGGAGGTCACAGTTCGATTCCTGGTCAGGACACCGGGTTATGGGCTCGATCCCCAGTAGAGGGTATGCAGGAGACAGCCAATCAATGATTTTCTCTCATCATTGATGTTGCTCTCCCTCTGTCTTCCTCTCTCTGAAATCAATAATAATGTATTTCTTTTAAGTGGAGTTCTTGGCCCCAGACCTGGAAAGCTTTCCAGGGGACAGGACAGAAGGGACTGAGGCAAATGTTCCACTACCGAGTTGAGAGAGAGTTTGTATTCAATGCAAACAAGGACCGAACTGCCTTTCATGTAAATCAGCTCACTCACACAGACATTGGTCCATTTCCTGTTCTTGGCATTTCTGTACTTTGTTGGTCCATCTCAGACAGCAACTTTAAAATATTCAGTGCAGCCTAACGGAATAAAAAGAAAAGTCTGACCTTAGCCACTGCTTGAGACCACAGTGTAAGACATTGATTAGGGAGGGGAGAGATTTCCCTATTGCCCAACGAAGAGGTGGTCCTAAATAACCTTTTTTTTTAATGTCTGAACTTGTAATTTAAAGTTTACATTATTAAATCATTTGTTAATTTTATTATATATTTCCTTTTTTTTTTAACCTTGTGGTATTTTTAATCTTATGGTAACGGGACTGTTATATCCTGCTTTAAACCAAAAACCAATCATATTTCCTTGTTAGAATACATTATCTTTGGAGACATTAATTTGATAGATGCATCCATCAGGTGAATATGCCAAAGTTTATGCAGATAAATCAATTTCTTTTCGATTTTAGTATTTTTTATAACAAAAATTTCATCTGAATAGAATACCACAGTAAGGGGCTTTCTGTAGCTGCCAGAAGTTGGGCCTGTAATTCCTGCTTCTGGTACGAGGTGGACTGAATATGGTATCTGGAAGAGTTCCAAGATACAAGGTCCACAAGGGAAGGGTTTGGCTAAAGCTGATGATTTCTCATAAACATAATGTGAAATCAATACAGGAGACTAAGGAAAAAATATTCAGAAATACGAAATCTATACAATAATTAACTACAATCTGTTGGAGACCCTTTTACCTATCTTTCTGAGACCAGTAACAGGGTGGAACCAGACCCCAGTGTGGGAGAACATACCATGTCATGGCAGGACTCCAAATCCTTTCCGATACCGTGGCTGATCAGAGGTGGCTGAGAGGAACAATTGATAAGAGATACAAACTCATTCTTGTTGTTTTTGGGGAAGTCTTTGTATTCAACCTGAGGAGGAAAAGAAAAGTGAGGCCAGCGCAGGGAAGTGTGCATATGACTGGACTATGGCTCTGGGCCCAGCGAGTGGGAAATAACACTCCACTCCCCCTGGTCTCAGCACCTGACATGCTCGGTCAGCCCTGAGGCGGCCTGGGGCTGCAGGCAGACACGGCCACAGTTTCCAGGAACCTAACTGTCTACTCAGATCAGCTGGAAGAAGCCATGCCCTTCCCTGCCAGGCAGAAAGGGCCAGCACAATGAATGTGTTCTCACTGAAATCTAAATTCTTAATACCACTAGGTCAGACACTTAGATATTAGTATTGCTGGCTTGAATAATTAAAATTTTATTAGCAAAAATAATGGATTTTCTCTTACATACAGGCTTCTAATACTTTCCATTCCTTTCTACCCTTCCTCAGCATGACCCTTTTACCATGCTGGCCTTACCCATCCCCTAGACAAAGAATTTGATTTAAAGAAAAAGGTACTGCCCCGGCTGGTGTAGCTCTGTTAGTTGGGTGTGATCCAGTCTACCTAAAGGTGGCCAGTTCAATTCCCGGTCAGGGCACATGTCTGGGTTGCAGGCTTGGAGGCAGCTGATCAATGTTTGGCTTTTGTCAGTGTTTCTCTCTCTCTCCCTCTAAAATCTAAAAGTCAATAAAAAAAAATCTTTAAAAAAAAGCCCGGCATAGCTCAATGGTTGAGCATCAACCTATCAAGGCACATGATAAGGTTGTGGGCATAATCTCCAGTGGGGGTGTGCAGGAGGCAGCCAATCAATGATTCTCTCATCATTGATGCTTCTTATATCTCCTTTCCTCTCTGATATCAATAAAAGTATATTTTAAAAAAAAATCTTCAAAACAAAACAGGAACAAGGTGCAAAGTTTGTTTTCTGAGAGAAACCCAAAAATGACTGCACTGAGGTACAGACTACATGGCTCAGGCTTAGCAGCAGTTACCTGGAATCCCTGGACTCTGGAAAGATAATCCAACTGCTCAGAGGGTCTTGTGAGAGGTCCATGGGGTACGTGGCCTGAAGAAATATTATTCTTTAAAATGGTCTCAGCTGTGGGCGAGGTGCCCCCATACAACAATTCGCGGGCTATCATGGCAGTCACTGTGGCCTTGGCAGGATTCGGAGCCGCCCGGGTAAAGTCTTTGGTGTGATGTCCTTGACTGACTCCTACGGCCTGTGCAACCTCGGGCACCATAGGGAGGATCCCAGCAGGCAGCTGCTGGTGACTGAGGTACGGCATCCTGAATTCGTCCTCCTTATTGCCTAGAAAGGGACACACAGACAATCAATGCAAGTGCACACACACCGCCTGCCTGGAAAGACGTTACAAAACCCCACCCTGGCCCACTCTCAGTGCACACATTGGCACATGATGATGCAGAACTGAACACACTGTAACTCATTCACTGGGCACCTGCTATTACCAGGAACCATGCAAATCCCAGAATCACATTCAGATTGAAACAATATTAACATCACACTTACTAGTCCCATTTTCATCCCCAGAGACAGGCTCAAAAAAGGTTACTTTTCTTCCATCCCCTGGTTTCTTTACGGGTGTCTTTAAAACAAACAAACAAACGGCTATGAGTATAAAACAAACTGTTGAAAAATTAGTTCTTCTCTCTAAAAAAAAATTGTGAATCCCAACCAACATAATCTTTAACTTTTACACTCTAGGAATCTGAGGAGGCAATCAGCAGGAAGCCCTCCTCCCAAAGCCTGACCACCCGTTTGCTTTTCCTCCCAGCAAAGCCTGTGCTCCCCGCGGGGCACACACCCACCCAGGCCAGCCTGGCCCCCAGAGCGTCGCACAGCGCACAGGACCAAATGCTGAGCCTCCGTCTGCGCTCACAGGAAGAGGGGAACATTAAACCAAAAAACAAGATATTAGATTGGCAGAGCCCAAAGTGGAGAAGCTACACAGTATTTCTTGGACCTAAAATCCAATTAAAAGATAAGGTGACATTTCTGTACATTGACAAACTTATGAGGAAATGTTACTAGATAAAAATGATGTCAAACACAAGGTCTCCTTTCTGAGAAGGTAAGGTACCCGAAAGCCAAATCTAGGATCTACACAGATTCTCTGATGAGTGTTTGGGGTCCCACTTATTAACTATGTGACCACAGTGGGTGCCACTTCTCACCACTGATACAACTAACTGGCAGAGGGGAATGTATCAGTCCTGGGTTTTTCAAGTTTATTCCAATAGGAGCTTTCAGTAACTAGACACAAAGTCAGTCAGGGTTAAGGGTACTGCTTAACAGTCTTGGCAGAATAAAATTTTCAATATAGGATTAGTTTTATATAGTTTTAAGTTTATAAAGAAACTAGTGGCCCAGTCCATGGATTTATGCACATTGGAAGGAAATTAGAAGAAATATCTTAACATCGCTATTTGCCCTTTCTCTATAACAGAAGTGTCAGCCAGCTTTCCCATGGTTCTGAGTGATAGTCGTTTGTCTTTTAGTTGTAGTTTTGGTGTGGTTGTGAGAGACGGCACGTACAGGTGTATTCCTTATGTCACCATCTTGGTTTCTCCCCATTTACTATTAAGATTTCTTAAGGGCAGGAAGATTGCACCTACTATCAATTTTAATTTATGGCATGGCATTCCTGAAGGAGGAATGCTATTAAGAAATTCACCCTGGCTGGTTTGGCTCACTGGGTAGAGCATCAGCCTGCAGATTGAAGGGTTCCAAGTTTGATTCTGGCCAAGGGCACAAACCTGGGTTGTGGACTCAATCCCTAGTAGGGGCATACAGGAGGCAGCTGATTAATGATTCTCTCTCATCAGTGATATTTCTATCTCTCTCTACCCTCTCCAAATCCAGGACCCCTCAGGGAATATCCAACTGCCAGTTTAGGCCCAATCCTGGGAATTAGGCCTAAATCGTCAGCCAGGCATCACTCTCACAATCCTGGACCGCTGGCTCCTAACAGCTCACCTGCCTGAATGCCTGGTTGCCCCTAATTGCCCTCTTACCCCCACTGGTTTGATGGCCCCAACTGCCCCCTGGCTGGCCTCGTCGCCTCTTACTGTGCTCCCCCTCCCCCACTGCCAACCTGGTGGCCCCCAACTGCCCCACTCTGAAGGCCTGGTTGCCCCCAACTGCGCCCCCCCACCCGCCAGCCTAGTTGCCCCAAATGCCCCCCACTCCCCGCAGGCCTGGTTGCCCCCAACTGCACCCTGCTTCCCTCCCCGGCAGCCTGGTCGCCTCTTACTGCCATCCCCAACTGCTGGCCTGGTCGCCCACAACTGCCCCCCTCTGCTGGCCTGGTCACACCTTACTGCCCCCACCCCCCTGCCGACCTGGTCACCTCAACTGCTCCCCTCTGCCGACCTAGTTGCCCCTAACTGACCCCCTGCCAACCTGGTTGTAGTAAACTGCCCACCTGCCCCCCCCCCCCGCCAAATTATCCCCAACTACCTCCCCTTGATGACCAGGTTGCCCCCAACTGCTCCCCGCCCCCCTTGGCCTGGTTGTCCCCAACTGCTCCCCTGCTGGCCTGGTCACTCCCAACTGCACCCCCTACTGGCCTGGACACCCCTCATGTCCCTCCCCCCACCCGCCAGCCTGTTTGCCCCATGCAGCCTGCTTGTTCAGTCGTTTGGTCATCCCTCATTAACCCCCCTGCTGGCATGGTCATAGGCAGCCATCTTATGAAGGCATGAGGGTTAATTTGCGTATTACCCCTTTATTATATAGGATTGCCAGTGTGCATTGTATGTACCAGCTGGTCAGTCGGACAGATATATGATAAGTCACTTAGCCTTTTACAGCCTCCTATATAATAAAAGCCTAATATGTAGGTGTCCAGCCCTTCGACCAGGCTCACTGATCACCAAGGAGCAGATGCTCCAACCAGTAAAGTAGCTTGCTGCTGGGATCCAGCTGATCGGGACTGGGCAAGATGGGACTGAAGACCTCCCTCAGTCCCTCCCTGGCCCCAATCGTGCACCAGGCCTCTGGTATAGATAAGAAAACACAAGTCTAAACGATGGCTTTTGCCCTAACTCTAAAATCACACTATCTCAGTGTCCCAGAAAAACCAAAGCCTGTTCCACGGCTCACAAGAGCCCAAGATGCATCTTTTATAGAGACCTCATTGTAAGAGTGCAAATGATAGAATCACACCTTCATTCATTTCAAACCCTATTATCCAGCAACCCACTAACAGAAAGGAACAAGCTGCTCTCTAGCAAAGCATCCTAGACCACAAAAATACTTGTTAATATGACCCAGAGTCATTTTTGCGGCCATGAACATGCAACTCTTTTTCTGACTACATTATAACAGTCCAAAGGGAGAAGAAGCTGCAAGGCAGGGCTGCTTTACGGCCAAGAGGTGCCAGAGTCCCCCAGGTTAAGGGGGGGGGTCATCTTGCAATTAGAGAACAGGGACACAGAGCCTCTAGCAGTCACCTTCTCTTCTGATTTGAGGGCTGGTTTGGTGGGCTGAGCCTGTGGGACTTTGAAACCAAGAATCTCCAGCATGTTCTCAGCTGCGTTGCGTTTTGCCACCTTCTTATTGGTGCCTGTTCCCTCTGCCGTGTGATTTCCAACCTTCACCTGCAGAAAGAAGGCAGGACACATATCAGTGCTTAAACCTTCAGTGTAAAGACCAGTCAGGAACTGATGTGCTGGCCAAAGAATCTAGCAATGGTCAGAATCCAGACAGCTTACCAGTGGCACCCGGGAGCTAGTTTGCACAGCCTGCGAGAGCAGACTGATAAATATGCAAGAAATGGGAGAGCTCATTGTTAAAGGCAGCCATTATCAAACAGTGTATTATATAAGCTTATAATTAAATAAATTATTTTAACAGATAATGAATACTTAAGACACATCACTTTCTAATTAGACTACATTTGCCAGTTATCTATGCTTTTGAAGTTCTTTACATGTTATATTTGAACATTTTTACTGATTTTGGGGGAGAGAAGAAGAGAGAGAAAGACAGAAATGTTGATGTGAGATCACATCAATTTGCTGCCTCCTGTATACTCCCCACTGAGGACAGAGCCCACAATCCAGGCCATGTGCCCGAGTGGGAATCGAACTGACAACATTTTGGTGCACAGGACAATGCTCAACCAACTGAGCCATACCGGCCAGGGCACATCTGTTGTATTGGTAAGGTAGAAATATTATATAATTGTGTGCCCCTGCTCATCATTTCCCGACTCCATAACCAAATGTGGAAACAGCCTTGATTGGGCTTTTACACCACCAAAATCTGCAAACACTATATAGAAAGAATTAAGTTGTTTCACTGCGTGTCTATGTTAGACTTAAGTGATGGAGAAAGGGTAATAATGCAGATTAGGTTTAAAAGTATGTCAAGTCTCAACTATGACATAACGAGAAAAAATTGAAAATTCTCCTACTCTTCAAAAATTATTATGATTGAGCAGAGAAGTAGCTTCTATTATTTACAAATAAGAGAAGTTCCAACATGTCTTTGATATTTTACTTTCATCTCACCTGTTAATGTAAACAAAAATACCAACCAATATTAATGCTAGAACTACACTCATTTGTCAGTGACGTGAGTAGCCTGGAAAGTAGAGGCATTTATCCATGGTCTGATTTTATAATACTACTGTTACTGATAGTCACACTGAAGTTAATAATGTACCCGAGTTACAATAAAGAGTATTATACATGTGTAATATATTACTTATAAACTGTGTACTACACACCTTATCAGTGAAATTTATAAAACATCTATGTATATATTTATGTACATACATACACAGGGTAGGGCAAAAGTAGGTTTAGTTGTGAGTACACAAAACACAGTATTCTTATATTAGTATTTATTATTGTACTACTTCCCATATGAATAACTGCAAACCTACTTTTGATCCACCCTGTATGTGTTTAGATCCATACATGCATCCTTCCACCACACTCACTACCCTCACCTGAGAGCTGGTTGGTTGTTAAACCTAATCCAGGACACACCACAGCCTACAATCCCCTTTCAAAATAGTCTGAACCAAATCAAAAGTCCTATGTCACAAAATTATCAAGAAAGCCTTCCTGGCCTAGGATTGACACCCTACCCCCACCCCCGACTAGCCATCTACCAGCCATTTGACGTTGGACAAGTTAATTACTGATCCTCTAAGCAAGCTGGTTTCCTCTCCTAGAACAGATAGATCATTCCTCTTCTTGCCTGTGACTGGGCAGGTGAAACACACAAAGCTAAGTAATGATGCTTTAAGTTGTAAACTGCTACACTAAAGCATCTTGATTTTCACCAGAATATGCTATTAAATGCAAATCACACATTAAGCTGCCCATGTGAACATCGTTTAATAAGCTACGTATGAAAAGAAGCCCTCTGAACTAATCTAAAGTGCCACCACAATCTAAGGAAGAGCAACTTGGACTCCAGATTCCACAGGTTTACAAGGAACAGGAAGAGAACATTTGATATAACTTATATAAAGTTTATCTTCTAAAAATAATATAACCATCAGGTAGATGTAATAAAGAAATAAATCTACCCAAAATCCCACTATCCCAATGCTCTTCTAACGGATCCATTTGTGTTCAAGCCCCTACCTGCTGACAGAAGCCCTGTACAGAGAAATAAGGCTTTAAGACACTAAGTTACTGCAAGCAGCATGGACTCAACACGGACAACGCTGATGACAAGGAGCGGCTCGCTGGCCCAACACGCTGGGCCTGGGGTCCTGGCAGGCTCCGGGGTGGGACGAGGCCAGAGGAGGGCCCCCACAAGCTGCACTGACCCACCTGCATCACAAACTCCCTGCGGCGTGGGAGGCCTCGCTCTGTGAGGAGCAGGTACTCCGGCTCCTTCTCCTTTTTCGCCTGCTGGATCTGGGCCAGTCTGCTAATAGGGTTCATCACCTGGCCATGTTCCGGGCCGCTTTGTACCTGAGAAACAATTATTACAGAAACCACATGCCATGTTAGTAACAGAAACAATCTTGCCAATTCAGAGATAAGGACATGACAAGAGTTTCTTTTATATTGATCCAATAGCTCCAAATTAAGCTGCACTTTTTTAAAACTATTTTTAATTGAAATATGTTAAATGATTTTGTATGATTGTTCTAAAGTGCGTTTAAGGTCTTCCTGGCAAACCAATATCAACATTTCACTATGACTAGGCAAGCATCATTGTAATTCCTGCTTTTTAACAATTTCAACAAATTACAATGAAAAGATAGAAAAAATAAGAACATTATTCCTAAAATTTCCCATAACATTGTATTATAAGATGGGTTCCCAGCTTTTTTAACAATTACTCAAAATCCAGAAACCACTAAAAGAAAAAAAAAATTTTCTTCAAGCTGGTGCCACATAAAAAGAAGAACCCCACAGTGGGCATCTTCAGCTCCTACGAGTCCTCACCTATTCTGACAAGCAATGACTTCCAGCAGAAAAGTGAAATTGCTGAAGTATGCTAACTATTAAATAAAGAAAACTTCAAAAGTATGCTAATTTTTCTATGTTTAGACGCTAACTTATGTGTTAAAAAAAATTGAAAGTTGATAGAGCATGAAACCATACTGACAATACTGACTTTCATAAATGTCCCCTCATGGATTCCTGTCCGTTCTTTGGGGTTGGGGAGGAGCAGCAGTATAATTTTTGATAGATTCATTGGCATGACTCAAAACTCCAAATCAAGGTTTACGGTGAGACGTCTTGCTCCTCTATCTGCCGCTAGCCAGCTTTCCTCCCATGAATCTCCTTCACAATGGAGCAGCACAGCAGACCGAGACAGAGGAACTCGGTTCTGTGCTCTCCCCTCGAGTGGGCACTGACTGCCCTTATAATCACAGGGCTGCGAGCACACCCACCTCCAACAGACATGTGCAAGCCTGCGGGTAACTCCACTGCACCCGGTCAATGTCCTTCTCTCCCTGACCCGGGACTCCCAAGAGAACTATACCAGGTGGCTGTGTAAAGGGTGTCTGGGGCCTGGTGTGTGCTCCCCAATCGTCTGCGGGTGTGAAAACACCCTCTTCATCAGACAGGCGCTTACCCTGACTATGGGCTTTGTTTTCTTTTTGATTCGGGGCTTCACCCGTTGTTCAACTACAGGCAGGGGTGGTAACTTCTTCAACTCCTCAAGAATAGCTATAGCAGCGTTTTTCTTTGAAATCTTCTTGCTCTTCCCTTCGCCTTCCCTCACAAACTCCCCAACGGACACCTTGGTCACAAAGCTCTTCATGTGGGGTGGGCCAGTCTCCCGGGCGACCTGTTTCAGAGGGAAAGACTGAGTGAAAGCATGACAGACACTTATTACCAGCTGCAGGGAACACAGTTAGTATACTATTCACATGAGACACAGGTAAAGGGGAACTGAGGACAAAATCCATTAAGTGAAGGGAGCCTAAATGTCGGCAAAATGAAACAGTGATCATGCTGAATACTTTTCCTCATTTTTCAACCTTGTTTATGTTCTGGGGTCTGAACTGTCCAAAACAGGGAAACATTTTCTATTACCACCTTCCTAAAAAAGTGGTTCACATCTCCACATGGTCACAGAATGTCCTGAGTTTAGGGTGATCCACCGCAAACAGCACAAAAGAAGCTGGCCCAGCAAAGCCCAGAAATAATTGCTGCACAAAGAGTTCGAGTTTAATATTTGCTCTGAGCCTCCAGCCAAAACTGACTTTATTAAATATTGGTTGCTATGCAGCTGTAAAGAAGAATGAGAAAACCTCTAACACTGAAAGTGATTAAAACCTACTGGCTCAGTAAGTTAAAAAAGCAAACTGCAGCCGGGACCGGTTTGGCTCAGTGGCTAGAGCGGCCTGCGGACTAAAAGGTCCCGGGTTCGATTCCGGGCAAGGGCATGTACCTTGGTTGCGGGCACATCCCCGGTGCAGGGTGTGCAAGAGGCAGCTGATCGATGATTCTAACTCTCTATCCCTTTCTCTTCCTCTCTGTGAAAAATCAATAAAATATATTATTAAAAAAAAAAAAAAGCAAACTGCAGAAGAGTATATACACTGAGTGGCCAGATTATTATGATCTCTGAATCCATAATAATCTGGCCACTCAGTGTGTGTGTGTCTGTATGTGCAGGTGTGTGTGTGTGTACACATAATACAAAATAATAATAAATAATAATACATAATAATCTGGCCGCAGTGTGTGTGTGTGGTGTGTGTATAGATGTGTGTGTGTGTGTGTGTGTGTGTGTGTGTGTATTAGAGGCCCAGTGCATGAATTCATGCATGAGTGAGGTCTGGCCAGCCTGGCCAGGGGGAGGGGACATGGGCAGTTGGCTGGCCTGCCTGTTGGTTGAACTCCTGGTTGAGGGGACAATTTGCATATTAGTCTTTTATTATATAGGATATACACTGAGTGGCCAGATTATTATGTGTTCAGAGATCATAATAATCTAACCACTCAGTGTACATGATTCCCCTAACTTCTATGTTAAAAATAGACTTTTACATATATGTTTACATATACACATGTATGTATAGACATGTGCTAATATGGTGATTTAAAACACACACACACAAAAACAACAACAACAACACAAAAGAACAAGAATGACAAAGCAGAAAGCAATGAAATTAGTTTCCTACAGCAGGTGGGAGGGATTGGAGTGGAGAGGGAACAAGATGACACTTTCTGAATGTGTCTTTTTGTCCAGTTTTGACTTTTAAAATCATTTAGTGTTCTAAATATTAAAAATAAATCAACAAAGGTAGAGAAAAACACTAAAATGGAATATGAACAGAAACCTAACTACATATCAAAATTATTACATACTCACACAAAAAGAAAATAAAGATCGAATCCTACCCACTCAGCCAAGACACCCTTGGAAAAATCTGAGACTTAGATGACCAGATTTCAAGACTTTCTATAAAGTTACGGCAACTGCAGCATCATGGTATGGTTGAAGGACAAACCGATCAATAAAACAAACAGAATGCAGAAACAGACCTATACATACATATATATAGTTGCTTGGTTTTTGGCAAAACACCAAAGCAAATCCAAAGTCATCTTTAAAAATATGGGAAGCATGACGAAGCCGGTTTGGCTCAGTGGTAGAGCGTCGGTCTGCGGACTGAAAGGTCTCAGATTCGATTCCAGTCAAGGGCATGTACATTGGTTGCGGGCACATCCCCAGTAGGGGGTGTGCAAGAGGCAGCTGGTCGATGTTTCTCTCTCATCGACGTTTCTAACTCTCTATCCCTCTCCCTTCCTCTCTGTAAAAAATCAATAAATATATTTTTTTAAAATATGGGAAGCAACTAAATATCCACATGAGAAAAAAAACTGAACCAAATTCAATCACCACCAAAAATTAACTGGCACTAGAATACAGACCTAAAATTGGAAACTAAAACTATACAGCTTCTTACTCTGGCTGGTATGCTCGCTGGTTAGAGCAAGGGGTGGGAAACATTTTTTTTTTTTTTTTTACAAGGGCCTTTTGGATATTTATAGCATCATTCATGGGCCATACAAATTTGTCAACTTAAAAATTAGCCTGCATTTAATTAACCCACCCCTAATGCCTTGGAAGGATCAGGCCAAATAATTTCGTGGGCCTTATAAAGCCCGCAAGCCAGATGGTCCCCACCTCAGGGTTAGCACATCAGCCCGCACACCAATGGCTCGTGCGTTTGGTTCCTGGTCAAGGGCACATAACTAGGTTGAAGGTTTGATCCCCGGCCCGGTTAGAGTGCACGCAAAAGGGAACCAATTGATATGTCTTTCTCACATCGATATCTCTGTCTCTCTCTCTCCCTCCCTCCCTTCATTCTACTCTCTCTAAAAAAAATACAACAAAAAACAGCTATACAGCTTTCAGAAAACATGAGAATTCGTGAAATTAGCAAAGAATTCTGGAACAACAAAAAAACAAACACTAATCATAAACAAAAAATTTTTTCTCAAAATTAAAACTGCTCATTAAAAAACATTTAAAAAGTGAAAAAGGGAACCTATAAAATGAAAGCAAATATTTGTAATATATGTATCTGAAACAAAGGACTGATAGCCAGAATATTTAAAGAACTCCTACAAGTCAATAATAAAAAGATAGACTACTCAATTAAAGAAAAGCTTGAACAGGTATTTTACAAAGAGCTCTAGCCCTAACCGGTTTGGGTCAGTGGATAGGGTATGGCCCGAGGACTAAAGAGTCTCGGGTTCAATTCTGGTCTAATACCGCAGGCCTGATCCCTGGTCCTCGTCAGGATGCATGTGGGAGGCAACCGATCAATGTGTGTCTCTCTGTCTCTCCGCTGCCTTCCACTCTCTCCAAAAAAAAAAGTCAATGAAAAAATATCCTCTGGTGAGTATTAACACAATAAACAAATAAAAATAAGAGCTCTATATGGCCAATAAGCATTTAAAAGTGTTCACCATCAATGTTGTGTTCCCAAGATGAGAAGAGACATCTCAACAAAGGCCTTGACTGCCCTACACAGAAAGAGGTGTGCTGGGAAGAGCCGAGCTTGCACAGTCTCTGCAGATTGATTTTAGGGAGCTCCCCGCCACATCTCCTGACAGCCTAGATTCCGAAATTCTCCCTCTCTGAACAGTGCTCTCCATGTCCTCAGAGCAGCCACCCTGATGGCTCATGTCAAATTCACAGCCCCAGCCTGGCCCCTCAGCAACCATTTTCACTGTCTATTCACATCACGATCCCACCAATCTACACTTGGGAGTTTGACCTAGACTGTATTTACTGTGGTCAAATCACAACAGCTTCCCAGTGATTTTCTAACTAAAACTATGTATTTTATAAAACAATCAAGTTGTATACTTTTTTTTAAGTACTGTATGCATGGATCCTGTCTTCTACCAAACACATAACCCAGCTTCTTACGTGACAGAATTCACTATCAAAATCTTAGTTAAGAAAAAATATTCTGTTCATTTAGTCAATAAATATTTGTGGAGCATCCGATATATAACAGGTAATTTGCCGGGCACAAGAGATATAATTGTTAGGAAAAAAATGGAAGCCTTTGTTCAACCTAATAATTGAAGTTAATATGAACTTTTGATATAAGAGTTATTTAATATAAGTATTCATATCAACTGGTTTGGTTTTCAGTGCCACAAACTGTAATGTTTTAAATTATTACTTTAAAATAAATACTTTAAAAGATATTCACCACCAGAGGGCACTCCCACAATTCCTTTTGTGACTACTTGAGAACTCCCGGCTATAGTTACATGCTCCTGCACACACATCTGAAAGCCAACTCTGAAACCTAAGCAAAAGTGGAAGGAAATGAAAGATATGTGGTCCCCAATTCCCACAGAGCCACACCTAAAATGGCAATCCCTCACTGAGGTTCCAGAAAGCTCTATGACTCTCCGGCAGGGTTGTAACTAGTGTGAGCAAGTGATAAACTTCATAGGGATTCAAGGCCCTGGCCTAAGTAGTCATCTCTGTGACCCTGAAATGACTCAAGAAGCCAGACATCTGACTCTTACAATCTTGATACCACTCCCTCCAATATTTGCAAATCCATTTTTGTGCCATTCTAGTCCCTCAGGAGGTGGCGAAAAGGAGCATTTCTTCCCTTCCCAAGGATACCTTGTGGCTTCTTAGGGTACAGCTCCCTCCTAGTTCCCACCTAACAACGAGTCCTGTCTTCCTGTATGTCCCCCATCTCACTGCCTCCCCGATCCCTATCCCCACCGCCAACAGAGGGGGAAAGCTGAAGGAATGAAGGTCCAGGTAAGAAGATACCAGCCCTAGAACCGCCTGGTGCTCCGCGCTCTAGAAGGGGAACAATATAAACCTGGTCTTGAATGCCAGAATAGGGAAGGGGTAGGTGTGGGGGGATTGGGGTGGCCCTGATTCAAGTGCACCTCTCCACCACCACCTGTGCCCCACGGCAGACAGGTTAGCATTGTTAAGCTGTAGGAAAGAAATCATCATCAATAGGCTGATGGCAGGGATAGGGAACATCTGGCCCCCTGAGGGCCGATTAAGGCCTGTGAAATCATTTGGTTTGGTCCTGCCCAGGCAAATAAGGGTGAGTTAGTTAAATGTTTGACCAACTACAACAGGCTAATTTTTATGTCCACAATTTTGTATGGCCCCTGAATGATGTTATGGCAAATTAGACATATGGCAATTTTATAAATATCTAAAAGGCCCTTATCAGAAAAAAGGTTCCCACCCCTAGATTAAAGACTGATAAGGGTGCTAGCACATAATATAAGTTATATATATATTGATTTCAGAGAGGAAAGAAAAGGAAGAGATAGAAACATCAATGACGATAGAGAATCATTGTTCAGCTGCCTCCTGCATGCCCCACACTGGGGATGAAGCCTGCAACCCGGCCATGTGCCTTGACTGGGAATCAAACCGTGACCTCCTGGTTACAGGTCAATCCTCAATCATTGGGTCAGGCAGAAGATATATGAAAAGTCAGGCATAAAATATGGGGATCAGCCGGGACCGGTTTGGCTCAGTGGATAGAGCGTCGGCCTGCGGACTGAAAGGTCCCGGGTTCGATTCCGGACAAGGGCATGTACCTTGGTTGTGGGCACATCCCCAGTGTGGGGTGTGCAGGAGGCAGCTGATCGATGATTCTCTCTCATCGATGTTTCTAACTCTCTATCCCTCTCTCTTCCTCTCTGTGAAAAATCAATAAAATATATATATATTTTTTAAAAATATGGGGATCAGCTTTAACTGCAAAAACACTACAAAAGAAGTTTATGAATCACTTTAAATTGTTTTAAGTACATGTCCCACTGCAAATTACATTTGCCTAAAGTAACAATGTGTGAGTTTAAAGTTCTTTGGGAGACTAAATCTATCCTATTTACAATGGTGAAAGACCAAAGGATTGGTAAAGAAATCTGCATTGTATATTAAAACATAACCTTGGGGGGTGAGAGTGGCAGGGAGTGGTCAAAGGGGGGGAAAGGAGACATATGTAATACATTCAACAATAAAGAATTAAAAAAACAAACAAAAAAAAAACACCTTGTATAAAACCAAGCATAGAAATCAAAAGAAAATAGGGCATATGGCAAATTTTAAGGATAACGTTTGAAAAAAAACCCTCTCCTTTACCTGCTTGTCTTTTTGGACTCACTTTGTTTTTGAGTGAAAAAACACATTAAATGTTATTGTCTTTTTTTTTTTTTTTTTTTAAATCTTTCTTGTTGAGAGTATTATAAATATCCTCCCCCCTTTTCTCTTCATTGCCCCCCTTCCCCTGGACCTCACCCCACTCCGGGCCTTCACCACCCTGTTGTCTGGGTCCATGGGTAATGCATATATGGATGTAAGTTATGTGTTTATTAATCTCTTCCCACCCCCTCACCCCTTTTCCCTCTGAGATTTATCAGTCTGCTCCATGTTTCCATGCCTCTGGCTCTATTTTATTCATCAGTTTATTTTGTTTGATTATTCGTTTGTTTGTTTTGACTTTTAGATTCAATTGTTGATAAACATTTATTGCCACTTTATTGTTTATATTTTTTATCTTTTTTTACCCCTTCTTCTTCTTAAAAAAAGACCCTTCAAAATTTCATGAAATACTGGTCTGGTGGATGATCTCCTTTAGCTTTTTCTTGTCTGGGAAGCTCTGTAGCTGACCCTCAATTCTGAATGATAGCTTTGCTGAGTAGAGTTCTAGGCCTTTGAATTGCATCATTTTGAATACTAGTATTTCTTGCCACTCCCTGTTGGCTGCAAAGTTTCTGTAGAGAAATCAGATGACAGTAGTATGGGCCTTCCCTTTTCTCTTGCTGCTTTTAAGACTCTCTGTGTCTTTAATATTTGGCATTTTAATTATGATGTGTCTTGGTGCAAACCTCTTTGGGTTCCTCTTTTTTGGGACTCTCTGCCCTTCCTGAACTTGTATGTCTATTTCTTTCACCAGGCAGAGTAAGTTTTCAGTCATTATTTCTTCAAATATGTTTTTAATTTCTTGCTCCTTCTCTTCTCCTTCTGGTACCCTCATAATGCAAATAGTGGTATGCTTGAAGTTATCCCAGAGGCTCCTTACACTATCTTCATATTTTTGGATTCTTTTTTTCTTTTTGCTCTTCGGATTGGGATTTTTGTTTCGTGTTTTGTTTTGTCTTTTGCTTCCTCATATTCTAAATAGCTGATTTGGTTCTCATCGTCCTCTACTTTATTGTTAATTCCCTATAAATTATTCATTTCAGTTAGGGCAATTATTCATTTCACTTCTGACTTTTTATGTTGGTGATAACAAAGTTCCTAGAATTTCTATGTTCCTTTTAGTCTTAATAAGTTCTTGAATATCCTTTATAACCACTGTTATGAACTTTGTATATAGTAGTTTGTTTGCTTCCATTTCATTTAGTTCTTTTCCTGGAGAGTTCTTCTGTTCTTTCATTTGTGACATGTTTGTTTCCGCATTTTGCTGCTTCCCTATGTCTCCTGGAATCAGTAGAGTGGCCTTGTGCAGTAGGTGTCTTATAGGGCCCATTGGCTCAGCCTCCCAAATCACCTGAGCTGCAAACTCTAGGTGCTCCCCTGTTTAAACTGTGTGCACTGTCCTGCTATTGGTGCCACTGGGAGGGACTGACGTTCCAGGCCAATCGGCTGTGAGAACTAGCTGCAATCACAGTGGAAGAGCTGCTGTGTAGGAGATGCCCCTATGGAGTAGGACTTGCTTCAGTGGAACTTGGGTGCTCACTGAATCTGCCTCATGAGTGTGTTGCTCATGGATGTGGTAGGTGTCCATTTTCAACTAACAGTGGTTAATTATTGTTTTAGACCATAAAACTTTGAGTATTTTCCAACATGGCAGCCGGCAGAACTGGAGTGAGGAAAAGAGTGTAAGGGAATGAGAGGGGAGTGTGTAGATGTGCGGGTATGTGTGTAAAACATCTCACAGGAGTCTTGGGGGCAGGCTGATCAGGCTTTCCTGGACAAAGAGCCCCTGCCACAGCCACAGGCACTCTCTAGACAGGCGGGGCTCTAGATCAGAAACCACACCATCTTGAAAGGGGGAGCAGCAGAAGCTAGGAGCCCAGCCTCACCACCAACCAGACTAGCCTTGGATACCACCCTGGACCTCACAGTGAATTGAACGCCAGCGGGACATTGCACAGGCTCCCACCACAGGATCCCATCCAGACATGCTGTAAGGCAAAAGCCAGAAGGACCCTGAGTGCCTGCAACTGACACCTGCAAGACCAGTTCTGTGGGGGAAAGAAATACAGCTCAGAACAAGGGCAATCAAGGCGTGAGACTCAGGGAAGATCCAACTTCTGGGCAAAGGAGTCACCAACCACTAGATTACTAGGGGCTTCAACCTCTAGGACTTCAATCAGGATGCTCAGGGCCAGAAGAAACAGTGACTTATTAACCTATACTGGAGCAATTCCCAGGAAGTGCAGGTCCACCAAGGGACCAGATTCAACAACATCAGAGCAAAGTCTAGAGGCCCACAAATATTGGAACCAAAGGAATTTGATATTTTGTGTGTGTGTGTGTGTGTGTGTGTGTGTGTGTGTGTGGTCGTTTTTTCGGGGTATTTTTTGGTTTTTGCTTTTTCTCCTTTTTTTCTTTCTTCTTGCATATCTCAAATTTCTCTCTTTCCTTCGATTCTATTCTACTTTAGCCTATTCTTTTTAAAAATATATTTTTATTGACGTTAGAAGGGAATGGAGAGGGAGAGAAAGAGAAACATCAATGAGAGAATCACTGATTGGCTTCTTCCTGCACACCCCGCATGGGGGATTGAGCCCACAATTCAGGCATGTGCCCTCAGCCAGAATTGAACCTGAGACTCATCAGTCCACAGGCTGACACTCTATCCACTGAACCAAACTGGCTAGGGCTAGCCTATTCTTATTATTTTTCTTCTTTCTCATTTCTTTCATTTTACTATCAGTATCTTAATATACCATTACAACATTTTAAATTCATTATTATTACTTCACTTATTTTGTTTCCTCTTCTTTTTTCCTTCTATACTTTTAGCTTTCTTCTTGCTTCCATATAGACACTTTTTCAGCTTCTTTCTCCCTTTTTCTTTGCATCTCCTCTAAGTTTTTGATCATGTGTCTTTTAGTATACTTTTAATTTTTTCTTCCCTTTGCTTTCTCTTATTTTTCCTTCTTATTTATCCTGCTGTTGCTGCAGTGAGTAGCTTAATTTATGTGGTCTTTGGTTTGGCCCTGTTGTGTCTTACTCTGTTCCCCCATCAGCACATACAGAACAATTGGCATGATGACACTGGGGTTGAACCTCATTGACAGCAAATCAGAAGGAAGATCCTTCCTACAAATGGGACACCAACAATCAGGTCCCAATTACAACAGGCGAGCCCAAATAACACACACAAGAGGCATTCCTGAAGCATACAACTTGGGTGAACGAAGAGACTGCACCACTGGACTCTCAAGACACTTTCTACACTTTTACATTAGGCAATCCCACAAATGCTGGGAGGAATAACGGTTATATCTAATATATAAAAGCAAATACAAAGAGACAGCTAAAATGAGGAAATAAAGAAGCAATCCCCAAATGGGGAAAAAGAAGGAATCTCCAGAAAAAGAACTAAGTGAAATGGAGGCAAGCAACCTATCAGACATAGAGCTCAAAGCTGTGGAGAATAGATACAGGGTTCGGACAGGCTCAAGCCTCAGACTGACTTGTGGCAAACCCACATACAAGTTGCAGCTTGGAGGGCAAAGCCCTCCCAGCACAATTATAGCCAAAAGGCTATGGTTGTAAGCTTGACCGTATAGTCCGCCCCTGCAGTCCTCGGTCCTCGGTAGCTGGGGGATAAGAGATGTGGGCTGTGGGCTGCGGGGGGAAGGCGGGGAGGTGATGGTGGTGGCAGCAAATGCTGCCTAAATGAAGCTTGATAGAGTTCAGAGAATGGCAACAACAGGAAAGATGCAGATTGAAATTTGCAAGAACACTGTAAACATCTTGTCCTTGTTTTATGTGATCTGACTATAAAATAAAGCTTTGGCTTACAGGCTGTGTCACTGTTTCCTCATCCAGGCACTGTGATCCTTCTTGGCCCCAACTGTATTCTCTTATCTGTATTATTTAATCCTTTACCACCCCTCCTCAGGTTCACCCCTGGCCATCCTGAATGTGGTTCACAAAGCAATGGTATAAAGATGCTTAAGGGAGTTGGTGCAAATTGCAACAGCATGAAAAGGAAAATAGAGGCCATGAACAAGAACCATACAGAAGTGAAGAATTATATATCTTATATCAAGAACACAGTGGAGTGGATATCACAGACTTTTCAAGGACGAGAAGTCTCTGACCATGGAGATAGACAGCTATCCCAAGACAATGCCAACAAGGCCTGTATGCTCACAACTTGATATTGCTTGTTTTTAAATCATCTTATTGATATTGACTGAATGTACATAAAATAATTTTCATTTTATTATTATCCTCATGGTTCCCTCGACCTCTTCCTTTATTAGATATGAAAATGTTAACTTGGATATCTGCTAATCTTTTTTACTTACTACACAATGATGTTCTGATTATCAGGTACGATAGTGAAATTAATGCTTTGTTAGCCACAAGTTGGTCTTCTCCTACTATCAATATAAGCTTTAGTTGTTGTTTAAAAAACAACAAACACAAACAAACAAACAAAGAACACACTGGAGCCCTAACTGGTCTGGCTCAGTGGACAGAGCATTGGCCTGCTGATTGATTCTGGTCAAGGGCATGTACCTTGGTTGCAGGCACATCCCCAGTAGGAGGCATGCAGGAGGCAGCTAATCGATGTTTCTCTCTCTCATCGATGTTTCTAGCACTCTATCACTCTCCCTTCCTCTTTGTAAAAAAACCAACAAAACATTAAAAACAAACAAAAAAAAACACTGGAGGATATGAAAAGTAGACTGAATGAAGCAGAGGATCTAATCAGTGATTTGGAAGACAAGGTAGAAATAAATACCCAATTAGAACAGCAAATAGAAAAAATAATTAAAAGGCAGGAAGGTAGCTTATGGAAACTCTGGGACAACATGAAAGGTACAACATCCGAATTATCCTAATAAAAGAGTAATATGCGAATTGACCGTCACTCCAACACACAAGATGGCTGCCCTCATGTGGACACAGGAAGGCCAGCAGAGGAGGGCAGTTGGGGGAGACCAGGCTTGTAGGGGGAAGTTGGGTGGAGGGGGACCAGGCCTACAGGGTAGGGCAGTTAGGGTGACCAGGCCAGCAGAGGAGGGCAGTTAGGGGTGACTGGGCCAGCAGGGGAGGGTAGTTGTGGGAGGGGTCCAGGCCTGTAGGGGAGGGTGGTTAGGGGCAATCAGGCCAGCAGGGGAGCTGTTAGGCATCTATCAGGTGGTCAAGGGAGAGGTTAGGGGTGATCAGGCTGGCAGGCATAAGTGGTTAGGGGCAATCAGGCAGAGAGGCAGGCGAGCGGTTGGGAGCCAGCAGTCCTGGATTGTGAGAGGAATGACCCAGATTGGAGAGGGTGCAGACTGGGCTGAGGGACACCACCCTCCCCATGCACTAATTTTGTGCACCAGGCCTCTAGTAGACTATAAAGTCTCCAACAATTAAGTTATTAATGGGTGAACTAGGGGATGGATGGGGCAGAGATTGGATAATGACAAAGCTTGTGTCCTTTTAAAATTTACTCTAACAAGGTATAGCCAGTTTGGCATTGTGGATAGGGCATCGACCCAAGGACTGAAGAGTCCCAGGTTCAATTCCAGTCAAGGGAATGTACCTCAGGTGCAGGCTCGATTCCTGGCTCCAATTGGAGCATGTACAGGAGGCAACCAATTGATGATGTGTCTTTCTCACATTGATGTTTTTCTCTGTCTCTCCCTTCCCACTCTCTAAAAAATCAATGGAAGAGTATTCTTGGGTGAGGATTAACAAAACAACAACAAATTATCTAACAGGATTTTTAGGGAACACTTAAGATTCTTAACATTTGGAATAACAGATGCTTTTGTGTCTTATGAAAATACTTGACCCTCTCTAGAATACACATGTGAGCATAAATGCAATGTTCCTCAGCCCATTTTAGGCGGTTTATAGACCTACCGAGGCCCTCAATAGACCTGCTGCCCCTAGAAGGAGAGAATACTGCACTTGGCTAAACATACAGTTTGAATCTTAAATTTGAAGGTCACATATATGTGGTTATTCCAATGTTATTTAGGAAAAATATAATTCCAACTATGAATGCCAACAGAATTTTATAATACAAAATCCTACATGTAAAATAAAATAAACTTACCTCAAAATTCACAGGCAAGTTCCGTTTAAGTGCAATCTCAAATACTTGACTTATTTCAGATTTATTGAGATTTTCTTCCTCTGATTCTCTTCCATTCACCTAAAAGAATAATTGTTTAGTAGTTAACTCTTATTTAAACATCAACATCCCAAGCTGTGATAAATCTTAAAAACACTGAACCTTGGCTTTATGGATTGAGCATCAAACCAGTAAGAACAAGGCCACACGCTACCATTTGTCAGTGAATTTAAAAGGTTAAAAAAAATGTTCTATCAAACTTAGGTCAGACTACACCTCATAAATCCACCATAAACAATGTACACACTATGGACTTTTGGGTATGAAATCAGCCTAATCATGGCATAGCAAGATGCCCTGGTTGCTCAGGCAGTGACTTCTAAAGCCCTTCTCAAGGACTGGCAAAGGAAAAAGTCAAAATACAGGCAGACTTGTGTGGGACTTGGCAAGTTCAAATATAAGTCTCTCTACCTAATGTTTCTTATCTGGACATGAAGTCCTTGGAAACCACTTTTTCCAAAAGGATGCAGTGGAACTATTATAAAATTGCCAAGCATCTCATACTTACTACTGCTGGTAAAAATAAAAAACTAATGAAGTCTCCTGAACAAAGGGCTGAAACTCTATATCTGTAACCAGGTTCGTTACAGTCCTCCAGCCAGGGCCTGAGCCTAAAGAGGGACAGAGATCAATTCTGTGCATGCTGATAACATGATTCTATAAAAATATAAAAAATTAGATACGCTTGGTAATAGCAAAGTGTCCCCAAAACATGGCAAGAAAGCTGTGCTTTTCCTCACATTATTGGGACTCTGTAGTCATAAAATTGTAAAACCCCACTTCCAAGATCTGAACTATCTGACAAGAACTTGTGGCTAAAATTGTTGAGTGGGCAAGGTGTATAGAACCATCCAGGATTTTCTTACGTCTTAACAAGTAGATGCTACACACCTACACTGGATCATTATTTAAGGTGTAATTAAAGGAAATAAAACTGAAAGTTTAAAAAGAAATATAATTAAGAATATAATCCTGTACAAATAAGTTTACCCCAGATACTATTTATAATGCTTTCTCTACCATCTAATGTTCTTCTAATCTGGTTGCATGTCACTCTCTGCCTGGTCAAAACTAGTTGCATAGTATTTCTGATGGTTTATTAAGCTAAACACACTTTTATTCCTGTTGTTTAAACCCTCAGGAGAAAGAAGGCCTGCCTTTTTACAAGTGAATCCTTAAAGCCAGAAATCGTCAAGAAAGGTACCTTAAAAGGTGTAGGTTTCAGAGAAGTTTGGGTTGATATTTATTTGTTAAATAGGTTTTAAACTAAAAAGAAAAATACTATATTTTAAAGTTAAGTATGTTCAATAAATGGTGCTGGAAAAACTAGATATTCACACGCAAAAAAATGAAGTTGGACCCTTACCTTACATCATATACAAAAATTAACTCAAGATGGATCAAAGACCTAAACATAAGAGCAAAAATTATAATAAAATTCGTAGAAGAAAACATTGGGGAAAGTTTCATGACAGTGGGTTTGGCATGACTTCTTGGATATAACACCAAAAGCATGGGCAACAAAAGAAACAAATAAATTGAATGTCATAAAAATTAAACACTTTCATGCATTAAAGGACACTATCAACAGAATAAAGACAACCTACAGAATAGAAGAAAATATATCTGATAAAAAACTGATATACAGAAAAGAACTTCGAAAAAATCAACAACCACCCACCCAACTCAAATATAAGAAAGGCTTTGACTAGACATGTCTCTAAAGAAGATATGATGGCCAAAACGCATGTGAAATAATGCTCAACATTACTAGGGAAATGCAAATCAAAACCACAATGAGATGCCACTTTACTCCCATAAGAATGGCCACAGAAAATAGCAAGTGTTGACAGGGATGTGCAGAAAATAGAACCCTTCTATGTTGCTGGTGAGAATGTAAAATGGTGCAGCCTCTGTGGAAAAGTTTGGTGGTTTCTCAAAAAGTTAAAACACAGATTTACAATATGAGCCAGCAATTCCACTTCTAGCTCTATACTCAAAAGAATTTAAAGTAGGGACTCAAACAGATACCTCTTAGCAACATTATTCACAATCACTAAAAGGTGAACACCCAAATATCCATCAACAGATGAATGGCTAAGCAAAATGTGGCATAGTCATACAGTGCAATATTATTCAGCCTTAAAAAGGAATTAAATCTTGAAAACATGCTACACCATGGATGAAAACATTATGATACCTTGAAAACATTATGACAAATGAAATAAGCCAAACACAAAAGATAAATTTATCTATTTAGATGGTGTATCTAGAACAGGCAAGTGCATAGAGACAGAAGAATAAAGGTTATCAGGGAATGGGGACGAGACAGGGCGAGTTACTGTTTAACAGGTACAGAGTTTCTATGTGGAATGATGAAGAAGTACTGTAAATGACTAGTGGTGATAGTTGCACAACATTGAGAATATATTTAATGACAAAGAACAGTACACTTAAAAAATGGTCAAAATGGCAACCTTTATGTTAATGTATATTTTATCTTAATGTTTTTAAAGCAGCAAAAAGTATGTTTCACACCAAGTATTAACACACAGAAGTCTTATCAGCACATTAACTTGTGCTAACAGGTTAATCCACTTTTGTGCACAAAAGAATTTTTGACAGCTATATTTATTTGAAGAGTATCCAGAAACTTTTTTAAATAAATTAACTTTTTAAAAAATTATAAACTCTCATGCTAAGTAACTGTATCAATGAGTATGTTCTCCTTATGTGCAACCAGAACAAAAGTTGGAAATAAACTAGGTGGTGAGGCTGATATAAGACATCAATTGCCATGCTTGTGGCCAATTTTCAATGCTTTTGTTCATTATTACCAGTCCAATTAATTTTAACTTTTATTTTTAATTATGACCTATTTCAAACATACAGGAAAGTATAAACAATGTAACAGGCAAATGTGCTGGATTTAACAAATGTCAACGTTAAGTACTATTGACATTATTTTTTTTTATAAGGAATATAATGAAGCCCTTCTCATTCTCCTTCCCAAGGCAGAGTTAACCACTATTCTAAAATTAAGACTATCTTTCCCAGCCATGTGTGCTTTTTTAATGGATGAAAACAATATATATAAAATTCTGTGGTGTAAAAAAATCACATAAATTGTTTTAATTGACTGTTTTAATAAATCTTATAACATTCAAACTTTTAAGTTTACACTAATGAAATGTTACTTTTCTTTTTTTATAGATTGAAGATCCACATAGGTGTGATAGAACACAGTAGTCTACTGCTAAATCTAAACTCTAAGCTAGTGGCTCTCAACCACAGAAATATTAGAATTACTTTGGAGCTTTACAAAGACAGCAGTCGGAGCCCCATTCAAACAAATAAATCCAAATTTTTGTAGGTAGGGCTTGAATATACTTTTTTTTTTTTACAGCATTTGTTTGTTTGTTCATTTTTAAAATCCCCAGGTGACTTTACTAGCAACCAGAGTTGAGATTCACTGCTCTAAGCCATTGCTTCCAAGGGAATTTCAATAGGAACAAAGCAGCCAATAAAATAAAAATGCAAAAGAGAAAACAAGGATATACATTTATTTGAAAGTGAGATTATGTTGCTCTTTTACATAATTTTGATTTTATCTAAATTGCACAAAATGTTGCAATGGGGAAGCAGCAAATGACTCAAAACAAATCCACAAATACCATTCCCAGTAAGATGGGGAAAGTGTAGTAGGCCCTTAGTCTTACCTTCTTGAAGTGGGAATTACTGTTTACATCAATCCCATAGTGTATGGTACAGCAATAAAATCTAGGCAACATTAAGAAAAGAAAAAAACACTCTGAACCATGCTTAACCCTCATTATGCCAGGAAAAAATAGTTATCACCATTTACCATCTGGCTTCAATAGACCCTTTTTATTTTTCTATATTTCAAGTCATTTTACAAATAATATAGAATAAAGGATAACAAAAATCACTCCAAAAAGAATTCAAAATAGCAAACCCAAGTTTTTATCCCAGGTTTGTAGTTTGGAAGGCATATGCACTTGAAATGAGCAAGGTCCTTTTATACAACCAACTGCTCATCAGCTGGCAAACCTGAATCTAGAGTAAAGCCCACTTGTAATGATGCCAGATTTTAAATCCATCTCCAATAGGTTCTAGCTTATCGCAACTCTGATTCTTCTTGTACTGGTACTGTCAAAACACACTCTTGAAACCAACTCATAACTTTGTTGACGGGAGAACAGCTATCTTCTTTGTTCCATAACTTAAAAAATGCTTTCATTTTTAGATTTAATAACCCCAAAGAAGGATCAATCTAATGGTGTGTTTTTTCATTGCTGTTATCATCTATTTCCTTCCAATCATCTTTGTATGTTCTTTCTTCTTGTATTTGTTCACTTATTTTGTGGACGAATAAGTGTTAAGAATTCCTGGTGCCCAAATGTCATAAAGGACCAAAGGATGGTGTCATACATACTTTTAAAAAAAAATCAAAAAAAAAAAAATCAAAGCTGGATGGTCCAGGTTTTTATTGGAAAATATTGTGTGATGAAGTTCTTGCTGAATGACTAAAAGAGAACACGTTTCCTTTTCATACACCATATGAATATATTATTCATTCGCCGATAGTTGAGTATGGGAAAACTTATCTAAGGTATCTTCTGAAGAGTCACAATTTGAGATTTTACTTAAAACAATCTCACCATCGCAATTAGAGTCTAGAATGTTACTATCTGTCTCTCTGCATTTATTTCCTAATTTGTCTTATAATAATTTGTCTTCCTCTGTCAATTTTCTTCTCTTTGCCAAAAAGGATGGAAAAAGAAAAATTCTGAATTCTCACCTGGGTTCAATGAATGCTAAAAGTAGATTAAAAAGATGGTATTTCTAGTCTTCTTTTGTATCTTCTTAAAAGACAATGCAATACATGAGGTAATATAATAAGAACATTAAAGGATGATGTAATAATGATAATTACTATACTACTATATCATCTACCTAAGATTTCATCAGTCTTCCATTTTCTTATTATTTTAGTCTTGCTTAGCATATTTGAGAATACATTATGAATAGTATTGAAATGATATGTAGGATGACAAACAGCAAAAATGTTTAAAAAGTAGAAGAATTAAAATTTCATACTGTAAAGATTTATAAAAAGGTTCATGGAACTACATAATCATTGTAAGATAGAATAAATATGTATATTTTCTCTTTTCTTTGTAAGACATCTAAAAAAGAATAAAAGTTATGCAGTGTAAATCCTTACAGAGCTTGGAAATAAAGCTCAAAAATAAAAACTGATGCCGAAACCGGTTTGGCACAGTGGTAGAGCGTCGGTCTGCGGACTGAAAGGTCCCAGGTTCGATTTCGGTCAAGGGCATGTACATTGGTTGCGGGCACATCCCCGGTGGGGGGTGTGCAGGAGGCGGCTGGTCGATGTTTCTCTCTTATCGACGTTTCTGGCTCTCTATCTCTCTCCCTTCATCTCTGTAAAAAATCAATAAAATATATATTTTTTAATAAATAAATAAATAATAAAATAAAATAAAAACTGAGTTCAATGGATCCTGATCATATAATGAGGATTAAAGTTTCCAGTTTTAGTTTTAGTTCTACCTAAATATATCCATGGTCCAAATGAAGATAAGGACTCAAGACCAGAAAGAAACTTCAAACAGTACAACCTCTTAAAAGTTTGTTGTTTATGACTACCACCAAAAAAAATAAAAATTAAAGTTTGATATAACTGTCAGGACAGAAACTGCATTCACACACACATGGCTTTTTTGTTTACCTAAAAACAATCAGGATCACATTACATGCATAATAACAGCTCTGATCTTGAGTCCCTCCATTTAATAGATTATGAGTCTCCTTTCATGCCTATGTATACAGATTTACCACACTCTGGTTCTCCGTTTGATAAGTGTATACATATAGCCATTTTCTTACTAATGGAAATGGCTAGCCCCATTTAGGCTAGATCCTGTTTTTCCCTATTACTATACTATAGCTATGGCCATTTTACTCCTAACAGCTTAGACACTTAAATCCTTTATTAGCACAAGCCTTAGATTTAAAATAAAAACGCTTTCCCAATCTTTGCATGATGGGCTGCTCCCTTGGCTGGGAAGGTACTTCCTTGCCCTGCTCTTTTGCTCATCCTTAGTTCAGCTTTAATGACTTCCTCAGAGAGAACTCTGAATATTCCACCATTATTCCACCCTAAACAAGACATTTTATGCTTTCAATACATGCTGTTTTACCATTCTAGCACTCACTGCACTTTTTGATACTAATATTAAGGTCTGATACTAATATTAATTCATTCAATTAAATTCCACAGGGGGAGGGTCCCAGCACAAAGCCTGTTATCAAGGTACCAGACTATCCCAGCCTTGTAGACAGAAACTACTGCCTTTAGTGGCTATGTTCTAAAGAAGATAAACTGATTCACCACACAATCACATGTTCCAAAACTTTCAGCAGCACAAAGGACAATTTGTTTAAAATGACAACTTCCAATGCTGGTAGGCTGTGGGCAAACAGGCTGCTCACACCCTGTTGGGAGAGGACTAAAATGGTACCATGTTTCTGGTGGGGAGCCTAGTCACATACATGACCAGAAATTCCACTTGTAGGACTGTGGCTCACAAAAACAGCCACAGACATACACCAAGATTTAACTACAACAATGTTCTAGACGATGTATTTTTTAACAGGAAAAACTGCAAATAACCTAAATAACCATGCCTCTGTTGAAAAAAATAAACTGGTATATGTACACAATGGAACTATTAAAAGGTGCTTAGAGATTGGGTTTTGCTCAGTGGTTAGAGCATCAGCCCACATACCAAAGGGTTGCAGGTTTTATTCCTGGTCTAGGGCACAGTCAAGGGCACATACCTGGGTTGCAGCTTCACTTCCCCACTCCTGGTTAGGGCAAGTGCAAGAGGCAACCAGTTGATGTCTGTCTGTCTGTCTCTCTCTCTCTCTTTTCCCCCCTCTCTTCTCTCCTTTCCTCCCTCCCTCACTATCTGAAAAGCAATGGAAAAAATGTCCTCAGGTGTAGGTTTCAAAATAAATGAGGATTTTTTTAAAGAGGTGTTTAGTAAATAAAAAAATAATAAATAAATAAATAAATAAATGTGTTTAGATACACATTGAAACTGAGTCCTCCATGGAATTAAGTGGCATGATATCCATAAGCACATCAGTGAAAAAAGGTGGTTATTATACAATATTGATTTCAGAGAGAGGGAGACAGGGAAAGATAGAAACATCAATGAGAGAGAGAATCATCGATCAGCTGCCTCCTGCACGCCTCCTCCCGTAGCCCAAGCATGTGCCCTGCCCTGGAATTGAACTGTGATCTCCTGGATCATGGGCTCCATCTTGGTGCAACATCAGCCAGCACATCATGCCATTTTTGGAAAACTGGTAAGTAATATAGTGTATATATTTACTTATATATACACTGACATCACCAATACGTTTATGATTATCTACAAGTGGTAAATTTATAAGTCATTTGTTTTCTTTTTTCTTTTTCTTTTTTTAAAATATATTTTATTGATTTTGTACAGAGAGGAAAAGAGAGGGATAGAGAGTTAGAAACATCGATGAGAATCATCGACCAGCTGCCTCTTGCATACCCCTTTCTGGGGATGTGCCTGCAACCAAGGTACGTGCCCTTGACCGGAATCGAACCTGGGACCTTTGAGTCCACAGGCTGACACTCTATCCACTGAGCCAAACCGGTCTCGGCTGTTTTTCTATTTTTGAATTAAAGAATGTATATAGTTCATATGCATTACTTAGTTTTTAAAAATTCAAGTTTTCTTTTGAAAATATCTCTTTACCCCCACTACTCATCTACCAGGGAACCTGGTAAATCAGGGGCAGCTTGTTTAGGTGGTGGGCCAAATGTTTCATTTACTACTTCAAAGACAACGTTTTATCCTTTTTAATTCTCATTTCTGAAGCACTGGTTAAGGCCAGTCTCTGAGCCATTTCTTGAAGGTCACTGTCTCTACCTCAGCTATACAGAACGAGAGAAGGGGCAAAGAGGAGGAAACAAAGGGCACAGTAGATTTGAACCTTACTCTTGGCAAAGCTCCTCACAGATAAGCAATGAGCCCAAAGAACATGTCTCTAGAGCTCTGCCCACAGGCCTGAGCCAAGCACTGCTGCTCTAGTAACTGACGGCAGGCACTTTCCCTTTCTGACAATAAACTGAGTACTTCCAAGAGGGAAATGGTCTGGAAAACACTGATAAAACTCAGGGCTTGTGGTTCCTGAACCCTGACCATACTTTACAATCACTCCAACAGCACATTAAAAAACGCCAAAGACAAACCTCTGGGTCTCACCCTAGACTACTGAATTAGAATCATATAGGTTGGGCCAAGGGATTTAAAAAAAAGAAAAATTCCAAGTGATTCTGAAGCAGACAACCCACATACCAGTATTCAGCGATCTTTTAACAACTGCTGGCTAGAAGGAACCAAGAAATACCTGTTCCATCTGACTCCAATTAGATTAGCATCAAAGTCAGGTCAAAAAACGAAAAGTCTCCAACATGACTCAAATTACACTAGCTTTGGTGTTTTACCAAATCTCATCACTGAGAAGCTCATCCTCTTAACCTCACCAAATCCTCTTATGAGTTACAGTCCATTCTTTTATTTGGTTCCAGTGGACCCTGGAAACAGATCATAAAATGTGTGATTACATTGGAAGATAGAGATAAGCTATAACAAAGCAAAAAGAACTCCTTCCCCTGTGTGGCCAGCCCTGAAGCCACAGAGCATGGGGGGGGGGGGGGGAGAAGGGGGGCAGGGGGGAGGAAACACACAACTGAACACAATGAAGCACAGCAAGCACCTCCGCCGAGGGTCATGCCTATCATCACACATTTAGAATAATGTTCTATGCAAGATCTTTTTCTCTGTGAACCTGTTTCTTGAACAGAAAAAATCTAATGCTTCCAGGGATATTTTTAGGTGGTATTTCATGCTGTGGTTCAACATCATCATGAAATCTCAATGTTTTCATCCAGTGAGTTTCTTCTGGACCTAGGAAGGTGAGACTATGCCTTACCAGAGTATTTACTACGGTTCTGACCCCTCACAGTGGCATGGAGTTGCTGATTTCCTAAGTCCCATATTCTTATTTAGTCACAAAGAGTAAATACTTTCCCTATTGTGTTAGTTTTAAAACATGGCCCAAGTTTTCTGATACTCCTCTCATCCAAAAGTAGGGTTCTCAACTCTGTGAAATGTACTAAAAGCCACTGGACTGTAGACTTAAAATGATTTAAATTGTGAATTTATATTATGTGAATTTTACCTGAATTTTTAAAAAAGTATGATTCTCGTCTGGCCAGTGTGAGCATAAACCTATGAACCAGGAGGTCACGATTCATAACACATGTGGAGTCAATCCCCCTTCGGGGACATGCAGGTGGTAGCCAGATAAATAATTCTCTCTCATCATTGATGTTTCTAGCTCTCTCCTTCTCCCTTCCCCTTTGAAATCAATAAAAACATATTTTTTAAATTAAAAAAAAAATTTAGGTGTGATTCTCTATCTCCTCCTCTTGACTCTAGAGTCTGTGCCTGCTTGACTGTAGAATAGGGCAGAAATGATGCTAAACAAACTGGCAATTGTCTCTATTCCGTCTTCTAGGATATTCACTCTTGGAACTCAGACACCATACCTTGAAGATGTGTAAGCAGCTTTTGCACAGTTAATTAAGAGAGGAGCTGAGTTCTCCGAACGCAAGCCCTCACTTAGTTTCTAGACAACAGCCAGGAATAACTTACCAGCCATGTGAAGGATTCTCCAGCCCCTGCAGAGCTGCCTCAGCCAAAGCTATGAGGAACAGATACACTCTCCCTGCCAAACTTCGCCTAACCTGCAGATTCGTGAGCAAAATAAATGCCCACAGGTGTTTAAGCCACTAAGTTTTAAGATAGTTTGTTATGCAGCAATAGAGAACTGGTACTTGAATATAATAAAGAGTGGCTGGTCAAAAATGGCTTCCGAAAATTCTCTAACCTGATACTGTAAATCACAGTAGATTCTGACAAGCATAATCTTTAGCACCAAAGAATTCATTCATGCATGTTTTTCATAACTTAACTGAGTCACATTCTTTCTAACATGTTCACCCAAAACTATGCATTTGACTTTCTTGTTAAATGTTTTTAAAGAGAGAAAATAGGCAAGAAAGCTACCAGGGCACAAAATCTCTTAAGCTATCAAGCAACAAAAAGTATGGACAGCTCTCAATGTACTTTTAAAAAGCAACTTGAGGTGAATTTTTCATACCACCCTCTTGAACAACCCAAAGCGTTAAGGAGCTTCAACTCTGCTCTCTCCTTACCTCCAGCCTCTCGGGCGGGGGCTCATTCTGCAGGATTCTCAAAGCTTTGGCAGCAGCATCGTGTTTTGCAGCTTGTCTTGTCTTTCCTTTCCCATTAAATTGCTGTCCTCCCACAGAGAGTTCGACTTGATAAAGTAAGGGTGGTACTGGAAATGGGTAAAAGTACCTAAAAATGAAAGGGGGTGAGGAAAATTAGTCTCAGTTTGATAAATCACCCATATATTCTCTGGAATATTGCAGGTACTTTCTTCATTATGGGTCTTAATTGCATTAGTGTTTGCTTGCCAATGAGGACTCCTCATCATATATGCAGGGCAAATTTATTCAGGATTATAAGTGTCACACATGCCGAAACCAGTTTGGCTCAGTGGATAGAGCATTGGCCTGCGGACTGAAAGGTCCCAGGTTCGATTCCAGTCAAAGGCATGTACCTTGGTTGCGGGTACATCCCCAGTGGGGGGGGTACAAGAGGCAGCTGATCGATGATTCTCTCTCATCGGGGTTTCTCTCTCTCTTCCTCTCTGTAAAAAATCAATAAAATATATATTTTTTAAAAAGTGTCACACAGTATTTACAAAATCTAAAGTGAATAAGCTTTGCTAAATCAGAAAACTGAACTTGCTCTACTTTCTCATATCTGAGAGTCTCACTTGCATGTCTCCACAAAAGGCTGGGAATTTTTGTAACTGAAGTCTTTTCAAAAGGACCCTCATTTCTGGAAATCCCAAAAGCCTGGAGCCTGGGAGAGGCCAAATTACAAACTTCAGAGTTTATATTTTTAAAATGGTTCTGATTCCCCCACAAGTATGGCAGAGAAATGAAGACTTCCAGTTTTAATAATCTCTCTATCCACTAATGTCTTATGGCATTTTCAGTTTGAATGAGTATTGTACTATTCCTTTAAGCCAAGGCTATTTAAAAAGCACAGAAGTTCAGCTGAAACCGGTTTGGCTCAGTGGATAGAGCGTCGGCCTACGAACTAAAAGGTCCCAGGTTCGATTCCGGTCAAGGGTACATAGCATGTACCTTGGTTGGGGGCACATCCCCAGTGGGGGGGGGTGCAAGAGGCAGCTGATGGATGATTCTCATTGATGTTTCTAACTCTCTATCCCTCTCTCTTCCTCTCTGTTAAAAATAAAATATATATTTAAAAAATAATAATAAGCCGAGACCGGTTTGGCTCAATGGATAGAGCGTCGGCTTGGGGACTGAAGGGACCCAGGTTCGATTCCGGTCAAGGGCATGTACCTTAGTTGCGGGCATATCCCCAGTAAGGGGTGTGCAAGAGGCAGCTGATCGATGACTCTCTCTCATCGATGTTTCTAACTCTCTATCTCTCTCACTTCCTCTCTGTACAAAATCAATAAAATATATTAAAATAATAATAATAATAATAATAATAAAATAAATAAAAAGCACAGAAGTTCAAATGTCAACAAGTACCCACCAAATAATAATCAGGTAATCACTGAATGCTGAGATTCCCAGTATTCCAGGAATCATGATAAAAAGTGACTCAGTTTACACAAAGCAGTTACAAGGGTGATCTTTAACCAAACTGCTTGGGGACACATGATGAGGAACATGCTCAGGCCCTTTCCAAAGACAAAAGAGCATCAAGATGCATTCCAAAGATACCAACACAATGAAGACTGACTTCCACACCTGGCAGGCCAAAGATGACCGAATTATCATGTGTCCCATACTGTATAGATTTCATTATTCTGTGTGCAAGATCAGATAAATTTTCACCTGTATTTAAAATACATACATACCTGGGGGGATAAGCACCTCCTCTCATGTTGTAGTTATAGGTGGATTGCATCCGAGAATATGGGTCAACAGGCTTATACATTGGTTTTTTTCCAAGTTTCATGCACAGTGCATTTAGCTCTACAGTAGGGGTTATGCTGTCTGCAACACAGAATTAACACAAGAACTTTTTCTTTTTTCTTACATGAGAATGATAGTCACTAAAATAAAAAAGAATAGCATGCTTTTATTTAATTCATGATACAGTTCATGAAAGAGTCTAAGTACTTCACTGGTAGGCATCAGGTCAGGAAATCCAAGAATCTGATGTGATCTCTAGATATTAATACACAGTTAAAGACACAAAATATACTCTAAGGCCACAGTCGCCAACCTTGCAGACCTCACGGACCACCAATGGTCCATGTACCACTGGATAACAACTGCTGCTCTAAGGGATATTAGAAGGAGCAACAATTTAACACATGTTATCAGTGAAAGCTACATATTCCAGTTGTCACAAATATAATTTCCATGATTAAAAAATCCCAGATGAGCCGAAATCAGTTTGGTTCAGTGGATAGAGAGTCGGCCTACAGACTGAAAGGTCCCGGGTTCAATTCCAGTCAAGGACATGTACCTTGGTTGCAGGCACATCCCCAGTAGGGGTGTGCAGGAGGCAGCTGATTGATGTTTCTCTCTCATCGATGTTTCTAGCTCTCTATCTCTCTCCCTTGCTCTCTGTAAAAAAATCAATAATATATATATTTTTTAAAATCCCAGATGACCCCAGCTGGTATGGATCAGTGGTTAAGCATCAACCTATGTACCAGGAGGCCAAGGTTCGATTCCCGATCAAGGTACATGCCTGGGTTTCGGGCTTAATCCCTAGTAGGGGACATGTAGGAGGAAGCCAATCAATGATTCTCTCTCAACATTGATGTTTTTATCCTCCTCTCTGAAATCAATAAAAACGTATTTTAGAAAAAAACAGGTAAGCCCTAGTGGGGTGGTTCAGTTGCTTGAAGCATCGTTCTGTATACCAATAAAGGTTGTGGGTTCAATTCCTAGTCGGGGCACATACAGGAGGCAACCGACCAATGTTTCTATGTTCTTCTCTCCCTCTCTCTCCCTCCCTTCACCCTTCCTTTCCCCCCATCAACCCCCCCCCCACCCCCGCTCTCTCTTTCAATAAAGCCTGACTGGCATGGCTCAGTGGTTGAGCATCAACCTATGAACCAGTAGGTCACAGTTCAATTCCCAGGGGTTGTGGGCTCGATCCCCAGTGGGGGGCTTGCTGGAAGCAGCCAATAATGATTCTCTCTCACCATTGATGTTTCTATCCTTCCCTATCCCTTCCTCTCTGAAATCAATTTAAAAAACATATTTTAAAATAAATAAAATCAATAAAAATATCCCTGAGCCCTAGCCAGTGTTCTCAGTGGTTAGAGCATAGGTCTGCACACTGAAGAGTCTTGGTTCAATTCCCAGTCAAGGGTACATACCTGGGTTGCAGGTTTGCTCCATGCCTAGGTAGTTGGGTGTGTGTGGGAGGCAACCAGTCAATCTCTCTCTCTCCCTCTCTCTCTCTCTCTCTCTCATCAATTTCTCTCTCTCTTGCCCTCCCCCCAAACTTCCTCCCTTCCACTCTCTCTGAAAAGCAATGGAAAAAATATCCTTGGGTGAAGATTAACAAAAAGAAAACATATCCTCAGGTGAGGGGGGAAAAAATCTTAGGTTACTGCCCAAATCATTTTATTGTTTGGGAACAATATAACTTTTATTTTTTAAATATATTTTTATTAATTTCAGAGAGGAAGGGAGAAGGAGAGGAACAGAGAGATAGAAATATCAATGGTGAGAGAGAATCATTGATCGGCTGCCTCCTGCATGCCCCACACTAGGGATCAAGCCAGCAAAACGGGGATGTGCCCTAACAAGGAATTGAAGTCTGACCTCCTGGTTCGTAAGTTGATGGCTCAATCACTAAGCCAGGCCGGCCAGCCTGATATAACTTTGGTTGTACTGATTTACTGGGTTATTGGCTTATACTTAGAAGTATGTTTGTACACACTATTTTATAGAACAATGCATTTATTAAGTACTAACTGGATGCAAAGGACTGCTAAATTTGAAGGACACATTCTTGCCCCAGAGGAGCTCAAAGAAAACAAAATACACTCGAAGAAATACAACACAATGTGTAATAAAGGCAGGTATAGAAACACTGAGAAGACAAATTCTATCTGATGAAGTTAGATGAGAACCCCAGATATTTCCATTCTCATTATTTATAATGAGATTTGGCAAATCAATTATGTGGCTATACTTGTTAGGAAAATGAGTTGTTTTCACATACAACAGGAGCAAATATATCTTGTGTTACCTCAGAATTATCAACTTTAGAAAATACACACTATTCATTTTCCAATTATTTTCTACGTTCATCCAATTCATAATAACTCTTCACAAAAAAACACACAACAACCCATAACTTGGAAACATTAGTGTCAATGCACAATCACATTTAAAAACTCTTTAATATCAAAATTTAATATAAAACACAGAATAACACTAGCAATGGCAAAGTTTAATTTAAATGCACACAAAAAGCCACTTTAAAATGCTTATTTTGGGTATTATATAGAGGAAAACGAAAATGTCCTGATTCTGGTCTGACTAAATTTAGTGCTTGAATCAAATTTGTAAGAATATTTCTGGATTTGGAAAATCAGAGGGTCACATGAATAACCAACCCACTTCTACTTAACATCAATCAAAATTACATTTTACTTAATTCATATAATTGCATATTAAATATAACTTGAATCATTTTAAGATCAACTCTGACCCATTACATTTATCTGCAGAAGAGAATGAATTTAAAGACACAATACCACAAAAAAGTCAAAAGCAATGAGAAAAGTGGACTAAAGTCTTCCAGGATCATTCCTGCAAACAAAAGGCACTCTTCTTTATTAGTATTTTTCTCACTTGGTTTCCTTGTTTGAAGAGATATTATCTACTGATTTGTATTTATTTTCTCATTCTTTTTAAAAATCAGGAGACATAGAACTGATAATCAGGACTTCTGATCAACATGTTATAATCACTATCAGCACACTGAGTTGAAGTGATTCTAACTAAAATCTTCATTCGTGGCAATCTGTACAAACTTATCAAGGGGGAAAATGTATTTTCATTTAGCTTTTCTGAAATTTTAGTAATTATTTGGTGACACCCCCACCTCCCATGAATGATTCTCCAGACCATCAGGAATGGAGGGACCACTGATTGGGAACCACTGCTTTCGAGTTGGGATAAGCATTTGCCACTGGTAGTGCAGAATCTGTGCTTTCAAAATTCAACAAGAAATAATTCATATAACATACTAAATGGGTACCTCTAGACATACTTTTGAAAGGAACCTGTCTTGGCTCATGCATAATACCTGGATTCCTTCCTTCGCTATGAAAAGGGCGGACTATGGGTTTAGGAAATTTTGTTCCTTCCAAAGCTTTGGCAGCAGCTGTGTGTTGGGCTTTTTTAATACTAGTTCCTTCAGCTTCCCAGCGCTGATCTCCAAGTGTTAGCTGTACTGTAAACACCTACAAATGAAAATTGTGAGCTCTCAATTCATGAAACCTGCTGTTAGTTGTAATGTCATTTGGACCTTGAACATATTTTATGTCATGGTTTAAAAAGCCTGGTCATTATATTGGTAATTTTTCTCATCACCACCTTTTTTTGGTTTTTACAAACACAAAAAGATTGTGTGTGTGTGTGTGTGTGTGTGTGTGTGTGTATATATGCATTCCATGAAAAAAACCTATGCTTTAAAAGATGGGGGTACATACCATTTGTAAAATGGTTTCTTATGTATTAAAATATTAGACACATTATTTGGAAATCATCCAAATAAATATTGTCTTCCAGTTACTTCTCATGGAAGAAATTTAGCAAACTTGATTTAGATACATTACAGCAACTCACATAAAATTAAGGTATTTGTTTTGATGTTGTAATGTGTTTGTAGACTCTTGCCCGAAAACACAACCCCAATAGGACAAAACTTGAATAAATTTGGGAATGTCAGCCAGGATCTAAAATGCTGCCTTTCACTTTCCTAAGATTCAGATGCTGCCTCCACTTTCTCAAAGAAAATCAGATCCACAGCAAGCAGAGCTAAAAAATGTTCCCGAATTCAATTTTAATGAGGCATCCAAAACAACTAATTTCATTCTCAACAAATGGCCCCTTTCTTAAGTATAAAGGTAACTGCACTCCACTCTTAAAATTACGTTATGTTAATGTTATCAGTATTGAATGAATACTGTCAGAGCACTATGATTCATTAATTTTGGTGTACAACTAAAGAGTAACCTAGGAAGCATAGTAAAATACACCCCTCGAGAGATTTCCAATTAATAACATGAGGGACAACTGAACATGTCTAATTTTAATGAGTTCCAAAGTGATCATGATGCACTCCAAAGTGAGACTCAGTAATTTGGAGCTTTATTCTCCTGATTTTATCACTGAATATAACTTTATTTCATTTAAAATAATCTATATGAGAAATGTTGCCGTCGGTATGTCTAGGTCATTTCAGTATGGTGCATAAAGGGATGGGGGTGACTTGCCTTCATAGGTGATTTTTTTCTTTCTTTTTTTAAAAATATATTTTATTGATTTTTTTACAGAGAGGAGGAGGGATAGAGAGCCAGAAACATCGATGAGAGAGAAACATTGACCAGCTGCCTCTTGCACGCCCCCTACCGGGGATGTGCCAGCAACCAATGTACATGCCCTTGACCGGAATTGAACCTGGGACCTTTCAGTCCGCAGACCGACGCTCTACCACTGAGCCACACCGATTTTTCTTATTAGGTCTTAACTTTAGGATTCCCTCAGTGCACAGCTTCCACTAACGGGGAAAAATGAGACTCCTTCATCCCCTGGACAGATGGGACTTCCTGGATTTATGCTGCATTTCACAAGGTTAGTTATTTAAGCACCAATAGCATGAACACAAACCCCTGACTGGCCTGTGAAGTCTGAGCAGAAGCCTGCAATGCTGTGCAAGCCCTGGGTCATGAGCGTGATTCTTTCATGGAAAAGCGCTGAAGGGGAAATGCTAAAAAACAAAATTAAGAGTTAATTCCATTAACAGTTTTGCCTTTCACCAGAACCTTACTCATCCAGTGCTGTTGTCACTCTGTTGTCTTCCGTGTGGAGGGGTGATAGCGAGTCAGAATCTTAGCTTTTATAAAATTAAGTGTACACCAGACCTGTGACTTTTTAAACAGTATAATAGTCAGTCAGGAGGGAATAACTCTTCCTCTTTGACTGAGTTGTAAGTTTTTTTAAAAATGCAGTTATAGATGGACCACACAACCAAATTACTTGGAGTATCAAAGTTCAAGTAAGAAAGTACATATTTTAAAAATATCAAAATAGTTAAGCCGAAACCGGTGTGGCTCAGGGGATAGAGTGTCGGCCTGCGGACTGAAGGGTCCTGGGTTTGATTCCAGTCAAGGGCATGTACCTTGGCTGCGGGCACATCCCCAGTTGGGGGTGTGCAAGAGGCAGCTGATTGATGATTCTCTCTCATCAATGTTTCTAACTCTCTATCACTCTCTCTTCCTCTCTGTAAAAAAAAATCAATAAAATATATTTTTTAAATAGTTGATAAAGGGAATCTCAAAGTTAAGTTCTGCAAAAAAAAAAAATAATAAATAAAATAAAATAAAAAAAAATTCTGTAGAAGAAACAGAACAGTTATAGAAAATGACTAATTGCCTGCTGAAAATAAAGTAACTTCAAAATATGCTTTAGAATAACGTTAAAACTAGCTTCATGTGAGTGGAAAATCTGTTTTTCTTAAATGCATAATTGTTTAATAATAATAGTTACCATTTCTCAAGTATTTACTAAGTGCCAGGCATTGTACTCCATACTTTATCATATTCTCTCATTTAGTTTTTATAATAGACCTATTTAAATAGTAGTATTATTCCCATTTTACAGATGAGGCAACTGAGGTTCAAAAAAAGTAGTACCGGTAACTTGCTCAAGTTCACAAAACTAGTAAGGAACTAGGATTCAAACCCAATTCTGTCTGACTCCAAAGGCCATTTACCTAACCTATGCTATGGTTCCTAATTATGATAGTAGTTGGTGTTACTTTTAGTCAAATGAAAAGAAAACTTATTATTTAAGGCTCCAGGTTTGCATGTCAACAAAAATGAGACATAAAGAGACAATTCATTAAAACTAGGATCAGAAACAGGAGGCTGAATTCCTTATCTCTCATACTATAACTTCTCAAACTGTATCTTCTCATAACTACACTGGCAACAGATAAAACTAGATATGCAAACATTTAAGTTCCAGTATCTGCATTAGCAAGAATATTAAACAAGCTTAAAAAACTGAATTCCTGAACAAATAGTAAACATTTACATTACAGTCATTTTTCATTCTCTAAGGAAGGGGAATGACAAGGATAACTGACATCAGAGACAATGCAAAAATACTCACTTTGAGACCGATTCCTACCTCTCATCTTCAAACTTTTTACCTAATGGCTAGTAAATGGCAAAACTGATTTTTAGTTCACCCCTCTCCCGCCCAGTCTAAGGTACTCTTGTAAACGAGCAGGAAAGAAGCCAGAGGTAGGCCATAACCAGGATGGCCGAGAGCCTGGAAAACTCACAGGAAATCATTTGCAGGTGGTTCAGAATATACGAATTGGAGCTTTAAAAGCAAAATGTCCTAAACAGAAGTATATATTTTATTTGACCCATTCTACAAGGATGAAAAAAGAATCAACTTGCCAAAATCTATATCTTTTCAATCTCTTTAAGACAACCACAGTAGTTTGAAAATACGTATTTTGAATCACAGCACCACTTGCAACAGTATAAAAAAAGAGAGAAAACATTCCTGGTGGGTTATAAATGCACAAGCAGTATGAACAATATTTACCTTACAGTGAGCTGGACCTTGCTCACGCAAAAGCTTATACTCAGGCTGAATCTTGTTGAAACGGGCTAACTCATTCACAAGACACATTGGGGTTTTCTCTTTGGGGTGTGCCATGCTAGAAGGAACTGAAAAATAACGTAAGAGCATTGAAGTCAAGTACATAGACTGCTGCTCTCCTATGGATATGAAAAAGAGGGAAAACAAACTAAAGGTCTGAGGATTTAGAGGGGCAGTAATGCAAAACTGCAAACCACAATGGGGGCATGTGCCTGAAGATAGCTGGGAACTTTTCTGAACCAGTTGAGTCCAGCTCACCTGGGAGAGGGTGTCTTCAAAAGAAAGAGAGTAAGAAGTCAGGGGAATAACTAAACCATGTCAGACAAGCAAGAACTGATATCAGATGAAGCACTGCTATTACAACTAACCAAGAGAGTAACAAGGAGGTCATTGAGCAGACATATACTGGTTACGGCAACAGCTGTCAGCTATATTCTAGTCGTTATTTCACAACACGCAACATGCCAACACCATTTCTCAAACAATAACTGTCATTTTCCACACACTTAACTTCTCGTTCCAGGGTGTCCCCTACTCTGATCTCCAGAGGCTGCCATCCTCAGACCTTAGCTATTTTTAAAAATTATTCTAAGTTAAATAAAATGGCCTCAGTGGGCAGAGTTTTACAAAGTTAATAGAATGTAAATATAAGACACATTAGAAGAAAAAGCAATACATCACAGAGAACTGAAATAGTTGGTGCCATTGCCTTTTGAGCCGGACTCAAATGGCAAATGTGGGTAAAACTGAATCTCTAGAATTATGCAAAGTCAAGAATGCTATCTGGTGAGCCAGTCAAACAACGTCCAGAGCCATGCAGCTCAGAGTGGGACAAGCTAACACTCTAAGAATAAATTTACAAAGGAAATAAACAATGAAATGCAAAGAAAATTATCAGGTATAAAGGATAGAAAGGCACTTGTTACAAGGTGACTCTGCATGGAGACAACCATGCTCACATTCATTTAATTGGTTTTGCCACTTTAGGGAGAGGGAGAATATTGTTTTTAGTTGTTTTTTTATTCAGGTGTTTCAAGTCTTTTCTAATCAATGAGCACATTTTTAGTTTCCTAATAATCAAATTTCAGTGCCTCTAAACTTATTTCCTTTTTATAAATCTCTACTTCTTCGTTCAATCTCTTAATTGATCCTCACTATGATTCCTAAACTACCTCTGGAATCTCAAACTTATTCAAAATAAAAATTAACAAATGCCAATGCACTCTTCTGCTTGCCAGTAAAGCTGAGTGCCTCCTTGCTTGGAATAAATTTTTAGAGACATTCAAAAAGGGGGCTTACAAGAATTCTTTATTAGTTCTGGGAAATAATTTTAAAAGCAGGATTTTCCCATATAACAATGACTCCAAAGTGGAACTTACTGTTCAATTCTCTCTGCCAGCCACCACTTTATAACAGACTTGACATTATAATTGTTTTCAATTCTCTTTCTTTACACTTTGAAATGGTCTGTCAACTAAGATTTCAATTCAATCCAATGCACAACCAAGTGTTTTATATCTGAGATTTTAAAAAAAGCTTGGGCAGTAATATTTTCTTCTGCTTCTTGAAGGTAAATATGAAAGCTCCCTAGCTCTGCAATCTACTCAAATAAAAAAAATAAATAAATAAATAAAAAACAGGCTGAGAACACATTTGAAACAGAAGACACTTGGATTCATATGCTTGCTTACCTGCAGCTGCAATGATGGGTGTAATAGATGCAGAGGGTAAAGCAGAGTTTTGAATAGGTCTACCTGCATTTTCAGAGGGCAGAGAGCTAGTAGTAGAAGGAATACTCATCAAAGGCTGTGAGAGAAGAGACTGGTTCTTGTTCAGTATTTGGCTCCCTGAGAGAGCAGCAGATGGGTTCTGAACTTGCACTTGAACTTGAGACATGGTCACTTTCAACAAAAGTGAACAACTGCAGGTAAACAGCTTTCAGTGCAGGTTAATTCAGTGCTATGAAGTCTAAAGTTCTACCTAAAAGTTGTAAGGGAAAGAAAATAAAAAGGTAAATTATAGAGGAGATATGTAATTGCCAATGTTCAGTCAAAACTGGTGTCACCTTCTCAAGCATGAAAATAGCTCAATTTAGCATGTAGCTATGACCATGTATTAGAACTGTTTCTTCTTGGTATACAAGAAGGTTCCTGTTTTGTTTTTTTTTTTACTTTCTCAGTGTTTTTAAATTACTTAACAATACCCTTATGCTCTGCATGTTCATTTTATGAAGAAAATCAATAGGGTATCATAATATTTATTGGTGACTATTAAGAATTATAAATTGCAGCTTATATTAAAAAAATATAAAAATGGAGAGATTTTTCCATACTATATAGGATATGGTAAAAGTTTCTGGCCTCAAAATTCTAGGAAGCTGAAAGCAAACTGGGTTGTAACACCATTAATAGGTGAATGTAAATACTGCTTCCATTTAAGGGCAATGTGCTCAGATTGGCACCTTTAGAGCTTTCCTTTAAGCTGACTGAAGAAAGAGAAAAATTTCTCTTCTGCTGTTTTTTTTGTGTGTTTTTTTTAAATGATGATAAAAGATCAATTTGTTTTCCTAAGAGTTTTGTTTTGAGATGGTCTCATTTACATACCCCAAAGAAAACTATTGCACTCATATCAATGCTTGATCCTGAGAAATCTGAATAGCAGAGAACTTTCTATTGATTTGTACAACTAAAAGCAAAAATAGAGAAGATGAAGAAGAGAGGAACAGATTTCAGACTGGCAATTTTACTGGTGTGGCTGGTAAAGCCTCCGAGGGAAGCTCCAAAGGCATTCTTTCTAAATACACTGATTTCTCCACAAGTCCAAAATAAGGACAGTTCTATCATTTTCATGATCATCATGCAAAAAGCTGAAAATACTGAAGGCAAATGTACTCAAAAAATAACTAGTAGCAACAAAGAACAGAAAGCAGAAACAAGCAAATGAGTTTTATTGCAGAGTAATTGTTCATCACTTTAATTTTTTCAAAAGTCTCAAAAATGATTTTTAAAGAAAGCTAGACCTTTAGAAAGAGATGAATGACCAGAACAATTAAGTTACTTAAGGATTCCTGACATATTCTCCCTTGCTGAAAGCAAAAAGGACTACAAACCTCAACCAAACCAAATCCAAAAACCTCAACTACAATGACTTTGGATCACAGGGGCATAAACAGTACCCTATTCAACAAAATTGCCCAATATTGCAGTTGTTTCTTTTGTTGACTTTTGGAATCAGAACCAAATAGCAGTTCCACTGAGGATCAGAATGATCTTAACAGACAAGCTGCCAGTATCAAGAAACAAATCCAGAACCATTGTTTTTATTTCCTTCAGCTGCCAAAATATATTTTTCTCAGTCTTCCTCCTCCTTCTCTTATTCACCTTCTTCCTCTCCCTCTCCTTCTAAACTGTCTTGAAGACATTTTTCTACCAAAAAAAAAAAAAAAAAAAGACAGAGTATACTCACAACACTTTAGGACACCAACTCCAGACCAAAGGTAGCCAAAGGGCCGTAGCTGGTTTGGCTCAGTGGATAGAGTGTCAGCCTGCAGACTGAAGGGTTCTGGGTTCAATTCCAATCAAGGGCACATGCCCAGTAGGGTGCATGCACAAGGCACCTGACCAAGTCTCTCATCACCGACTAGAACCCCAGTGCATGGATCCGTGTACCAGTGGGGTCCCTCAGCCTGACCTGTGCCCTCTCACAATACGGGACCCCTGGGGGGATGTAGAAACACATAAAGTGGCAGGTGGCCAGGGAGGAGCCCAAGCCCCACCTGGGCACCACTCCTGCTCATCCTGGCCCCACTGTGACTGCCACACACTGCCTGGAGGTGAGGTGGAAAAGACTCACACCACTGCAGCTGGGCTGGCCAGCGTGAGCCTGGCTTCTGGAGCCCGTAGGTCAGCTAAGCGGCTCTCCAGCTGTGGAAGTGCACTCACCACCAGGGGGCAGCTCCTGCATTGAGCATCTGCTCCCTGGAATTCAGTGCACTTCAGTGCTTAGGGTTTTATATATATATAAATGTTTCTACTTCTCTCTCCCTCTCTCTTCCTCTCTGAAATCAAAAAATATAAACTTTTTAAAAGTAGCCAAAAGCAAGTGTTTGCTTCAGAGTCTACCCATACCCCAGAAGAAGCAATACAACTTTGCTCTCAGTAACTCCTGAGAGTCTGAGACTTGAATGAATGACTTAAATTTAGAAAGGGAGGGGTCCAAAGGGATCTATTTTGGCGAATGCTATCTAAGTCAGGCCCACTGCCAGCATTTCCATCACAGACAAAAATACACAGATTTTCTAGAAGTTGAGAAAGGAAACAAACAAGCTTTTTAAGTAAGACTGTCCTTAAATGTTAACCTCAAGTTCACCCGAAGTTTTGTCTTTATAACAACTGGTAGAAAACAAGTAGTTCGAAACATAATAAATAAATAAAAGTTACTCTCCTAATAAGGCTGTGTACTTTACAAATTTTTAACTTCCAACACTAAAATCCAACAAACATTATTCATTTGCTAATAAATTTTTAGTCATTTGCTAATTTAACACTTCTATGTGTCTTCAGGCCTGACAGAGAATCTAAAGCAGTGGTTCTAAAGAGGGAGTAAGTGTGTTCCCCAAAGACATGTGACAGTATCTAGAGACATTAGTTGGATGTAACAACTGGGGGACCACGGGATCTAGTGGGTAGAGGGTCAAGGATGTTGTTTCAAGTATACATATACTAATCCACAAAATAAAATCTTAACACTATTTAATAAAAAAATTATGTATTTTCTAATACAGAAAAAGAAAATCCCCTTTTTACCTCAAAGGCTCTAAAAAACAGATGCTAATATTTTACCCAAACAAATGCTCTTTTCCTAAAGAGAAGCTTGGCAGCTATCATAGTTATGAGGAAAATTATATTGTTTATAAATTCAAAGAATAAATAAGGCTTTTGACTACTGCTGTTTATATAGTTCACAGGAGCCTTCAGGGGAATCATGGAATTTTGGATATGCTACATCTATATAAATTTAGAAAATTTGGTGCACTGTCCTGAAGATCAAGTCCTTAACCGAAAACTTGTTTTTTCTTTTTAACCTATCTTTAAGGATTGTTTTCCACCATATAGATTAGGGACTCAAGAGAAATACTTTGTTGGAGTTTTCTTATAGACCATTGGTATTTTACACACAGTAAAATTAGATTGAAAAGTCTGAAACACAAAGTCTCTTCAGTTTTTCCCAGAGCTGAAAACACCTTTGACTGTTAAGCCTGTGTTGTGCTATTTCCCCTGCCTCCCGGCTCCAGCACAGATGAGGGTCTTGGTCTTTTCCTATATGAACTCAGGAAAACACGCTTATTTTATTCTCAAATCCAGAATTTACAAAGCATATATCAACACTATACCACAAAGAGGGGTGCTATAACAGAATTATAGGTAAGTCTTTTGAAAAGACTCCTAATTCCAAACCTTCCCTCCTTGGCCCTGTTCCCTGCTCAACCCCTCCTGGGTCCTAAATTTGGCTTGGTGATACAAAATTCTTTTCATAAAAAAAATAAAAGTTTCACCTTGGCTGGCAGCTTCCATTTTACAAGTGCCAAGTACTTTTTAATGGGTTGTGGGAAGAGGAACAAGAGCACATTAAACATAACAATAGCATTTTTAAAATAATACATGATGTGTGCCAGGACCGGTTTGGCTCAGTGGATAGAGCGTCGGCCTGCAGACTGAAAGGTCCCGGGTTCGATTCCAGTCAAGGGCATGTACCTTGGTTGCAGGCATATCCCCAGTGGGGGGTGCGCAAGAGGCAGCTGGTCGATCTTTCTCTCTCATTGACGTTTCTAACTCTCTGTCCCTCTCAGTTCCTCTCTATGTAAAATCAATAAAATATATTTAAAAAAATAATTTAAAAAATAATACATGAGGTGCTAAAAAGTGATCAGGCCCAAAAATGTATATTCTTCACTAAGCAGTGAACCTACCAAGACTAGGCCATACTGAGTACAATGTGAATGATTTAATATACAAGGCAGACCCTTCTAGAAACAGTTTACAGAACTATATACAATAATGGTTAGTCTTATTCACTCTCTATTAACGTTGTTAAATCATTGTGGTATGACATAATTGCTTTAACAAATATAGAAAAACATTGTTTTTAATATCTAATTTTTAACTGGATTACCTTATAATTTATAAGGAAGTATCTGTACTTCTGTGTAATTAACATATCATTGGCCATTATAAGTAATGTCTCCAAACAAGATGTTTAAAAAGAAAAAAGGAAAGAAGTCATCCTAATTCTAGACAAGATTTTAAGATAGCCACAAACATTTCACTATATATCTCCCCATTGAACTTCTTGAGTAGTACAGGAAACACAGTTCCTTGCCGTAATAAGGCACTTGCATTATCAACAGCAACTTTAGGATACATTTATTCAAAATTCAACAGAAATTTATTAAGCATCTACTACATGTGAACCCATATATATCAGATTGTATATTTTCCAGTGATAGAATTAATTTGTTAAAGTTTCCTCAAAGACCCTCAAGGCCTCGCCATACCAGCAGACAGCAGCTGTGTGTCGCTGAAGGATGCCCAGGACCAAACCAGAAACGGTCAGACCTGCATCACCACCATTTGTCCACCAACCAGATCTGAAATATCATGGCTGACAGTACACATAAGGAACTGTTTGACATTGAAATTGGGACTCAAAAGAACTGTTGGCCCAGAAAGGAACTCACTACAAACTGATTCATTTGCCTCTCAGCATAACCAAAATGACTTGTTTCAGTTTCGGTTCTTATAAGGGTATTTCTTGGATCACATGATCTCACACATTTAGAGGAATAACGAACAACATAAACTGACGAACAAAAACAGACCCAGAGAAAGAGAAGCAGCGATCAGACACTCAAACCTCAGAGGGAAAGTAGGGGTAAGGGGAAGAGATCAACCAAAGGACTTGTGTGCATGCATATAAGCCTAACCAGTGGTCATGGACAACATGGGGGCAGGGGCATATGTGGGGAGGGGTTTGGGATGGGAATGGGGGGATGAGGACAATTATGTGATACCATAATCAATAAATGAATAAAAAAATATAAATTTCCCAAAAATAAATAAATAATAAAGTTTTCCTCAACGATACAGAAGAGATCTTTTTTAAAAAATATGTTTTTATTGATTTCAGAGAGGAAGGGAGAGGGAGAAAAAGATAGAAACATCAATAATGAGAGAGAGCCGAAACTGGTTTGGCTCAGTGGATAGAGCACCAACCTGCAGACTGAAAGGTCCCAGGTTCGATTCCAGTCAAGGGCATGTACCTTGGTTGCGGGCACAACCCCAGTAGGGGGTGTGCAAGAGGCAGCTGATTGATGATTCTCTCTCATCAATATTTCTGACTCTCTATCCCTCCCTTCCTCTCTCTGGAAAATCAATAAAATATATATATTTTTTTAAATAATAAGAGAGAGCCGAGACCAGTTTGGCTCAGTGGATAGAGCGTCAGCCTGTGGACTGAAGGGTCCCGGGTTCGATTCCGGTCAAGGACATGTACCTTGGTTGCGGGCACTTCCCCGGTGGGGGGTGTGCAGGAGCCAGCTGATCGATGTCTCTCTCTCACTGGTGTTTCTGAATCTCTATCCCTCTCTCTTCCTCTCTGTAAAATATCAATGAAATATATTAATTAAAAAAATAAGAAGAAGAAGAAGAGAGAATCATTCGAGAAGAGATTTTTAAGCAGCCAACTGTAAATCTATTCACCTGTTCTCTTTAACTTAACATGGAAAAGTTAAGGAAGAAACCACTTTTCCTACAATAATCTTGAAATACATCTAAAATACCTTTATTTCCAAGATACTTTTCTGATACATCTTTCTAGCTGTAATGTGCTTGTTATGTTTTCTGCAAGTAAATTTACTCCCAACTTTACCCCCCAACAGCATCTGCCATTCCCTGTCCCTGGAAAAGAACAATTCATTGACTCCAATAATTATCCAAATATCTATAGACAAGGCACCCACAAGTATAGAAACATGACAATCACTATCATCATAAAAAATCATTTCCAAAATCAAGCAAATAATGTCCAATAGCAGGCCCTTATGTCAAATTACAATACTAAAAGGTTCTTTAAAAGAAATATGACCAGCCAAAACCGGTTTGGCTCAGTGGATAGAGCCTGTGGACTGAAAGGTCCCGGGTTCGATTCTGGTCAAGGGCACGTACCTGAGTTGCGGGCACATCCCCGTAGGAGGTGTGCAAGAGGCAGCTGATCGATGATTCTCTCTCATCGATGTTTCTAACTCTATCCCTCTCCTTTCCTCTCTGTAAAAAATCAATAAAATATATATATAAATAAATAAATAAAAATAAATGAAATGTCAAAGATTCCTCTCAGCCTTTTAAAAAATAAATAAATAAAAATAAATAAATAAATAAAATATGACCAAACTACTTGAGAGAGAAAAATAAAATAAAAAAGACCATTATGTACTTTGTACTCAAGCGAAAGACACAGGAAAAGTAATCCTGACGAGACACAATCACCTACACAATAATAAAATCAGCCAAAAATAATGTCTGGAAATAATCCAGGCTGTTCAAGACCTTTGCATTCAATACAAGTGACTGAATGTGGTCCCTGTCTTACAGTTGGCCCAATGTCAACTGGGCAAGGGAGGATTTTCTTTCCACACAAATGTAACCATTGGGTGGTCCATTTAAAGAAACACTTCCTAAGAGAGAATTCATTATTAAATGTTCATCCTAGAAAAACCATCACACCATGCTGTGTATTAAAGAAAAAAAAAATTACCTCTGCAACCTAACAAGCTGCAAATCTTCGTCTCTTTTTTATTTTTAATATGTTTTATTGATTTTTTACAGAGAGGAAGGGGGAGAGAGAGAGAGCTAGAAATGTCGATGAGAGAGAAACATCGACCAGCTGCCTCTTGCACACCCCCTACCGGGGATGTGCCCGCAACCAACGTACATGCCCTTGACTGGAATCGAACCTGGAACCTTTCAGTCCGAAGGCTGACGCTCTACCGCTGAGCCAAACCGGTTTCGGCCTTAGTCTCTTTTTTAGCTCTAAAACCTTATCGAGCTCCCTTCTCTTCCCTACATAAATTCTTAAACTACATTCAAACACATTATTGTTATAAACTGAAAGTCTTTTTAAAATCCAAACTTATAAAAAAATAGAAAATTTTTTAAACCAACCAAAATAAATATCTATAATATGCTAGAGATTTTTTTATTTTTTTATTTTTAAATATTTTATTGATTTTTTACAGAGAGGAAGAGAGAGGGATAGAGAATTAGAAATATCGATGATAGAGAAACATCGATCAGCTGCCTCTTGCACATCCCCTACTGTGGATGTGCCCGCAACCAAGGTACATGCCCTTGACTGGAATCGAACCTGGGACCTTTCAGTCCGCACACCGACTCTCTATCCACTGAGCCAAACTGGTTTTGGCTTTAAATATATTTTATTGATTTTTTTACAGAGAGGAAGGGAGAGAAACAGAAACATCAATGAGAGAGAAACGTCAATCAGCTGCCTCCTGCACTCCCCCCACTCCCCCCTAAGGATGTGCCCACAACCAAGGTACATGCCCTTAACAAGAATCGAACCTGGGACCCTTCAGTCCACAGTCTGACACTTTATCCATTGAGCCAAACCGGTTTCGGCTATGCTAGAGATTTTTAAGAAGTACCTTGTGACATATCCTCCTATATAATAGAGAGGTAATATGCAATTAACCATATCATGCTTTTGCACAAGATGGCCACGCCCATGTGGTCATAAGATGGCCATGCCCATGTTGTCACAAGATGGCTGCCAGGGGAGGGCAGTTAGGGGTGACCAGGCCAGTAGGGGAGGACAGTTGGGGGTGACCAGGCCGGCAGGGGAGGCAGTTGGGGGCGATCGGGCAGGCAGGAGAGCAGTTGGGCGTCAATCAGGTTGGCAGGGGAATGGTTAGGGGGTGATCAGGCTGGCAGGCAGAAGTGGTTAGGGTTAATCAGGCATGCAAAAGCGGTTAGGGCAGTGGTCGGCAAACTCATTAGTCAACAGAGCCAAATATCAACAGTACAATGTTTGAAATTTCCTTTGAGAGCTAAATTTTTTAAACTTAAAACTTCTTCAAAATAGACTCGCCCAAGCCATGGTATTTTGTGGAAGAGCCACACTCAAAGGGCCAAAGAGGCACATGTGGCTCGTGAGCCGCTGTTTGCCAACTACAGGGTTAGGGGCAATCAGGCAGGCAGGCAGGCAAGTGATTGGGAGCCAGCAGTCCCCGATTGTGAGAGGGATGTGTGGCTGCCAGTTTAAGCCCTACCCCTGTGGGGTCCCAGATTGGAGAGGGTGCAGGCTGTGGGATCGGGCCTAAACTGGAAGCCGGACATCCCGAGGGGTCCCAGATTGGAGAGGGTGCAGGCTGGGCTGAGGGACACACACACACCCAGTAAATGAATTTCATGCACTGGGCCTCAAGTTCTCAAATAAAGGGCCTGGTTCAACAAAATAGTTAACTGGCTTTTCCTTTTAGAAAAGAAAAATTGTAGTCTATAACCATGTGCCATCTACCCAGAAACAAACATGACTGCATTTACCATCATCTTCATGCAAAACAGATCAGTGCCAAGACCCAGTTTTTAAGAAACCAGCCTTCAATTTTAAATTAAATCAGACTGAGTTGTGACTTTCAGTTTTACTCCCAATTCAGATAGCAATTACGCATCCAACTTTTGGCAAGCCACTGCCCAGGGCCTCAGTTTCCCCCGATCACTTTGTAATTGAATATTTGACAAAGCCTCAGTCCTAGCAATCCGAGAGCTAAAACCTTGAAGGAATCCTAAGGTGTAATAAGTTATTTAGTTCTTTTTTTTTTTGGGGGGGGGGAGGCGGGGGAAAGGCATTATACAAAGTCAATGTGATGAGTGTAAATCCATTCACTGAGTTTTGTATAATTTCTCTAATTTCCTGATGCTTCAATTTCCTCATTCCAAAGAATGTTGGATTAATTTGTCCACTACTGCCACCACAGAGATATATGATGATGTGCTTTCAATTCTTAGTAAGTGCTAAAAAACACAAAGCAGTGTATTTTGCACATAAAAGACTGTAAAATCCTAGGAGCACTCTTATAAAACGTTTTTTGTCTAAATCAGTGTTTCCCAAACTTTTTTTTTTTTTTCTACAGAGAGGAAGGGAGAGAGATAGAGAACTAGAAACATCGATGAGAGAGAAACATCGACCAGCTGCCTCTTGCACACCCCCTACCAGGGATGTGCCTGCAACCAACGTACATGCCCTTGACGGGAATCGAAACTGGGATCTTTCAGTCCGCAGACCGACGCTCTACCGCTGAGCCAAACCGGTTTTGGCTCCCAAACTTTTGACATATGTGTACCCCTTCTATAATTTTCGTAACACTGAGTACCCCTCGTACTTATGAGAACACAGAATTAGGCGCAGCTAAGCACAGTGCAATGCATATCCCCACCAAACTCCGGTGCAATGGGTACCCCCACCAAACTCTTCCCGTACCCCTGGGGGTACGCGTACCACACTTTGGGAAATGCTGGGATGATCACAGCCAGTGGTAAACAGAATTTGAATCCTAACCCTATCTCATGATAGAAAACAAAGGTGAATTAGTTCCACAGGTTTGAAAAACAAGTATAACAATCAACCTGAGAAATCAAAGGCAAACTACAAAAGTTTCTATAAACAAGACACTTATTTGACGAATAACATTAATGTCTTCAGTATTCAGTTTTTACATCTCCACATTTAAAGTATAAGGCAATGCCAGCTAGCAGGTTTTACATCTTGCCAATTTCCCCTGCATTTAATTACTTTCTAATAAAATCTCAAGAGTAAGAAGAAATTCAAACTATATAAAATCTCTTCTATTTCTCTAATATTATAGCCAGAAGTAAATGTCATTCTCCACATTAGTCAATGAAAAATTTAAAAAATATTATGAATTATATACAGGCCTGAAATTATAGAGCCAAATTATGTGTACTTTAAAAAGAGCGGTGTTCCAGGAACAATGTTGTTGTGGTTTATGTCTGAGAGGTTATGTGGTTAGAAAATCCCTGGAAAATAAGAAATAATAATTTACAGAGGGTATATTTTCCTGAAAACTTTATATATGTAGTTAAAGTTTTGGGGAAATCTAAAATTTCCAAGTAGGGAAGTTTCCAAAAACATGATGTCCTGGATTGGCACACTCTAGAGTCTACAAAAGGCATGACTCCATCAACATGAACATAGGAGTCAGTAGAAATTTCCTTTTCGGACTCAATTACTTCCTGATAAGAGAGCTGTGAATGCCTAAGATTTACTTTCCAAAAAGGAACTGGACATCATATATTGCCTGATCATACAAGCCTGATTTTTAAACTGCTTAACTACTAGTATTTTACCCTGTTTCCCCGAAAATAAGACAGTGTCTTATATTAATTTTTGCTCCCAAAGATGCGCTAGGTCTTATTTTCAGATGTCTTATTTTCGGAGAAACACAGTATTTATAAACAAGAGGCCCGGTGTACAAAATTCATGCACAGGGGGTATCTGTTCCTCAGCCCAGCCTGCACCTTCTCCAATCTGGGACCCCTCGAGGGATGTCCTACTGCCCATTTAGGCCCAATTCCGGTAGGATACCAGGACTAAACGGGCAGTCGGACATCCCTCTCACAATCCAGGACTGCTGGCTCCCAACTGCTCACCTGCCTGCCTTCCTGATTGCGCCTAACTGCCCTCCCCTGCAGGCCTGCTCACCCCTAACTGCCCTCCCCTGCAGGCTTGGTTCCTTCCCCACCCCACCCCCCCCACTGCTCTCCCCCTGCAGGTTTGATCGCCCCCAACTGCTCTCCCTTGCAGGCCGGGTCCCTTCCAACTGACCTCCCCTTCAACTGACCTCCCCTGCTAGCCTGATTACTCACAACTGCCCTCCCCTGCTGGCCTGATCCCTCACAACTGCCCTCCCCTGCTGGCCATCTTGTGTCAACATGGGGGCAGCCATCTTTGACCACACAGAGGCAGCCATCTTGTGTGTTGGAGTGATGATCAATTTGCATATTACTCTTTTATTGATAGAATAAAGGCCTGGTGCACAGGTGGGAGCCAGTGGTTTGCCCTGAAAGGTGTCCTGGATCAGGGTGGGGATTCCCTTGGGGCATGGGGTGGCCTGGGCGAGGGGCATGTAGTGGTTTGCAGGCCAACCATGCCCCCCAGCGACCCAAGTTGAGGCCCTGGTATCTGGGGTTTATTTATCTTCTATAATTGAAACTTTATAGCCTTGAGCAGAGGCCTGGGCTGGCCAGGGTATGCAGGAAGCTTGGCTTCCTCCATTGCTGGTGAAACCCAACCCCCCTGCTTGCTTCATGGCTGAAGCCATCTTGGTTTGGTTAATTTGCATACTCGCTCCAGATTGGTTGGTGGGCATGGCTTGTGAGTGTAGCACAGGCATGTCTATTTGCATATTGCTCTTTTATTAGCTAGTATGCCCTTACCATGTGCTTAGTGTGCAAATACAATTAGATAGGAAATTTTACAAATGGTTAAATTTCGAAATATGATAAAGCACATTATCTCTAGTAAATCCAAATCATAATCCTTCTTTAGGATTTTAAGTGACATAAGAGTTTAATTCTCAAACTCTCAGGTCTGCTTTATCTAGAGTTGTCCCACCTTTTAACACGTTAAGCACCCAGTCACCCATGACTAACACTATACTTTCTGTCCTGAAAGACAAAACAGGCTGGGTGCTTATCGTGTTAAATTATAGGAGTCAGTGCAAATAGAATTTCTCATGTTGAGATGCTTTTTGCACTTTCAAAACATAATTTTGCTCATTTCAATTTCTCACTACTACTATGACTTAATAAATAATAAAAAAAAATAGCTGTTTACTGTCCAAATGATTTTAGAAATAAAACCTAGTGCTCTTGCCGAAACCAGTTTGGCTCAGTGGATAGAGCATCAACCTACATACTGAAAGGTCCCAGGTTCGATTCCAGTCAAGTGCATGTACCTTGGTTGCGGGCAGATCCCCAGTAGGGGTTGTGCAAGAGGCAGCTGATCAATATTTTCTCTCTCATTGATGTTTCTAACTCTTTATCCTTCTCTCTTCGTTTCTGAAAAAAACTCAATATATTTTAAAAAAACACAAAAAACCTAGTGCTCTTGATTAGCTCTACAATATTTTAACAACTCAAGCTCTTCTTTTTGTAATATACTATAACTAGTGACCCAGTAAATGAAATTCATGCACATTAAAAGGGGATTAATTAGACCCAACCAGTTTGGCTCAATGGATAGACCATCAGCCTGCAAACTCAAGGGTCCCAGGTTCGATTCCGATCAACGGCATGTACTTTGCTTGAAGGCACATCCCCAGTAGGAGGTGTGCAGGAGGCAGCTGATCAATGTTTCTCTCTCATTGATGTTTCTTTTTTTTTTTTTTTTTTAATATATATTTTTTATTTTTTTACAGAGAGGAAGGGAGAGAGAGATAGAGAGCTAGAAACATCGATGAGAGAGAAACATCAACCAGCTGCCTCTTGCACACCCCCTACCAGGGATGTGCCCGCAACCAATGTACATGCCCTTGACCGGAATCAAACCTGGGACCTTTCAGTCCGCAGACTGACGCTCTACCACTGAGCCAAACCGGCTTTGGCTCTCATTGATGTTTCTAACTATCTATTCTTCTCCCTTCCTCTCTGTAAAAAATCAATATATATATATATATATATATTTTTTTTTAAAGGGGATTAATTAGAATAAATAATTTAATATTGCTATTTGCCCTTTTCTATAATAGAATTGTCAAAGATGAAAGAAAATTGGTAAAATGTATATGAAAACCTTCCTCCTATCAGAGGCTGAGGCACACTACGGGACCCAAAGTCAAGTCCCTCCCACCACATGCACCTCAAAATCACGTGAGACCCAGACCCGACCACCCCACCCCATTGAGCTAGATCCAGACCCAGCCAGTCCCACCCTTGTCAAGCCCTGCCGGGCAGGGGGCATAGCCTCAGGTCCCCTGGCCTGGTGCCAGAACAGGGAGCGTAGCCTGAGGTCCCCCAGCCCAGACCAGGGCAGGGGGCATGCTTTGAGGTCTCCATCAAGCCCTGCCAGGTGGGGGACACGGCCTGAGGTCCCCTGTCAAGCCCCTCTGGGCGGGGGGCATGGCCTGAGGTTCCCTGTCAAGCCCCTCTGGATGGGGGGCATGGCCTGAGGTCCCCTGTCAAGCCCTCTGGATGGGGGGCATGGCCTGAGGTCCCCTGTCAAGCCCCTCTGGGCGGGGGGAGGGGTGCGGTCTGAGGTCCCCTGGCCTGGTGCTGGGGGAGGGAGGGCATGGCCTGAAGTCCCCTGTGAAGCCCCACCTAGTGGGGGAGCATGGCCTCAGGTCCCCTAGCCTGGCACTGGGGTGGGGGGAGCAGCCTGAGGTCATCTAGCCCAGCACCAGAATGGGAAGCGCACCTTGAGGTACCCTGCCACAGGAGGTGTGGCCTGAGGTCCCCCAGCCTGATGCCAGGGCGGCGGGCGCAGCCTGATGCCCCCTGTCAAGTCCTGCCAGGTAGGGGGCTTGGCCTGAGGTCCTCTATCAAGCCCCACAGGGCGGGGAGGGGGTAGCCTCAGGTCCCTGGTGATTGCTCATTAAGGCTCCTTATGGGAACTTGGCCTTAGTTGTGGGTGCAGCCAGCTTTGTGATGAAGTGATGGTCAATTAGCATATTCCCTCTTTATTAGATAGGATAACAACTTTCCAATCTAGAACCATTTGTTGCATAATCTCCCCCAATCAAGAACTAACACGAATGAAAAGTGGAAAAGGCCCAAACAGATGTCTAAGACTCACCTAATTGAGTCCATGCCTTTTACCAATAGGGCTCTCCTCCATTTAAACCCATCTATAATGAACAATTATGGTAGATTTGGTTATCTAAGTTTCTAGCCCAAAACAGAAGTTAAATAATTAAGATTGGGGGAAAAAGGAGCTGCTAAAGTCAGACATAATGAAAATAGTAAGAAACAACAGCCAGCAACTCAAAGGAAAGTAAAAAGGAGGAGAGGAAAGAAATGTAGCAGTCTGCAACCATTTGAATTTCAAACATCATTACACAAGTGATGGCTGAGATTCAGATACACATTCATACTTCCATAAGTAAACATTTCTTAAAATCCTTCAACCATTTTCAAATGATAATCCAAAACCATCATGTTTATTACCAATATATGCCATACAGCACTTACTCCAAACAGCAGCAGAGAACAAAGACTGTTGGTTAAACTCAATTCCCTTTTGTCCACTCAAAAAAACATACAGAATCCAAGCACATAAATTAAATTCATTGCTTTAGCCCTAGACGGTTTGGCTCAGTGGATAGTGTTGGCCTATGGGCTGAAGAGTCCCAGGTTCGATTCTGGTCAAGTGCATATGCCTGAGTTGTGGGCTCCATCCCAGTAGGGGAAGTGCAGGAGGCAGCCAATCAATGATTTTCTCTTATCATTGATGTTTCTATGTTTCCTCTCTGAAATCAATAAAAATATATTTAATTTAAAAAATTTCATTGCTTTATTCATTCAATAAATATTGAATACCTGCTATTTGTAGGCACTATTCTAGACACTGAAGAGAGAGGAGACAAATAAGAAGACAAATAAGTCTGTCTTCGTGGACTTCACATTTGTATAGGAATAACCTTGAACCCAACACAAATTTAAATAAATAATTCACAGTGGCATTTTAATTAGCAGTGATAAATCATTTATAATACACATCACATCATAACTAAAGAAGACACAAGAGAACATAAAAAATCTCTTGGCTACAGCTGAGACCGGTTTGGCTCAGTGGATAGAGCGTCAGCCTGCGGAATGAAAGGTCCCGGGTTCGATTCCAGTCAAGGGCATGTACCTTGGTTGCGGGCACATCCCCAGTGGGGGTGATGCAAGAGGCAGCTGATCGATGATTCTCTTTCATCGATGTTTCTAACTCTCTATCCCTCTCTCTTCCTCTCTGTAAAAAATCAATAAGAAAAAAAAAAAAATGCTTTCCTTTTAAAAAAAAAAAAAAATCTCTTGGCTACAAAATGCTGATTTAGGATAAGCGCAAACCAGCTAGCACATGGTTGCCTGGGTATGGTGGGTAAAGCTCTTGATTGGGGGTCTGAGGTTTTGGGTCCCAAACTCTAGTGCTCAGATGAATAATCCTGACCAAGTTACTCTTGTAGGCCTTAACTTTTTAATGTATTAAATGATATTACCTCCACCAATTTCATGATTTATAAAACAATAATCAGATGAATCTTGAGTAAATGACTCAAAATGTAAATAAAATGCTTATAAAGTGACATGTCATACCAAAGTTAGCTGTTAAACTACCACTTTTTTAGGATATATAGTAAACAATACATAAAATGATATTAATAAATCACATTCAAAGAAAAGAAAGAAAATGTAGCAAACTTAAAAAGAACCTCATCCTTTCAAAAAGAGTGTTTTGTTTTGTTTTAATGTTTGGTGCTTATATTGATAAATTCTCAGTTAAAAGGGAAATTAGTAGCTAGTCTAAATGTCCCAGACTAGAAAGGTTCACTCTTTCACAAACCAGAAGAAAACTTATTGACTTAACTATATTTGACTGTCATCTAGGTAAAGGGTCATGGAGCCTTAATGAGGTTGGTTAAATTGTGCAACAAAGAACATAAGCATCTAAGCATAATCAGACTTATTATTACATGTAAATTATCTTCTTTCTGACAGAGGAAAAGGACTGCCTAGCATTTTGTACAAAATCACAATGGCACCAGCAGACAATGGCCCTATTTCTATCAGGTGGGAATCTGCAAAGGTAGAAAATTCATGCATCAGTTAATTTTAATCTATCTAAAGCATGAAAAAGCAAAAACGTGCCCTGACCGGTTTGGCTCAGTGAATAAGAGCATCAGCCTGCGGACTGAAGGGTCCTACGTTCGAATCCAGTCAAGGGCACTTACCGTGGTTACAGGTTCCCAGCCCTGGTCAGGATGCATGCAGGAGGCAACCAATGGATGTATCTCTCTCTCACATCAATGTTTCTCTCTGTCTCTCCCTCTGCCTTCCACTCTCTCTAAAAATCAATGAAAAAATATCCTTGGGTGAGGATTAATAAAAAATAAAAAAGCAAAAACGTGAGAATCAGACAAAATTTAATTAGATCATAAAGCTATGCCTGAGGGGAACCATTACAGTAACAATTTAAGAAGTATTATCTGTTCAATTCATCCCCAGAAAAAAAACATATTCCAACACCTTTTCATGATTAATGAGACACACATATGTCATTTTAGACTACACAGTTGCTTGAGATAAGGTTAAACACAGAATGGAAACTCATACACGATCTCTCACTAAAACCCCAATCCAAAAGCAGATTTAATTTCATTGATCTAGCCTTTTAAGGCTAACATTAAGAGATGACTACTACCTGGGTGGACAACCAAAGAGGCTTCTTATTCAGAAGATCACTGACTCAAAGAAATTGTTCAGGATGCAGTCTACACAAAACAGAACATTACAGTAAGTATTCCTAATACTATTAGCCAAGAAATGGATATCAGAAATGGCTGGGAAACAAAAAGAGCAATCACCACTTAACCCTATAAAGTTAACTGGAAGCTTATTTAATTCACTTCCAATTAAGCAGAATACTATAATTCTAAAGAAACTAATTTTCTGCCCTGGCTGGTTTGGTTCAGTGGATAAAGTGGACTGAAGAGTACCAGGCTCAGTTCCAGTCAAGGACACATGCCCAGGTTTCGAGCTCAATCCCCAATGTGGGGTGTGCAGGAGGCAACCAATTGATGACTCTCATCACTGATGTTTCTATCTCTCACCTTTTCCCTTCTTCTCTGAAATCAATAAAAATGTATTTTTTTAAAAAACTAATTTTCTTAGCAACAACCTGGTGTATACAACCTGGTAAAAAAAATAAATCATTTTTTAACAAACTTCATGAAGGATTATAGCAATAGAGTAAAGCCTCCTTCAACACAAGTTACTGAAACATCCTCCTCCCCATTTACTACTTAGTACTTCTCCAACTTAAAATTTCAGTTTAATTTGACTGCAGCAATCTATCACAACAAACAAAAATAAACTGTAGCCCTGGCCAGTGCTGCATAATGTTTAGAGCATCAGCCTGCACACTAAAGACTCTCAGGTTTGGCCGAAACCAGTTTGGCTCAGTGGATAGAGCATCGGCCTGCTGACTGAAGGGTTCCAGGTTCGATTCTGGTCAAGGGCATGTGCCTTGGTTGTGGGCACATCCCCAGTGGGGGGTGTACAGGAGGCAGCTGATTGGTGGTTCTCTCTAATCCATGTTTCTGACTCTCTATCCCTCTCTGTAAAAAAATCAATAAAATTTTTTTTAAAAAAGAGTCTCAGGTTTAATTCCCTGAATTTCACTCAAGGGCACATACCTCAGTTGCTGGTTCCCTACTGTTATAATAATATAACCCCTCTAATGTATGAAATAATTATTGTGTGAAATGTTTGCTGTATGGAAACCCCCAATACTCTAACTTCCAAAATTAATGAACACTCCAATATCTTGATGTAAAAACTCTGTGCCCTTAAAGTGTAAACTTTAAGGGCACAGAGGCAGCTGGTCGATGTTTCTCTCTCATCGATGTTTCTAACTCTGTCCCTCTCTCTTCCTCTCTCTAAAAAATCAATAATATATATATATTTTTTAAAATTATAGTCTCCTACCCAAGAAAACAATTCCACATCGCTCCAAAAAACAAGCCCCTGATTGCTCTGCTGTGTGAGCCTGAACCAACTGCAGCCACCTGCTTATCTCTATTTTCATCTTCTAACCTTCACTGTACATCGCCGTAGAGCCTAAAACCCACTAAAAATAAACAAACAGCCGAAGCCGGTTTGGCTCAATGGATAGAGCGTCGGCTTGGGGACTGAAAGGTCCCGGGTTCGATTCCGGTCAGGGGCATGTGCCTTGGTTGCGGGCATATCCCCAGTGGGGGGGGTGCAGGAGGCAGCTGATTGATGACTCTCTCTCATCGATGTTTCTAACTCTCTCTCTCCCTTCCTCTCTGTACAAAATCAATAAAATATATTAAAAAAAAAAAAAACAAAAAAAAAAAAACCCTATATAATTACATACTAATTCTATCTTGTATGTCATGTGTTCTAATTCGGCTCAACTGTCTAAACATTAAAACACCAAGAAATAAACCATTATTGCTAACTCCTAATCACCTATATTTATCCCACTAAATCTAAATAATCAATTCATTAAGACATAATTAAAACACCTACCCCCCCACTTTGGGAATGCCTAAAGGAGGCAACAATCAATGTCTCTCACACAACATACAGTGTCTACTTCAACTCTTGGCACAAAGTAAGAGCTGGATAAACAGCAGCTTTTATATTATTAGATAAATTCAATCCGACCTTTTAGATTCCTTTCCTGCATCAAGTAACCTTCACTCGATAATTTTAACCTGGCGCATGGTAAGAAAGAACAGTAAATATTATTATCCAGCAAATTCACTAATCCTGTGCTCAGTCACATAACCATCTATATATATAAACTTATAGGTACATACCACTTACAAAATTATACAATAAATGGAAGGAGAAAACATGCTGACTAAATATCAACCTACTCACTGGGCAACCAGTTCTAAAAGCTACAACAAAGAGAGACAATCTGATTTAGAGAAAAGACCCTAGGGCATTTAAATAGATTTTCTTAGTTTGTCGCCTCATAGAAAAGACAAAAACAAACATCTAGAACAATTACGACCTCTGTATCATATTATAATAAAATGGCCTATTTTGCTTCGATTACTGTTATAAACTCAAATCCATCATCACACCTCTCCCAATCAGATTCCATATTAAAAAACAGGTGAGCCACAGATGTAATATTTAAAAAACTAATTTTTAATTGAAAGCAAATACTTTCTTGGATATATTTCCCTACTTTTGCTTTCATTAAATATATTTTGAGGGAGCACACTGAATATACTCCTTTAACAAATAAATGAATGTGTGTAATTCTGGAAAACAATTAAGTCTGCAGATAATTTGCTTCTATCTCCACTTTCCTGGTGACATAAATCACTTTTACATCAACCTTATTCACTACAATGGGAACATAGATATTTTTAAAATAAATTAAGCTATTTGCAATAATTTCACAATTTTATTATTTAAAAATAATTATATTCTTTGGTAAGATTTTTTTAGTTCAGAGCATTAAGTTGTGAGCAAAACAGTTAGTAGGCAAACTATGCACCTGGTAGTATTTAAAATCAACATAGCTAAAAAATACATAAATAAAAGAATAAAATAAACACAGCTATATGTTATAATCCTATCCATAGTAGGTAAAAACATAGGATTTGGTCAACATTATTCAAGGTTTTATTTATTTTTATATATATATACATACATATATATATTATTGATTTTTCACAGAGAGGAAGAGAGAGGGATAGAGAGTTAGAAACATCGATGAGAGAGAAACATAGATCAGCTGCCTCTTGCACACCCCGCACTGGGGATGTGCCCGCAACCAAGGTACATGCCCCTGACCGGAATTGAACCTGGGACCCTTCAGTCCACAGGCCAACGCTCCATCCACTGAGCCAAACCGGTTTCGGCTATTCAAGGTTTTAATACTTGATTTATCGATAAGCACATCTTGGTTCATTAAACAATTTCCTTTAAAAAGCAAAGAGTTGCCGAAACTGATTTGGCTCAGTGGATAGAGCGTCGGTCTGCAGACTGAAGGGTCCCGGGTTTGATTCCAGTCAGGGGCATGTACCTTGGTTGCGAGCACATCCCCAGTGGGGGGTGTGCAAGAGGCAGCTGATCGATGTTTCTAGCTCTCTCTCTCCCTTCCTCTCTGTAAAAAATCAATAAAATGTTTAAAAAAAAAAAAAAAAAAAGCAGAGTTCTGGCCCTAGCTAGTTTGGCTCAGCAGATAGTGCATTTACTGAAGGGTCCCAGGTTCAATTCTGGTCAAGGGCACATGCCCAGGTTGCAGGCTAGGTCCCCACTAGACAGCCAATCAGTGATTCTCTCTCATCATTGATGTTTCTCTCTCCCCCGACCCTTCCTCTCTGAAATAAATAAAAATACATTTAAAAAAAAAAAAAAAAAAAGGCTTACTTCTGACCCAGCCAGTATGGCTCAGTGGTTGAGCATTGACCCAGAAACCAAGAGGTCACAGTTTATTTTTTTTTTAAATATATTTTATTGATTTTACACAGAGAGGAATTTAGAGGGACAGAGAGTTAGAAACATTGATGAGAGAGAACCATCAACCAGCTGCCTCTTGCACACCCCCAACTGGGGATGTGCCCGCAGCCAATGTACATGCCCCTGACCGGAATCGAACCCGGGACCCTTCAGTCCGCAGGCCGACGCTCTATCCACTGAGCCAAACCGGTCCCGGCCAAGAGGTCACAGTTTAATTCTGGGTTAGGGCACATGCCCAGGTTGTGGGCTCAATCCCCAGGGGAGGGTATGCAAGAGGCAGCCTGTCAATAATTCTCTCTCATCATTGATATTTCTAACTCTCCCTCTCCCTTCCTCTTTCTGAAATCAATAAAAAAAATAAATAAATAAATAAATAAATAAAACATTTAAAAGAGATGGACAAGTAGAAGAGAGGTGATAAAGCAAGGGTAGTAAATTGTTAATGGCACAGAGTGACAGATACAGAGGTGACACTAAAATTCTTTAAATTTTACTATATATTTATAATTTTTCATAATGAAATATTCAATAAAAATAACCATAGCAACCATGTCTTCTCATAGTTCAATCTCTAACTTGTGAATTATATTTTTCAGGATAGCATAAATGCTATATAGTCTTAATTTTGATAAAGATTTACTTAAGGAAAAGTTCAAGTAGAAAATTGTACCAGAGCATATTAACCACAAAAGTCTCCACCTCCACAAGTTAATTTAAAATAACCTGTCATAGGTCTAGTGGAACAAAATCTGTCATAAAATTCTCTAAAAACTTCTGAAGGCTCCAAAATCCAAAATGAGAGCAAGGCCAAAAGCTCCTCATGTGAGGGGAGGAGTTTACATTTCCCCAAATTGAGCAATTCTGTGTCACTAAGTTGGACGTGAAATATGATCCAGTTTGGAGGCTAATAAAAACAAGGCCCTATGACATCCCACAAAAAGATACCGTTTTCATGAACGTTTCATATTTATAGCGGTAAGTTTCACTCTCACTCCATCCAGTAAAAGGGCATCAGAGAAAGTTGCCCTGTAAGCTGAGACCCACTCTATGCCTCTAGATTAAATACTTCTTCATGGTTTTATGGGGGAAGAGACTCTGGATGAAGTAGCACAGGATATTCTCATGTTTAATGATTACACCCAGAATAATGTTAATGGTTGGACTTCAGAATTGGAGGAGGGGAAGGAATTCTGAGTCATGCTCATTTTTAAACTTAAGATAATCTGTATATAAAAGAGCTTTCTGGCTGAATTTTAAAAGAGAACGATAGCCTGAATAAACTGTACAGTATTTATGATAACAATTCCAAAAACATAAAAGTTTTACTTTAAGCCAACTAGGAAGTACTAAGCATTTTTTTTTATTTTTTAAATATATGTTTATTGATTTCACAGAGGAAAGGCGAGGGAGAGAAAGATGAGAGTCATCGATCAGCTGCCTCCTGCAGCCCCTATGGGGGATGGAGCCTGAAACCTGGGCATGTGCCTTTGACTGGAATTGAACACAGGACCCTTCAGTCAAAAGGTCAACACTTTATCCACTGAGCCAAACCGGCTAGGGCCTAAGCATTTTTTAAAATAAAATACATTTTGTGTTCTTTCTTAGACACCAAACTAGATTATCCCCTAAGTTAATTTTAAGAGGTATGCATATCCCTCCCCATCTCTCAGGTTGTAATAACTGAAACATAACACACATTTTTGCCATACCTGATCAAGCTCAAAAATAAACCTACATAACTGAAACGACAATGTTATAGGTCTAAAAGCTGGAAACTGTTCATGACCAGAAATGTGAAAATTAATAATGACAAACAATATTCCTGTCAACTTCCATTCTAGGACAGACTTCCTTTAAGAAAGAAAGAAAAACATGAATATCTATGCAATGAATTCACATTTACTAAATTTTATAAATACAGCAGATGGGAAGATGAGGTCTTTGGAAAATAATTCAACAGTTTTGAAATCAAATATCCTTTGCTTAATCCTTAACCTAAGGTAATAGCAGCATATTTACACAAGAACTGTAAAGAAACTTTGAAAGCTATTATGAATTATTAACTGTTGTTTAACTTTGATACAAAGCTATCCTCCATAAAAAGTGATTTAACAGGTAGGTCTCTCCACCAAAACAGGATTAGGGATATCTGTATTTCTGATTGCTTTTCAATTACAATCATTAATAGCTCAAGAATTGTTGCTTTTGGCCGAAACCGGTTTGGCTCAGTGGATAGAGCGTTGGCTTGCCGACTGAAAGGTCCCGGGTTTGATTCCGGTGAGGGGCATGTACACTGGTTGCAGGCACATCTCTAATAGGGGCAGCCAATTGATGATTCTCTCATCGATGTTTCTAACTCTCGATCCCTCTCCCTTTCTCTCTGTAAAAAATCAATAAAATATATTAAAAAAAAAAAAAAAAGAATTGTTGCTTTTGTACACAAAGAAGCAAAGAAGTATAACTTTGGATATAACTTTGGAGGAGGCAAGCATTGAATCGAGCTAATTTGGTTGCTAATTTTTTTTCCTGCTGTATAGTAATCATATAAAGAACAGAAGCCCAACAAACAAAATAAGCACTGTGATGCTACTAAAAGTAAATTTTGTGAGAGATTAAGAGTCTGGGGCAATCTGGTAAAATTATATGGTTAGGATTTATTTCGAAATAACCTAGTTGACCCGGGTATAATTTATCAACTGTCAAAGCTGAGTGACCAATATATGGAGATTCACCACAGTACTTGAGTTTTGTTATGTTTTCCATAATAAAAAGTTTTGTTTCTTTTTAAAGTGGGTTATCTATTGCAGTATTAAAACTTTTCCCAAATATTACAATTTGTGATGTGGCAGAAAACATTGCTATGTCTTCTTTTGCTTTTATAGTTGTTTATTTGGGTATTTTTAAGAGTCATCCAAACAAAGATTTTAAACTAGAAATGATGGTAAGACTATGTCAGAAAATTCTAAGAAAAAGTCAAAAACAGAGAGGCCACTTTGCACCGTGAGTTATTGAAAGGTGGGTGTAAATTAAAAGTTTTAAGTTCAGTAAGAAAATCTACCTAGAGTACAGGAGGATCACTGACTAGAACTCACTCACACACACACACACACACACACACACCCTAGTCATTTGTAAATGTGAACCTCCGTAAATTGCATTTCCTTAATGAAAGGTACACCTAAACCACTAAGTACAGAATTAAGAGAAACTCGGTATTTCTTAGAGTTGCTGTTTTGTAAATCCCACCTGTCACCAGGATGACTGAAAACTGCTCCCTGTACAATCCAACTGTATTTTTAGTTTTTACTTCAACAAGCAGCAATGTAATTTACATTTGGCAAGCACCACGATTCCTGAGAGCCCAAAATCAACCAAAAAAAAAAAAAAAAAAAAAAAATCTGGTTTAACTCTATTCCCATCACCACCCAAACAATGAAAGCTACAGGCAGAATGCAAGAGTGACCTTAAAAATGTCCCCACAAGCCAAAGAACAGGGGCAGAACAGACTGAGGCACACATCTTCGCCGGAACAGAAGAAGAAAACTTCCACATAAGCAATACTGCGACACGGAGGTGGGGCAAGGGCTTAAAAGGAAAGTCGGCCAACAAGGACGAGGGAATAAAAAAGCACAGCTGCAGCGAAAAAAAAAAAAAGTTAGAAGTTAGAGATATAGCGCAAGAAAGGACAGACAGACATTTTCCAGCTTCACACACACACACCACCCCCTCCAGAGCCTGACACGCAGCAAGAGCTCCAAAGAGGTTTGCTGAACTCAAAGAAAAGCTTCTGCCAGCAACTTTCCCGGGAACGGAATGACAACAAGAAGCCTGGTGATGGCAGGAAAACAGGGAGCTGGTGACAATCCTGCCGTTGGTTCGGCCGAGGAGATGGCAAGAACAGCATCTTTTGCAGACTGCCTGCTCACAGAGCGTCCCGATTAAATAAATGGACACTCCTTCCCGATATTATTATAACTCCCCGAATAAATAAATAAATAAATCGGCGCTGCAAGGGGGCATGGACACGTCTGCCTCTCAGGAAACCCGCACAGGGAGGAGGAGGGAGGTCAACTTCTGGTCCACTCGACCCACGAAGTTATGGCTTACGGTAATATCACGCTAATAAATTATGCAGATGGTTTATGGGGACACGCCGTGTGGGTCTGGCACTTTGATAAGCGCTTTTATACGCCCCAATTCACACGGAACCTTGACAACCTTAAGAGGCCGGGACCTCATATTAGGCCCCCCACCCCCCCCCTTTTTTTTTTTTTTTTTTCCAACGAAGACACAGGGAGTTTAAGTGATTTATTTGCCTTTAAAAAGGCACAGGTGGGACTCCTGCCCGCGTCGGCCACCTGAGCGGCGGTGCTCCCAACTACTGCGCCCCGGACCCGGCCGGGTTCTCTCAGGCGCTCCGGCCCCTCGGGGGGGGCTTGACGCGGACCCCGGGTCCCCGGCCCCGGAACAGCCTCCGCACCCCGCGCGCGAGGAGGAATGAGGAAAGAAGACGGCGTGGCACCTGTTTCTGGCCCCCACAAGGGGCGGAGGGACTGGGAGCGACCCGGGTCCAGGCCGCGGGCGCCCCGACGCTGGGGGGCGCGGGAGGAGCCTCCCTCCGCGAAGGTCCCGCCGCAGCCTGGGAGAGGCCCGGGGGAGGAGGCGGGGCGCGCGGTCCCGCCGAGGCCTAGGCCCCCACTCGCCGCCCACCTCCCCGCGGCGCGGCCCCGGCGCGGGCCCCGTCAGGCCCCGGCGGCCGCCTCACCTGGCTGCTGCCTGGAGCTTGTCCCCCGACCGGCGGTCCTGGGCGGCGAGCGACAAGGAGGGGGAGAAGGAAGGAAGGAGGGAGAGGAGGAAGGGACGGCGGGAGGGAAGAGGCGGAGTGGCCGCGGAGGAGGCGGGTGCCGCCGGGCCGGGGGGGAGTCCGGAGGAAGGGGGAGCCGAATCTGACGCGGCCACCGCGGGCGCAAACGCTGAAGAGCCGCTCCGGCGCCCGCAGCCCGGCAGGAAGTGACGGGGGAGGGGCCTGTGCCCGCCCCCCGGCCCCTGCCCGCCTCCCTGTCGGCCCCTCCCCCGCCCGCGGTCGGGACCACAAGTTCCAGCGGGCTCTGCGGCGGCGCCGGCGCCGGCGCTCGCAAGGCACGCCGGCCGCCCAGCGGGCTGAGGCCCGGTCTTGCGGGGCCGCCTAGTCCCGCCCTCGGCGCTGGGTGCTGTTGGGAGTTGTAGTTCGGCTGGGAGATGGGTCGGGGCTGCTCTCGAGAAGCAGGGCGGGGCCTTTATTTTTCCTCGCCGCGTTCTTTCTTCCGGTTTTCCTCTCAGACCTTCTCCCCCTCCTCTAGGTTCCTTCTTTTCCACCATCCCTCAATTCCTCCTTTCGTAAATGTTTATTAAACGCCTGCTGTATGCAAAGAGCTGACAATACAGTGTGGTGGTAAAGAGAAAGACAAAAATTCCTGCCCTCAGGGAGCTTACGTTCTAGTAAGGGGTAAAACACAAAAATAAAGTCAGTAACTTTTATAGTGAGTTAAAAGGCAAGAAGTGCCAAATTACTATTTCTCTCACCCAATTCTAGACAGACAAAAAGTTATTTTAGCAGCCATCTTATAAGGCAGGTTGAGGTTTGGGCTGGGGAATCTTGGACCTCAGGAATCACACAAAAAAGAATAATGAATGCAGCATTGTGAGAGGCCCAGAAAACTGAAGGACCACAGATGCCCAAGCCTCCCCCTGCTTCCCCACTCTTTTTTTTTTTTTAATATATTTTATTGATTTTTCAGAGAGAGGAAGAGAGAGAGAGAGTTCGAAATATCGATGAGAGAGAAACATCAACCAGTTGCCTCCTGCACACCCCCCACTGGTGATGTGCCCGCAACCAATGTACATGCCCTTGACCGGAATCGAACCTGGGACCCTTCAGTAGACAGACCGACGCTCTATCTACTGAGCCAAACTAGTTTCAGCTCCCCATTCTTTAAAAAGTTTATTTTCTCTCTCTCTCTCTCTCTCTGCTTCTCTCTTTGATTTTCTTCCAGAGAGGAAGTGCCCTGACCAGGAATCAAAACGTGACCTCCTGCCAAAACCGGTTTGGCTCAGTGGATAGAGCGTCGGCTTGCGGACTGAAGGGTCCAGGGTTCGATTCCGGTCAAGGGCACGTACCTTGGTTGTGGGCACATCCCCAGTGGGGATTGTGCAAGAGGCAGCTGATTGATGTATCTCTCTCATTGACTAACTCTATCCCTCTCAATTCCTCTCTGTGTAAAATCAATAAAATATATTTTTTTTTAAAAATGACCTCCTGCTGAAACCGGTTTGGCTCAGTAGATAGAGCATCAGCAGATTGAAGGGTTCAGGGTTCTATTCCAGTCAAAGGTATGTACCTTGGTTGCAGGCATAACCCCAGTAGGAGACGTCCAAGAAGCAGCTGATCAATGACTCTCATCAATGTTTCTAACTCTCTCCCTTTCTTTCTGTTAAAAATCAAATATATTGCCGGGACCGGTTTGGCTCAATGGATAGAGCGTCGGCTTGGGGACTGAAGGGTCCCGGGTTCGATTCCGGTCAAGGGCATGTACCTTAGTTGCGGGCAGATCCCCAATAGGGGGTGTGCAAGAGGCAGCTGATCGATGACTCTGTCTCATCGATGTTTCTAACTCTCTATCTCTCTCCCTTCCTCTCTGTACAAAATCAATAAAATATATATTTTTTTAAAAGACAGAATAAAATCATTCATTCTTTTAAAAAAAAATCAAATATATTAAAAAAAAAAAAAGTGACCTCCTGAGTCATAGGTCAATGCTCAACTACTGAGCCATGCTGGTCTCTGCTTCTCTTTTAATCCAACTATTGTTCAATCTTTCCAAAGCAATATAGCTTAATTTGTATAAATTCGTAATGTGAGGTCCTGTGGCTAAAGGGGTCTCTCCAAACAATGCTTTGGGACTTTTCCCGAGTCACAGAGGACTCCTTTCCGTGGACCAGGACTTTGTAAACTCATGGAAATTGAATCCCAGGACACCAATAGCAGCCCAAGGACTTGAACTGTCCTTGAGTGTCCAGCCATGACCGTACTAAACAACAAACATTGTCCAGCCCTCTGCTGAAGGCGATTGTTTTTCTTCTAGCTTCCAAGCAGTCTGATTCCATAGATCATGTAAGTGAAGGAGCAGACATGGAGGTGTTTCCCTAAACCCAAGGCTGGGATCCCTGTACAATCACACAATCTCTTCAAAGGTGTAACGGTAGAAGGTGGTGTTCTGACCCATTTTACTATCATCCATGAGGGTTCAGGTGATGGGCTTTTGTCTTCCAATCTTAAAATTCTTCCCTTATTTTATGCCGAAACCAGTTTGTCTCAGTGGATAGAGCGTCGGCCTGCGGACTGAAAGGTCCCAGGTTCGATTCCAGTCAAGGGCATGTACCTTGGTTGCGGGCACATCCCCAGAAGGGAGTGTGCAAGAGGCAGCTGATAGATGATTCTCTCTCATCGATGTTTCTAACTATCCCTCTCTCCTTCTCTCTGTAAAAAATCAATAAAAATATATTTTTTTAAAAAATTTCCCTTATTCTATACATTGAGGGGGAGGTCCCTCTATTTTTTTTTTCTTTCAAATACAGGCTTTGGATTTTATTTTATAACTTGGACCGCAGTACAGTTGGACCTCTGTTTCCTCGTTAGTTAAATGATTAGAAACAACCATTTCCTAACTTACCCAGAGATCATAAGAATTTGTAGAGCTTGCCAAAACCCGGTTTTGCTCAGTGGATAGAGCGTCGGTCTGCGGACTGAAAGGTCCCGGGTTCGATTCCGGTCAAGGGCACGTACATTGGTTGCGGGCACGTCCCCAGTGGGGGGGGTGCAAGAGGCAGCTGGTCGATGTTTCTCTTTCATCGACGTTTCTAGTTCTCTATATCTCTCCCTTCCTCGCTGTAAAAGAAATCAATAAAATATATTAAAAAAAAAAAAAAAAGAATTTGTAGAGCTTGATACCCTGTTGCATCTTACCCATCTGAAGAGTGAAAGGTCTCTCCGTACTGTAGTGATGTCCTGAGTGTGATGCTCTGAGCAACTCAGGCTACTGTCTGCTCCTGTCAGTGACTGATCACCTGCCGTTCTACGGGTCAGGCATCCTTACAGCACGCTGTTCCCCTCCCTCCTCCCAACCACTGATCTTACTGTCTCCATAGTTTTGCCTTTTCCAAACGTCATATACATAGCTGGAATAGGCCAGTATAGTCCTTTAAGATTGGCTTCTTTCACCTAGTAATATGCATTTTTAAGTTTTCTCCATGTCTTTCCATGGCTGATTGCTCACTTTTTTATTTTTGATAGCTCACTTTTTTTCCTATTTCTAATAGATACAATAAATAACTATAATTTTTAGATAAAAATCACTTCTCACAGGGCTTTTATTTTTTATTTTTTATGTGCCTCAGGCATGAAACAGCTCTGGTCACCGACACAGGCATCAAGCTAGGATGAACTAAGGATTGTACATCTGCTTTGCCCCTGATTGATATCTCTCACAGGGCTTTTATGAGCTTTGCATGTACCATTCCTTGTTACAAACATATATAATTTATCTTCTAGGAAAGAACACACAGAATTTAGTGTAACTTCATTGTCACAGTTTCTTACTTCCGTCTTCTTCCTAAAGAAAACTAAATACGTCTTTTATTATTTGGCAAGAATCAAAAAGCCTAGCCGAAACCGGTTTGGCTCAGTGGGTAGAGCGTCGGTCTGCAAACTGAAAGGTCCCAGGTTCCATTCTGGTCAAGGGCATGTACATTGGTTGCGGGCACATCCCCAGTAGAGGGTGTGCAAGAGGCAGCTGATTGATGATTCTCCCTCATCTATGTTTCTAACTCTCTATCCCGCTCCCTTCTTCTCTGTAAAAAAATCAATAATATATATTAAAAAAAAAAAAGTCTTCATGCCCTTGGAAGAGAATGTGACGGACAGTCTCTAGGTACAAATAGAGAAAACAAATCTAAGTGACCCACTCCTGAACCCCACCAGCCCCATGGCTAACCTTTGCCTCTAATTACTATTCCTTGGTTACACAAAGTGAAAGTTCAGAGTCATTTTCAAAAAGAAGGACTATTAAATTTTAGAGTGTTGTTTTTCTTTTTTCTACTGTGTTTTTAGTTTTAATTAGTTGCTATCACTCTAACACTTACATAATAATCTGGGTTTGTATCATCTCTTTCAAAATGAGGCAGATTTGGCTGCACAAAGCCTGTGAGTGGCAACTGCTTCAGACAGACATAATCTTTTCATTTCACCGCAGGCCTTAACCTGCCCACGTCTCCCCTTTATGTTACTTTCCTCTTTGTGTTGACATTTAAGTTTGCAATGCCTGGCCTACTGTGTAACTGCATGGACTAAGGATGGTCTATGGAGCTGAAAACTCACCGAAAGACAAAAAAATCTCCAGCCGAAACCAGTTTGTCTCAGTGGATAGAGCGTCGGTCTGCGGACTGAAAGGTCCCAGGTTCGATTCCGGTCAAGGGCATGTACATTGGTTGCGGGCACATCCCCAGTAGGGGGTGTGCAAGAGGCAGCTGGTTGATGTTTCTCTCCATTGATGTTGCTAGCTCTCTATCCCTCGCTTTCCTCTCTGTAAAAAATTAATAAAATATATTTTTAAATTTTTTTTAACCTCCAAATGTAAATATGATAAACACAGGAAGGAAAGGTACATAGTATTATGAGGGCCTTTATTAGCATCCTGAACCATGATAGAGGTAGCAAAGATTTATTTATTTATTTTAATATATTTTAATGATTTTTTTTTTTTTTTACAGAGAAGAAGAAAGGGATAGAGAGTCAGAAACATCAATGAGAAACATCGATCAGCTGCCTCCTGCACACCCCCCACTGGGGATGTGCCGGCAACCAAGGTACATGCCCTTCACCGGAATCAAACCCAGGGCCTTTCAGTCCGCAGGCCGATGCTCTATCCACTGAGCCAAAAACAATTTTGGTGAGGTAGCAAAGATTTAAAGGAAATGATGGAGGTAACCAGGCAAAAGTAATGTGGGAAGTGTTCTAACCAGTCCAAGTAGGGTGGAAAGCATGTACAAAACCCTGTGGTAGGACAGCATGTGGCCCAGGCTCCGGTTACTATTGCTATGAAACAAATCACTCCCAAATTCAGTGGCTTACAAGAACAGCAATCATTTAATTATCTCTCACAGATGTGGGTCAGGAATTCTGAAAGAGTTTGGCTGGGCTCTTCTAACTTGGCATCTCTAATACCAAGCTGGACCACCGGGGGATAGAGCACCTGGGCACTGACTGGGTGCCTTCTGGCCTATCCTTGTGGTCTCTGCATGGGCTACTTTCTGCTTCCTCACAGCATGGCAGACTCAGGGCCCTCTGGTTGTTAATTATAATAGTTAATACTTAAGCTGCAGTGGAATGGCAGCTGAAGGCTTCAAAGAGCAAGGCAGAGCCTCATTGCATTGCCTTATGTGACTTAGTCTTGGACTTCACATAGAGCCATGTCAACCGTAGTTTATTGGCTATAAGCAAGACACGAGCCTGTCCAGATCCAATGGTAGGAGAATTAGGTTCTACCTTCTGATGGGGGAGAGGAAATGGCAGGCCAGGAACTCAGAGGAAAGTCAGGGCTGGATCCACAACTTGTGAATATTATTTGGGAGGTAATTGGAGCCTTGGGTATGGCTGTTAATGGATGTTAACACCTGACAAATTATTTTTCTTCCACTCTCCTAGCCCCTTAGTACAATTTTGCAACTATATAATTATTCTATTATTTGCTGAATTTGCTCTGTTTGGCTAAGAGTATATGATCAACTTCCAGGAGGGCATACACTCAGACTATCTTATCACCATGTTGTCTCTGTCCCCTAATACAGTGCCTGATACACACAAATTTCCATTAAGTGTTGATAAATTACAACCTCTGTTATCTTTGTTGGAGTCCCTAAAAAACAAGAGACACCTGTCTGATTGATTAGTGTACGTCAAGTTCATTACACCATGTGTTACAAGGGAAAACAAGGTTGAGAACTATGGTATTTGCTAGTCTAGATGAGTAATCCTCAAGATTATTTGTGGTAGACTATTCCGCAAAGACTGTTTCAGAATCTTAGGGTGCCAACAATTAGAAGATATAATGGCCGGGACCGGTTTGGCTCAGTGGATAGAGCGTCGGCCTGCGGACTGAAAGGTCCCGGGTTCGATTCCGGTCAAGGGCATGTACATTGGTTGTGGGCACATCCCCAGTGGGGGGTGTGCAAGATTCTCTCTCATCGATGTTTCTAACTCTCTGTCCCTCTCTCGTCCTCTCTGTAAGAAATCAATAAAATATATTTTAAAAAAAAAAAAGAAGATATAATGAATAAAAAAGATATAATGGGCCCTATCCGGTTTGGCTCAGTGGATAGAGCATTGGCCTAGGCTCAGTTTCCGCCAGGGACACATGCCTGGGTGTGGGTTCCCCAGTAGGGGGCGTGCAGGAGGCAGCTGATCCTGATTAACTCTTTTTTTTTTTTTTTTTCCTGGTTATAATTCTATTTATTGTTCAGTTAATCATGGATTTATAATCTTCAAATGATATTTCTTTTTTTTTTACATCTTTTTTTATTGAATTATTATCTGTGTACATATTTTAACTCCCCCACTCCCATACATACCCTCCCTCCCCAGAGTTTTGTGTCCATTGGTTGTACTTATATGCATGTATACAAGTCCTTCGGTTGATCTCTTATCTCCCCCAGATCTCCCTACTGTCCCTGCTGTAATTTTACAGTCTGCTTGTTGCTTTACTGTTTTTATATCTGACTTTTGGTTTGTCAGTTTATAATGTTCTTTAATACCCATAAATAAGTGAGGCCATGTGGTATTTCTCTTTCATTGACTGGCTTATTTCACTCAGCATGATGTTCTCTAGTTCTATCCAGGTTGCTGCAAATGATGAGAATTCCTTTTTTTTTATGGCAGCATAGTATTCCATTGTGTAGATGTACCATAGTTTTTGGATCCAATCATCTGCTGACGGGCACCTAGGCTGTTTCCAGATTCTAGCTATTGTAGGTTGTGCTGATATGAACATAGGGGTGCATATATCCTTTCTGATTGGTGTTTTTAGCTTCTTGGGATATATTCCTAGGAGTGGGATTGCTGGGTCAAATGGGAGTTCCATTTTCAGTTTTTTGAGGAAACTCCACACTGTTCTCCACAATGGTTGCACCAGTCTGCACTGATTAACTCTTACCACTGATGTTCCTTTCTCTTTCCCTCTCCCTTCCTTCCACTCTGAAATCAATTATATATATATATATATATATATATATATATATATTTTAAAGATATAGTCAAACCGGTTTGGCTCAGTGGATAGAGCATAGAGCGTCAGTCTGCGGACTGAAGGGTCCCAGGTTCGATTCCGGTCAAGGGCATGTACATTGGTTGTGGGCACATCCCCGGTTGGGGGTGTGCAGGAGGTGGCTGGTCGATGTTTCTCTCTCATTGACGTTTCTAGCTCTCTATCCCTCTCCCTTCCTCTCTGTGGAAAATCAATAAAATATATTTTTTAAAAAAGATATAATGGAAGACCCCATTTATAAGTCAATTAAAAATCCCTAGGAATAAATTTTACATTAACGATGCACAATCTCTGTGAAGAAAAAAGTTTAATTCTACAGAAGAACACAGAAAAAAGACTTGGAGAAACAGAAACAGAAACTATATTCTTGCCTAGCAAGACTTGGCATCGTTTAGATAGATGTTTGATGAGATCCCTGAAGTCAGACATAATCTTTTCATTTCACCGCAGGCCCTAACCTGCCCATGTCTCCCCTTTATGTTACTTTCCTCTTTGTGTTGACATTTAAGTTTGCAATGCCTGGCCTACTGTGTAACTGCATGAACTAAGGATGGTCTATGGAGCTGAAAACTCACCGAAAGACAAAAAAATCTCCAGCCGAAACACAAACAGGATTTTAAAATATATATATATATATATATATATATATATATATATATATATTTTTTTTTTAATTGATTTTCTACAGAGAGGAAGGGAGAGGGATAGAGAGTCAGAAACATCGATCAGCTGCTTCCTGCACACCCCCTATTGGGGATGAGCTTGCAACCAAGGTACATGCCCTTGACCGAAATCGAACCTAGGACCCTATAATCTGCTGAGCCAAACTGGTTTCAGCGAACAGGATTTTGTTTTGGAATTAGATGAACCATATTTAAAAATTTTATGGAACAATTAACAAGAAAATATTTCTAAAAATACCTACCCAAGTAGTCAACATACTACAAAACCTTACTAATTAAAACTGTTAGGTGCTAGTACCTAATCCCACAAACCAGTGGAAAACAAGAAAACTTCCCAAATAGAACAAAATACACGTAGGCATTTAGTCTTCAATAAAGGTGGCATTTCCAACTGGTGAAAATAAGGTGGGTTGCCGAAACCAGTTTGGCTCAGCAGTGGAGCGTCGGTCTGCGGACTGAGGGGTCCCGGGTTTGATTCCGGTCAAGGGCATGTACCCAAGTTGCGGGCGCATCCCCGGTGGGGTGTGTGCGGGAGGCAGCTGGTCGATGTTTCTCTCTCATCGACGTTTCTGGCTCTCTATCTCTCTCCCTTCCTCTCTGTAAAAAAACAATAAAATGTATTTAAAAAAAAGACATAATGGTTCAAGGACTTAAATGGAAAGAAGAAAACCATAAAAAGATGAAAAGAATCCGTAATTCCTATGACCGTGATGGAGAAGACCCTTTTAACTATATTTGGACTGCAACTAGTGCCCATTTGTAAGTGGTTTATTATTGCCTGCTCAGCACAATATAAGCACAGAAATTGAGAATAAGTTCTCAGAAGTTTTCTAGCAAGATGACATTGCCACATTTTATTGTATTTTAACTAAAGTACCAGTCTTGCTCTAACCGGTTTGACTCAGTGGATAGAGTGTTGGCCTATAGACTGGGTTCAATTCTAGTCAAGGGCATGTACCTTGGTTCCAGGCTCCGTCCCTAGTAGGGGGTGTGAAGGAGGCAGGTGATTGATGTTTCTAAATTTCTATTCCTCTCCCTTCCTCTCTGTAAAACCAAAAAAAAAAAAAATATATATATATATATATATATATTTTTTTTTTTAAAAAAGCTTCTGATGGATTTATTATTTTTATTTTAAAATATATTTTATTGATTTTTTACAGAGAGGAAGGGAGAAGGAGAGAGAGTTAGAAACATTGATAGGAGAGAAACATCAACCAACTGCCTTCTGCACATTACCTACTGGGAATGTGCCTGCAACCAAGGTACATGCCTTTGACCAGAATCGAACCTGGGATCCTTGAGTCCGCAGGCCAATGCTCTATCCACTGAGCCAAACCAGTTAGGGCTGGATATTTTTTATTTATTTATTTATTTATTTTTTTAAGTTACTAGTTCAAATCCTGGCCAGGGCACATGGCCAGATTGCAGGCTTCATCCCGGATAGGGGCATGCAGGAGGCAGCTGATTGATGTTTCACTCTTTTTTTTTTTTTTAGGGCTTTATTATTTTATTTATTTATTTATTATTTATTTTATTTTATTTTATTTATTTTTTTATGTATTTATTTATTTATTATTATTATTTTTTAATCAATCTTTATTGTTCATAATATTACAAAGGTTCCTCATTTCCTCCTCCCTCCACCAGGTTCCCACCCCACCCTCCACCTCCTCCCCATCACTGTCCTCATCCATAGGTGCTGCTGCTCAGGGCCTGGCCGCTCCCAGCCTGGCAGCCGGCCTGGCAGCCGCTGCTCCTGGCCGCTTCCAGCCTGGCAGCCGCTGCTCCGGGCCTGGCCGCACCCGACCCTGCTGCTCAGGGCCTGGCCGCTCCCAGCCTGGCAGCCGCTGCTTCGGGCCTGGCCGCCCCCGACCCTGATGATCCGGGCCTGGCGTCTCGCTGCCTGGCAGCCGCTGCTCCGGGCCTGGCCGCTCCCGACCCTGATGATCCGGGCCTGGCCGCTCCCAGCCTGGCAGCCGCTGCTCCGGGCCTGGCCGCACCCGACCCTGCTGCTCAGGGCCTGGCCGCTCCCAGCCTGGCAGCCGCTGCTCCGGGCCTGGCCGCACCCGACCCTGATGATCCGGGCCTGGCCCAGCCTGGCAGCCGCTGCTCCGGGCCTGGCCGCACCCGACCCTGTTGCTCAGGGCCTGGCCGCACCCGACCCTGCTGCTCACAGCCTGGCAGCCGCTGCCAGCCTGGCAGCCGCTGCTCCGGGCCTGGCCGCACCCGACCCTGGTGCTCAGGGCTCCGGGCCTGGCCGCCTAGTTGCTCCGGGCCAAGCTGCTCTGAGCCTGGCTGCTCCCAGCCTGGATGCTCCTATCTTGGCCACTGCCGTTCTGGGCCTGGCTGTTCCCAACCTGGCTGCTCTGGGCCCAGCTTCTCCGGGCCCGGCCACTCCGGGTCTTGGTGTTCCTGGACTGGCCACCCTGGGCTTGGCCGCCTCCGCCTCAGGCCTGGCTGCCACTGCCCTAGGTCTGGCTGCTCCAGTGCTGGCTGTTGCTGCTCTGGTTCTGGCTGCTGCTGCTCTCGGGCCTGGCTGTTGCTACTCCAGGCCCGGCTGCCACCGCCTTGTGCCTGGCCACTCTAGGCCTGGCTGCCGCTGTTCCAACATTCTTTCCTTCTTTTTTTTTTTAAAAAACAAACAAACAAACAAACAAAAACAATAACGCATTTATGTTGCAATGTTGGCTGGTGAGTTGAGTTCTGACTTAGTCTTTGATTTTTTTCAAGATCTTCTTTGTATTCTTTCTTAAGTAATTTTACTATCTTTCGCTCTCACTTGATTTCTTCACATTGAGAACTTCTTTGGTTTCTTCCTCCTTGTCCTGGAAGCTCAGCAGGTTGGCCTGTGGCACCCCTTTGTTCTCCGCGGGTTCCTGCGCTGCTTCGGCCTGTTGCCGGGGTCGGCGCCGCCCAGGAAGCAGCCCCCAGCCTCGGCTCCATTGCCCGCGCTCAGCGGTCGCTCAGGGGCACCCGCACCCCTGGGGGCCCGTCGCCCAGCTCCTTGCTGGGGCCCGGCTGGTCGTTGTCCGGCAGGGGCTCCTGCTCCTCATCGCATTCCCCCAGTCTAGAGCCTTCTTTCTCCTTCCCGCTAGGGGCGTCCAGCATCAGAGTCAACATTCAGTCCTCTGCGCACATAGTGCGCGCGACTCCGGGGGCCTTGCTTTTCGCCACGCCCCAGGACTCCACCTCACAGCCCCATCTCCCTCTGCTTAAACCTGGGTCCCCAGGGATTGGTCTAGAATGGTGAAAGTCCGGACTGGGGCTTAGCGCCACCGGAGGCTTCTTCCCGCTAGGGCAATCCAGCATCAGAGTCAACATTCAGTCCTCTGTGCACACAGTGCGGGCGACTCCTGGGGCCTTGCTTTTCGCCGCTCCCCCAGGACTCCACCTCACAGCCCCATCTCCCTCTGCTTAAGCCTGGGTCCCCAGGGATTGGCCTAGAATGGTGAAAGTCCGGACTGGGGCTTAGCGCCGCCGCCGCCGCCGGAGGCTTTGTTTCTTCCCGCTAGGGCAATCCAGCATCAGAGTCAACATTCAGTCCTCTGTGCGCAGGGGTGCGCGCGATTCCGGGGGCCCTGCTTTTCGCCGCTCCCCCGGGATTCCGCCTCACAGCCCCGTTTCCCCCTGCCCGAGCCTGGGTCCCCAGGGTCTGGCCCATAACTGGGGCTCAGCGCTGCTGGTTTGGGGGTTCATCCCAGGCCGGGGGTTTTAATTCCTTTCTGCTAGGGAACGCCAGGCAGGCCCCCAGCCTTCTCCTCCTCTCTGGCTGCGACCTCTCCGTGCGCGCATGCGGGCCCGCAGCATGTCTCCGTACCTTAGGCTTTTTTTCAGCTCCTCTGATTTTCCTTCTGGTTTTCTCTTTCCTTCTTGTTGTAGCATTTTCATTCAGTCGACTACCTGTAGCTCTGGGCAATGTCCACTCTACATTTTAGTTGTATTCCATTGAAATTGTTGTGTGCTGCTGCGGTTAGGTGTCTACCCAAGCAGCCATCTTGGATCTCTCCCCTGATGTTTCACTCTTACATCTATGTTGCTCTCTCTCCCTTCCTCTGTCTCTAAAAAAATCAATTAAAGATATTTTGTTAATCCTCATGGGAGGATATTTTTTCCATTGACTTTTAGAGAGCATGGGACAGGGAGAGAGAGAGAGAGAGAGAGAGAGAGAGAGGGAGAGAGAGAAAACATCAATGTGAGAGACACGTAGATGGTTGCCTCCCGAAAGCACCCCAACTAGGGCTGGGGATCAAACCTGCAAACCAGGTACATGTTTTTGACCAGGAATTGAACTGGAGACCCTTCCGAGTTCAGGCTGACACTAACCATTGAGGACACTGGCCAGGGCAATAACAAAATATATATGTATGTATTATTGATTTCAGAGAGGAAGGGAGAGGGAGAGAGAAACATCAACGATGAGAGAGAATCACTGATTCGTTGCCTCCTGCACACTTTCCACTGGACCCTAAACCTGGCGATTTCCTGACTTTAATGGGCCCGTGACCTCCTGGTTCATAGGTCTACACTCAACAACTGAGCCATACCAGCTGGGCTATATATATATTTTTTAATAAAAATATTTTTAAATGACAATAGCCAACACCACAATAGCTGTCTAGTATAAATGCCATGTCTTGAACCATAAATATATAGGTCATGTAATAGAGTTGCTTCTTATTGGTCACATCACATAATAAAGGTGCATCTGATTGATCACCTCTTGGTACCAGAAATCCTTATATACAAGTATAGGCACCTAACTTTTTTTTTTTTTTTTTTTTTAAAGTCACTTTGGAGCAAAAAGGGTAGGTAATTACTCTTATTTTTTGTAAATAAATAAAAATTATACCAATTTTTTTTGTCAGATTGGCCACAAATTCTGATGTGCTGCAGAATTTTAGTAATTGGTTTATGCGTGCCATGAGATGAAAAAGGTTGAAAATCGCTAATCTACAAAATAACAATAAAGTGGCAGTAGATGTTCTTCATTCATAAGACAGCACCTAAAATCAGGGTATGAAACTTGCCACCATCACAACCACCATTAAAAGAAATCTGAAGCTATACTTTAAAAAAGGAAAATAACAAGTGTTGGCAAGGATGTGAAGAAATTGGAACCTTAATACCTTACAATGGGAATGTAAAATGGTGCAGCCCTTGTGGAAAACAGTTTGGTGATTCCTCAAAAAGGTAAACATAGAATTTTCATCTTTCCCAGAAATTTCACTCTTAGGCATACACCAAGGAATTGAAAATTATATCCTTGTGTGTCAATGTTCACTGCAGCAGTATTCACAATAGCCAAAAGGTGGAAACAACCCAATTGTTCATCGGCAGAAAAATTAATAAACAAAATATGGTATAGACCTACAACAAAACATTATTAAGCTGTCATGAAATCCTGATACATGCTTCCATATAGATGAACCTTGAAAGCAGTATGCTAACGGAAATAAGCCAGATACAAAAGGACTAATATTGTATATTGTAACATATATGAAATATAAAGATTAGGCAAATTTATAGAGACAGTAAGTAGAGGAGAGGTTGCCAAGGACTAGGGATAGAGAATGGGAAGTTATTGCTTAAGGGTGCAGAGTTTCTGTCTGAGCCCATAAAAAGCTTTGGGAACATACAGTAGTGATGATTACACAACACTATTAATGAATTAACAGTGAACTGTCCATTTTAAATGGGTAAAAAAAGACAATTGAACATACCTCATTGTACAACTACAACTCTGTTGCAAGTAGGAAGTGTTGATATAGAAGGAACAAATCTCTATGAAGGAGGATGGGCAATGCAAGAGGGCTTCATAGAGGAGCTGATGTTTAGGGAAAGTTGTCTAGAGGAAGTAACCACAAGCTGCATGTAAGAGTAATATGTCCAGCCGAGACCGGTTTGGCTCAATGGATAGAGCGTAGGCTTGGGGACTGAAGGGACCGGGGTTTGATTTCGGTCAAGGGCATGTACCTTAGTTGCGGGCATATCCCCAGTAGGGGGTGTGCAGGAGGCAGCTGATCGATGACTCTCATTGATGTTTCTAACTCTCTATTTCTCTCACTTCCTCTCTGTACAAAATCAATAAAATATATTTTTTTAAAAAAAGAGTAATATGTCCAGAAGCAGAAATGAGAGAAGTTTCTAGAAAGCATCCGCCCTACTTTCTTAATGGCCCTGGCACCCCTGCCTTATTAACTGTCTCTGTGATCTTCCGACCCCTCTGTGCGTCAGTGTTCCTATCTGTAAAAAGATGATAGCTCTAACCGGTTTGCCTCAGAGGATAGGGCATCGGCCTTCGGACTGAAGGGTTCCAGGGCATGTTCCTTGGTTGCGGGCACATTCCCCGTGGGGAGTGTGCAGGATGCAGCTGATCGATGTATATCTCTCCCTTCCTCTCTGTAAAAAAAAAAAAAATAAATAAAAAATTAATAAAATATATATATTTAAAAAGATGATAGTAATTTTACTTCTGTGAGGGTTCCTGTGAGGATTAAATTAATACATACACGTAAAAGAATTTAGCAGTATTTGGCACATAGTAAATATTCTATAAGTGTTAGCTATTTTTACTTCTTTTTTTATGAACATGTTTATTGTTGAAAATCTAAGAAAAGAAAAACCACTTCTAATTCTACCGCCAGAGGAAAATCACTGCTAACTGTTTATTGTAGTAACTTCCACAGTTTTATGTACATAAATATATACACACACGGAGCTTATTCCAGGCACCTCTAGAGGCTTTCTCGCCCCTTGCCCTCTGCAACATCCCCCTTAATAAAAATAAATAAATAAATAAAAATAATAAATAAATAAATAAATTGTACACTGAAAATGGGCAAATTTTATGATGTTTAAATTACATCTCAATAAAGTTATTTTAAAAAAAATGACCTGCTTAGAAGCCTGTAAAAAAAAAAAAAAAAAAAAAAAAGACAATGGGATTTGGCTGGGACAAAGCCCGCCCCTGGATGTCGTCACTGGAAGCCACGCCCCCACAGGGCCGCATGCGCAGTCTCCTAGTAGGAATTCCGGCGCCGTGGTTCCGCTGCGAGGGCTTCTTCGGGGCGGAAGTGACGTAGCCGCGACGAGGGGACGTTCGCGGAAAAGTGAGGGCCGCCTGGTGCTGTGGGCTGGTTTCCGAAAGGGACCGCGGCGGCAGCATGCTGGCGGAGCTGGGCTTCGTCGGGACCATCGGCGAAGATGACGAGGTGCCCGTGGCGCCCGAGTCTGACTCCGGAGAGGAGGAGGAGGAGGTAGGAGCCGATCGCGGGGTAGGAGCGCAGCGGCGGACGGTCAGGTTTCCCTGACTAGTTTCCCTTCCTTCTGCTCCATCCCCAAATCCTCAGCATTCCCCAGCCAGGCCGGCATGTGTCCTTCCGAGGGTCTCACCGGGACCCCAAGATCTTCCTCAGTTTGCTCGCCACGAGCTTTTCCTCTCCGCCGCGCGGTGCCTGCCGTGCCGGCCGCCTTGGCGAGCTCAGGCTGAACTGATCTTTCCTCCAGGCCGAGTCACAGAGATCCAGAGGCGAAACAGGTCCTGGTTTCTGCTCCAGGAGCTGCGGTCATGCGTTCGTTCGTTATGACAGCATTTAGTCAATACTTACATCTGTTACACTTGTTGAGCACGTGAGACATAGCAGTGAACAATTGAAAAGAGATCCGTGTCAAGAAAAAGTGCTCACCCTTCAAAGATCCAGCCGGGATTGTTTTCCTCTCTGTGACCACATCTGTCTACTTGACACCTGCATTTGGGCGTCCTGTGGCCTCCACGAAATTAAGCTGCTCCCTCTTTCCTAGTCTGCTCCATCTCAAGCCAGAAACCTTAGAGGCCATCCTTGACAGCTTCTTCCTCCTCTCCCCCTCCAGTGTTCAGACAGCTAGTTTAGGAATCTCTCTTAAGCTTCTCCCCTCTCCAGCCACACTGCTTCCATCCTAGCACAAGCCCCTGTCAGCCTGTGTCTGGATACCCAGAATACTAACACACCTGGTTTCCAGCTCTTTCTCCGGTGTATTCACTTAGCAGCCAAAATGATCTTTTTAATTCTTTAAAAGATCTTTTTTGATCTTTCAAATTCTTGAACGGAAAAATTATAATAAAGGAGTAAAGCAAATATGGCAATTTATAATGCAAAATGTCAAGAATGAGGTGCTATACAACTCAGTAGTTAAATGAGATACCCAAGAAATTTAATCACTACTAATAATGAAATTTAGGATCAGAGATTTTATGAGGTTGTTTAACTCAAGGAAAAGTGCACTCTTTAGTTCTCCAGATTTTTTTTTTAAATATATTTTTAAAATTGATTTCAGAGAGGAAGGGAGAGGGAGAGAGAGAGATTGAAATGTCAATGATGAGAGAGAATCATTGATTGGCTTCCTCCTGCATGCCCCCTACTGTGGATCAAGCCCACAACCCCAGCATGTGCCCTTGACTGGAATGGAACCTAGGATCCTTTAGTCCACAGGCGATGCTCCGTCCACTGAGCCAAACGGCTAGGGCAGTTCTCCAGTTTTTTTCTTCTCAGTTTATCCTTCTGAAGCCATAGAACAGCCAGTCCTCTTTCCACTTTCCAGATGTTTTTAAGTTATCTTTTTGTTATTGATTCTAACTTAAATGAATTATGGTCAGAGAACAGATTCTGTATAATATTGATTTTTTTGAAATTTATTGAAGATGTGCTCAAGGGTTTATTCCGTGATCAGTTTTTTTTTTTCTTATATATTTTATTGATTTTTTACAGAGAGGAAGGGAGAGAGATAGAGAGCTAGAAACGTCGATGAGAGAGAAACATCGACCAGCTGTCTCTTGCACACCCCCTACCAGGGATGTTCCCGCAACCAACGTACATGCCCTTGACCGGAATCGAACCCGGGACCCCTCAGTCCACAGACCGACGCTCTACCACTGAGCCAAACCGGTTTCGGCCCGTGATCAGTTTTTTCAATTATTCCATATGTGCCCAGAAAAAAAATGTTTATTCTCTAATAGTAGGTTCAGTGCTCTCTATATGTTCATTGGAATGAAGCTTAATAATTGTGTTGTTCACATTTTCTACAGCGGTACTCATTTTTTGTCTGCTTGACCTATCAGTTCCTGAGAGAGGTGTGTTAAAATCTCAAATAAAAATTGTAGATTTGTTGGTTTCTTTGTGTTATCTGTCGATTTTTGCTTTGTGGATTTCTCTCTTGTTGGGTACCCCTGCTTTCTTTCTTTTCTAGTGTTCTCTCATCTCGGCCCCATAGTCACACTTTCCTTCCTCTTCCCAGGGGCCCATCGTGCTGGGCAGAAAACAGAAAGCCTTGCAGAAGAACCGCAGCGCTGATTTCAACCCGGACTTCATTTTCACTGAGAAGGAGGGAATGTACGATGGCAGCTGGGCCATGGCCGATGTTATGAGCCAGCTCAAGAAGAAGGTAGTGCTAGGCAGTCCAAGTGCTAAGAGTTCTAACCCTGAGCTCACTGTCTTTGCCATCTGCTTACATTCAGCAGATATTGGAACTTTTTTGGAAATATGTGGTATAGTTGTTTAATTTCAGGGAGGAAGGGAGAGGGAGAGAGAGATAAAAACATCAGTGATGAGAGAGAATCATTGATTGTCTGCCTCCTGCATGCTTCCTACTTGCCTCCTACTGGGACCGAGCCCAGGCATAAGCCCTTGACTGGAATCGAACCTGGGACCCTTCATTCCCCAGGCCATCACTCTATCCACTGAGCCAAACCAGCTAGGTCTGTGTTGTAGTTTTGATGGGAGAGGAAGTGATCATAAATTACTCACATTCTCGATTAAAACCAAACAAGTGCAAATGTTGCAAATGTATTTATTGCAGACTTTAGTCACAAACACATTCATGGATCTGCAGATAATATTTAAAAGTATCAATAATGTTTTATTGCCTTCCTTAAAATATTCATACAGCTTTTTCTGGAGGAGGGGTTTGTGAGCTTAGTCTCACTTCAATTTATAAAGAAAGAGACTCTTCTTGATTTTATAGACATTAAAATGTGGGGTGAAAAAGTCTTTGAGAAAACCTGACAATACCATTCAAAGGTTTAGAAATACCAAGCATTGCATATACCATAAATTGCTTGACTTTAAAAAAATGGACAGAATTATGTTAAAAATGGTCTTTTTTTTAGGTGTTCACTCCTTGTTTTGAATATTAGAAAGAAACTTTTGTAACAAAGAACAATCTAGCAGGCGCCCTTGCTAGACTCTGTCCCATAGATACTGTCATTCTCTCTCACTTGCCAGGTAATCTCATATGACATCATGTGTAGGGTCCCTGGTTCCTACACAGCATAGCGAAAGCTCCCACAAATGTCATTGTCATCTGCTTATCTGCCCAGATCTCATGCTTCTCTCTGAGTTTGGTTAACAAGCTAGAAGATACATGAAAATTATTTTATATTTCATACACTTCGAAGAGAAATATTGCCTGCTCAGAGCAGTTTAATCAGGCTCTGCTGTCCTTATTCTGATTGGAATAAAACAGCATTGTGTTTTCAAGGTCTTCTTGAGGTGTTTGGTTTTATTTCATTTTTATTTTTTATTCATATGGACCCAATGAAATTAAAGACTGTGTCTTATAAAGCTTACAGTCTATCAGTGTGGAAAATAACTAGACAAATAATTACCCAGTTAACTGTAGTGCCATCACAATTTAGGGAGCTTTGAGCATAAAGAGGGCCTGCCATTACTTACCCTTTCTAAAGTTTTATTACTATCCAGCATTACCTGAATTTGTTCATATTTCAACATTTTAATTAATAGACTAATTTATGTCTGGTTGGTAGTTGGTAAGTTTTTCTGAGTAGTATTCCGATATAATGTGGCATTTCTTAGTAATTGTATTATTCTGAATAGTAAATGCCTTCTAAAATGTGAATGTCCTTATTGGTTCCAGGTAATTTAAAGTTTTTCATAAATAGACCACTTATTTAATGTTTCTGGCTGTAAATAATTTATGGGTTGATTAATGTATCCAAGGACAGACAGTCTTTTTGTACATTCATAGCTGAGATCAGACCCTGAGAGAAACCTTGCTTCCTTTCCCATATATATGTTATTTTCATCTCTGTATTTTTACCTGCAGAGGGCAGCCACTACATTAGATGAGAAGATTGAGAAAGTTCGAAAGAAAAGGAAAACAGAGGTGAGAAGGCAAAGCAGTTATTTCTCTTCGCAGCTAAGCCCGCAGCTGTAGCCTCGACACCTCCCACTGCTGGTGCGGGCGATTTCTCTGTGTGTCCGCTGCTCATGTCATCAGAAACCCACCTCGCATAATGTTGCTCTGCGTCGGTCCTAGACATCTTGAAGTTTGTAGTTGCCTTACTTTATTATAACTGCTTTTCCTCCCAGGACAAAGAAGCCAAGTCTGGGAAGTCAGAGAAGGAGGAAGAAGCAAAGGAGGGCTCCGAACCAGAGGAGCAGGAAGGCCTTAAAGGGCAGGATGAGGAAGGCTCAGGAGATGAAGAATCAGAGACCGACTACTCATCAGCGGATGAGAATGTCCTCACCAAAGCAGGTAGATGATACCGTGTTACTGTCGGAAACAAGAACAGGACTTTGGAAAGTGTCTGCCTCTACTTGTAGGATTTTTTTAAAATATATTTTATTGATTTTGTACAGAGAAGAAGGGAGAGAGATAGAGAGTTAGAAACATCGATGAGAGAGAGAGTCATCGATCAGCTGCCTCTTGCACACCCCCTACTGGGGATATGCCTGCAACCAAGGTACATGCCCTTGACCGGAATCGAACCCGGGACTCTTCAGTCCCCAAGCTGACGCTCTATCCATTAAGCCAAACCGGTCTCGGCTACTTGTAGGATTTGCTATGCTCTTTCACGCAGTTAAATCTAAGATCTCCGTGTTGAATTCCTTTCTGAAAGCTTCTCTTTTTTCTTGAGATTTTGTTAGGGATTTTGTTAGACTTAGTAGGCAGAATTTACTCTTTTCTTCATCTCCAGCCTCACACCGCTGCCAGCACCTCTGTAACTTGAATTTATTTGGGTGCTGGAGCCCCCGCATTCCTCATCAGATGGATCCAACCACGTAATGGCTATTCCATAAGCATTTTTAAAAAAAAATATTTTATTGATTTTTTACAGAGAGGAAGAGAGAGGGATAGAGAGTTAGAAAAATCCATGAGAGAGAATCATCGATCAGCTGCCTCTTGCACACCCCCTACTGGGGATGTGCCTGCAACCAAGGTACCTGCCCTTGACCAGAATCGAACCTGGGACCCTTGAGTCCCCAGGCCGACGCTCTATCCACTGAGCCAAACCGGTTTTGGCACCACAAGTATTTCTTGCAGAAATGAGAGCTAAAGCATCATAGTATAGCATAGAGGCTGAGACCTTGGTCTCTGTAACTCGGTGTGTTTGTTTCCTATTTACACTGCCTCTCAGTGACCCCATCTTTGAAATAAGGCTAATGATAGTTGCACCCTGCAGCAAGCTGTCCACATAAAGCACTTAGGACAGTGTCTAGCAGATTGTAAATGCTCAGTAAGGATGAGCCCTGATTATCAGCTATCTTTTTCTCCATAGACACACTCAAAGTAAAGGAGCGGAAGAAGAAGAAGAAGAAAGGACAAGTGAGTGTGGGGTTGGAAAACAGTATGCAGCTTGTTTTTACATCCGAAAAGGATTTTAAGGTCGGTTTGTTTTCTTGGGCCTTTTTTTTTTTCTTTCTGAATTCTCATTTTGTCTTTTGATTTTCTGGTGTAGGAAGCAGGAGGATTTTTTGAAGATGCATCTCAGTATGATGAAAACCTCTCATTCCAGGACATGAACCTTTCCCGCCCTCTTCTGAAGGTAGTGGCTTCATTTGACAACTGTGAGATTATTGCAGGCATCCTGTAACTGAGCTTCCTAACCTGGGCTCTTTGCCTCCCTAAACTCTCTTGTCCACACAGCTGCCAGGCAACCCTCTTAAACAGAAAGCTCATCTTGGCCTGTGCGGCCCCGCCCCTTCTGGGCCCCTGTGATGCTGTCTCTTAGCACTCTTCTGCTCTGGCCATACTGGCTTCCTCGAGGGCCCTCACAGGTCATGCAGTTCTTCCTCAGGGACTTTGCACTTGCTCTTCATCCTGCCAGGAAGATCCTTTCACAAATCTGCTTTCATTGCTCTTTACCTCTTTCAGGGTTCCGCTCAGTAACCACTGCTTCCCTGACAATATTCTGTAAATTGCACTGATTCCCTCCCCAGCCACCTTTCTCCATAGCATTTATCTCCATATGACACTTGTTTGTTTTGGTCTGTTTTTTTCTATCAGATTATAAGATTCCTGAGGGCAAAGTTTTGTTTCTTTTGTTTACTGCTATATTCTCTAGTACCTAGAACTGTGCCTCACACACAAGAGGCACAATAAATGCTTGTGGATTGAATGACTGGGTGGACTAAGATACCACTTGTTGGGAAACATGCCTTGTTTGTTTCATGCTGAGACTCTCCCTACTCCTCTGTCTAACTCTCTCTTTTTCCTTCAGGCCATTACAGCCATGAACTTCAAGCAGCCCACCCCAATCCAGAAGGCGTGCATACCCATGGGACTGTTGGGGAAGGACATCTGTGCCTGTGCAGCCACTGGGACAGGTGAAAAGGATAGGGACTTTAGGGGTGAGGGGGAGGGAGGCAGAAGGAGGATGTTTAACCAAAAACAGGCTCTATATTGACTGACCAAAAGGCCCCTTTAATAAATATACAAGTATAAATTTGATTTGTTGTTGTTGTTAACCCTCACCTGAGGATTTCCCCCCCCATTAATATTTTAGAGAGAGCGTAAGGGAGGTAAGGACGGGGAGAGAGAAAGAGTCAGAGAGAAACACCGATGTGAGAGAGACACATTGGTTGGTTTGCTTCCCACATATGCCCTTCGGTGTGGGGGATGATGTTCTAACCACTGAGGACACTGGCCAGGGCCACAAATATAATTTTTAATGTAATAACGTTACATATTCTGTTTAGTAGCTCCCTTAAAAAACAAAACAAGAACTGACTATAGCATTGGCTGGGCATCGTCTCGTGCACCAAAGGGGTTGCCAGTTCAACTTGACTGTTTTTTACTATATAATTAACTGCACTAATATATAATGTTGCATTGAGCATCCCTTTTATAAAAACTTTCCTCCTATGAAGAGGCCTGTCATGGAAGAGACAGGTGGTCATAGTCAAGCAGATACCCTGATAGAATTAAAAGAAGAAGACCTTCACTAGACCCCCTGCAACCTGTGACCCATAGCTATCATACGTATTTCTGTGCTCAGGTGAAGACCTAAACCTTGAAGGGACTGAAGCTCTTTTCCTTGCTTTCTCCCTGCCCTTGTCTCCAGGTAAAACTGCTGCCTTCGCACTGCCCGTCCTGGAGCGTCTAATCTACAAACCCCGCCAGGCTCCAGTAACCCGCGTGCTCGTGCTGGTTCCCACCCGAGAACTGGGCATCCAGGTACACTCCGTCACCAAGCAGCTGGCCCAGTTCTGCAACATTACCACCTGCCTCGCTGTGGGTGAGTATCTGGCTGAGGGCTGCCAGCCCTGAGAGACAATCACACAGAGGAGGATGGATTTGCCCCTCTCTCTGAGGTTGACGGGTGCCAAGAAAGCCTTTATGTGATTGAGTCCACTTCAAACGTGGACGATGTGTTTTTATAGTAGGTAGTGGGAGAAGTGGGGAGAGGATTTGATCGAGACTTCACCAGTTTTGCAGAATGAAACTTCAAAATTATGGGGAAAATTTTTTTCTTGGTACAATTTCTGCTTTGCATGAATAATGAATCAACTATTGTTTGGGGCAGAATTTTTTCTGATGTTATATGGATACTGTTTTCTAACCTTCATTTTACCCTCCGTATGGCATGGGAATTCAAAGGTGATGTAGAAAGACATTAGCTTTGCAACTGCTTCTTTTAATCCTTAGATGCCTGGATCTGAAGTGCCATTGTATCATCATCTTTTTTGATTTTTGCATTTAATAAAATTGTAGTTAACAAACCTGTTTCTCCAAACAGATTGTAAAATCCACCCATGTGGGGCCTCTGTCAGTTGTGTTCTCTGCTGTTTCTTCTGCATCTGGCGTGAGACCTGGCAGGTGGCAGGGCTCAGTCAGTAGCAGTGAATGACTGAAATGGTTGCTTTTTTCTTCGCAGGTGGTCTGGATGTGAAGTCTCAGGAAGCAGCTCTTCGGGCCGCTCCTGACATCCTCATTGCCACCCCGGGCCGGCTCATCGATCACCTCCACAACTGCCCTTCCTTCCACCTGAGTAGCATTGAGGTGCTCATCCTGGATGAGGCCGACAGGTACTGATCTGGTGTCCCATGGGCCACAGCCTTGGATGGGAACCTGCCTCCCTGGATTATTCTACACTACAGGCCCAGTACGTGAAATTCGTGCATGGGTAGGGACATCAATCAGGGCTGATCTGTGGGGCAACTGGCAGGGTGATCGGGCACCCCTCGCTGGCACCAGCCTTGGCCGGCCTGGTTTTGCCCTCTCATCAGCCCTGTCCTCTGCTGCTGCTGCCAGTTGCTTCCATTTGCAGGGTGACTGGCAGGGTGATTTCCCCCCCTCCCCCCACCTGCCTTGGCTGGCCTGGGTCCTGTGGGCTGAGTGTCTGCTACCTGGTGGTTAGTGCACATCCTAGTGACCAGTCATTCCTCTGTTCGGTTGATTTGCATATTAGACTTTTATTATATAGGATGGCTCTCACCAGTTTAGCTGCTCACGTTTGGGCCTTTGTCCATCCTTAGCCCAGGTTATCCTGCTTTCTCCTTCTGTAATGTGCCGATTAAAAGGGAAGGTAGATCAAATCCTGGCTCTGCCACTTCCTGAAATTTGGGGACAATTTTTAGATTATCAAAGCACAACCTTTTCCTGTTTGTAAGCGGGGGTAAGAATAGCACCAGTCTTGTGGTGTTGAGGATTCAAGGAGTAAGTTGGGATAAGTGCCAGCGCATAGTGAGGACTCCACAGACAGCCTCCCTCAGTGTGATGTGTGGCTTACTACTTCCCTCCTCTTCCCCTCCTCCCTTCCTCTCTTATGTGTCCCATCTGCTCACCTCTTTCCTCAATGACTGAACAGAATAAAGTCTTAATGGCCCTAGACTAATGAAGGAGGTGGGGTAGGGGAAGGAGGCAACAAAAACCCTAAAGCCTGTTGAAGTTTACTCTCAAATTGCAGCATCTCCAAGTGAACAAATCTTTAACAAATATCTCTATGCCCCTCCCTTCTCTTCCCATCTCATGATCAGCATTGTAGTCCTATTAGTTCTGGCCAAAATTCTTAACGTCATTTGTGTCTCTCATTTTTTACACTGCACAAAACATCCATAAATCCTGTCAGCACTTGCCTACTTTGGGGTTTCTGCATTTGCCATTTCATCAGCTTGGAATGACTTCCTTTTTCCTCGGTTTTTGGCGCTAGTTGTCACTTATCTGAGCACAGGTCCTGCCCCCCACTTCATCCTCCCCTACTCTGAGGTGCTATGTCTCGCTAGCCTCTCTGACCTCCCTTATGGTTACCTGAATGCTGGTGTGGTGGTTGTGTCCCACCTTGCCTCTAGAACACCGTTTCATAAAGGGCTGGCTTGGTGTTGCTTGCTGCCGCATCCCAGTGCTACATCTGGAATCCAGCAAATGCTCCGTGAGTGTTGGATAATTGACCGACAGAGCAAATGAACCATTCTTGAGGCCTGAAGGAAGTAAAGGAGATTGTTCTCAGGCAAGGGAACATGATCTGATTCAGGTTTTAAAGGGGAAGGAAAATGTATTCTTCTAACACGTCAACGTCTTAAAAGACTGGGAAAGGCTATGGAAATTTTAGATTGAAGAGAGTAAGGAAACATGACAAATAAATGTAATACCTGATTCTTAACTAAGCTTGACCTGGAGGAAGAAATACTGTAAAGAATGCATCATTTGAAAAAACCTGGAGTCAAAGTAATCTCATGGATTACTACTACCTACGAAGAGAAGAAGGTTCCTTATCAGTGGAGAAACCTGGCAGATACCCCTTAACCAAGTGTTCAAACTGATGATCTTTATCTCCTGATGGACTGGGAGTGAGGTGCACATCTGCACCCCTACACAGTCTTCCTGCAGTGATTTACTGAATACATTCCCTGGGAAATAGACAGATACAGAGTGTGGAACAGGCTAGGAGGATTCTTCTAGATTAAGGGAGATTAAAGAGACATGCCGACGAAATGCAACATAGGAACTTTTTTTTTTTTTTTAAATATATTTTATTGATTTTGTACAGAGAGGAAGGGAGAGAGATAGAGAGTTAGAAACATCGATGAGAGAGAGTCATCGATCAGCTGCCTCTTGCACACCCCCTACTGGAGATATGCCCGCAACCAAGGTACATGCCCTTGACCGGAATCGAACCCGGGACCCTTCAGTCCCCAAACCGACGCTCTATCCATTGAGCCAAACCGGTCCCGGCAACATAGGAACTTTGGTTTCTAGACTAAATAACAAGACATCTACAAAATGATATTTGGGAATAACTAAGAAAATCTGAATATGGACTATACTTTAGATGATGTTATTCAAACTTAAAATTCATGGGTGTGATAATGACATTGTGATTATATAGAAGGTCATTGTTATTAAGAAATGTATGCTGAAATATTTAGGTGTAGTGTCATGATGTCTACAACTTACTTGCAAATAGTTCAGCCAAAAAAAAAAGGTTAAGCAAATGTGGCCAAATGATAATTCTTAGCGAATCTTATTAATGCTAATAAGTAAATAAAAGAGCCTGAAGCAGAACCAATGACATCAAAATATTGCCTGTCTGATGTTTTCTGCCCTTCGGCAGAAGCGAGCTTAGCCCATTTCTCTTGATTCCTCCCCTTCCCTGCTCACCAGGATGCTGGACGAGTACTTTGAGGAGCAGATGAAGGAGATCATCCGAATGTGTTCCCATCACCGCCAGACTATGCTCTTCTCGGCCACGATGACGGAAGAGGTGGGCTGTGGGGAATCTCGGTGCAGTGAGTAGAGAAGACAGTTCAGAGAACTCTGGGCTGGGCTGGGGGTGGATATCCCCCTCGTTCCCCCCCTGACAGGCTGATGAGCATCCCTGTCTTTGTGCCTGGCAGGTCAAAGATCTGGCTTCTGTCTCCTTGAAGAACCCCGTCCGGATATTTGTGAACAGCAACACGGATGTGGCCCCTTTCCTGCGGCAGGAGTTCATCCGGATCCGGCCGAATCGGGAAGGGGACCGGGAAGCCATTGTGGCAGGTGAAAGCCCAGGGTGGGACTGGGCAGGGTGGGGTGCCATACAGCCTTCTCCAGGCAGCCTCCCCTAACCCAGTGTGTGGTGCTGCCATTCCTTCACGCCATCACTTTCTTTCTTTTTTTCAAATGTATTTTATTGATTTTTTTACAGGGAGGAAGGGAGAAAGATAGAGAGCTAGAAACATCGATGAGAGAAACATCGACCAGCTGCCTCCTGCACACCCCCCACTGGGGATGTGCCCGCAACCAAGGTACATGCCCTTGACTGGAATCGAACCCGGGACCTTTCAGTCCGCAGACCGACCCTCTACCACTGAGCCAACCAGTTTCGGCCACTCCATCACTTTTTTTTTAAAATATATTTTATTGATATTTCACAGAGAGGAGGAAGGGAGAGAGATAGAGAGCTAGAAACGTCAATGAGAGAGAAGCATCGACCAGCTGCCTCTTGCACACCCCCCACCGGGGATGTGCCCACAACCAATGCACATGCCCTTGACCGGAATCGAACCTAGGACCCTTCAGTCCGCAGACCGACGCTCTACCACTGAGCCAAACCGGCTTCGGCTCTTTTTTTTTTTTTTTTTTTTTTTTTAATCTTTATTGTTCATATTATTACAAAGATTCCTCATTTCTTCCCCCCTCCACCAGGTTCCCACCCCACCCTCTGCCCTTTCCCCACCCCCCATTGTCCTCATCCTTAGGTGCACAGTTTATGTTCAGTCCACTCCATCACTTTCGATATGTCTTTCCTTCCTTTCTTTTATCGCCTCACCTTCCTCCCACCACCCAGGCCTTATGTCCTGCTGAACTCCCAGCCATTTCTCCTCATTGCAGCTTTGGCTCTTAGTCCAGGCCACTGCTCTGTGTTGTCTGGACTATTGTAGCATCCTCCTACATGCCTGTCCTGCTTCCACCCTTATCCTTTGGTAATCCACTCTCCACCTACAGATCATTTAAAATGATGTTTACAAATGAGTCTGCTGGTGCCTTCCATTGCTCTTACACTAAAATCCACGCTCCCTCGTGAGTTCTGCAAGGCCCTCTGGGTCTGGCCCCTGCCTGCCTAGTTGCCTTTGCTCCGGCCTTGTTGCCTGGCACTCTGGCCACACTCACCCGCTTTAGTTTCCCACACCCACAGGCTTGTCCTCGGGGCCTTTACGTTTGCTCTCTCCTCTGCCTGGAGTCTTCCCCTAATCTTCTCATCGATGATCCTGCCTTGTCATTCAGCTTGAGAGAGGCCGGTGCTGATGTTACCTCCCCATCCTCCCTTCACTTTCTCAAGGGCAGGACTCGCTTTTCTGTCTCAGCCCTGGAATATGAGCTTCACACGGGTAGGGGCCTCGCCCGTCTGTCTCCTTGATGCCGGCACAGCACTACTTCGCAGGCGAGGAGAGAGTATATTTTAGAGATGGCTGCTGGTTCACTCTTCTCTCCTTGCCAGCTCTGTTGACAAGGACCTTCACCGACCACGTGATGCTCTTCACCCAGACCAAGAAGCAGGCCCACCGCATGCACATCCTCCTGGGTCTCATGGGACTGCAGGTGGGCGAGCTCCACGGCAACCTGTCACAGACACAGCGGCTGGAGTCCCTCCGGTAAACTTGCGGTTAGGCTTGGCTCCTATCCACCCTTCCTGGGCAGGTCAGAGAGGCTCTCCTAATTCAAATGAGGGAAAACACCACCCAGCTGTGTTAGAGTAATAGAGACACAGGTAGCACAGTTTCCCATGTCTTAAATACATTCAGAACTGACTCCATAGTCTCATAAAGCAGGTAACTCATGCCTCAAGGCCTGTATGTGTGAGCTGCTGAGTGTGCCATGGAAAGGGATTCTGACTTGGGACGATTCAGCATACCTCAGCATACATTTTTGTCTACAGCTGCTCCAGAGCAGTGGTCAAACCCGAGGCTGATGGAAGGAAATTTGGAATCAAAGCTGGTCGCCATTTCTTCACCATTTAGTGTGCTAGGCCTATGCTGTGTGCCTTCTCATTTAATTCTCACAAAATGGAGTCAGCCTGGGGGGCAAGGAGGAACCTTTTCGAGCCCTCCCATCTATCCCTATCCGTCATAGATGGCTGAGAGCTGTTTTCTAAAGAAGAGCTCTTGAATGCTGAGACATTTGCATATGCTACTTCCTATATAATCTAGTTCTGTGGTTCCCAAACTTCCATATGCATAGGTATTACTGTGTAAGGGGTATACACAAAATGACGTTTGCTCCACTTTATGGATTGTTTAAGGGGGAGTGTGAATGTCGATGGGCTGACATTGAGGCTCTGTCCCCACTATGATAGTCTGCACTCTGCTGCTTGACTCCAAATGGGATTGTGTTCTTTCTGCTGGCTCAGGCAGAGGTTGGGAATCTGAATGAACATCTCTTTGTGGCTATTTCCAGGCGCTTTAAGGATGAACAGATTGACATTCTTGTGGCCACAGATGTGGCAGCCCGTGGACTTGACATCGACGGGGTTAAAACGGTGAGTAGGCCCTGGCCGGTTTGACTTAGTGGGTAGAGTGTCATCCCGTGGACTGAAGGGTCATAGGTTCAATTCTGGTCAAGGGCATGTACCTCGGTTGCAGGCTTGATCCCCAATCTGGTTGGAACGAGGGCAGGAGGCAACCAGTCGATGGGTCTCTCTCACATTGATGTTTCTCTCTCTGTCTCTCCCCCTCACTTCCACTCTCTCTGAAAAAATCAATGGCAATATATTCTTGGGTGAGAACTAACAAAAAAAAATCCTAAAACACACACATACACACACAAAAAAAAACCTGTGAGCAGGCTCCATCTTCCTTGAACTTTGGGTGGGAGTCCTTATGCCTCCTTGTATTCAACTCTTTCCCAACTCCCAGATATGAACGATGGTCAACTTTGACCTTCTCAGGTAATCAACTTCACGATGCCCAATACCATCAAGCATTACGTCCACCGGGTGGGGCGAACGGCGCGTGCTGGCAAGGCTGGGCGTTCGGTCTCTCTGGTGGGAGAAGAGGAACGGAAGATGTTGAAGGAGATTGTGAAGGCTGCCAAGGCTCCTGTGAAGGCTCGGATACTTCCCCAAGGTGAGCAGACACTGCAGCAGCTCAGGGCAGTTTGGATAGGTGGGGCAGGGGCAGAAGATCATGGGTGAGAGCAGGAGCTTTGCATTCAGGAGCCAAATTTGAATCTTTGCTCTGCCACTTCCTTGCTGGGTGACTCTGGGCAGGTCTTACCTCTCCCCTGGGCTTCAGACTTTGCGTGAAAAAGAGACTCATGATAGACTTATGCCTCAAGTGCCACATTCATAGGTATTTTACATTCTTTGGGAAGAAAGTTCGCTCTTAGGGCAAAATCTCCATTGATTCCCTCCTGTCCCCTAGACCTTAGGGACAAAAAGGTGGGGAGGTCAGCATTCATGTTTTTTTTTTGTTTTTTTTTTTGGCTATCATTCTTTTTGTTCTCATTCATGGGAGTCTTTTAAAGCACATCCTTTTTTTTTTTTTTTTTAATATGTATATATATATATGTGTGTGTGTGTATTTAGTTATAAAAATAGTAAGAGCTAAAATGTAATTGTAAGTTAAGAAACTCACCACTGTTAGTATTTAGATACATATCCTTTTTTCCTTTCATATTTGTCTGACCTTTTTTTTTTTTCTTCCCCCCATTTAATTCATTCAGCCAGCAAACAATTATTGAGTACTATTGTATATGCCGACTGCTATTTATTTTATTCTAGGTATCGGGGATACAGCAGGAAATAAAATAGCTGATCCTGTGGTGGGGAAAGACGTAAGAAAAAAGCTAATAGAAGATGTGATTTAGAACTACAGGGGGAGAGGAACCTGCTTAGAAAAGCTGTTTCGGAAAGCCTCTGAACGGGTAGCATTTGAGATGAGTCCTAGACGACAAGAATGAGGTGGCCCTGCGTGGTCTGGGGACAGAGTGTGCCAGGGCGAGGCCCCTGAGGCGGGAGCAAGCTTGGTGAGCGAGTGAAAGGGAAGAAAGGCCAGAGGGCCGGAGGCTCAGTGAGCATGGGGGAGGCAGAAGGCCAGAGAGGTCAGGTCAGCGGGGCCATGCTAGAAGTTTAGAGTTTATTTTAAGAGCAACAGGAAACCTTCTGGCGGGGTTGGAGGACTGTTAAGCAGAGAAGTCACACACACAAAAAATCCACAATTTTCTAAGTCCCTAAATACATATCTGCATTATTTTTACCAGCTACATAGGCTTCACCCTTATTTTAAAATATTTTTTGTTCTTTTCCCTCAAGATGTCATCTTGAAGTTTCGGGATAAAATTGAGAAAATGGAGAAAGATATATACGCAGTTTTGCAGCTGGAGGCTGAGGAGAAAGAGATGCAACATTCGGAAGCCCAGGTGAGACTGCTCTGGTCCCCAGGGTCACTCGGTAAGCACACTGCATCGGCCCCTCTGAAATCCTTTGTCTGCAAACAGATCATCAGAGTCCCAAGCATTTGCGGGCAATGGCTTCCTGCAACTGCCATGTTATATGTTATCAGATGTAGGTTCCATGGCAGGCACCCTTTTGCTGTCCCCCCAGATCAACACAGCAAAGCGTCTCCTGGAAAAGGGGAAGGAGGCACAGAACAACGAGCCTGAGAGGAGCTGGTTCCAGACCAAAGAAGAGAGGAAGAAGGAAAAAAGTATGTTGGGAGGTTCCTCAAAAGCTAAACATAGAATTCATAGGACCCAGCAATTCCACTCCTCAATCTAAGCCCAAAGAACTGAAAACAGGGACTCAAATGGATACTTCCACGCTAGTGTTCATTGAAGCAGTACTCACAGTAGTCAAAGGGTGGAAGCAACCCATGTCCATCAACAGATGAATGGAGACACAAAATGTGTATACATACAATGGAATAGTCTTCCTCAGTAAATAAGTTGTGATGCATATTGTTTTTTTTATTATTAAATTATCTGTGTACATATCTTACCATTGTGGGCCCCCCCCCCCAGTGGTGCATATGGTTAAGGATGAATTGTGCAAACCTGTTGAGTGAACTAATCCAGACACAAAAGGACAAATATTTATGATTCTGCTTCTATGAAATACCTAATCAGGCAAATTCATAGACACAGAAAGTAGAATGGAGATTACCAGGGGGTAAGGGAGGGAGGTGTTTTTTTTTTAAGCAATCTTTTTTAAAATAAAATTTTTATTGATTTCAGAGAGGTAAGGAGAGGGAGAGAAAGATAGAAACCTCAATGATGAGAGAGAATCATTGATCAGCTGCCTCCTGCATGCCCCACACTGGGGATTGAGCCTTTGGTTCATGGGCCAGTGCTCTAATCTCTGAGCAAACTGGCCAGGGTAAAATGGCAAATTTTATGTTATATATTTTGCCACAAGAGGCGGGAAAATATTTTTAGATATTTCCTGCCTTTCTCTATTTTAAAAAAAATAAGTTTTATTGATTTTTTTACAGAGAGGAAGGGAGAGAGAGAGAGATAGCTAGAAACGTTGATGAGAGAGAAACATCGACCAGCTGCCTCTTGCATATCCCCCACCGGGGATGTGCCCGCAACCAACATACATGCCCCTGACCGGAATCGAACCTGGGACCTTTCAGTCCGCAGACCAACAGCTCTACCACTGAGCCAAACCGGTTTCAGCCCTTTCTCTATTTTTAACAATCACAGATGAATTTACATTGTTCTATACCTTGCTTTTTTCAATTAATTTTATAGCTTAGAGATGATTTTATATAAGTACATGTACAGCTACCTTTTTTAAAATATGGCTGTGTGATCTTCCATCAAATGTGTTGATTATAATTTATTTAATTAGTCCCCTGTTGAGGGACATTGAGGTTGTTTTTAATAGTTTGCTATTAACAATTCGTGTAGTGAATAACTTTGTACAGATGCCCTTGCACAACCAGGCAAATATATTTGATTTGTGGATAAAGTCCTTAAAGTAGAATTGTAGGTCAGAGGTTATTTGTATTTATTATTTTGTTAGGGATTGCAAAATTACCTTCCAAAAATATTGTATCAGCAATTTAAGAAAGACTGCCTGTATATGATGGGACAAAAAATTAGGGTGTATCTGTTAAATTTTGTTAAAAATCTATATATATATAAAAACCTAAGCAAGCTGGGACCGGTTTGGCTCAATGGATGGAGCGTTGGCCTGCGGACTGAAAGGTCCCGGGTTTGATTCCGGTCAAGGGCATGTACCTTGGTTGCGGGCACATCCCCAGTGGGGGGTGTGCAGGAGGCGGCTGGTCGATGTTTCTCTCTCATCGATATTTCTAACTCTCTGTCCCTCTTAATTCCTCTCTGTGTAAAATCAATAAAATATATATTTAAAAAAACAAAAGAAAACAAAACAAAAAAAACCCTAAGCAACCGGATGACTAGATAACCGGCCAACTGGCCAGTAGCTATAATGCTAACTGACCACCAGTGGGCCGATGCTCAACACAGGAGCTACCCCCTGGTGGTCAGTGCACTCCCACAGGAGTGCTGCTGGCGAGGAGCTGTGGTGGCGCGAGCCTCTCCTGCAGACACTCCCCCTATGCACCCAAGCTGCCGTGGTGGCAGGCACAGCGGGGCTGGAATGAGCGGGAGCAGCACAGCACCCAACCGGGCGTGGGCTCCTCCCTGTCTGCCTGCCACTTTGTGCACTACTTTGTGCTGTGCGGGATTGATGCAGACAGGGGGCTGAAGCCTGACAGGATGGGTAAGGCCAGGCTGTGGTGGCTTGGAGGTCCACCGATCCCCACAGGCCAGGCTGAGGGACCCCTCCAGTGCATGAATCCTTGCACTGGGCCTGTAGTAGAGTTAAAACTATGCAGGGGTATAAATGAACTAAATCCTTATCTTTCACATCAAGAGATAGATAGATAATGAAAGTCTCAAATAAATGAATTGAGAAATAGTGGAACAAGCATGCTATTTAGTGAGATGGGATAATCACCAAGAAAGTAAGCAATTGCTGCTTCTCATTTTAAGCCCTTATATACCAATTTAAAATCTGTGTACTTATTAATGTGGTGTTTTTTTTTTTTTAAATGTGATTTTATTTTGGGAAGAGGAAACAAGAAGGGGAAAGGGATAGAAACATCAGTGATGAGAGAATCATTGATTGCTTATCTCCTGCACGCCCCCTACTGGGGATGAAGCCCGCAAACTTGACCTTCTAGTTCATAGGTTGACACTCAACCACTGAGCTATACTGGCCTGGCTGTAAGTTTAAAGGAAGATATAAAATTACCTGAAATCTCATGCTCTCTTCTCATCCCAGTTGCTAAGGCTCTGCAGGAGTTTGACTTAGCCTTACGGGGAAAGAAGAAAAGGAAGAAGTTCATGAAGGATGCCAAGAAAAAAGGGGAGATGACAGTGAGTGGCCTCCCCTTTGGAGTTGGGTCCCTGCGCAGTGCAATGGGTCAGGGCTGCCTAATGTGTTCCATACTCACATGTCATCCTCTCTCTAGGCAGAGGAAAGGTCCCAATTCGAAATCCTTAAGGCACAGATGTTTGCTGAGCGGCTGGCCAAGAGGAATCGCAGAGCCAAGCGGGCCCGAGCAATGCCTGAGGAGGAGCCAGCAAGAGGCCCTGGTAGGCATATGGGGAGCCCACAGGGGCTGGTGAGGAGGTTTTCTCTGAAACCTGTGTTTATAGTCAGGGAGAATATTGGAGGGATGGTGTTAAGAGCCCACATTTTTCTTTTTTTTCTTCTTTTTTTTAAAAAGTATTTCATTGATTTTTTACAGAGAGGAAGGAAGAGGGATAGAGAGTTAGAAGCATTGATGAGAGAGAATCATCGATCAGCTGCCTCCTGCATATCCCTTACTGGGGATGTGCCTGCAACCAAGGTACATGCCCTTGACCGGAATCAAACCTGGGACCTTTCAGTCCGCAGGCTGACGCTCTATCCACTGAGCCAAACCGGTTTCGGCAAGAGCCCACATTTTTCGAGTAATGAATACGTACTAGTGTATACAGCCATACCTTTATTGGTTCCAAGTGGTGCAGTGACCTGTGGTTAGTGGAAATAGCTAGGACTTGAAACCAGGCTTTTAGGACTCTGGAGCCTAAGTCCTTATCAGTAGCCACATGGAGGAGCAGGTCAGGGTCAAATGACATGAAGGTGGTCTTTGACCCATTTCACATGTAAGTGGTCCATTTCACTTTGGACACACAAACATTCTTTGGAGTTGTTCCTTCACACCTGGTACTTCTGATTCCTTATCCCTTTCTTGCCAGGATCTGATGTCCCACCTTCATGTCAATAAATCATCAGTCCAGAGCATCCACTGAACTTAGGACCATTACCCTGAGCTTAAGGGAATTTAGGAGCTTGGGCCTAAGAGGACACATCTAACCCATTCTCTCTCTGCACAGCCATGAAGCAAAAGCAGGTGAAGAAATCTGTATTTGATGAAGAACTCACCAACACGAGCAAGAAGGCCCTGAAACAATATCGAGCTGGGTAGGGGTTTAAATCATTACGGAGCTCTTGGTATTTTGATGAAACCTCCTTCCTCACTCCCACTTCTCATATACCTTTAGCTTTATCGCATATGCCTTTAACTAGAGGCCTGTTGCATGGAGAGATCCGTGCAGTAGGCCTTCCTTCCCTTGGCTTCCTGCACTTGTTTTCCTCCGGCACCCAGGACCCAGGCCTTTGCTCAGGCCGGAGTCTGCCTTCTTCGTCTTGGCTGCAGACTCAGGCCGGAGTCTCTTGTCTTTACTGCAAACTCTGGCTGGAGTCTGCCATCTTTGTCTTGTCTTTGTCTTCGCTGCAACTGGAATGCCATTCCTGTAGATCCCTTCCCAACCCCCCGCCCCTCCCGCCCTCCCTCTCATAGCAGGTGTCCTGCCCTGCCTGTCCACTCTGCGCCTGGAACAGCTGGGCAGCCGCCATCTTTGTCCTAATTTGCATATTCCCCCAATTGGCTGGTGGGCATAGTGGAGTGATGGTCAGTTTGCATGTTTCTCTTTTATTAATGTAGGTAAAAGCGTAATAAAATAATTAGAACAGATAGCGAACGACCTTCTAGACATCATTCTGGATGCCCTTCTAGAAGCAGCTGCAGTGGCGCAGGCCAAGGCAGAGGCAGTTAGAGGTGATCAGACAGGCAGGCAGAGGGCTTAGGGGCGCGTCAGCCAGGCAGGCAGAGTTAGACCAGACAGCCAAATGACCTTCTGGACATCATTCTGGATGTTTTTCTGGACAAAGCTGTGTCAGTGGGGGCCAGGGCAGAGGCAGTTAGGGGCGATCAAGTAGGCAGGCAGAGTGGTTAGGGGTGATCAGGCAGGCAGAGTTGTTAGAGACTAGGGGCAATTAGGTAGGCAGACAAGTGGTTAGGGGTGATCAGGTAGACAGGCAAGCGGTTAGGGGCAGTCAGGTAGGCAGGCAATCAAGGGCGGTCTGGTAGGCAGGTAAGTGGTTAGGGGCGATCAGGCAGGCATAGGTGGTTAGGGGCAATCAGGTAGCAGGCCAGGTAAGTGGCAGGCAGGCAGGCCAGCAGTTAGGAGTCAGTGTTTCTAGATTGCAAGAGGGTGCAGCCTGGCTGAGGGGCCGCCCCCTCCCCCTCCACTAATTTTGTGCACCGGGCCTCTAGTAATATATAATTTCAGGGGCTTCTGTCTGACCTCCCAGGGTGAGAGCAGGAGGAAAAGAGGTGTTGAGACTCTTTTGCCTTGGAATAAAATGGCACATTTTTGGTTCAGAAATAGAGCGCTTCCTCAGGAGTGATAGAACTTCAAAGGATCCTGGTTTGCTCTGGGGAATGTGTACATCCTTCTTCCCAATTCTCCTAGGCTGGGTTGGGATGGGGTTAGACTACACTTCCCTTCCCTTGTACTTTTATTAAATACATGAGAAGGAAGGGTAGAGCCTATTCCAGTTTTGTTTTAAAGCTGGGCCCCTACTTGCACAAATCCATACTATCAGGTAGAAACACACACAGGCTGAGAACCTTAGGATCTGAACATGATGCATGTATTGATTCTTCTGCTATGTGTGGGAGCTGGGTTTAGTTTGAGACCACCCTCTTTTCCAACAGTTTGCCATTTCAGCATCATGTCTTCTCTCTCACCTATAGCCCCTCCTTTGAAGAAAGGAAACAGTCAGGCTTGTCCCACCAGAGACGAGGAGGAAACTTCAAATCTAAATCCAGGTAATGTTTGCAGGTTTGGAGGACCAAAGGTTATGACTATTTGGAATTAGAGGAGAACCTTTCATGGGAAAGGAGCTCCTCCCTCCTCTTTCATGCCTTTTACTCTGATTTAAAAAAAAACACATAATTGGTTATGATGTTTTAGATACCATTCTATGATACATTTTCTGAATATTGTATTGTGTGCTCGCCATCCAGAGTCTAGTCTCCTTTCATCATCATGTATTTGACTGACCCCTCTGGTTTTCTTAATAGGTACAAGAGGAGGAAGTAGCCGTGGTGGCCTGAAGTTCATGGGATGGCCCTTAGATCCTTCTTTGTGGGAAGTCATCTTGGATTGATCTTTTCTCCATTTGTAAAAAAAATTTTTTTAAACTTTAAGAAGTTTGTGTCATTTGTACATTAAGAAAGAAAAGTCAGCCAAGGCTCCCTCTTGCTGATGAGTTTTTACATAAAGAATATACTGAGACACTAGGGCAATGGGGGCTTGACTGGGGTAGGAATGGCTGGGCTGGGGTGGGAGGGGTCAATTGGGAGAAGAGGAGACATATGTAAAACTTTAGACAATAAATAAAAATATATATATTACACTTGACCTTAGCCAAAAGGTCGAGAAGCGATTATATATTCTCTTCCTTCAATAGTACCCAGCTCCCAGTGCACTAGCTTGACACTGGCACATGTACTTGGAATGCATCTTTGTGCCTGTAGAGAAGTTTGATGTGGAGGAAATTCTTTTTTTTAAAATATATTTTATTGATTTTTTACAGAGAGGAAGAGAGTGGGATAGAGCGCTAGAAATACCGATGAGAGAGAATCATCAATCAGCTGCCTCCTGCACACCCCCGACCGGAGATGTGCTACAACCAAGGTACATGCCCCTGTCGAACCCAGGACCCTGGAGTCTGCAGGCCGACGCTCTATCCACTGAGCCAAACCAGTTTCGGTTGGAGGAAATTCTTACTAATTCTCTTCTATTGGTGTCCTAGAACTAAAAGCCATCATTTAGCACAAACTATTCCAGACATTCTGTGTACTGAGCACCGTCTCATTTAATTTACTACACCCCTGTGAGGCAGGTACTATTATCCCCATTTTGCAGATAAGAAACAGGCTTGGAGAAATTGAGTCACTTTCCACTGCAGTTGGGAATTCAAGTTCTTGAAACCAAGCTTCACCTAAATTATTTTTTTTTAACATATATGTTTTATTGATTTTTTTTTTTTAACAGAGAAGAGAGGATTAGACAGTCGGAAACATCAGTGAGAAACATCGATTAGCTGCCTCCTGCACACTCCCCACTGGGGATTTGCCTCCAACCAAGGTATATGCTCTTTAAAAAAAAAAAAAAAAAAAAAAAAAAAAAAATATATATATATATGTATTATTGATTTTTCACAGAGAGGAGAGGGATAGTTAGAAACATTGATGAGAGAGAAACATCAATCAGCTGCCTCTTGCACCCCCCCCCCCTGGATATGTGCCCGCAACCAAGGATATGTGCCCGCAACATTCCCTTGACTGGAATCGAACCTGGGACCTTTCAGTCCGCAGTCCGACACTCTATCCACTGAGCCAAACCGGGTTCAGCTTTACCTAAATTTTTATTCGCTGTGGTGTGTAAGTGCTACTGGAGATGGAAGCTCAAAGGGGACAGGAGTCTCCAGATAAATTTGCTCCTTGTGGCAAAAAGTTTTTACCCCATAGATTGGTGGTTCTCATGCTTTTCTAAATCATAGGACCCTTTGAGAATTAGATGAAAGCTCGGGGGCATATTTTGAGAAAACTATTTATACTTTATATCATACAATTTCAAGGAGTACATAGAGATCTCCCCCTCCCACCTCCCCACACACAGCTAAAAAATTATATTACCTAAGTAGTACCCTCACCACTGAAGAGTGTGCTCAGAGCTATTCATTTGGGCTGCACCTAATAGTTGCCAACAGAGGGTTCTAGTTAATTAATGGCACATGTGCATGATAAAATGTGGTTCAGACTCATTGTATGTGCTTATTGAAAGGTCCCCAGGTTAGATCATTAGGCTGAAAAAAGTCAAGTGCAGAATTGCACTTTTTTTCTTAAGGGTACATATTACATATGCATAGATTACTCTGGGAGGACTTAACGAAACTCAGCTCTGGGGAAGGAAACTTCACACACACACACACACACGCACACACACACACACACACTTTCATACAGACTGAAAAAACGTTTGACATGAGGGGGGAAAAAAAAGACTCCCAGCTACACAAAAACCCAACACCACATAAAAGTGCCTCTATTCCCATCTTCTCTTATCTCAAGCCACCTGAGCTGCTTTTAACAGGTGAGGACAAACAGACCACTGATCTCTTGCAATCGTTTTTATTAATTAGATTTATAGGCTAAAGTGCATAGTAAAGACAAAATAGGAAATGCATACATATGAAAGAGATGTAGAAAGACCTGAGATGCCTAAGTGTCAGTTCTTGGAAACACTAGACTGAGGGAATATGTATGCAGAAGGCAAGCTTGGGGGGCTGGTTTCTGACATGGGTCTGGGGCCTGCAGAAGCTGCTGGCATGCTAACCCTGCTCAGGCAAAAGCTGCAACATAAGGTGTTGGTATGAAGGGCTACACTTTGGATAGGTGCTGGTACCAAATGTGAACTTAGTTATACTGTGGACCCTGGGGAACCAGCACTGCTACCAAACCTTTCCTGGTACAAAGAAACTTCCACCATCCCAAAGGGCAAGTCACAGGAAAGGGATCCCTCCTTAGTTAGCCTGGCCTGCTTGAATAAGCCCCCAGCTACGGGTAGTCACACTTTTCCAACTCAGTGAGTATGTAACTGGGTCAGCAATAGTCAGTGAAGTCTTTGTCTTATCGCATGCCTCCAACTCCTGGAGTGAGGGTGCCTGAGAAGGGCAGGAGGGATTCTTGTGCTCCTTGAAAGAATAAGCAGTTCATAAAGAACTCTGGGCCTCTGTTTATTACAATGAAAGTTAGTCTACAAGTTAAGGCCTGGCACTTAAGAGTCTACTTCACTGAGTGTACACTCTGTGCCCCTGAAACAACACTCTGTACCCCTGAAACACTGCAGGAAAAAAACATCTGAGTCAGGAGCCAGAGAGGCCACTATGTACCCTAGATGGAAGCCCCAAATATGTTCCAGGGAGTCTGTCCATTAACTTGCAGGAAAGAACAAGAAAAATCTGTTAAATTTGCTCTCAGTTCTGGAGGTAAAGTGCTTGCTCTAGCGCAGGGGTTAATCTAGGAAAAAATGTGGATAAGCCCTAAAAGTGGATCCTTAAGTAGGTGCTAAAAGTAAATGACAAAAAAATACAAACTTCAGTTCCTTCATAAGGGAGCTAATCACAGCCTCACAGTGGACAGGGTAAAAGGCAGCAGTGTGCCATCTTCCTACATCATCCTCTGGATCTCCTCAAAGTTCATCATGTTGTTGGCCGTGTCGGACCAGGCAGGATGCTCAGCTCCATCCATCTCAGAAGCAAGTTGGTTACTCCTTTCCAGAGTATGATTTATGCCCCCAATCACTGCCTTACATTCAGGACACGTGCCCCTCTGCATGGCTCCCCCACAATCTCCAATCGCATAGATATGGCCATTTGGACACTTGAACCAGTGGCCACGAGGAAAACTCATGGCTTTGATGATCTGTATACGCTCTTTCTCTGAGATGCCTAAGCCAGAGCAGGGAAGGGTGGCTTTCAGAGCTTCCATTTTTTTCTGCACAAGGTGTTCATCATCCTTGGTGAACTTACGTGTTCCCTCAAGGATCTTGCGGACACTCCGGATCTCTTCTGCTACGGTACTGCTCACTCTCCCCTGTGCCATCTTGCAGCGGGACAGGAGGTTTATCAGGTATGTGAGCCTCTGAATTTCACTTTGGAGGTCATCCAATTCCTGGCTTGTGAAGCTCAAACGTTTCTTGGCTAGCCACTCATGGACCTGATCTAGTCGAGCCCCCACTTCTATTTGTTCTGAGGGATGCACCTTTTTCAGGGAATCCAACAGTCCAGCCAAGTGGTCATAGAAGCTGATGGAATTCTCAACAAGGCTCAAGTCCTTCACTGACAGATTTTTCTGGGCCAGCTTCTCCGTCAACATCAGGAAGTCTTTGGGAAGCAGCTGCTGAAAGAGGCTCTTCCTCTCCAGCAGGGCCTGAAGTTGTTCCCGGCTAGTTGCAATTTCCCCTGCTGAGCCCTGGATCTTTTCTTTGACTATTTCAATCTCTTCCAGCCGTTGTTTGATGCTGGTTCCATACCTCAGGTTTTTGCGAATAGGCACCTGGCAGATAGGGCAAACTTTCAATCTGATGGCAACTTCATCATCCTTCTGCTCATTCATGTAGCGATCCAGGCCTTGAACCTCAAACATGTGGGTACAGTCTTCCAGCTGCACAAAGCGGGCATCAGGCTCATCCTCAAAGCCAAAGAAAATTTGGGTTACTTCCTCCTGGTGGCAGACACGGCACTTCTTAGGACACGGCTCTCCACACAAACCAATGCAGGGGTGGCCACAAGCCAGCAGCTTAGTGCAAGGCACATAACATGGGGGTCGGTTGCAGGGCTCACAGCAGAGTTTGGTACACTTGTGATGTTGGCAGCGCCAAACACAGGGTTCCACGCAGGGGCTACACAGTTCCCCACATTTCTTCTTGCACTGGCTGTGGACACAGCGGTTCTGACAGGTCCGCTGGCAGGGTGGGCACTCGCCAATGCATGGCTCCTGGCACTTGTGTGAACAGATGAGCAGTCGCTTGCAGGGCTGCTGACAGCGCTCATGAAAGCGCCCTTCAAAGCAGTTGTGGCAAGAACCAGGGCAAGAATGTCCACAGTCCAAGATGGTGCCACACTTGGTGGTGCACTTGACTGGTAGGCCGTACTTGAGGTCTTCTACATTACCACACTTCACCTGTTGATTGTGTCCACATTTGAGTTTCACGGTGACCATTTCTGAACACAACTGTACACATAATTCACCACATGGGTGGCTGCATCTATGCCCACATTTCAGAAATTTGGGGCAAGGCTCTTGGCAGCAGAATTCTGACTCAGGCATGGAACAAGGGACCATTTGTTCATGGCCACACCGAAGAATGATTTTGGGCACCTTCACCTGACAAGGCTGACATTCCAGGAAGCAAACAAGGGGGCATCGATGCCCGTCTTGGCAGATAATCTTCTGGCATGGCTTCATACACTGGAACTCCTTGTGCAAGGAGTCGTAGGGGTGGCAGGCCCGAGTGCAGACATGCCCACAGCCCAGTCGGAACTCACAGGGGAGACTACAGCCTCCTTCTGGAACTTTTTGGAAGTCAGAAGCTTTGGATACTAAAGTGTGGGTATCAGGGTGGTTCTGGCAGCACAGCTGGAGTGCTTGGCCGATTTCATTATTCTCTCGAAGGGTATGGATGATCTTGCTCCACAAAGGTACTTTGGCCAGCATCTGCATGTTTCCAATACAGTACATTCCCTTCTTGGCACGGGACAAGGCCACACAGATGCGGTTGGGTATCTGAAGAAAACCTACCTTGCCTTCCTGGTTGCTCCGCACTAGTGAGAGGATAATGATGTCATTCTCTTCCCCTTGGTATTTGTCCACCACGTGTACCTTGACACCAGCAAATGTCTTAGCTGGCATGAGTTTGCGCAGACAGAAGAGCTGCCCGGTGTAGGTGGTGAGGATGGTGATCTGGGAGGGCAGGTATTCCTGGCACAGGAAGTACTTGCACAGCTCCACCACAAAGTGAGCCTCGTGCTGGTTTTGGTGGCTTTTGCCTTCGTGGATTTCCTGCTCAGGAAAGTTGTGTTCTATAAAGAAAAGGTTAGAAGCGACCCCCTGGAAAGAAGAAAAAGTGACATGTTAGGAAGTTCTCTCCTGGCAGTTTTCTCTTTCTAGTTTCACATTTGTTGGTTATTGACTCTGAAAGCCTTTTGTATACTGGGTATCACAATCTTTAACCCTATAGTCACCATGTGCTCTGTTTTTTTTTTTTGGCATTGACAAATAGTGAAATGGATAAAGAATATATGCCCAATTTTAGTTTTCAAGATACTTATTTGATATTAATATTTATAAAGGCCATCCATAATCCCACCATTGTTTCAGGGAATAAGCAGCTGTTATGATGATGAAGATGAGAGAAAAGATTAATTATGAGCACTCTAGCATGCTGATTGCTTTACGTATCTTCTCTCCTTCAATCCAGTAATGTAATGAGGCAACAGACATTCTCCCTGTACGGAAGACCTTAATGTTCATAATTGGTATATAACTTGCTAAAATGTTACACAGCTACTAATTGGCAGAGCTGGGGTTCATACCTAGATCTCTATTCTCCAATTCTGTAATATTCCTCCTTTTAAAAACCAGCTTTTTATAAAGCTGGCTCCATTCCCTTCTAAAAGCTCTTATTAAACCTGAGGAAATACAGCCTCCTAGGTCAATGACAGCAGCAGATTAAGTAGGATAGACTCACCTTAATATTCTCATATTTGAGAACAGAGTGATGATTCTCTAGATCCTGGTAAATGTGGGGTGTCAAAAGCCGGGCAATTTCAGGGCGCATGCGGTGCTGAAAACAGACATGTATATCATTAAGACATGGGCAGAGAATAAATGCACGATTTTTTAAACACTAGGTTATTAGAGGAAAATCGGGGGAAGTAACATTTGAAAATAAGAATAGGGAGAAAAGAGCAGAATGTAAATAGCTCCTTCACCCAACACACACTCAACATGGGTTGATCTTGTGATTGCAATATTTTAAAACGGAAAACAAAATAAGTTTGAGAGTTACTTTATCACTAAAGCTGTTTTATTTTTATGAGAACTTTCTTACTGGCTGTTGGCAGGCTTCCAGGAGTCTTCTTCCTAGACAATTCATAATAAAAGAGGCCCAGCTTCTCACCTGGTAATTCAGACGAACAAAGGGAATGTTTACTTTCACCAGCCGTTCAAAGAGGGACACCTCAAGGTTGAAATTCTTGGCAAGATCATACACATTGGCACTGGGGCGCAGCTGAAAGAAGAAACAATAGCTGAGAATTCTCTACTGAAAACATATTCATCTACCCACCCATCAAATGCTTTTTAAGTGCCTTCTATTGACAGGCACTGCTCTAGGTGCTGGCAGGCTAAGTAAGGATGGAGTGACCAGGGTTACATATTCTTTAGCTAGGCCTCTCTGAACAGTGACATTTCAGATGATGTCAGAATTGAAGAGGTTGCCAGTCATTTGAAAAGCAAGCCATGAGAGGGAGCAGATAGGGGCTGGGAACACAATGAGATGGTGGTATGCAGTGAATTCAGAGAAGCAGGCTGACCCCTCAGAATACTGTAGGCCACTTAATTTTTTTAATTTTTATTCTTTCAAAATATTTTATTGATTTTTTTTCAGAGACTAAGAGAGAGGAATAGAGAGTTTAGAAACATCAATGAGAGAGAAACATCTATCAGCTGCCTCCTGCACACCCCATACTGGGCATGTGCCCACAACCAAGGTATATGCCCTTGACTAGAATCGAACCTGGGACCTTTTAGTCCACAGGCCAATGCTCTATCCACTGAACCAAACCGGTTAGGCTGTAGGCCACTTTAAGAAGCTTGATTTTTATATTAAATGTAATGAGAAACCACAGGAGAGTTTTGAGCTGGGAGTGGCATAATCTGATTTACTTTAAAAAAAAAAATTCACAGCAGCTTTAATAATAGGTTAGAGGTTGGCAAAAATGGAAGTAGGGGACAGGAAATATGATATTATAATAGTCCACTTAAAAGGCTATGACGACTGCCCTAGCCGGTTTGGCTCAGTGGATAGAGCATCAGCCTGCGGACTGAAGGGTCCCAAGTTTGGTTCTGGTCAAGGGCACATGCCTGGGTTTCGGGCTCGATCCCCAGTGTGGGGCATGCAAGAGGCAGCTAATCAATGATTCTCATCATCGATGTTTCTATTTCTCTCTCTCTTTCTTCCTTCCTCTCTGAATCAGTAAAAAAAGACACAAACAAACAAACAAGCCATGATGAATAAAAAGCAGAGGGAACAGATGAAATGGATGGGATGCTTTCTCTAGAATATACCACAAATTGAACATGAGAAGGGGAAGAAGAATCACAGAAAGCCATTAAGAGGCTTGAGACCTGGCAAAGCAGAGGCCAGGGTGTCTTCCTGATTGATTCCACTGCCCTACCTGTTGGTGGTCCCCAATCAGAATGAGGTGCTGGCAAGCTTTGCTCAATGTGGCAATAGTGTGGGCCTCAAGGACTTCAGCAGCCTCTTCCACAATGACAATCCGTGGCTCTACCTTCTGCAGAATCTGGCGATATTTGGCAGCACCTCAGTTCAAGAGAAAAAAAAGTGTCCTCTGAGATGATGTACTGGACCCACCAGGCCAATGGGTTTCTGGGTCTGTGACAACTGGGCCCTCACATTCATCTAGGGCTGTGGTGACTACTGTACGAGAAAAGTGCTGCTGGATGATCACCAGAGCATTAAACCCATGTTCATCATTGCTCGGATTCTAAATGCAAGAGGAGCAAGTACGTGAATTTCACCCACAGTTCCTTAAATGCAGCTTGCTTGCTTTCCATAGCTTTTCATGGTATTTTCCCTAACCTACTAGAGAAGCTTCCTTTATCTGCTGTAGATAATCTGATAGGAGCTTGGCACCAGGAGGGAATGGCTGGAGCAGGTAAATTTCCTCAAGTTCTCTTACCTGTGGTTGTCATTCCTATGACCTGGGCATCTTTCAGAATGTGCAGGTCTTCCTGGAGTCTCAGCTCGGCCATTCTCTCTGCTGATGTGCGGTAGTGGTGCTCATAGTTGAGGATCTTTCGACGGGTGTCAGCCTGATACTTCTGTAGCCACAGCCTGAAGAATGTGAAGAACTAGGTAGAGGGAACTGCATATTCTTTGAGAAGGTGGAATAACTCCCTTTAGTGTGCCCTGTGTTTGAAGTGGAACCTAGACCACTGAGGAGCTTACAGGTAGGCCAAAGAGAGAAAGGAGAGACCCAGATGTGCATGGACCCAAGCGTCTAAAATGCCCAACAAAAATATGTGTAGAGATGTGTATTTAAGTACCGGTAGTTAGGAACTAAAGAAGGAGGTGGGATAAAGAACAGAGGTTAAATACTGGGAATAGAGTGAGGGACTTCAAAAGTTTCAAGAATTATTTCTCCAAATTCTTTTATTCCATTCCTAACTGAGTCTTCTCCCCTTCCCAATTCTCTAGTCTTCTTTTACAAGTAAAACAGATCATGTCACTACTCTGCTGTAAAATCTTTCAATGGGACCCAAGCCAGTTTGGCTCAGTGGATACAGCAGGAAGGATCCTGGATTCAGCCCTGGTCAAGGGCATGTGTCTTGGCTGCAGGCTCATTCCTGGCCCTGGTTGAGGTATAAGCGGGAGGCAACCAATTGATGTGTCTCTATCACACTGATGTTTTTCTCCTCTTCCTTCCACTCTTTCTAAAAACACACACACACACCCCAATGGAAAAATATCGAGTAAGGGTTAGTAACTAAAAAAATTTTTAAAAAATCGCCCTGATTTGGCTCAGTGGATAAAGCATCGGCCTTTGAACTGAAGGATTTCAGGTTTGATTCTGGTCAAGGGCATGTACCTTGGTTGTGGGCACATCCCTAGTAGGGGGTGTGCAGGAGGCAGCTGATTGATGACTCTCTCTCATCGATGTTTCTGACTCTCTATCTCTCTCCCTTCCTCTCTGTACAAAATCAATAAAATATATTTAAAAAAAAAAAAAGTCTTGCTCCTCACCGTAGCCCTATGAGGTATGCATTGTCAGGCCTCTGCCCACCTCTTTGACTTGACTTTCTATTTCTTTCTCTAAGCCACAGCCATACTGGCTGTCTTTTTCAATTTCTCAAACAGATGTTCCCTCCCTTCTCAAGACCTTTATCCATGAAGTCCCTAAAATATCATCTGTTCCCACTTCCCTATTGGCCTTATACCTACTCCTCTTTTAGATCTTGCCTCCAATGTCATTTTCCTGAAAACCTAAGACCAGCCTAGATGTCACATGGTATTATTAGCACCCTTAGATCTTTTCTTTCTTAAGTGCTTAATGCCCATTTGTAACTTTTTATTTGTGGAATTAACTAATTTGTATCCTTGGATAGACTCTAAACTCCTTGAGGAGATAGAGCCAAGTGTCTTCTGTCTCATGGCTGCATCTCCAGCATTCAGCTCAGTGGGGTGGCTCAATCTATCATTAGTTAACATTGCTGAAGGTCTGGGGTGTTATATTCTAGGAAAAAAAAGGAACTTCCTGGGGAAATTACATGGGCTGGCTGGGGGAGGTGAGAGTGGGCACAGTTACCTATAAAGCTGCCAGCGAGAATTCAGGTCCAGCTGCCAAACATCCTGGATTTCATTGGCCTCAGCCTCAGTCATGGTGTTTAGTTTGCGAAGTTCATGTTTCATTTTCTTCTTCATTTTCTTTTTCTGGCTACGCTGGGTCTATAGACATCAATACCAGCCAGAGTCACCATCTCAGCAGAGGTGGCCCTATTCCAAGCCATAGGTGTGGGTCACAGCACATAAAAAAAAGAGGCTGCCACCCCTGACTAATTTCTTTAAATGTCTCACTCTCTCGACAGATATTCCATTCAGAGTGGCAAAATGAAGACTCTGGGACCTATGTGCCTAGATTCAAAGCCCCACTTACCTCTTATTAGTTGCTGGACTTAAAGTAGGTTACTGAACCTTTATGTGCCTCAGCATTGCTTCTATAACATGGGAATAGAATAGTACCTCATCACAGGGTTGTTGGATTGACTAAAGGAGTAATACATGGAAAGCACTTGTAATACATGGAAAGAAAGAAAAAAAAAGAAGTGTGCTAAAGGCACCATTTAGGAGAAAGTGCTGTTCCATGGATGTGACTCTGGCATGTGAGACAAATGTCACATTATGGACCTTGTCCCACTTCAAAACCAAACTCCTGAGGCCACATGGCAGAGAGATGCCCAATCCACATTTCAAACTATTGGGATGATGAATCCACCCATCATATATAGAGATGTTGAACTGAACTAAGCAATCAGGTTCAAAGCCATCAGACTAATATAAATTCCATCCAAAGTTACCTACCCCTGAAAGTCCTTTATATCAACAGTGGATTTCAGAAAATGTTATTTTGAATATCCAGTCCTCTATTATCATAGTAATGCATGCTAAATTTTGAGGACCACTGTGTTCTACCAAAGGAAGGAACAAAGGGAAAGTCCACATGTGGGCTTCTGAGTATTCACACTATTCTGGCTTTAAGAGAAATATCAAATTCCAGGGTGAAGTATTCTATCCCTGTATGACTTGTTTCATTCCATTTTACTTAAGCCCTCTAAAATCTTAATGCATGTTCAGACTTGTTTATAGTTTCTAGTTTGTAGAAGATAACACCCATAGAAGCCTCGAGCACTAAGACCGTACATATTTGATCTGACCCATATGTGCTGCATTTTTCTGGAAGTTCAAGGGAAGCACCTGACTACCTGCTTCCTGTGTAAGTTGGTATTTCTTGCCAGGACCCCTCTGAAGGGCCAACATCTTTATATTCTTGGGAATTAGACTTGCTTGGGTATGGTTGTAAAATGGGTAAATTTAGCTAATTGTGATGATGAGAGGAATACACTGTAATAAACGTGGGTGAAAAGAAGGGCTGCCTTTCTGATCAGAGCAGATGTTCTCAAGCCTCTTTGAGCAGAGTCAAACCCCCACCTGCCAGGCAGTAATAACTGAACTCCCATTTCCCATTGTTAGGACTTTAAGGGAAGTGAGTTTACCTCCCACTCTTCTGCGGGTTGCTCCTGCCCAGCTGCTGTCCCAGGGCCACTGTTTTCTATCCTCGTGGCCAGAAGCAATTTGGCCAATTCCTGGACTGCCCCATTCTCTTCCTTCTTCCGCCGCCGGGGTCTCACAACCTCTTCCTCCTCAATCACCCGGTCTGCTTGAATCAGGTCAGCCTCCTCAGCGATCTCAATCAGAGAACCCTCCTCTTCTCCTTCTTCCTCCTCCTCCTCATCCCCTTCTGCCTGGGCTAAGAGAGAAAAACAGGCAGGACAAGGATGAAGACCTCTTGAAGCCAATGAAAGAGGGCACCGACAAGAGCTTAGGTGGATGAAGACATTCTCAAAGCAATTTTAAGTGGTTACCTCTAGGGAGGACCCTGGGAGGAATGAGAGGAGATGAACACTTAGGTTTCCTTACATATTTTTTTGTTAAAATTTTTAAAAGAATATTTTTATTGATTTCAGAGAGGGAGAGAGATAAAAACCAATGATGAGAATCCTTGATTGGCTGCCTACTCCACACCCCCTAGTGGGGAATGAGCCTGAAACCCAGGTATGTGCCCTTGACCAGAATTGAACGAGGACCCTTCAGTCAGCAGGCTGATGCTCTATCCATTGAGCCAAACCAGTCAGGGCTGTTAAATTTTGTAATACTCATTTTCCCCTTTAAACGATATCTTTAGCCCTGGCTGATTTTGCTCAATGGTTAGAGCATCAACTTGCACACCAAAGAGCCACAGATTCAATTCCCAGTCAAGGGCACCACCTGGATTGTGGGTTTGCACCCCATCCCACAGTGAGGCATGTGTGAGAGGCAACCATATCAATTTTTCTCTCTCTCTGTCCCCTTCCCTTTATCCCTTCTAGTCTCTCTGACAATCAATGAAAAACATATCCTTAGGTGAGGGTTAACAACAAGAAAAATCTGCCACATACAGGAAAGGGCAAAGGTGGATTTACAGTTGTTCATATAGAAATACAATAATTAATAATACAGGAATAAACTGTTTTGTGTACTCACAACTATAAACATACTTTTGCCCCACCCCATATAATGTATATATACACACCTCTATAACATATTGTTAGTCTTGACTTTTTTGAGCATTAACTGCAATCATATTGTAGCTTTTCCTTTGCCTTTTTCATTCAGCATGTTTAGATTCCTATGTTGCCATATATTCTAATTCCTTTTCACTATTGTATAGTATTTCATTATCTGAACAGACTATAGTTGATCAACAGCATCCATTGTATAAATGTGGATAGACACTTGAGTTCTTTTCCCCCTATTATCATAAAGTGGTGTGCTGACTACTATCTGCAGATACTATCTACTGTAGCAGAGCTCCCACTGCTTCACCTTCTTATCAATGTGGGGTTATATACAACTTTTAAATTTTTGCCAATCTGGTGGCATAATTGTACTTCATTGTGGTTTTAGCTTCTCTAGTTTCTAATGAGCAACTCTCATACGTTTACTATTAGGATTTCATATTTTGTGATGTGTCTGTTAAAAGTGTTTTATCTATTTTCCTACTAAGCTATTATTTCTCTTTTCTAATTGATTAAAGCTCTTTATATATCCTAGGGATTATTTTTAAGTTCTGCTCTTCTGGTCTTTACCATATTCCATCTTACAATGTGATTGTAGGTAGACACGCACTTCTTACCTATATTTTCAGGTCCTGCTGGAGCAACACTTTGGGTGAAAGAAACGACACCCAGACCCAGCCACTCCAGCATCATGGAATGCTTCCAGCTTTGGAAGCAGATCCATTCACTATCCTGAGGAAGGAAGAATTATCAAACATGAGAATTCTATAACAACCAGTGTGAAGGAAAATTCCCCTTGATAAATTAAAAGTAATTTTCTTAAAATTCAGTGGCTGCAAATTGGCAACTGTATTATTTAATATGACTTGCATAGAATTTTGAAAGTAAGAATTTCCTGCCTCTAGAATGGCTTATTTATTTCCCTTAGCATAATATTCTCCAGGTCGATCCATGCTGTGGCAAAAGAAAGGATATTCTGACCTGGCAGGGGGTTGTATGTCCCCAGGACCTGGGAGTCAATCTTGGACATGGAAGTCAACTTTAGAATTTGGTCTATTCTCATTGAAGAACTGCCTATTATTATGGAAAAATTAACAACCTTGTTGCCCAAACAATGGAGTCCCACCGCACATTGCCTACTTTCCCATTCCTATAATCCCTATTTCCCCATGTAATCCCTGACCTATACTATATAATAAGCAGCTGGCTTATGGGGGGCCGCGGAGCAGATTTTTGTGGATGACCTGCTGCTTTCCCATATTGCCAGCAATACTGGAATAAACCCTCATAAAAAAAAAATAAAAAAAATTCCTGCCTCTCTTGATAAAATCAGGAGCTATGGCAGCAACGAGGTCAATAAATGAGCTGGCAATGGGTTGCTGCTGCCCCTTTTCCAGTTTTCCATAGATCTTTTCCCCAATGCCTCACATCTAACCTGCTTCAGTCATTTTTAGTACCTAATGGATCCCTTTAGGCTTTTGGGTTTGTATCTCTGAAATTCACCAACCCATTAATAATAGATGTGCCATTTCACTAGACTCCTGGCCAATCACTTTACAGAGATTATGTTAGTTACTTCTCATAATATTTTTTTAAGGCAGGCATTATTATTATCCTTGACTGAGATCAAGTCATATGATCAGTCTGTGTGACTTAAGTCTGTTGACCCCAGGCTTTCTGTACATGCTAGGTTGTCTTGTTATGATATTTCATTTAACAAGAATTTATAGCACTCATTAAGAAGTTTACAAGTATTAACTTGTTTATAAAAAAAAAATCCTTTAAGAAACTCCATTTTTGCAAGTCAAATATACAAAATGGCAATTTCATATGGTTAATTTGATATTATTACCCCCACTTTATAAATGAAGAAATAGGCACAGAAAAATAAAGTAATTTGCTCAGAGCAAAACCAGGATTCCAACCCAGAATGCTAGCTCCACAGTCTTGTTCTTGATTAGTATACTCAGCTGTCTTTCCTCATGAAACAAAACTTCTAACATGGCAGCATCAGATTATCAAACAGCTAATGCTTTGGAGCGCTGCTTCTGCTGAAGGCTCCTTCTAAGTACTGAGTCAAGACAGATGCTTGTACTCCCCAAGTTGACTTCTACCTGTATTGGTCCACTTATCAGGCTTTTCCAGTGCTGGGAGGAAATGTACTTCTCCAGGTACTGTTCCCGTAGTACGCCATGCATGGTACATTCCAGAGTCCGGGACCCTACATGCAGCTCTTGTTCTGACTCCTTCATTTGTGTCATGATCTGCCAAGAACAGTGGTAAAGAAATGAAAAGGAAGCATCATCCCCCAATATCAGTCCCTGCCTTGAGGAAAAACAAAGTTAAGATAGGAACAGCAAGAAGGGAGAATAAATAAATATGTCAGTCAACAAACCAATTTCCCAAAGCACATTACTGTGGTCTTAAAACAAAAGATTTAATATCTAAATTGTCTAAAATAGCCAAAACCGGTTTGGCTCAGTGGATAGAGCGTCGGTCTGCGGACTCAAGGGTCCCAGGTTCAATTCCGGTCGGGGGCATGTGACTTGGTTGTGGGCACATCCCCAGTAGGGGGTGTGCAAGAGGCAGCTGATGGATGATTCTCTCTCATCGATGTTTCTAACTCTCTATGTCTCTCTCTTCCTCTTTGTAAAAATCAATAAAAATATATTTAAAAAAAGAAAAAAAAGAAATATAGGCCAAGAATACTGTGATAGAGACTTCTCTCTTTTTCCCTCAGTAAAAACTCAGAGTTTTAGTTGGGCACATGGTTGATCAGCTAGAAGATGGTTAGTAGGCTATAAGTAGAAGTGCTGTGGGTAGTTTGGGGCAATCAGCCTGAGGTCCTGGCAGGAGTTGGGAGGGGACAGCATTCTCTTTTTTGCCCTTTCTGCACTTCAGATTATAAGGCCAAAGGTCACACCACAAGATTAGCAGAATGTAATGCTGGGAATAAAGTTGGGTCCTTCATATCTTTGTGGAGCATCTATCTGCCCTGGAGTGTCTACCCAGAAAGCCAATGCTTGCTTAGTTCCCCTTTGAGCTACCTCTAATATCCACACTGAGACTTACATTCATGTAGGCCCTTCGGAGGTGCATGGGGAGATTTCGCCGGAATTCCCGCTTGTTCCTCAGTTCCCTCAGCGTAAATTGCTTCAAGAGGTCACTGCTGCTCCTTCCACCTACCCGCACGATGCTGGGCTTTTGACACTTGTAGATACCTGTGAAGAAAGGTGAGGCACAGTAGAGTTGAGAGAAGTTATGCTGGATTCTCACTGATGAGAAAGGAATATGTTTGGGGTGTTGTGTCAGCTGGTCTATTATGGAACAAACTGGTGCTTACAGGAAATCTATCCCATTAATGAGCAAGAAGGTCCCAGAGATGATATGACCTGCATAGCAGTACAGTGTGGTGCTTAAGAGCAAAGGCTTTAGAATCAGACAATTGAGAACTCAACTTATTGGCTCCACAACTTATTGCTATGTAACCTGGGGCAAGTTACTTAACTTGAGCCTCAGTTTCTTCATCTGTGATTTGAAAACAGTAATAACTTTCCTTATAAGGCTAGTCTGTATAAACTAGAGAATATCTTTATAGCTCCTATAAAGGGACTGGCATAAAGTAAGCTCTTAGTAAATATTCTCTATAATTCACTCTCTGTATATTTACTGCTTGCTTACTATGCACCAGACATATGCTAGGTTCTGAAGATATATATAGCAGTGAAAACACAGACTCTATTTCCAATTTGTTATCATGTCTTACATTCTGGGAGACAATATACACATTAAACAATTTATCACTATAGTGAAAATATGGTAATTACTATAAATACATGATGTATACATATATAACAGGGGACCTTACCTAGTTTGGATGAGGTAGGGATCTAATTTATTTTTATTTTTATTTATTTATTTATTTTTAAAAATATTTTATTGATTTTGTACAGAGAGGAAGGGAGAGAGATAGAGAGTTAGAAACATCGATGAGAGAGTCATCGATCAGCTGCCTCTTGCATACCCCCTACTGGGGATATGCCCGCAACTAAGGTACATGCCCTTGACCGGAATCGAACCCGGGACCTTTCAGTCCCCAAGCCGACGCTCTATCCATTGAGCCAAACCGGTTTCGGCGAGATCTAATTTTTTTTAAAAAAAAAATATATTTTATTGATTCTTTTACAGAGAGGAAGGGAGAGGGATAGAGAGTTAGAAATGTCAATGAGAGAGAGACATCGATCAGCTGCCTCCTGCACACTCCTAACTGGGGATGTGCCCGCAACCAAGGTACATGCCCTTGACCGGAATCGAACCTGGGACCCTTCAGTCCACAGGCCGATGCTCTATCCATTGAGCCAAACCGGTTTCGGCGGGATCTAATTTTTGATGATCTAATATTTAAACTGAGAATCCAAGAATAAGGAAGATTTTCTTGGCTGGTGTGGCTCAGTGGTTGAACATTGATTGACCTATGAACCAGGAGGTCACAGTTGGATTCCTTGTCACGGCACATGACTGGGTTGTGGGCTCAATCTCCAGTGTGGGGCATGCAGGAGGCAGCCGATCAATGACTCTCTCTCATCAGTGATGTTTCTATCTTTCTCTCCCTCTCCTTTCCTCTCTGAAATAAAAACATAAAAAATAAAAGAATAAGGAAAATTTAATCTAGGTGGACGGAAGATACAGGAGAATTCAGAAAATAATATTCTAAACAAAAGGAAAAACATAGTTATTCATTCATTAATGCAGTTAGTATGATGTTTATAGTCTAGGGTAGAGCCACATAAAAAATAAATGGTTAGGTATGTGCTAAATCTCTAAAGAAAAAAATACAAAAGGAGATTTAACCTTGGCTTGGGCAAAATTAAAGTGCACCTGAAGAGAGATTTAAGGTGAAACCTGAAGAATGAATAATAGTTTGAGCCATCTAGGCTGGATGGGGTCAAGATGGAGAGAGAGGTAAAGAGAAAAAAATGCATTCTAAGCAAGGGGAACAAAATGGATCGAGGAAGAAGCTGAAGGATTCAAGGTACTGAAGACAATGGAAAGAGGTAGGAGATGAGATTCAGAGTCAGGCTGGAGCAGATGATACAGCCTTACAGGTAATAGTGCTGTGGACTTTATTCAAAGAGCAATAGAAAGTTACTGAAGTTGCTAATGGTTCAACGATAAATGTTTTGATAGAGACCAATTTTGCATAGACATTACCTTCCAAAAACTGATCCAAAGCATGATTAGTGTAACACACAACCAAGATGGGGAACTTCTGGTGGGTAATTTGCCAAACAGTCTCATTGGTAAGAAGGGCCTGAACAATTTTTAGACCCACATAGGTTTTGCCTAGAAAATAAGAAAAAAAGAAAATTAGAAAACTTGAAGACTTACTAAAAGTAGTAAATTTAAAAAAAGTTAATATTATTTATTTAAGGTAATACAGTTAGATGGCTTAAAATCCAAGAAGCACAAATGAGCATATTATAAAAAGATCTCTCATTCTTCAGTCCCCCAGCTACCCACTTCCTTCTAAAAGCAACCAATATTACCAGTTTCTTGTCATTCAATGCATATATAAACAAATATGAATATAGTTATTTTCCAGCCTCCCCCCTTTCTTCTTCTTCTTTTTAATATATTTTATTGATTTTTTACAGAGAGGAAGGGAGAGAGATAGAGAGCTAGAAACATCAATGAGAGAGAAACATCAACCAGCTGCCTCTTGCACACCCCCTACCAGGGATGTGCCCGCAACCAAGGTACATGACCTTGACCGGAATCGAACCCGGTACCTTTCAGTCCGCAGACCGACGCCCTACCACTGAGCCAAACCGGTTTCGGCCCCTTTCTTCTTTTTAATACCAATAGTAGCAGACTATTTTCATTGTTCTACATCTTTCATTTAATCTTGGACGTAGTTCTCTATCAATACATAAAAAGAATCCTCCCTCTTTTTTGTTTTTCACAGCTGCAAGATTATTTTTAGCCAGTTCCCCCTATTGATGGACATATAATTTGTTTCCAATCTCATGCAGCAAATTATTTAGAAATGATTTTCATATAAGGCAATGGATTTGCAAAAACTATGGTACATCTACACAATGGAATACTATGCTGCCATAAAAAAAAAAGGAATTCTCATCATTTGCAGCAACCTGGATAGAACTAGAGAACATCATGCTGAGTGAAATAAGCCAGTCAATGAAAGAGAAATACCACATGGCCTCACTCATTTATGGGTATTAAAGAACATTATAAACTGACAAACCAAAAGTCAGATATAAAGACAGTAAAGCAACAAGCAGACTGTAAAATTACAGCAGGGACAGTAGGGAGATCTGGGGGAGATAAGAGATCAACCGAAGGACTTGTATACATGCATATAAGTACAACCAATGGACACAAAACTCTGGGGAGGGAGGGTATGTATGGGAGGGGAGGAGTTAAAATATGTACACAGATAATAATTCAATAAAAAAATATTAAAAAAAAAATAAAATAAACTGGCATTTTTAAGGAAAAAAAAAAAAAAAAAAAGACAATGGATTTGCCTTTGTAATAGGAGGGAAAACCAGAAATCAACAATGGAGTTACAGTTGTGGGTTTATCAGCAAATGTCCAATAATTAATTAATTAACTCTACAAACAGCTAAATTTTTACATAGTGTTAAGCTGAGAAAGCAACCATTATCCTAAAAAAAAAACTCAGAGGAGGAAGAGATACAAGAAAATCAAAGATTTCCGTATAGCATAAGTAACAATTTTTTCCTTCCTCCCCGCAATCCATCCTAATAATATGTACTGAATGCCTAACAGTGGCAGGCATTGAATTAGGTGCAAAAAAATAAAATAGAGCACAACAGCCATGGTTATTATTTTCCCAGATCCTTGAGACCTGTTGTAGAAGAGAAAGATAATCATACAACCAAATATAAAATCATAAATGTGGGAAATGAGAAACACCTGTTATCAAGAACATATAGACCTGGCCAGTTGCTCAGTGATGTGAGGGTTCGATTCCCAGTAAAGGCTATGGGTTACAGTTATCTCGCATATGCCTCCCAGCTCCAGTAGAGGCATATGCGAGAGGCAACCAACCAGTGTTTCTCTCGTCTACGTTTCTTTGTCTCTCTACCCTCCCTCCAACTCTCTCTAAAAAATATCCAACGAGGGTAGGGATTGGTAAGGTATGTATACCTTAATAAAAATAAACAAATAAAAAAAAATTAAAACAACAATAAAACAAATATCCTCAAGTGAGGATTAACAACAACAAAACAAGTGAAGGGGAATAAATATGTGTGCATTTGCTTGAATATTCATAAGAATATCTTTGGAAGGATACATAGGAAGATAACATTGTTTACTTTATAGAAGGGACTGGGCGAGGTGTTAGGAGGAAGGAGACAGGGATTTTTAAAAATGTTTGAACCATTTTTTACTAAAACATAAGATTAAAATTAATAATGTGCCAAAATTTTCAATCTTACAGATGAGCAAAAACTGCTGATCAGGAAAGGATGTAAAGAAATGGAACATTCAATCTTGGTGAGAATACAAACTGATACTTATTTTTTTAAATCCTCAAAACACTTTAATTATGCATATTTTTCATTACATAGGTGTTTTTTATTAGAAGGACGTATGGATGTAACACTGATATAACACACACTGATGTAACACACACACACACACACACACACACACACACACACACACACGCACACTAGAGGCCTGGTACACGAAATTCATGCACAGGGGTGGGAGGGAGGGGTCCCTCAGCCAGCCTGCAATAACATCAGTGTCCTGCACTCTGGCCTCTGGCCAGAGACCCCTCAATTCCTCTGTGCACCCGGGATGTGGGATGCTGGGCTCCTGTCACTAGGGCGATGCCGCCAGCATTCTGCCCTGGCCACTATGGATGCCGCCATCTTTGTATCTTTGTGATGGAGTGATGGTTAATTTGCATATTACCCTTTTATTAGAGAGGGTGGTACATCCACACTGTACAGTGAATGAAGGTATAATAGAAAGAGTGAGGTGTATTTGTAAATGCAACTCTGGTGTAAAGAATGTAAAAATGGCCAAAACCGGTTTGGCTCAGTGGATAGAGCGTCGGCCTGCGGACTGAAAGGTCCCAGGTTCGATTCCGGTTAAGGGCATGTACCTTGGTTGCGGGCATATCCCCAGTAGGGGGTGTGCAAGAGGCAGCTGATCGATGATTCTCTCTCATCGATGTTTCTAGCTCTCTATCCCTCTCCCTTCCCTTCTGTAAAAAATCAATAAAATATATTTAAAAAAAAAAAAAGAATGTAAAAATGTCCACGTTATTTATATTATATATTAACTAGAGGCCTGGTGCACAAAATTCATGCAAGGGCAGGGGAGGGCCTTCAGTCTGTCCTGCCCCCTCTCCAATCTGGGACTGCTGGCCCCTAATTGCTTCCCTGCCTGCCTCATCACCCCTAACTGCCTTTGTTTCAGTTCCCACACCTGGAACCTGGGCTTCCCTCCGTCTGGCCAGCCACAGGAACCTGGGACCCGGGCTGGCTGCAGCTACAGGCGGCAAGGACTGTGGGCTGTTTCACCAGGAAGGATGACTGGAAGATGTCTGGTCTAATGAGCATATTACCCTTTTATTAGTATAGGTTATAGACCAATAATGGAAAAATACACATTAAACTACTAATAGCAGTTATGAAGCCAGAGTAGAATTAGTAGGGGGAAGAGGTATAGGGAGATATATTTTCATGAGAAGCAAGTATAATATAGGAAAGCCAGGACTCTAGAACCAAAATGGCTGACATCAAATTCTACGTCTGTCACATCTGTGTGAGCTTCAACATATTATTCAAGCTCTCTTTGCCTTAAGCTTGTCATCTATAAAATGGAATGGTTTCTGCCTCAACTGAGTTATTGTGAGGAGGCAGCCGATCAATGATTCTCTTTTATCATTGATATTTCTATTCCTCTCCCTCTCCCTCCCTCTCTGAAAGCAATAAAAATATATTTTAAAAAGTAAATATTATAACAAAATGATGTTGAATGAGTTAATATATGTAATGAATGTGAAATAGTATTTGGCACATAGGCTATTATGTACAGTTAAGTCTTCACTTGTTGACAGGTACTTGGGAACTGAGTCTTTTTTTTTTTTTTTTTTTAAATATATTTTATTGATTTTGCACAGAGAGGAAGGGAGAGAGAGATAGAGTTAGAAACCGATGAGAGAGAGTCATCGACCAGCTGCCTCTTGCACACCCCCTAGTGGGGATATGCCCGCAACCAAGGTACATGCCCTTGACCGGAATTGAACCCGGGACCTTTCAGTCCCCAAGCCGACGCTCTATCCATTGAGCCAAACCGATTTGGGCGGGAACTGAGTCTTTAAGTGAAATAACATATGACAAAACCAATTTTCCCAAAGGCTAATTGATAGAAATAAGAGTAAGTGTCTATGGCATATTTCTGGTCAGAAAAACATCACCAAACTTCTAAATACAGACCCAAAATACTCCTATTATTAAACATTGAAATGTGAGCTATACATACATTTCAGAGAGATTAATAAAAATTAGTAAGAGAATTCTCCAACCCAATTATTCCAGTTCAGGGCCAGGGGTAGCTGGAGCCAATCCTGGTGGCTCGGGGTACAGGAAACCCTTCCATCATAGGACACACTCACACTTATTGGGACTGGGACAATGCAGACACGCCAATTCACCTCATGCACATTTCTGGATAGTGGGAGAAATATGGCGTCCCTGAAGAAAAAAAACCCACAGACATGGGGAGACCATGCAAACTCTCTAGAGGCCCCTGGCCAGGAATCAATATTTTTCCTCATCAATGTTATAACAGCTTGGCTGGCATTTATCTATATATATAAAAGGCTAATATGCTGTGTCCACACTAGGGGGCAGATGCCCAATGTAGGAACTGCCAAGCTGCATTGACTTGGCAGTGGCAGTTCTCTGGTGACGTATAACCATAGAGGAGGGAGCTTGATTCCTGCGGGGCTGTGCAATTACACCTTTGGCCATGGGTTATGTTGTTGCTGGGGTACCGTCACCCCAAATCTGGTTTACTGCACACTTGCATTATTGTTTCACACTCTGTACGACAGCAACTTTTCAGAGTGCCCTCTCGCACTCTGGGACCCCTTGGGGGATGTCAAGAGAGCCAGATTGGGACTGATCCCCGCAGGCCAGGCTGATGGACCCCACCTACCAGAGGGATCCCACTCACTCCATAGATGCTGGAAAGGGAGCCCAGGAAGTTGGCTCCAAGGTGTGTCCAGCCCATTTCGCCCAGTCCCACCAGCCAACTTCTAATTTATTTTCAATGTGCACAAATCCATGCACTGAGTCACTGAGCTATATAGTAGCTGAGTGTTGACCTATGAATCAGGAGATCACGGGTTGATTTCCAGTCAGGACACATGCCCAGATTGTGGGCTCAGTCCCCAGTATGGGGCATGTAGGAGGCAGCTGATAAATGATTCTCTCTCATCATTGATGTTTCTATCTCTCTCCCTCTCCCTTCCTCTCTGAAAAATATATGTTTAAATAAATAAAGAAATGTAAACAAATATTATAACAAAATTATATTGAATGAAATTACATTATATGAAGGCCTGCTGTACTTGATATTTAATTATAAATCAAACAAATTAATATAGCCTTTGACGAAGTAGAGGTAATGTATCTTCTGAAGTTTGACCCCTAGCAGTTTTTTCTAATCTTGCAATTTGGGTTTATTAGTATGAATGCCAATAAGTCCTCACTGGAAAAAATCACAATAATAAGCAGCAATTTTTAAAAAATATATATATTTTATTGATTTTTCAGAGAGAGGAAACATTGATGAGAGAGAATCATCGACCAGCTGCCTCCTGTACAACCCCTACTGGGGATGTGCCCGCAACCAATGTACATGCCCTTGACCGGAATCAACCCGGGACCTTTCAGTCTGCAGGCCAACGCTCTATCCACTGAGCCAAACCGGTTTCGGCCCAGTGTACACTTTTATAATTCATTATATGTATACTGTATTTTGAATTCACCATCCCAAATCAAGACTCCTTCCATCACCATTTATCCCCTCCACCCACTCATGGGAATGTTTCTAACCAAGACATTCTAGAATCCCAAAGCCAAGCCTCCCTTCCCTATCTCCTAAGGTACTAGATGACATGTGCTCTGAAAAATTCTCTCTCTTACCTGTTCCAGGAGGTCCTTGAATAATAGCCAGTTCCCTTGTGAGAGCAAACTGCAAAGCTTCCATCTGGGAGTCATCCAGCTTCAGGGCTTCTTTGGAGGGCCACTGTCTGGAGTCTAAGACATCAACTCTGAGATATCTCAAGCCCTCAGCATTCCTCAGAGATTCCCTGATGTCTGAGGGATTCTTTATTAAGGGAGTGAAATCGTATCTGCCTCCCATTAGCAAGTACCTTGGCTCCTTCACATGAGAGTCACATTCCACAATGTTTCTCTGGAAGGGGACGTCTTCCTGTTGGATCTCCTGGAGACCTTCCAGGACATGCCTATAGGCCTCAAAATATGCGGTTGTCTCCACCATTAGGAAAGAGTCAGAGGGATGGACCTCTGCTAGTAGTTGTTGGCTCTGATCATTGAAGCTGAGCTGGACAAATCCTTGGCAGAGATCCTCCTGCTCCCGGTTAGACACTGTGGCAAAAAGAAATGTCTCAAAATTGTCCTTGGACATGCACACCAAGGACCCATAGAGCAATCGCTTGGAATTCTGCCAGCGAACAAACTTCAGTGGTTTTGTGTCAAACTGCACCTTATAGACAATGCCTGATGATGCACATACAGGGCTGATAATCCTGGTATCAAAGTAGATTCGAATGTCATCAAACTTTCTCTTCCTCAGGCCTTGGTCTTCAAAGCTTTGGAGAAGTTCCAAAATGCCTTCTCGTAGGGGCCTGACAAAATCTTCTCTAAGTAGTCGGAAGTGAGTATCCAGATAGACAGCAGTGCTCTCATATTTTCCAGAAATGATGTTGGGGCGAAGGAATGGTTTCTCATCCAAGTGCACCTCATTGTAGGTAGGGTAAATGGGCATGGTCCGGTAGCTATCAACATTGTCTTCTGCCTTGGGCTCTACTAAAGTGTAGGTATCTTCTCTTAAAGTGTCCTCTCGCCTCTTTTCCTGCAAATGTTTGATGATGGCCTGCAACTTTTCCAGGTTCTTCTCAGTCTCCTCTTCTATGTCAACACCAGAGGCTCTCAAAGCATTAAGAGAAGCTGGCAGGAGGGAAATGAGCATGGAAGTTTCCTGCACAGAACTGGCAGGGAAGACACTTACGAGGTCCTGGAGGAGGGAGATAATGTTGCTAATGTGTTCTGGATACTGGTTTCGAATGTCAGGGATGGGTTCAGTGATCATCCCTACCACATAATTTGGCAGGCAGACTTTGAGGAATTTTGAATTCTTCAATATGCCCAGGACATGGAGAATACTCTGGCGATCCATTCTGGAACTGCAAGCCTTCCGAAGAACCTGACAAATGAGCTCAAGGAAGTTGGGTTTCATAAAAGAATGAGACAGAAGCTCCTTCAGTCCTAAACTTGTGGCAAGTGTGATGACCACCTCAGAAGGGTCTTTCTGCAGAAGACTTTCTAGGAACTTATAGCCCAGTTTCTTCACCTGCTGTGGCTCTTCTGCAGGCTTCTGGTGAGGGATCCGCCACTGTTGGAAGTTTTCATCAGACCATGGTGGTCTGCGGTTCCTTTCCTCCTGACGGCCATTTCTCTGTCTGGTGTCATTCTCCTGACCATGTCTAGGTTGGCCTCTAGGTTCATCATTGGCACGTCTCCTATGGTTCCTCCTTTCTGGATGTGGGTTCCTTCCCATGGCCGCAAACCTAAACTCTTCTCTTTGCCAGTAAGGACCAGGTTGGTTGTTAGCTCTAGGATGCCTTCCCAGTTGGTTGGTTCCTCCTCTGAAAGCATTGGCTGGTGGATTATTGGCCTGATTTCTAGCTCTTGGTGGTAATTCACCATCCACAGGCCCTAAACACAATGGGAATAGTAGTTAAGCATAAAAATAAAGGTTCAAGGAAATTGTTGTAGGACAACAATGCACATGTTCTCATTTTCCCAAACATCCTAAGGAGCTTTGGTTTTATTTGGAGAGAAATAAGTCATGTGCTAAATGTAAAACAGTTACTATGTTGCTGTTTATATATTATAAAAATATTGCTTTCCCCCCCCAGAGGGTGCAAAACGAAAAAGGAATAAACATTTGTTGAATGCCTAATTCATGCTAGAAAATAAATGCTTGCAGTATATAATTTAATCTTTACAAATTAGGATTATTTCAGAGCATCAAAAAGATCAGCTCATTGTTTCTAGTTTCTTGCCAGTACCAAACAATAGTCATAGTCAGCATATGAGTTTCAGAGCCAAAGAGAAATGGTTCAAATCTTGATCTGGGTACTTCCTCACTGTATTACCAAGTTGCATAATTTCTCTAAGCTTCAGTATCTGGGCTGTTGAAAAGATTAAATATTCAGGATGCTTAGTATAGTATAGTACCTGTTATATAAAAAGCTATCACTAATGTTAATTATGATTAGTAATACTAGTAATAATTTTCAGTTGGCCTACCGTATTAATTTTTAGAGCCACTGGTTCTGCCATGAAACAATTATACTATAGGTAACACAGGCATCAAAGGAGATAAAGCTATAAAAGAAAATGTTTCTTAAACTTTGCCCCACATCAGATAGAAAAGAGGAAGATGGGACTTTCCTTACTAAGACGTTTTGACTGTAAAGGAAAACTGTAAAGGAAACTGAAAAATGAAACTCAAGTTTTCCTCCTTTCTCCAGCACAAGTTCATTTACAAAGTATTTACCTATTATCAACCCTCAGAAAAGAGAGAGTGGGGAGGGAGGTGACAAACCCAGTATACATGGGAAAGCTAACATCACCTAGTGGATGAAGCCGAACTTGTCTCCCTGGATCTGCCACACATTTCATAAGTGACCTTGGCCCACATACCCATGTCCAGCTTTTTTCACTTTCCTTTTCTCTAAAACTGGCCTTGTTCTCATTTTCCCAAACATCCTAAGGAGCTTTGGTTTTATTTGGAGAGAAATAAGTCATGTGCTAAATGTAAAACAGTTACTATGTTGCTGTTTATATATTATAAAAATATTGCTTCATCCAGAGTCAATCATGGCCTTGATCCAACTTAGCAGAATGACTTAAGAGATTTTAAAAACAAACAAAAGATAAGACTGTATACAATAATTTGATGATAAAAAATACTGTAAAAATTTCAAGTGCACATTATATTCAAAATGATAGTTCTACTTAATGACATTAGATATAAAATCCATTTATGTACTTTTCCTTATTTTGCACTTTTGAGAGAAAATTTTAATGTGAAACAAGGGAATATTTGGTAAAATATGAATACTGTATACTACTGAACTCTTAAATTTTTATAATTATGATTTCAAACTTCCAGGATATCAGAAGTCCTACTTTTAATATTTTGATCTGAATAGGAAACTAGAACAGAAAATTGTACCGTTTCTCATTATTTCAATATTCATACAGCTCATAAAATAAAATTCTATAGTTCTTCCTTATTTGTTCCACAGCTAAACTCAGATGACATATTACAAGCTTAGCAAAAAGCAAAATTCATTTGGTTGTTTTGTTTTAGAAAGTTCTGAGCAAACAGAACCACGATTGAAGTAGAGTAATGCTTTTGGAACCAACTTCACTTTGGTGGCTAAGACTCCAGACACATGATATCAAATACATAATCATTAGCTATGTATCGATATTATGTATCTTAAATGTGGCTAGTCTGAATTAAGATGTGTAAATTAATAAATGGGATTTTGAAGTTAATACCAAAAAAAGTTAAATATCTCTTTAAAATTTTTTATGATAAAACTGTAAAATGATAATACTTGACTATATGGGAGGTAAATAAAAACATTAAAATTGTTAAAGTACTATGATAATAAAAATATATTCAATTAAAATGATACTTGAATATATTAGCTTAAATAAGACAAGTATTAAATCATTAAATTTTATTAAATTAGTATTAAATTTAAAAAATGGATTTCTCCTGATTTGTTTTAAATATATTTTTATTGATTTCAGAGAGGAAGGAAGAGGGAGAGATTGAAAACTTTTAAACTACATTTTTAGCTTCTATTATGTTTCTACTGGATAGTGCTGCTCTAAACCAGTGTTATTCCCACTTCTGACACTCATCACTAAGTTTTTTGAAGTGCACCCATCATTAGATCTCTTAGGGAAAGGGGAAGGCTATCTTGTTTTTCAGAGTCAATCATACCATAACTAAGAAATAAGCCATTCTTTACTTGAGAGATACAATCAAGCTTAGGTGGGCCTATTGCTTGTTCATAGAGAACTCCGTTTCCTTCCCATTAATTAGAAAACATTGCTCACCTCTGTGGTTGGTATGGGGATTCCTGGGCCTGACATCCGGACAAGGTCTTCTGTCCTCCATGATTGAATCACTTGAATTCCTCCGAGATCACGCTCCTTTAAGTTATCTGGAAATCTGTACAGGTTAAGAGAAATTAGTGCCCTTGAAACACAGCACCTAGCAGAAAAACCCAGAAAAGCATTAAATCAATCCTGTCTCCACATTGTAATTATTTGTTAACTAAGAATTAAACACATTACGTTTGTAGTTAATCCTCTCCGGAGGATATTTTCCCATTGATTTTTAGAGAGAGTGGAAGGGAGAGACAAAGAGAGAGACACATCTATGAGAGAGACACACATCTCTGGGTTGCCTTCCTGATAGGAATTGAACCTGGGACCTTTCAGTCCTTGGGGCAACTCTCTAACCACTGAGACAAACCAGCTAGGACTAAACACAGATTTTAATCATGGGTACAGTGTTCAACTCTGTAAACACCCAGTTATGATATGAAAATATTAAATTCACAAGTTAGATGATTTCAAAGGCTCAAATTACCCCTCCCCCTTCTCTTTATCCTTGCACTTTCAGAAGGTGTCGTTAATTCCCATTCAAAACTACTGTTTGGTTTATGCCTTTGGCCCAATTACTTAACCAGTTGCTAGGTTTCAATTTCCTCTTCCACAAAGCAGATAAATATTGTTGCCAGGACAGAGAGAAGTACATTTTTGTTAACGGCAAAAACCATGTATTTATCACACTATTCAGCATGTGTTATATAGTAGCATTTGTTATATAGTAGCATTCTATAGCTCACAGTTCTCTACAGTCTATAAATAAGTAGTGAGCAGTTAACCCTTACCCTTACTCTTTGGAATGCAGCCAAATTGGATCAAAAGAAAGAAAAAGATGTTTCCATAAACAGGAGGCTTAGCATCTACGGAATGTTTCCTCAACCAGCTAGAAAAATCTGCAGGACTCTTCTCCTCCTCTTCCTAACGTGAGACATTTTAAGAGTGGTCCTATACGAGGAAGAGGAAGCCCCTTTAAGGCAACTTTTCCACACAATCGCGCACATCCTGTGGGGTGGGGCCAGGGGAAAAGTTGGTGGCTCAGAGTCCTCCGCAAAGGGGTTTTTGAGACCTCCTTTCTCACCGAGTTTTTAAACATTCACGGTTGAAAACTGTGAATAGATTCAGCACTCTATGAGGATTAGCTTTTATCCTCATCAAAAAAAACAAGTCCCTTTCCTTACGGCTGGCAATATTTTCGGTGATCTGCTTCATTACATCAAACTTGGCTCTCATGACGCAGGTTCAATATTTAGAGTTTACTTTCAATTTCAAAATTTATCTGAGGGGAAAATTCTTCCTTTCTCTTGTTGAAAAAAACTAAAAAAAACAAAACAAAACTAAAATAGAAACTAGGAAATTTTCTGGGATAGAAGGAATGAAAAGAAAAGAAAAAAATACAAGGCAAGGGAGGAGGAGCAGAAAGAAACAGGAAATGCTATGAAAAAGGCAGACTAAAGAGTGTTTCTTTGGGAGTCCAGGCCTCAAGGGCAGGAAGAAGGAAATCAGCGATGGCCAGGCTGGTACAGGGATCAACTGATAGCGGGGTGATCAACAGGGTGGAGGAGAGAGGCTGAAACAAGGGGCCAGAGCGGGTTTGGGGTAGGCGGGGGGCGGTGTCTCTAGGGCCCGGGAGTCGAAGAAGGGATGGAGAAGCCACCCTGGGAGGGAGCCCCTTTCGTCCGGACGGGAATAGTATGGGTTCAGGGAGAGCCAGGGCTGTGTGGTGGGGAGATATGGGGCCTCAGGAAGAAGGGGGGGTGGGGGGGGGCTGAGCTCAGTTGGGGTGCTTGCTGAAGTGACGGGGGACCTGGAAACAGAATCGGGGTGTACAGAGGTTGAGGGTCCTTTGTAGAAGATGGGGGGGGGGGGAGGACACGACGAACTTGGTGAGGACTGAAGAGAAAGGAGGTGGGTAGGTAGAGATGGGGGTGGGAGGCAGTGGCGGCGATGGGGGGCACTGGGTGGGTAATGGAGGCGCTGGGGCAGAGGAGGTCATTGGGGGCCGAAGTGGGGCTGAGGCGGAGGAGGGAGGTGGCAGGGAAGCTGAGGTGGGGAACAGGGGCGCTGAGGAGAAGGGACAGGGACTCGGAGGTGGAAGATGGGGGCCCGGAGGAAAGTGATGGAAGTAACAGGTGCTGAGAAGGGAAACGGGGACGCCGGGGTCTGAGGAGGCGGCGGGGTGGCCGCGGCGGGCGCCGGGGGTCGCGAGGGGCGGGAGCGGCTGCGGGGCCGGGGCGCGCGTCAGGGGTCACTCACCCGGCTACAGCGCGTCCTCCCGCCGCCGCCGCCGCCGCCGCCGCCGGCTGGTCTGGTCTGCTCTGGAGTTCGGACCCTGCGACTCCGCCCGGCGCTGCGCTTTCGGTTTCCTTTCCTCACAAACACGGGGGGGAGGATGGGGGAGGCCGGGCGGGCTGACGCGAGGACCTGGAGCAGGAGGAGGAGGGGCCCTGGCACTGCCCGCTCCCCCGCCCTCAGACGCGGCCGGGGCCGGCGGGCGTCGCCTCAGCTCCCCGCCCCGCCCGTGGCGGGCGCGGGGGGGAGGAGACTGCGGGGGGCGGGCTCGCCGTGCACACGTCCTTCGTAAGCCTCTCCCGGCCCCGAAAGCGGGGCGAACCCAGGGGCTGCTGGATGCGTGTGAGGCGCGACATGGCGGCGAGGCCGACGCGCCCGGGCGGCCCCGTGTGTACGGGGGGAGGGGGCGGAGCTAGAGCGGCCTGGACTACCATCAGGTCTAGTCGGAGACTACATTTCCCGCGCTGCCCCGGGAAACCGGAAGCGACGCGGTGCCAGTGCGCAGGCGCATAAGGGCCCCTTCTGGTTATATAAGGGAGGTTCTGGGACCGGCTCGTTCTTTTGCATTCACCTCGCCTTCCCTCTAGCATGTTCCATCCCATGCGTCATCATCATCTGATGTCATCCCCCTTCGGGATCTCGGGGTTATTGCCGTGTGTGGTGAGTTGAGATCTACTGTTTTCCCTTCTACATCTCCGTCCCTCCCTTTCTCTTCCCATCTCCCCTGCCCGTGCGTGGCTCCTCTTGCTCTGATCCTAATAGGCCTAGGGCCGTGGGTGAGATCTCTTAGAGTTGGGAAGACCCATGCACGGACCTGAGGAGTCCTTGGCTGGTGAAAATGATGACTTTACTTTTTTCCCCATCTAATCGACCATGTTGATTTTCTTTGAATACTTGCCAGTTGGTTCTGATACACCGGCCTCAAAAGGCCCGGCCATGTTCTTTTTCTACTGTGGGAAGATGGCGGCTGATGCCTTTTCTTCGTTTTCTCGCAGATGAGCGTGATCCAAAGGTACAGAATGGATCTTGAAGGAAAGGGCCCTTTCCAGGACTCCAAAGGAACCACGTATAGACATCGAGAACCTCTGCCCTCCTGACCTTTGGGGTAAGCATTTGTCCCCTGGCCTACTGTAGGAACCACGTGCTCTCGGGAACTGCATCCTTTGCTAGCGGAACTGGGAAATTAATTAACCAAAGCTAACTTGTATTAAGCATGTATTAGGTATTCTTTAAAGTGCTCGAGATGCTTTATTATAATCCTCAGGAATGTTAACTATAAGACCTATGTTGCTGAAGAAACATTGACGAGAAATAATCTTCCAAAGTGGAATAAGTTGTGGTAACAAACCTCTAGACTAGAGCATTCCAGTTTGAGCCAGCAAGATCTCAGTAGATTGAGATTAGCAAATTTTGCAGCTTTATAAATGAGAGCAGCGATTTTCAATCTTTTCTATCTGTGGCACACAAACTGATTCCTAAAGTTTTGTGGCACGCTAAACATATGTATATATATTTATATATTTTTTGAGTTAAAATAGGTGTACTTTTGAATCAGTCACACAGAACAACTATTGTTAACTCTTGTTTTTTGTTTGAAAAAAAAGGGAGAGGGATAAGAGAAACATCAATGAAGTATTGAGTTTTGAGAGGGGGAAGTTGGCTGCCTCCTGCATGCCCCCTAGTGAACTCTGTAACGTGGTCGTGTACACTGTTTGGGAATCAACCAATTCCCATGTGCCTAACTTTTTAAAAAATATATTTTATTTTACAGAGAGATAGAGAGCTAGAAATGTTGATGAGAGAGAAACATCAATCAGCTGTCTCTTGCACACTCCCTACCGGGGATGTGCCCGCAACCAAGGTACATGCCCTGGACCGGAATCAAACCCAGGACCCTTCAGTCCGCAGATCCAAACCTGTTTTGGCCCATGTGCCTAACTCTTTGAGCCCAGGATTGATGCCCCTAAGGGTAGGATTTCTTGGGAGATCTTTCATTAAAATGTAAGATCCTGACGTGACACTTTGTCAAAAGCTGACTTTCCAGCTACACGGGTCTGTATCAAATTGTATGTTCAGAAGGCAAGGTTGTTTGTCTTAAGTGCAGAAGTATACCAACAAAATATTTCTGAATCTAGAGTTCCAGAGCTTTGTATAGGCATATATGATGACTGAACTTTTTTCCCCGGCAGATCGACCGTGGTGATACAGCTTCTCTAAGCCAGTTTATCTGATATGCCAGTTTGAGCGCCTCTTGAATCCCCCACTTCCTAGGACATTTCATTGATTGGAGGCCCTTATGTTTTGTTTTCCTTAGGTTTACTGTTGGCAGACAGCAGACTTTGAGTGGAGCAAGATAAATACAGGAGTGGGAAAGTGATGAAGTGGTGCACATTTCTCCTAAGTGCCCATGCCCACATGGCTGAATGGACAGAATCCGGATAATGGAGGAGGTAGTAACTGCTTTCCTTTTGAATGTGAGGCTATCTCCTTTGCTCTTTTCTGTGGTGCAACTGTGGTCATTGCAGCTGATGACATAACTTTTTTCCCCATCAGATCGACCGTGTTGATCTAACTAAACTATTAGCCAGTTTTTGTCTGATGCATTGGCCCAAGAACTTCTAGCCCAGTTTTCCAGACCACGTTTCTATATGTGGGTTTTTGTTTTGAAGTGGAGATTGGGCTCTATAGGGTGTTTTTTGTTTTTCTCTTAGCACATCCAGGTCATTTATCTTTGCTTCATCTTTTAACTTTATGCAGGTCAGGAACCTTGTGTGTGCCATTGGTCAGAACAATTTTAGTCGGAACTTCCCCTTGGTGTGGTTCAGTCTGTCCAGTAGTAGCAGGTAAGGTTTCTGCAAATGGTTGGTGTCAATCCTCTAATAAAATGACTATTAAATGTGCCTAGTGTTCAGGAGTGTTGAGTTTGCTCATAGAACACTCCTTTTTCTATCCTTTATCATTGATCACTCATTAAATGTTTGCTGTATGCAGTTTTTACCATTTGAAAGTTACTTTCCTAACCTTTAATCCATTTCCTGAGTAATGCATTGGTGCCTTTCCCCCTGGAATCAACAAAAACCTTTTGGCATGTTGGATTTGTCTCAGTTGCAGGATAGACAGGTCATCTCAATAGAGGAAATTGAATTACCTAATTGTGATATCTTTTCTTTCCAGTTTCTGGCCTGGCCCATGGAGTCGAAAAACAAGGCCTCTTGGGAAAGACTGATCATGTATTTTCCTGATAAAGCATAATAAATTTTGTAGGCTTCCTACCTGGAAAAGGAAAATAAAGAGATCTTAAAATCAAAATGCTCTCGGATTTGGTTATTGGGGATTAAGACACACTGACCAAATCTATAATTTTCAAACAGTGGTAAGCATTGAAGTTTTTAGTATTTATAGAAAAATTATCTGTAAAATGGGTATGAGATCTGTGAATGCTTAGTGTAGCAGTTCGTATGGGGTAAGTGTTCAATTAGTAATTGTCCTTGGTCTTTATTAGAGGAATGAACTGGTTACATGGGATAACTTGATGCATCCCAAAGACATTACCTTGAGGGAAGAAGCCAGTCTAAAATGCTTGCATGCTCTTTACTACCTTGACATTCTGGGAAAAGGCAGCTTGATGGGGAACATGATCAGAGATTGCCAGAAGTTCTGCTAGGGGGCAAAAGTGTAAAGTAATGGCATGAGTATTTTTTTGGTGTTAGGTAGTCACGTTTTTTTTTTTTTTTTTTAATATATTTTATTCTACACAGAGAAGAATTGAGAGGGACGGAGTTAGAAACATCGATGAAAGAGAAACCAGCTTGCCTCTTGCACACCCCCAACTGGGGATGTGCCCGCAACCAAGGTACATGCCTTGACCGGAATCGAACCTGGGACCTTTCAGCCCGCAGGTCAATGCTCTATCCACTGAGCTAATCAGGTCCCCACACTTTTTTAAAAAAAAAATATTGATTTGTTTATTTTTTGCAGAGAGGAAGGGAGAGGGATAAAGTTAGACAACAATCAGCTGCCTCTTGCACACTCCCTACTGGGTGTGTGCCCACGATCAAGGTACATGCCCTTGACCAGGATTGATCCTGGGATCTGCAGGCTATGTATATGTTAAAGTTCATAGACTTGAAAAAGTCAATTGTATAGTAACTAAAAGCTATGGCACTAGCTGTTTTGGCACAGTGGATAGTGTCAGCCTGCACACTGAAGGGTCCCAGGTTCTTCTATTCCAGTTAAGGGCATGTGCCTGGGTGCAGGTTTGATCCCCAGTAGGGGGCAGGCAGCCAAGTCAGTGGTTCTCAAACATCTCCAAAGTTGGGTATTTTTAAAAAGTATTGATTTGGCCCTATAACTGGTGGATAGAGCATTGGCCTGCGGACTCATGGATCCCAGGTTTGATTCCAGTCAAGGGCATGTTCTGTGATTGCAGGCACATCCCAGTAGGGGGTGTGCAGGAGACAGCTGAGGTTTCTCAAATGTTTCTAACTGCCTCTGTAAAAAATCAATAAAATATATTTTAAGAGTATTTAGTTGAATCAGGTTTGGCTTTGGATTCTGGCTCTACTGCTTATTAGCCATGTGACTGGTGATTCACATTTTTGACCCTCATTTGCTTCAGGGAGCTGGGGAGGTAGCACCCACCCTATGGGTATATTTTGGTGAGTAAAGGAACCCTGCTTGGAACATAGCTTCTCAAATGCTATATTTTGGAATTAAAATTGTTTTTCTCTAACCTGTGGAGGGATGCTTCCACACTCAGATTAGGAAGGGGGGAGATTGGAGCCTGGCAGGCTTTTTAGATCCTGCCACCAGAGTTGGGATCTACAGCATGGGAGCCTGAGAAGGGACCAGTTGCCCAGGCCTGGATCATGGGGTGCTGACAATTATGCAACAAAAAACATTTACCTCCCATCCTTTCAACCTAACACCCCAATAATCAATTTTTACTTTCCCACATTCCCTAAGGTCTATAGTGAGGCATTACTACCGTGACTTCCCATTTTAAAAGGAAGCCAGAAATCCTTAAAATATTGGCAATTGATTCCAAGTTTATAACCTAAAGACTGAGCAACTCATGTAGACTAGGAGCCTTACATGGCCCCTAGTCTAGTTTGAGAGCTCTATTTCTTGTCACTTCTGGGTCACAAAACACGATGCCCAGTTGAGTGGCTTTCTCATTGTTTATCTCCTCTCCTAAAATCAATGGAAAAAACATCCAAAAAATAAAGCAGAAAATAAGGTTGGTGAGAATGTAGGGAAATTGGGGCCCTTGTGTACTCTTGGTAGCAAATGGCTTAGCCACTATGAGAAATGGTATGGCAGGTCCTCAAAAATTAGAATACCCAGCCAGTGTGACTCAGTGGTTGAATGTCGACCCAGGAACCAAGAGGTCATGGTTAAGATTCCCAGTTAGGGCACATGCCTGGGTTGTGGGCCCAAACCCTAGTATAAGACAGGAGGCAGCCAATTGATGTTTCTATTTCCCTTATTCTCTTGGAAAAATCAACAAAAATATTAAAAATAAAAAAATAAAAAACGGAACTCCCATGTGATCCAGCAATTTCACTTCTTGGTATTTACCCAAAGGAATTGAAAGGGTCTCAAAGAGGTAGCTATACACCCATATTCATAACTGTTATTTACAATAGCGAAAAGGTGGAAGCAGTCTAAATATCCATCAACATGAATAGATTAAACAAAAGGTGATCTATACATACAACAATATTATTTTCAACCTTAAAAAGGGAGGAAAGTCTTAACACGTGGTAAAAGGTGAATAGCCTTGAAGATACCCTTAAAATAAGCCAGTCCCCAAAAGACAAAAAGTATGATTCCATTTATATGAGAAATCTAGAGTAGTCAAACTCAGAAACAAAGTTAAAGAAAGGAACAGAAAGTAGAAAGTGGTTGTGCACCTCCTTCCCCCTCCTGAGAGTTGTTCAATGGGTATAGTTTCAGTTTTACAAGATGAGAAAATTCTGGAGATTGGTTGCATAACTTAAAGCTACTGAACTATAAACAAAATGGTAAAGATAGTACATTTTATATTGTGTGTATTTTTATCACAATTTTAAAAAACGTTCAAGGCAACAATAAACTGGTAATATGGAATGAGCAATACCCACCACAGTGTTAACATAAAAATAACTTTCTGTGACACACAGACATGAAAGAATTTCACTCAAGGAACTTGTCTTATAGCTGGACCCCTCTTAATGAGCCTACTAAGGTATGACTCTTCAGGAAGAAAAGTATTTGCCTCGCCTGTTTGTCTTAAGGTATATTTGGTAACTTTTAGACATCACCTGCCTGTTTGTCTTAAGGTATATTTGGTAACTTTTAGACATCACCTGCCAGATATAAGAGCTGTTGGAAATTATTTTGCCCCTCTACTCTAGCCTCATTTTATATATTCAGGAAACTGAGTCCCAGAGAGAGAGCTTGACTTGTCTAAGAACACATGGTAGATTCCTCCTGATACCTGGTTCAGGGATCTTTCTCATTGAGGAATAATGAAGAACTCTCCAGCAATGCCAGAGAGGACTTATCATTAAACTATATTATTTTTGGCCCTGGCTGGGTAGCTCAGTTGGTTAGAATGTAATGTTGATAAGCCAAGGTTGTGGGTTCAGTCCCCAGTCAGGGCATGTACAAGAGTCAACTAATGAATGCATGAATGAGTGGAACAGCAATCGACCTTTCTCTCTCTCTCTCTCTCTCTCTCTCCCCCACTCACTCTCTCTTAACAATAAAAACTTAAAAGTAAAGAATATGTAATTTATCAAAAAAGTTTCCATTTTAAGATAAAATGGCTTTCAGGAAAAATTTGAAAGATATAAATAAAACTTGTTTATGTAATTTAAAAAATGATTCTTGCAGTCTATCAAGGTGCACATAAAAACATTGAATGTTTCAGAACATAAAAATAATATATGGCTGTTGTGAAAAATATGTAAAATTTAGAAAAGAAAACAAAACTAATATTAAAATAACAAGACTTTCCAGCTAGGAAAAGTCACAGGAAATGCTGTGGGAACAGGAGTGTTGCTAAGAAGGGAAAGGATATTTGAGTCAGTTCCCCAACTCCCACCCCCGCCCCAAATACTAATCTCATTTGGATTGGCATCCCATCCTGGGAACAATCACTTCCCAAATGTGAGACCTTAGAAAATCATGTAATTTTTTTCTTGCCTCAGTTTTCTTACCTGTAAAACAGAACCCATTAAAAAAAAGTCTCACTGGATGGCTGCAAAAATGCAGTATGAAAAATACCTGGCATGAAGCCGGGCCCGAAACAGCTCGCTCCTCGCCTGCCCCCGCCCCAAGGCTGCCTCTCAGACATGGCTGGAAACTTTTGCGGGAACTTGAGGGTCTGCTGAATCAAGTGATGAAGGCTTAGATCTGGATGTGTTGAGTTAGTATAGCGCTGGGGTGTTGATCTGTAAGCGCCTTGGGTGGGGCCTGGATGAGGTTGGTTGATCTATTTGGAAATGTCTTTTGTCTGAAGTGTATCATTGGGCATGTGGAGATATTATTGATATGAGAAAATGCTAAGTAACTAATTTACTATCTGAAAAGGGATTTACTATCGAGGAAAGGGAGGGAGGAAGAGACTGAACATAAACTGTGCACCTATGGATGAGGACAATGGAGGATGGGGAGGGGGTGGAGGGTGGGGTGGGAACCTGTTGGAGGGGGAAGAAATGAGGAACCTTTGTAATATTATGAACAATAAAGATTGAGTAAAAAAAAAAAAAAGAAAGAAAAATACCTGGCATGAAAGCTCAATAAAGATGCTCAGAAAAAAAACAAAAAAACCCAACCCTGTCCTATGGACAAACAGTAGCCACCAAAGATATTAGCAAAATAGGGGGATGAGTGGAGTTGGCAATTTAATGTCAATCTTATTTAATTTAACCACGGGGTGCTGCCACTAGGGCTTTTTATTTTTTAATCTAGAAAAAGTGAAAAAGTTGAGTTCTCTTCCTCTTTCCGATCCATTTAAAATAATTGTGTGTGTTTTTCTGCTGCCTCCCTTCCCCCTTTTAAATCTTCTTCCATATGCCGGGTCCCTAATTAAGCAAATGCAAACCTAGGTGGAGAAGTTCTCCCAAGTGAAAAAATCTAATTTGCTGATTATTACTGGAAAGGGCAGTGATGGACCTCAGCTGAAGTCAGAAAAAAGGCCTCCACCTAATATTATTTGTCCAACCAACATATTATTTGATGCCAAATCCCAAGCTCTTAAAAACTCTTTCGATGCAGAAGAGTTTGGGTGAGATGCACCTAACCCAAAAAAGATGCTAAAGAAACCATCCCTACAAGAGCACTGGATTATTTCTTTATTTATTTCTTTATTATTTTTAGCACTGGATTGTTTAAATGATTTTCACGAGGCCTCCTGGTGGGGGATGCTGATACACACCAAAGTCAGCCCTGTAGAGTTATCTGGACAACTCTTAAAATTACCAGTAGATAAAAATTGGCCAAGTGTTTACCTGAAGGTGGGCTGGAGTGTAGACCTTGAAGCAGGGTGACCTTGGTTTTAGTACTGAAGGTCCCATGTCCTGGAAAAACCCCTTATACCTGGGCACTCTACCTTGAAGGATCAAGAGTGAACTTTCTGAGATGCTATATAAATGGTCTCTGTTATTATCTAGGTGCTGGTTACATGAGTGTGAAAAATACCAAGCTGTCCATCTAAAGTTAGTGTGCTTTATTAAATATATGTTATACTGTAAAAAAAAAATACTGCTGTCCAGATCATATTCCAGATAAATTGAATCAAAATATCAGAGGATTCTAGGCATTGGCATCAGAAAAAAACTCCCCAGGAGCTTCTAATGTCCAGCCAGGATTGAGAATGAATGTATTCAAATCACCAGAATTCTTGCTGAAATGAAGACTCTGGTTCAAGAAGCTGGGTGGGGTCTGAGATTCAGCATTTCCAACAAGCTCCTCCAGGGTTGCTGCTGCTGCACCATGCTCTGTGTGGTAGTGGGGGTTAAACCCTAACAAGATTTGCTTTGCAGCATTACTAGTAATAGCCACGTTATGTAAGCAACCTAAATGTCCATCAATAGATAAACAGATGAAGAAGATGTGGTTTACATATACAATGGAATATTAGTCAACAATAAAAAAAAGAATGAAATCTTGCCATTTACAATAATATAGAAGGACCGAGAGGGCATTATGCTGAGTGAAATAAGTCAGACAGAGAAAGACAAATACTGTATGCTCTCACATGTGGAATCTAAAAAAACAAAAATGAAAAAACATAACAAAACAGGAACAGATCCATAGATCTAGAGAACCAGAGTTGATGGTTGCCAAAGGGGAGGGACAGGGGGAATGGGAATAGTAAAAAATACATAAATATAAGAAATCATATAAAATTTTAAAAAGAACCTACACGTTGCCAATTATTATTTTTTTAAAAAATATTTTTTTATTCCAGAGAGGAAGGGGAGGGGAGAGATAGAAACATCAATGATGAAAAAGAAGTATTGATCAGCTGCTTCTTGCACACCCCATACAGGGGATAAAGCCTGCCACCCAGACATGTGCCTTTGACCAGAATTGAACTTAGGACCCTTCAGTCCACAGGCCGATGCTCTATCCACTGAGCGAAACTGGCTAGGGCACCAAGTTCATTCTTAACACCAAAAAGTTTAAGTTCAAGTGAATCTCCCATTTCAGTTACTTATGGTTCCTCACATAAGCAGGCACCACCTTCCACTGAGTTAGGCATCAAAAAAATTTACCGTCTGAGCATGAGGAGGTAGCACTCCCCTGAAACATCTTGGTGCTGTTATCAAGGAAGAAAGAAGGTTGTGGGGAGAGGTGGATGGGCTGTAGGGTAGCCAACTCCTGAGGCCCTCAAGGAACCAATGGTTAGGGTGAGGTTAGGAAAAATAAGAGCGCACACACGGGCAACCACACCACACAGAAGCTCAGACAGCTCTTCCCAAACCCTTGACGTGCCAAGAGGTCCACTGCCTTGAGTCTTGGGCCTATCCAAGTCAAGACTTGAGGACCCCAGTCTAGACTCAGCTTGCTTGTCCTAAAGTCACCCAGGAAACGGCCCCTCTGGAGAAGCCAAGTGTGTCTTCCAGAGGTGCCCTGTCCCTTGGCCCTGGAGACGCCCTGGAGGCTGATAAGGGGCTGCCAGCTGGTTTAATTACCCAGATGGGAAGTTGGCAGGGGGGGTCCAGTCTTGGGCAGAGATTAATGAGCCCATTATCATCCTGGGCAATCATCCCCTGATTGTGGGCCCCAGTCTGGAATGTAGACATAAGGTGTAAATAAAGTCCCTGTTCTGAAGGAGCACAGTTGTCATTGTCTCCAGATGGGAATTTGCCCCAGAAATCCTTGGCTCAAATCCAGGAGGTATCTTTGTTGGGCAGAGTAACCTGGTCTGTTTGGGGGCGTGTGACAGAGCTCCTGAGGGCTGGGCAGAGGCTGGGGGGCAAAAAAAAAGTATTGTGCTTTTTCTTAAACTCGAAAGTAATGTATGGTTGTAAATAAACTAGGGCCGAAACCGGTTTGGCTCAGTGGATAGAACGTTGGCCTGCGGACTGAGAGGTCCCAGGTTCGATTCCAGTCAAGGGCATGTACCTTGGCTGCGGGCACATCTCAAGTAGGGGGTGTGCAAGAGGCAGCTGATCGATGATTCTCATCCATGTTTCTAACTTTCTATCCCTTTCTCTTCCTCGCTGTAAAAAATCAATAAAATATATTTAAAAAAATAATTTAAACTAGGAAGCTGCATGTAACCTAACAGGTGATAGATAGTTCCTGCCCTGCTTTCCACTCCCTTTTAGCAATTTGGTGTATATTCTTCCAAACGTGTCTTTTTTGTTGATTTTTTTCCTTTTGATTCATTTTTTCAAACTGTATTGAGGTATAATTGAAGTACATCATATGAAACGTATTTAAGGTGTATCATTAGATTAGTTTTGACATATATATATATGCTTTAAACCTTTACCACAATTATGATAATCATCACCTCCAAATCCATCATCCACCCCTGACCCCTTTTGGAACTCCCTCTTTCCTTCCTTCCCACCACTGACCTATTTCTGTCACTATAAATTAGTTTTGCCTCAACTAGTTTGGCTCAGTGACTAGAGTCTCAGCCTGCAGACTCAAGGGTTCCAGGTCAGGGGCATGTACCTAGGTTGCAGGCACGTCCCCAAGTGGGGGTGTGCTGGAGGCAGCTAATGGATGTTTCTTTCTCATCAATGTTTCAAACTCTCTATCCCTCTCCCTTCCTCTCTGTAAGAAAATCAATAAAATGTATTTTTAAAAATAAATTAGTTTATACTTTCTCTAATGTATATAAATGGAATTGTACAGTATGTACTCTATTTTGGGTATGGGCGATGTCTCAGGTATCAATTTGTTCTTTTTTATTACTTTGTAGTATCCCTTTGAATGGAGGGACCACAATTTGTTTATCCATTCACTTATTGATGAGCTTTTTAGGTTGTCTCTAGTTTCTGGTGATTGCAAATGAAGCTGTTGGGAAATGTGTGTGTCTAAGTAAGTTTCCGTGGGACAAATGTGTGAGTTTTTCTCGGGTAAATGCCTAGGCGTGGATTAGCTGGGTCATGTCATATTGTAGGTCTGTGTTTAACTTTTGAGAAACTGGTTTGCCACATTGTGTATCCCTCCCACCAGCGAATGAGAGTTCCTGTTGCTCCACATTCTCGCCAACACTTGTGATCAGCCTTTCTAACTTTAGGCACTCGAATGGCTGTATAGTGGTATCTCATTGTGATATGAATTCTTATTTTTCTAGACTAATGATATTGGGTGTCATTTCATGTGCAATTATTAGCTATACATATAAATTCTTTTGTGAAGTTCTTGAGAGCAGCGAGTGGGAGGTGGTTTTAGAGCTGCTAACGCTGTGGTCTCTGTGAGACACACAAGGAGAGATCTTGAGTAGCAGTTAGAGATCAAAGTCAGATGTAAATTTGAGAGTTGTCAGCATATAGGTATTTAGACTGACTGAGATCACTCAGGGGGAAAAGGGATCCAGGTATGAGTTTGAGGGTACTTCATTAATTTGAAGCCAGAAGTTGAGGAAGACTCAAAGAGACTAAGGCGTGGCTGGCCTCCAAAGATGGCCCATCAAGAACCATACCCTTGACTCCGCTGGTTTATCTCAGTGGATAGAGTGTTGGCCTTCAGACTGAAGGGTCTCAGGTTCGCTTTTGGTCAAGTGCACAAGCCTGGGTTGTGGGCTCAGTTTCCAGTGGGGGATATGTAGGAGGCAACTGATCGATGATTCTCTCTCATCATTGATGTTTCTATCTCTCTCTCCCTCTTCCTTCCTCTCTGAAATCAATAAAAAATATATATTTTTAAAAAAGAACCATACACTTGAGTAGCTCCTCCCACCTTCATTCTGGGCTGGCCCTGTGTACCCAATAGAATGCAGCAACAGAAGTGGCATGCATGATTTCTGAGCTAGGTCCTAAGAAGCCCTACAACTTTCACCTTGAAGTTTGGAACACTGCTCTGGGATAAGCCAGATATGTTTGATGAATATGTTTGATGACTCTGAGATGCCATGATGTGAGGAAGCCCAACCTAGCCATGTGTAAAGACTATATGGAGAGAACAAGATGGCCAGCAGGTCCCCTGTTCCAGCCATCTCAGTTGGGGCAGCAGATAGGTGAGCGAAGAAACCACTTTGGATGTCCAGCCCGATGAAGCCTTGAGATGACATCAGCCTCAGCTGCTTTCTGCCTTTTTTTTTGCATGAGAGAGTCCCAAGCAAGAACCACCAGCTGAGCCCAGTCAACCCATAAGACTATGAGGGATAATAATAAGTTGTTGTTTAAACCTCTGGGGTGGTTAATTAAGCAGCAATACATATCAGAGACAGACCTGAATGGTGAAGGGAGACTAACCTGCATCCTTCTGCCCCCACCCAGAGTACAGTGCCCTGCAGCCCAGACCATCAGAGAGAGGGGTGCCCAACCTCAGCTGTACAGCGCTCTGTATTCTGACGGGCCTCCCTCTCCCTGCTAAGAGGAGAATAAGCTCTTTGTGCCCATGGTTGTGGCATCTGCCAAGAGCCCCACAGCCCCCAGGGCCTTCACAAAAGGACAGCAAGGGAAGTTTTTCTGGGAACTGGGTCACCAGTTATTTTGAAGGCTTCAAACCTGGACTAACAGAGAGAAACCAGTTAAAGGAGGCTGGAAACTACAGGAGGCTGCTGGGCCTTGTCATGGGGATTGCTCAGGGACATGTCCTGGTCAGGAGTGGCTGTCTGCCCATACTTGGCCCTTACATAGATAGGCCCTCTCTCTCTCTCTCTCTCTCTCTCTCTCTTTTTCTCTCTTTCTCCCTCTTCTTTCTCTCTTCTTTATTCTTTCTTGGTAGTTAAAACATTGGTAAATCAAATATATAGATCCTCTATCTTTTTACTCTTCCTTCTTCTTTTACTTACAAAAAATACTAGAGGTCCAGTGCATAAATTCATGCATGGGTGGGTTCCCGCAGCCTGGTAGCCATCAGGGCCGATTGGGGTGGCTGGTGGGGGGAGGGACCGTGGGAGGTTGGCTATGGGAGTGCACTGACCACCAGGGGACAGCTCCTGCATTGAGCATCTGCCCTGGTGGTTAGTGCGCTCTATAGTGGCCTGTTGACCAGTTGTTCGGTTGTTCAGTGGCTTAGGCTTTTATATATATGGATTATTAGCTTTGCATTTATAATATAATATCTTTTCTTTCTTTTTAAAAATAGACTTCATTTTTAAGAACAGTTTTGGATTCACAGTAAAATTGAGGAGAAAGCGCTGAGTTCCCATATATCCCCTGTCCTCCACCAGAATAGAATATTTCTTACAATCAATGAACCTACATGAACACATTCTGACTCAAAGTCCATAGTTTTCATTAAAGTTCACTCTAGTGTTGTATATTCAATGGGTTTGGACAATGTATAATGACATATATGCACCAGCATAGTTTCTCTGCCCTAAAAAGCTGTGCTCCACCTGTTCATCCCTTCTTCCCTCTTAATCCCTGGAAACCATTGATCTTTTTACTGTCTCCATGATTTTGCCTTTTCCAGAATGCTTTAAGCTGGAATTGCACAGTGTGTAGCCTTTGCAGATTAGATTCTTTCACTTCATAACATGCATTTAAGATTCTTCCATGTGTTCATGGCTTGATGACTCATTCCTCTTTAGTGCTGAATTAATTCCATTGTCTGGATGCGCTACATTTTATTCATTCACTTAGGTGCATCTTGGTTGCTTTCAAGTTTGGGCAATTATGAACAAAGCTGCTATAAACATCAAGCGCAGGGTTTTTATAGAAACTAGAGGCCCGATGCACAAAAATTTATGCAAGAGTAGGCCTTCCTCCCCGCCCCCGCCCCTCCCCGCCGGCACCTGCTTCCCTCTGGCATCCCGGACCTGGTCTTCCCTCGCAGCCCCCAGCTACGTGCAGGAGGACAGCTCATCTAATTAGCATATAATGCTTTTATTAATATAGATAATATTGGTATCTATTACTGGTGTTATTGGTATTATAATTAAGGTATAGTGACTACTACTGTTGCTATTATAAATATATATTTTATTGATTTTACACAGAGAGGAATTGAGAGGGACAGAGAGTTAGAAACGTCGATGAGAGAGAAACATCGACCAGTTGCCTCTTGCACACCCCCCACTGGGGATGTGCCTGCAACCAAGGTACATGCCCTTGACCGGAATCGAACCCTGGACCCTTCAGTCCGCAGGCCGATGCTGTATCCACTGAGCTAAACCGGTCCCGGCTACTGTTGCTATTATAACAACAGATAGTTGTTTTATATTATAATGTATCGCTTTGATGAACCTCTGTGTCACCTCAATTCCCCTGGAACCTGGGGGAACCCTGCAAAGTGGTTGCGATGATTCTCACATTATCTTGGCAGTTCACCTCCGCTAGCTGTGCAGAGTTTGGGCGGGAGGAATGGAGGTGGCTCTCCGTCCCCTGACAGGTAGGGGAGGGGTCGGGAGGGGAGCCTCCGCCCCAACACGGGGCGGGACGCTGGGGTCAATCCCCCTCGGCGCCCGCCCCCCAGTCTGAGCTCAGCGATGGTCCTTGGCGAAGCAGGTCGGACCCTGCCCCTGGCGCTCCTCCTGGCCGCAGCGGCCGCGGTGTCCTGGGCGAGAAGCCCGCCCGGCGCCCTCCGGCCCCCGGGGCTGGGCTGCTCCGCGCTGGGCCGCTGCTGCCCCGGCCGGGACCCGGCCTGCGCCGCCCGCGGGCCCCCGCGCTGCTTCTGCGACCAGGCGTGCGGCGCGGCGCGGGACTGCTGCGCTGACTACGCGCGCGCCTGCCCAGGTGCCCTGCGCGGCGCGGGGGGAGCGGGTTTGGGGGTACGGGATGTGGGGGTGCGGAGTTTGGAGGCTTGGGGGTGCGGTGGAGGAAGTTGCCGAGGCGTGGACCAGGGCGCGTGAGTCTCTGGGGCGGCCTGGAGAAGGATGCTTGGAGAGCTGAGGGGTGTGCCAGGGAAGGGGGGTGCAAGGACTATGCGCCGGGTTTGGAGGGGGCTCGATGGTGGTGGTGGTGGTGGGGGCTCATGGAAGAGGGGCACCGGTGCGAGACGGACACTGGACGGAAATGGCCGAGTTGGGGGCTTGGAAGAGTGCGAGGTGGGAGAGGGCGCTGAGGTTGGCGTAGGTGCCAGATTTAGCAAATAAAAACACCAGAGACCCAGTTAAACTTAAACTTCGGATAAATAACCAATACGTTTTTTGTTTGTTTGTTTTTGTATAAGTACGTTCTATATATTGCACAGGTCACACTTCTTTTAAAAGCCATTGGTTATATTTTTCTGAAATTCAAATCCAACTGGGTGGGCGTACAGTGTTGTATCTGGCAATACTAACGGGGTGGGGGTGGGGGAAGGGGGAGAAGAGACGTGGGGCATGGAGGGGTGCAAGGGAGGATTGAGTGCGCGAGCTGCATTGCAGATGTGAGTAGGATGGTGGTGGTGGTGTCACAGGGCAAATGGCAAGTGGAAAGGGTGTTGAGAAGCCTGGGGGCTGGGTAAACCGGGGGGGGGGGCCTGGGGGCGGGAGAACTGGGGGTGGGTGAGTGGAGGAGCAAGCTAAAACCTGGTTAGGCCGGCTGAGGTGGAGCTAACGCCTCCCTGGGGTCCTGGTGCTGGGAGTGGCCAAGGGACCAGCGTCTGAGCATTTCCTTACAGACCCACCTGAGCAGTACCCACTGGGCTCTGAAATCAGGGGCTAGTGGGGAGGATTCTGTCTTCTTTAAATCCCAGGAGTAAGTTTTTTACACCCACTGGAGACAAAAATCTACATTCTGCAAAGTGGATGTGACCCAACTTTGTCAGGCGATATAGCAATTGGACCCTTCAATCCTGAGACGTCAGTGCTCCTTCAGGGACTTACATGGAAAATAATTTACATTTAAAATTTAAGAATTTAGCCATAAAAAAGAAGGAATTCTCATCATTTGCAGCAACCTGGATAGAACGAGAGAACATCATGCTGAGTGAAATAAGCCAGTCAATGAAAGAGAAATACCACATGACCTCACTCATTTATGAATATTAAAGAACATTATAAACTGACAAACCAAAAGTCAGATATAAAGACAGTAAAGCAACAAGCAGACTGTAAAATTACAGTGGGGAGAGTAGTGAGATCTGGGGGAGATAAGAGATCAACTGAAGGACTTGTATACATGCATATAAGTACAACCAATGGACACAAAACTCTGGGGAGGGAGGGCATATATGGGAGGGGGGGCAATGTTAAAATATGTACACAGATAATAATTTAATAAAACAAATAAAATTTAAGAATTTACAATTTTACAAAAACCCTCACCTGAGGATATTCCCCTCCCTCCCCCAATGATTTCCAGAGAGAGTGGAAGTGAGGGAGGTGCGGAGAGGGAGAGAAACCTCAATGTGTCACATCAACTTGCTGCCCCTCTATCCCCCGCACCCCTATTGTGCTGGAAAATCTGCAGCTGAGGTACGTGCCCTTGGTCCAGAATTGAGCCCCTGACCCTTCGGTCAGTGGGCAGGTGCTCTATCCACTGATACAAACCAGCCAGGGCAAGAATTTACAGTTTTTAAAAACTCAAAATTAAAGGCACCCAACATTTACCTATCATTTACCATGTCTGTGCCCAAGAGCTAAGCTGGGAGTCTCATCAAACTCGATTACTTTCTCACAGTGTCTGGGGTCTCTGCGTGTGGTAATGTCCCCCTTCGGCAGACGAGAAAAGCTGGGCTGGGAGCAGAGCCAAGGTGCTCCAGTAGGTTTTGAACCTGGTCTGATACTGGTCTGAGTGGCTAATGGTGGACAGTCAGGCCACAGTGAGAGGAAAAAGTAACTTGGGATGCTGTATCTCCCCAAATCGACTCCCCCAGAATAAACTTGCAGAAGGACTGTCTTGGGAACACTTTTGTACGTGTCTGCTTTCTGTTCAGAGTGCCAGAGTGCGCACAGCCATAGGGTCACTCCGAGTGTGGGGCTGCCCCCATAAGGGCTCCCCTGCCTTAGCCCAGGGGTGGGGGTGGGGAGCTAGGAAGGAGACAAAGCAGAGGGATCGGTGGTACTTTCCCACGGTCTGACCCTCGTCCACAGTATCACACGATGTTATCAGTTCCCCGGCACTTTCCATTTTATAAAGAGCTTGGGCTGGTGGGCCCATGAGCCTCAAAGCGTCGAGTCTCTCTTTGTTCTGCTCCTTGGGGAAGGTGTCAGAAAGGCAGCAGACCCGGGATCTGCCCGCTTGTCTGGGCTGGATGGAGCCAAGGTCTTATAAATAGATCAGGGACAAGTCCAGTTTCCTACCTCCCCGAGGAGCAAGGCAGAAGGGGGCATGGTGGCTAGTTAGGAGGCAAGGGATGGAGAGAAGTATGTTTTTTTTTCATGAGTGATTCAGGGGATAATGTTGACTGACTTCAGTAATTGTTGGGGATAGAAAGAGATATTAAGGATGACTTAAAAAAACACACTCTACCTCTGACCAGTGTGGCTCAGTGGATAGAGCATCGGACTGTGCACTGAAGGGTCCCAGGTTCGATTCCAGACAAGGGCATGTACCTTGGTTTCGGGTACATCCCCAGTAGGGGGTGTGCAGGAGGCAGCTAGCTGATCGATATTTCTAACTCTCTATCCATCTCCCTTCCTCTCTGTAAAAAAATCAATAAAATATATTTAAAAACAAGAACAAACAAAAAATAACACACCCTAACATTTACTGAGTACTTACAAAGTGCCCTCTCCTTTAGACCTCACAAGAACCCTGTGGAATAGTGTTTTCATGTCCATTTTGCAGATGAGGAACTGAGGCACACAGAGGTAGGGACCTGCTTAGAGTTGCAAGGCTATTAAGCAGCAGATCTGGGGTTTGAACCCCAGCGGTCTGGCTCCAGACCACAACACTATGTGGTTGCTCTGGAGGGGCAGGGAGACTTGAGCCTGCAGGTGGAAGAGGAGCACCTGACATGCCCAATTTCAGTTCAGTCACACCGCTGGCCATCTGCTGTGTGCTCCGCTCAGCGAGAAGCCATGGGGCTGGGGAGATGGGCTCTCATCCCCCTCCAGCTTATATTTTGGGAAGACAGAGTAGCCGGGAAAGAATTTTAATCAGAGCAAGATTGCAAGAGGAGGCTTGGAAATAATCAGTGAGGATGGAATGGAGTCAAGGAGAGGGTGGGGATGGAGTGACTAGGAAGGCCTTAAAGGATGGACACCGTTGCTTCATATTTCTCAAGTTCATTACCAAATGTTTTCTTGAATTTTATATCCTTTAATTCTCACTCAAACCCTGTAAGGATCAATGTCCCCATTCACCCACTTCTGTATTCATTGCCCTAGTCATTACTCTAAGGTTGTACATAACTCAAATTGATTTAAGCTAACAAGGGAACTGATTAGCTCAGGTAACTCAGAAACAGTTCATGGATTCTGGTTTCAGGCATGGCAGGATCCAGGAACTCTAAGGATAGCATCAGGTTTCTATCTCTCTCCACCTTTCAGCTCTGCTTGTGACAGCTTCATTCTCAGGCATGCTATCACCAAATGGTAGCAAAGGTAATACCCAGTAACTCTGGTGTCCCTAGTGCAGTGGTCGGCAAACTTTGGCTCTCGAGCCACATGTGGTTCTTTGGCCCCTTGAGTGTGGCTCTTCCCACAAAATACCATGGCCTGGGCGAGTCTATTTTAAAGAAGTGGCGTTAGAAGAAGTTTAAGTTTTTGTTTTTAAAGAAATATATATTTTATTGATTTTTTACAGAGAGGAAGACAGAGGGATAGAGAATTAGAAACATCAATGAGAGAGAATCATCGATCAGCTGCCTCTTGCACACCCCCTACGGGGGATGTGCCCACAACCATGGTACATGCCCTTGACCAGAATCAAACCTGGGACCTTTCAGTCCGCAGGCCGACGCTCTATCCACTGAGCCAAACCGGTTTCAGCGAAGAAGTTTAAGTTTAAAAAATTTGGCTCTCAAAAGAAATTTCAACTGTTGTGCTGTTGATATTTGGCTCTGTGGACTAATGAGTTTGCCGACCACCACAAACTAGTGGAATGAGAGCTTTCTTTCCCCATTTGTTCCAACCAGAATCCTAGGGATGGTTTTCATGGGCCTAGTCTGGGTTCGATGCTCATCCTTGATTCAGTCAATTCCTGAGCAGAGGAGAAAGAATAGGTCATTGGTCATGTTTGTCTCACAAACCCTGGCAAAGGAATGAGGGGTGAGGTTCCTCTATTCAAAATGCGTGGACTGAGAGTGGGGAGGATTGGTTCTTCAAAAGGAAACTGGGATGTTGTTACCAGGAGGTGGCAGTAAGGAGGCTGGGAGGGTAGAGGTGACAGCTGCCTGCCACTGAGCTGTGAGAGGCTGTGCATTGACAGGAACTTGAAGTAAAAGGGTACTGGGGCATTAAATAGAAGGAGGAGGGAGTGACGGACGGAGGGCGTGTTGCAGAACAACTTACATGTTAGCCACTAGGCTTGGGGGTCTTTATGATCCACTGCCAAAAACAGAGCTTTTGTGAGCCAGGTCAATAGGATACGGGAATCACTCAAGGACTTTGGGTGACAGGTCAGAGCTGCATTGCAGGAAGCTCCTTTTGGCGAACAGTGAAGAGGATGGACCGTCAGGGGGCTGGGCAGTGAGGTTCAGAGAAGAAGGTGGGGTTTGGATGGTCCAGAAAGGCATTTCCTGATGTTAGAGTGGGGGCCGAAGGACCCCAGGGGACTGTGGGAAATTCAGTCTGGCTCCAGCAGGCTCAGCTGGCACAATGCTATCTGGGTCTCTAGGGTGGGATCAGTAGCCTTTGAACCTCCCTCCTCCTCTGCCCCCTCTTTTTTAGCTACACTGATAAGCTAGAATGTCTCCTTTACTCAGAAAAAGGTGGAGTGGGCTTTGCTTTGAGAAACACCGCCACCTGGTGGTATTCCTTACAACGCCAACCTGTGCTCATGTTTCCTTTGTTGTTGCTGAGGCAAGCGTTGCTCATTCAGTATTCATTTACTCATTATTTACTGGGCACCTACGTGCCGTGCCAGATACTGTGCTTGGGGCTGGGATTCAGCAAGGAGCAAGGACCGTGCTTCCGTGGAGCCAACACGAGAGACGGAGGCTGACAAGCTATGAATAATCACATGGATGTACTGGGTCGCAGCTGTGGGCCTGGGGGAGGTGTGACGACAGTTCCCTGGGGATATCACATGAGCATGCTGCTTGGTGACTTCACAGATGCCAACAACATGGAAAAATGTGTAGGGGACATCTGCCTAATTTTCTGCAAATCTTTCATCTGCCTGACAGGTAGGGCGGGACAAGGCAGGGCAGGGCAGGACAGAGAGTCATGGTGGGTCTTTGGTTCTCCCCTTTGATTCCTGTAATAGTCACCAAAGCCCTGTATGCTATCCCTGCCTTCTCCATCTCTGACATCACTTCCTACCACTGTCTCTCCTGCTCCAGCCACACTGGCTGGTCTCCTCACTGTCTTTGCAACATGCAACCTTGACCCTGCCCCAGGGCCTTTGCACTGCCCGTTTCCTCTGCTTAGAACTCGTCTCTCCCAAACCCCCGCCCCCCCACCCCCCGCCCCAGGTACCTACACAGTTTCTTCTGTCGACTCCTCAGATGTTCTGTCTTGGAGGCCTGTCCCCTTTGATCCCTTCATCTAACGCAGTTTCTTATCATCTCACCCCTGCCGTTCTCATTCTGCTTTGTTTTTTCTCGGAGAATGGAGCACTAGTTGAAATTACATCATAGGTCGTATTGTTTGTTGCCTGTTTCTCCTGCAGAGTGCCAGCTCCTGCAGAGAAGGGGCATTTTCTGCTTTGCTCATCTGTGTTCCTGGCATGCAGCTCAGTGCCTGGCACACAGCAAGCCCTAAATAGTTGTCAAATAAATGTGTAAAGATCACCGTTGTTCCGAGCCTTTACAGTCTCCTCAGTGCCTTGCAGGCATCATTGCACCAACCTGTGAGCATCCAGGTTTGTCTGATGCCAACACCTTGGTTTGGCTTAGGTATTCTGACCCCTTAAGCTCCAGGTGCTTTTTCTGTGAGGTGACCTGACAATAGTACACACACATAAAGGAGCCGGGGCCTGGCAAGTGGCAGATGGTGTGCCCACAACAGTAAGTGGGAGAGAATTTGATAAGGGCTCTGTTCACAATGGGCTACAGGAGGAAATGGTGTTATGGGAGCCTGGTGAGAGCAGGATTCATGGCTGAAGGTGCCCCCTCACCAGGAGCCAGGCTGAATCAAGGGGTGTGTGTGGGGGCAACAAACACCTGGGCCGCCCTCTCCTTCCTACCAGCACCCCATACACTGAGGTCCCTGGCATCTGGGCTCAGGGAGCCGTTGTGACGCACAGGCTTCCCAGCGGGCACGGGACAGAGGAGGCCCCAGAGCACCATCTCCTAAGATTGCTGTGAGGATCACATGTGTCGGCCTGGCTCTGCACAGTGACGTCACTGATGTCATTATTCGATGCACGATGAAAGCAATCATGATTGTTAGGTTGTCACGCTTGATTTTTCTCCCTTCTTCCCTCCTCCCTCCCTCCCTCTCTCCTCCCTCTCTCTTCTTCCTCCCTCTTACCTTTTCTCCCTCCCCCTTCCTCTCTTCCTCCTCCCTCCTCCCTCTCTTCTCCATCCTCCTCCCTTCCTTCTCCCTCCCCCTCCCTCTCCCTTCCTCTCTCCTCCTCCCTCCTCCCTCTCTCCTTTCTCCCCCCTTCCTTCCTCCTTCCTTCTTCCCTCTCCCTTCTCCCTCCCCCCTTTGAGCATTTCAGCTCTGCTAAAAGTGGAGATCTGTGCAAGGGAACGTGACTTCCTGAGGTGCCAGAAGCAACACTGTGTTTCCAACACAGTGACCTCATTCCCTCATTCAAGGATGTGCTTTGCCTCACATTTTCATGTTTCTGAACTAGGACGTGTCTCAGAGCAGGTGAGGACTTCTCATGAGGACCCACCTGTCTCTGTTCACCACCGTGTCTCCGGCTCACAGTAGTTGCTCAATAAATATTTGTGGAATGAGTGACTTAAGTTTGATGGTAGGAGCCGCCTGTGTGTGCATGAGTGTGTGTGTGTGTGTGTGTGTGTGCATGTACATGTGACTGTGTGTGTGTGAGAGTTGGGATCACCCCATCCGACTGGCCCCTTCACCGGAGCTTCTTGCTCTGCATCGCACCACCCCCTGCCACCTCCATCCACCATCCCCTGCCACCTCCATCCCAGAAGGCAGATGGGGTCTTGTTTGACATCAGCTGTACTTTGGGCAACTGGGAACTTTTGCTGTGTGTGAATGACAGCAAAGCATCTCAAGTGTTGATTTGGGAGTTACAAGCAAATTTTAGCAAACAGGCAAAGTCACAAATACAGAATTTTAAATAATGAGGATCAACATAGATATCTATAATAATAAAAGCATAACATGCTTATTAGATCAGATGTCCTTCCAGAGGATCTTCCAGACGAAGTTGAGGCAGCGGGGGCTGAGGCACAGGCAGCTGCCACGTGGAGGGGACCGAGCCCTTGCATGAATTTTGTGCATTGGGCCTCTAGTATAAATATAATACCTGTGTGAATTCTTGAATGCTGTGTAGCACTGCTTTTCAGGTTTTTAAACTGTATGTACGTATGTCACCAGAAGCAACCTCTGTAAGAGGCTGCTTTCCACTCCATGCTGTTGCTGTAGCAGAGGATTAGCTGTACTTACTGAGCACTTGCTATGTGCAGAAGCATGTGCTGTATGACCCATGTATGTTGTATCCAGTTGACGCTCTATCAGGTGAATATTTCTTTTATTCCTTTTTAAAAAATATATATATTTTATTGATTTTTTATAGAGAGGGAGGGAGAGAGATAGAGAGCTAGAAAGGTCAATGAGAGAGAAACATCTACCAGCTGCCTCTTGCACACCCCGTATCGGGGATGTGCCCGCAACCAACGTACATGCCCCTGACCGGAATCGAACCTGGGACCTTTTAATCCACAGACCGACACTTTACCACTGAGGCAAACCGGGCTGAAACCTTTTATTCCTTTTGACAGAAAGAAACGGAGGCACAGAGGGGTGAAACTAGTTTTCAGTGCTTAAGAAATGTTTACTCAATGGCATATGTACACAGATAATAATTTAATAAAAAAATTTAAAAAAGAGAAATGTTTACTGAAGGAATGAGTGATGAGAACAACTTAAATGATCGCCAGGAGGATGATGGATGAATAAAACGTGGGAATGTTAAGTTTAGGTAGTTGTATAAACAGTTACCATAGAGAAACTTTCGAGGAAGGCATGGGCTTAGGGTTGTAAGAATCCCAGTGCTTTGCATGGTGTTTCTGAGGGTTTGGTTTGTGGGAAGGTGGCGATCTGGCCCCAGGTCAGCCCATGGCCATGCACTTTGCCCTGGAGACTCTGCCTTCTCTTCCAGCTGTCTCCTGCGTTGTGGCCGAGTGGAGTGGCTGGAGTCGCTGTGTCAAACCCTGTCAGGTCTCCTACCGTGTCCGCAGGAGGCATGTCCTGCAGGAGCCAAGGAATGGGGGTGCTCCCTGCCCCCATTTGGAAGAGCAGGCCGGCTGCGTGGAGTACTGGAGCCACCAGGGAGTGGAGTGCCAGCAGTCCTTGTGTGAGTTGGGTGGCCACCAGGGGTGATTGTCAGATCCTGTGTGGGGTCCATGTTTGGGGTAGGACTTTGCCTTCCTCTGCCCTGATCCCCTCTTCTCACTTTGTGATTGAGGTAAGAAGCTCTGACTTGCTCTGGGCATCTCATCTTCTTTCTTTCTTTAAAAAAAAATTATTAATTTTTTTTAATAGAGAGGAAGGGAGAGAGAGTTAGAAACATCAGTGATAGAGAAACATCCATCAGCTGCCTCTTGCACACCCCCTACTGGGGATGTGCCCACAACCAAGGTACATGCCCTTGACCGGAATCGAAATGGGGACCCTTCAGTCTGCAGGCTGACGCTCTATCCACTGAGTCAAACCGGTTATCTCTCAGTGTGAACCAACAGGGCTTTGTATGCCCATGACGGGAAACCCAACTTAAACTGACCCGAGCAAAAATGTGTGCCTCCCATGGACACAGACAATAGGGTGGTGAAGGCCTTGGGTGGGGTGGCAGCAGGCTGGGAGAGATCAATGGGGAGGACAAAGGGGACATACGTAATACTTTCAACAATAAAGATTAACACACACACACACACACACACACACACACCAAAACAAATATCCCCCAAAACTCAATATACGGTCAGGTATATACACACACCCACCCACAAAAGTGTGGCTCATGTAACTAAAATTCCAGTGGATGCATTCATGGCTGGATCCAGGAGCTCAAGCAATGTGGCCAGGTTTCTCCGTCTCTCAGTTCTGTTTCCTCTGAGTTGGTTTCATTCTCTGGCCAATTGGGGAGGGTCTTTGATAGCACAGGCTTACCTCCAACCTAACGGCTAGAAGAAAAGGTCTCTTTCCTCACACTTTCAGCAGGTGTCCTGGGATGATATCTTAGGGGCTTGACCTGGGTTGTATCCACTGCCGAACCGAACAATATGCCCAGAGCGACAGAGTACACTGATTGGCCAAGGCTGGGCATGTGCTCTCTTTGAAGCCGGGAGGGGGGTCAGTCCTGTTTGAGTGAGATTAGGGGAGGGGTGTTCTCCAAAGGAAAACTGGGTTGAATGATGTAGGACAGACACAACTACAGAAGTTAGCGACATTGCACACCTGGACAAAAGTTTTTGTGCCACTACAAAAAAAAATAAATAAATAAAAAAAAAAAAATCCCAAAACCAAACCAAAACAAAATAAAACAAAATATGTGACGCCAATTTTGTAGCTGAAGAAAGTGACTAAAGAGGGTACAGTGGTTTTCCTGAAGGAGAAGAAGAGGAGGCAGCAGGGCTCTACGCTGCAGCCTGGTGGGGAGAGGTCATTTTACGACAAAGACATTACCAACTTTACCCTGGTGTCGCCCCCCTGCTTTCAATTCTCCAATAGCGACCGGTGCCCTTAGAGTAAAACCCAAATGCCTCATCATGGTCTATAAGCTCTTGCCTCCTGTGACCTCATTTCTAAGCTTCCTTGCCCCATTTTATTTTGTTTTTTAAAATATATGTTTACTGATTTCAGAGAGGAAAGGAGAAGGAGAGAGGGAGAGAGAGAAGCATTGATTGGCTGCCTCCTGCATGCCCTCTCTTGGGGAATCGAGCCAACAACCCGGGCATGTGTCCTGACCTGGAATCAAGCCGTGACTTCCTTGTTCATAGGTTGATGCTCAACCACTGAGCCACGCCTGCTGCCTCCCCCCCCAACCCCCCCATTTTAAAGGCTCATTCTGATCATCGAGGCGACAGTGGATCAGGGGGCAGCAGGGAGGCCAGGGAAGAGGTGACTGCAGTGGTGCATACAAGAGAGGATGGTGGCTGGACTGGGGTGGTGGCAATGGGATGATGGCAGTGGCAATGCCATTCCTTTTGTCTAAATTCTTTCTCCCTGTTCCCCGACACCCCTACCTAACCTTGCCTCCCTTTTATTTCCTGCCCAGATGTCAGTTTCCCAGGAAGACCTTCCTGACTGCCCCTACTATGTGCCAAGCACTTAGCCATATTCCTTGACTCTGTGAGGCCAATGATACTATTCTCAATTTTTTTTAGAAGGGGAAACCAAGGCTCATGGAGACACAATACTTGCCCAAGATACATTGCTCATCCTAAGTCACCTTATGTAATCCTGACAATAACTATATGATATAGGTCCTAGTATTTCCCCATTTTGCTGATGAGGAGATGGGCTTAGCAGGTGCAGTCACTTGACCAAGATCACTCAGCTATAAGAGGCAGAGCTGGGACTAGAACGTGGGCTTCTCTGGGGCTCTCCTCACTTCCTTAGGCTGCACCAAAAGAAGCACCATGGATGTTTAAAGAGAAGAAGGGAGATTTCATATTAAGTGTTATGGCAAAGGCCAAGCCCATAAAGGGTTCTATGGCAGCAGCAGGAAAGTGGCTTGGAGTGTCCCAGTGTGGGCTTTTTCTAGGTCACTAGCATTAGTTCAACACTGAACATTAAAAAAATATTTTAAATTGATTTTAGAAAGCAAGAGAGGAACATTAATGATGAGAGAATCATTGATCAGCTGCTTCTTGCACATCCCCCTATGGGGATGGAGCCTGCAACTCAGGAATCAAACTGTAATCTCCTGGTTCATAGGTTGAGGCTCAATCACTGAGCCACACCAGCTGGGCAATACCAACTCTTTGATTCAGCTCCATCACTCGGAATGGGGAGGAGTAGGAGCTTATGTTAGACTTTTTATTTCCCTAATGAATCACCAACCTCTCTTTTTCTGTGTTTTCTGTCTGTTCTAGGAAGGAAGAGACTTGGAAGTTGGCCCAACAAAATAACTTATTAATTCATTTACCTATTCATCCCTCTGTACCTCTTTTCTTCCATCCTTACATCTTCCCATCCATCCATCCATCTATCCTTCCATGAGTCCATTTCTCCATCCATTTATTTTATTAATTCATCTCTCCACCTATCATCTCTCCATCCATCCTCTTTACATTTATCATCTCTGTCTTTTTTCTATCCCATCTTCCCATTTATTTACCTATCATCCATCCATTCTTCATTTCTTCCATCATTTTAGCCATCCATCCATCCATCCATCCATCCATCCATCCATCCATCCAGTTTTTAACTCTTTTATCTACTTTTTACTTATATATTTATAAAAATCATTTGTTTGAAAATTGTTTGAGACCCTCTATGCAACTCACTATGCTAGACCCTGAGTCTCAGAAATAAATACAATCCTTTCTCTAGCATCACATAAAGAGTACTAGTGGGGACCACTTACCCAGTTCCAGGATCCCATAGTCTCTGTAGGGCTGCTATATAAATGACTCAGAAGCTAGGAGTACCTAACTCAGCTTCCTGTGGTCGTGCTAAGTTACCTAACTGTTTTCTCCTTGGCCCGCAGTCCCTGCTCTGATAACCACAGGCAGATATGGGAAAGAACGGAGAAAGCCAAGTGTCCCCAAGGGGCAAGAGATGTTAGGGTAAGTTGAAACAAATGAACCCAAAGTCAAACTAAACTTGGTGTACATTTTCTTTCTTTCTTTTTTTTATTTAAATAAGTATATTTTATTGATTTTACACAGAGAGGAATTGAGAGGGACAGGGAGTTAGAAACGTCAATGAGAGAGAAACATCAACCAGCTGCCTCTTGCACACTCCACACTGGGGATGTGCCCGCAACCAAGATACATGCCCTTGACTGGAATCGAACCCAGGACCTTTCAGTCCTCAGGCCGACGCTCTATCCATTGAGCCAAACCGGTCCCGGCCTTGGTGTACATTTTCATCATGTCTTTCTCTTACCTGGACTCCCCATTTCTTGTCCTGTTACATTTGTAAGCTCATTAACATGCTTTTGAAGTCCTTAATAACTGGTCTCCATTACAGTTAATGAATGAATTAATTAATTCACTCACTCAATGTTTATTGAGTGCCCATTATAGAAAGGCACTGTGGTAGGCCTTGGGGCTACAGCAAGAAGCAGAAAAGGACAGACAAACTTGTCTTCATGGAGTGGACAGTCTAGTTGGAGGAGACAGGCAATAAACAAATAGCCTGTCCATGGTGCTAAGTGCTATGCAGAGAAATGAGGCAGGGAAGAGGGTGGGCGTGCCGGTGGCCTCCTCACCAAGAAGGAGACATTTTAACTAAGATCTGGAGGAGGCTTTCTAGAGGAAGAGCAGGTCCGCAAAAGGGTCCAGAAAGTGCAAAGGTCCCTGGGCAGGGCATGCCTGGTGTGTTCAGGATCAGCCAGACAGTGTGGCTGGATGTAGGGAGAATAGAGTGCAGGAAACAAGGTCAGAAATACATCTCACGGGCCTGTCGGCTGTGGTGAGAAGTTGGACACTTTCTCGTGAGATGCGAGTCATGGAAGGTTTTGAGCAGAGGAGTAACATGATCTCCCTTGAGTTTTTCACAGGATCCCTTGAAATGATATTTGGAGAGAGGCAAGAAGGGAGTCAGGAGAGGCTACTGTAAAGGTCTAGGCCAGCGGTTGGCAAACTGCGGCTCATGAGCCACATGTGGCTCTTTGACTCCTTGATTGTGGCTCTTCCACAAAATACCACAGCCTGGATGAGTCTATTTTAAAGAAGTGGCATTAGAAGAAGTTTAAGTTTAAAAAATTTGGCTCTCAAAAGAAATTTCAATCATTGTGCTGTTGATAGTTGGTTCTGTTGACTAATGAGTTTACTAGCCACTGGTCTAGGCCAGAGACGAAGGTGGTTGGACCAGGGTGATAGCCTTGTACCTGTGAGGAGTGGATTGCAGGGACTGGAGTGAACTGCAGGGACTGGAGGCAGACCAGTGGGATGGGGATGGTGTGATGAGGTCAAGCTTCAGGATACTGCCTGGCACATGGCAAGTACTCAACAAATCTCAATGGGAAGAATAAGGTCTGAACAAAAGCAGTGGCAATGGAGATGGAGAGGGAGCTATATTAGTTAGGATGCCTTTCGTTGCAGGTGACAGAAACTCAGCTCACGCTGGCTCAAGTGGAAAGGGGTACTACTGGTTTATATACCTGGGAAGAAAGTTTTGAAATAGTGTTACTTCAATCATGAAGTCAAATAGTGTTGTCAGGACTCACTCTCATGTTCATTCTCTCTATCTCTAATATCCTCTATGCAGTGGCCAATGTGGGAACAAGCAGTCCAACATCCTCCCAGCTTAGCAATGCCAGGTCCCTCCCTCCAGTCTTAGTGTGTTATTTCTGGAGGAGAATTTGATTGGTTCTGCTTGAATCCAGCCCATCCTCGAACCAATCACTGTGGCCCGGAGGATGGGAACTCTGGCCAGCTTTAATCAACTGCCCAGGCTAGTGGCAGGTGTGGGCAGCCAGGACCAGCCACCCAGATTGATTGCCCCTCCGAGACCAAACAGGGTGAGGGCAAGAATTCCTCAAATAAACTACAGAAAGGGAAGAGAAAGCGTTTCACTTATCACAGGCTTCTAGTAAGGGACAGATTCCTGAAGAGTTCTGGGAGCAGCTCAGAGAGAGAGGGACAGGTCCTAGGAGAAAACGGTCTCCTCCTGAGGCCTCCCAATGGCTGCAGCCACCAGGGGGCATTAGCCCCACACAGTCTCCCCTGAGTCCTTGATGAGCTGCATCTCCTCCAGCAGGGGGTGCCATTTACTGCCATTTGTGGAAAAGTTGGGTAGAGGTAAAATTTTGGCAAATTGGCTCTTGTTTCAAATACCCCATAATGGGAAGTTTCCCTTTTAAATAATCCCCATGGAGAATCTCTTCTATAAAATAGGATCCTTGGTAAAATGAAACGTAGTGGTTAGGGGTGTCAATTTAAGCTTTTGGGGTTTATTGCTGGTTCCATTTTAGGCACAACCTCTTATTAGCTGTGACTGTAGACAAGTTAACTCTTTGATCCTCAGTTTCCTAATCTGTAAACTGGGCAACACCTGCCTCACAGGGTTTCCTTATTCCATTGGACCAAAGGATTCATTCAGCACATTTAAAAAAATGTTTTATTGATTTCTTACATAGAGGAAGGAGAGGGATAGAGAGTTAGAAACATCGATGAGAGAGAAACATCAATCAGCTGCCTCCTGCACACGCCCCACCGGGGATGTGCCCACAACCCAGGTACATGCCCTTGACCGGAATCGAACCTGGGACCCTTCAGTCCGCAGGCCAATGCTCTATCCACTGAGCCAAACTGGTTTGGGCCATTCAGCACATTTTTACGATCCGGTACTGTTCTTGGAGTTGGACACTATGGTGAACAGAACAAGCAGAGATTTCTGCCTTTGTGGGGCTGACATTTAAGTGAGGGGACAGATGAGAAAGAAACCATAGAGTCTTTTGGGGACAGTGCTTGGAAGAGGCCCTGGCCATGGCCCTCAGTGAGGTTAATTTCAAAAAGCAGGAGCCACGCCTCTTGTTGAACGCACCCTGTTTTTGCAGATTGGGCTGCCCCCAAGGTTACTGTACCAGAGAGAAATTGTGTCAGCCTAGGCCTCCACAGGGCCAGGCGCACTGCAGGTGCTCCATCAATGCTCACAGGGGCCTGAGATGGTGTCTCCCTGTGTGGCTGCAGGTACTGTGTCCAGTTCCAGCTGGGGCCCATTCCAGGGAGCTGCCGGCAGGTGAGGGCGCCCCATGCCCAGTGGACGAAGTATCTGACCCAGGGCCACCTGGTCTGTGTCAGGTGTGAGTGGCCTGCCCAGGATGCCAGGAGTCGGCGTTGCTACGGGGACGGCGGCGGGGCCAGAGAGTGAGCAGTGGGACTGGGGCATGGGAAGTGTGACTGCAGAGCCCAGGGCTTCTCTGCTGCGTGAGGGGTGATGGTGCTGCTGGAGCAAGGTGCTGCTGCTGCCTGGTCAGGGCGGGGCCCCCGGAAGGTCCTGGTCTCAGTGTCTGAGGAGGAGCAGCCCTGCCACTTGCAGTTCTGTGACCCAGGGCAAATCTCATAACTTTCTTGAACTCCAATTTCCTGAAAATGCAAATAGTAAGATGAACTCCCCATGGAGCAATGGTGAAGGTTACACAAGACTGTGCAAGCCAAGGACTTAGCATGTCTCTTGGCAGCCAGAAAGAGCTCAAGAAAAGGGAATTGGCATTACTGTGGAATCCTCAAAATTCCCTTAAAAGGCAAGTTTGGTTACTCTCATATTACAGATGAGGAAACCAAGGCTCAGAGAGGCTGTGTGCTTTAGCCAAGGTCACACAGCAGGATTTGACCTAGATTTGGATTACATCAGCCTCCTAGACCGCTTCCCACCAGAACAGGTATCTGAGGAAGCACTTAACATACTAATTATAATAGCAGCTAACATTTATTGAATGCTTACTACGTGCTAAGCATTATTCTAAGCTCTTTATTTTCATTCATTCATTCATTCATTCATTCAATAAATATTTGTTGAGCACTTACCATTGAGCATGCACCAGGCAATGTTCGGGGCACTGGGGAGGTGCAGTGGACAAGGCAGACGTGGTCCCTTTTCTTATGGAGACAACGTTTTGCTGTGAGGAAACAGACATTAGGCAGGTCAATTTGTAAACTGTCACATGGGACACGTGTTAGGAAAAGAAAGCAGAATGAGGAGGAAGTTCTGGGGGTGGTTCCTTTTCGAGGAAGGAGACACTGAGGAGGTGACATTTGAACAGAGGTCTGAAGGAAATGAGGGAGGGAGCCATGCGGATAGTTGGGGGAAGGTGTTCCAGGTAGAGGGAACGGCAAGGTCAAGGCCCTGAGGTGGGAGTGAGACGCCACTGCGGCCTGGGTGGAGAGAGAGAGGGGAGCATGTGAGGAGGTAAGGACACATTAACGCACAATAGGCCATTGAAACATTCTGAGAACTCAAAATGGATACTTTTTGGATCCTTGGGTGCAAAGAGATGTGTAAGGTCACACACATAGCAGGTAGTAGAACTGGGATTCAAACTTAGACCATTCAGATCCCTGAGCCAAGTTCTAGACTGTTTCCCCTCACAGTGCTTTTCCAGTGCAGAGATGATTATATTGTAGGAATGAGAGCACCTTCTGCGATCTGTCTGTCCAGGGAGTTCTCCCATTTCTTTTTTCTTTCTTTCTTTTTTTTAAATATAGTTTTTCAAATATATTTTATTGATTTTTCACAGAGAGGAAGAGAGAGGGATAGAGAGTTAGAAACATCGATCAGCTGCCTCTTGCACACCCCCTACTGGGTGTGCCCGCAAGCAAGGTACATGCCCTTGACCATAATCGAACCTGGGACCTTTCAGTCTGCAGGCCAACGCTCTATCCACTGAGCCAAACAGGTTTCGGCAGTTCTTCCATTTCAAAGAGAATTTTTTTCCTTTTAAAACTGAGCAGGAAATGCCAGTGACAAGTAGGGTGTTACAGACACATGTACCAGAACAAGAAGCATTGAGACCGCACAGATCCAGGCTCAAACCCCATCTCTGGCCCTTCCTGGCTGCGTGACTCTGGGCCAGCCCTCCACCTGACCCTGACGGTCCCACCACAGGAGCTGTGGGAAGGATCCCCTGCCTTTTGCACAGCACCTGGACCCTCATCGATACTTAAACGCAGAAGCTGCTGCTGTCACGTCTAACATACAATGGAAAGAATACCAAAATGAGATGTAATGGACATAATGAACGTGGCACAGAGTAGGTGCCCACTAAATCAATGGCAAACAATATTATCACATTCTAAAGAAGTACACTCTGCCCACCCCGCTCTAATCTCTCTCCCACATAGACCTGAGATTCTACTGTTAGAGACATGATGCTAGATGCTCACTTCTGAGAGCCTGGGCTTATTCACCCATCTTTGGATAAGCCTTGCTAGCCCAAACACTCGGGTTAATCCCCAATTTCTCCTTTTGGAAGCAAATATTTCAGGATGTGGGGCATGGCACTTCGGTGAGGCTGAGATGAGGGTCGCAGGAACCTTGGCTCCACCAGGAAGGGGCAGGAATGGAAAGCAGAGCCAGGGCCGTGCCAGGGAGAGCTGCCTCACCATTCCCACCATACCCAGGCTCGCGACAGGTGATGGGAGGTCTGATTGGGGCATGAGCTCACCAGGCAGGACTGGCAGAGGAGGGGGATCAAAGTGAGGACAGAGAGGAGCTGTCAGCCGGATTCTTTCTGTGGGCAGCTGGCGAGGGCAGGCTTGCAAAGGGCCCGGGCCGGGAGGGATTAGCCTGTCAGTTGGGGATTTTTAGGAGGGTTTATTTAGCCTGAGAAGTGTCTCTGAGTTTGGGACAAGCAGAAGGAACACGTGCCGTGGTCACGCACCTGGGGGGTGCTGGGCATCAGGTAGGCGCTTTACATCATTCAGGCCCCCAAACCCTTTTGAGACAGGAGACATTAGCTCCATTGTGTACCGTGAGGATGCCAACAATCATGGTCACTTTATATGCCATCATTTGTGAAGCCCCTATTGCGTGCCAGGCGCTGTGCTTTGAAGCTCAGGACAGTGCCCAGCACTGAATAGGCACTCCATCAGTATTTGTTACTATTGTCATTATTTTTGCATTTAAAAAAATATATTTTACTGATTTTTTTTTACAGAGAGGAAGTAAGAGAGATAGTTAGAAACATCATTGAGAGAGAAACATCGATCAGCTGCCTCCTGAATACCTACAACCAAGATATATGCCCTTGACCAGAATCAAATCTGGAACCCTTCAGTCCACAGGCCAATGTGCTATCCACTGAGCAAAACAGGCTAAGGCTGTCATTTATTTTTAATTTCTCTGCACACAGCATTACACAGAACCTTCCAAACTTCAGAGAGGTGGAGATTATGGATATCTCTTATCTATTGAAGTAAAGGTGGAGATTCCTAGGAGCTGGGTCATGACACTCCTTGATACCAGGGCCTGTGTGTGTGTGTGTGTGTGTGTGTTCTAATCCTCACCCGAGGATATGTCTTTCTTTGACTCTAAAGAGAAGAGACAGAGGAAGGCAGAGGGAGAGAGAGAAATATTAATCGATTGCCTCACACATGTGTGCCAACCAAAGATTAAACCCATAACCCAGGTATGTGCCCAGACTGGGAATCGAACCTGTGACCTTTCGGTGCACGGGATGGCACTCTAACTGCTTAGCACACTAGCCATGGCAGAGCCTGTGTCCTTAATGACTCCACTGTGTTGAAAAGGGTCACAGGAGGTTAAGCAACTTTCCTGGCTTGCCACCTCCCCATACTCTAAGAAGTGAGTCTGGCTTGCCCACAGGGCCTCTGGGGTGGGCACTGCGGCCGGCTCAGGGCCATTCTCCATCAGGCACAGCAGACATAGTGCCCAGTGCCTGCCCACTTTTAGGATCCAGAAAAATTTAAAACATTAAAAATTTCTTTTAAAATCAGGAGGAAAAAAGATAAATAACCATGAAATCTAATACTGAACCCAGCTCTATTATGTCCATCTTTATACAATGCCGCTGTAAACTAGGACTTAGAATATTTTTTTGCATGGAGGAAGGGGCCCCCACAGCAAACGTCCCGGAGCCTAGAGATTCAATGCCGCTGAGCCAAGCCCGTCTCTTGCAGGAACCAGCTGTTGCTGTGGCAAGCGGCCGGCCACCCCCGGTGCCGAGGGACGTGGGAGAGGCGTGGGCAGCTCCCGGACTGTTCCTGCCCCGAGGTCCACAGCCTCATCTTCATCTAGCGTCTCGGCCCCCCAGCCGTCCAGACCCCTCCTTTCTAAGGCCTCCCAGGGAACCTCCTGTCCCGGAGCTTGGATTCCACAGGGTCAGGGAGAGGGGAGAAGCCTGCAAATATGAGACTGAAGGAATAAGCCTGTCCTTAGGTTGACATTGAAAATAGCTTTATGTTTCTCCTCTGGGCCAACTAGCCAGAGCCTTGCTAACATCTCCCTGTAGTTCCTGGCTTCCCAAACGCCCTCTCTTACACACACACTTGTGGCTTTTGCCCTGTCCTCCTCACCTGTATATTTCCTTGTTACGGACTCGCCACTCCTCCCTATGGTCCCCACTAAAATAAATTCATTTTTTAAAATATATTTTATTGAATTTTTACAGAGAGGAAGAGAGATAGATAGAGAGTTAGAAACATCGATGAGAGAGAATCATCCATCAGCTACCTCTTGCACACCCCCTACTGGGGATGTGCCCACAACCAACGTACATGCCCTTGACAGGAATCAAACCTGGGAACTTTCAGTCCGCAGACCGACGCTCTATCCACTGAGCCAAACCGGTTTCAGCTAAAATAAATTCATTTTAAAAGGAAGCTTAAATACATGTGTTTAAATAGGAATGTTTTATCAAACTAGAAATGAAAATAGATAACAGCAGTCCACGGTTGTTGCTAAGTAGCTACAGAGTGCCAAGCGCTGTTCTGGCTCTTTTCACAATATTGACTCGTTGGATCCTGAGTCAGATACGATTATATCCCCATTTTACATGTGAGGAAATGGAGGCACAAAGACGTCAGACTACTGTGAGAGGTCATCCAGTTAGTGAGAGGCACAGTGGGTGTTTGAAACCCATGAGCTACATCTACTGCTAAGATTCCCTACACTACCCTGTTTCCCCAAAAATAATACAGTGTCTTATATTAATTTTTGCTCCCAAAGATGCGCTAGGTCTTATTTTCAGGGGATGTCTTATTTTTCCATGAAGAAGAATACAGTACTCATTTATTGTTAAATGAAAATAAAGAAAATTTATTACCTATATACAGTACGGTAGTACGGTAGTTGTCAACACAAACAAGACAAACTGTGAATCCTACAGTATCAAGAATTTACTCATTTATTCAATGACAATCATGTCATCATCTTCTGGAACATCATCGTAACAATCCAATTCCTGAATTTCCTGGTGAATTTCTTGTGACTCCATTTCTTTCAGAATCAGTGACCAAATCTCTCATGTTTAGCCTAGGGGGGCCTTATTTTCGGGGGATGCCTTATATTTCACTCAGAAGGAAACATGTAAGTAGGTCTTATTTTCGGAGGATGTCTTATTTTCGGGGAAACATGGTAGTAGCGCATCAGCACCATGGGGGCAGGGTTTAAGTCTGCCTTATTTCCTGCACTGTCCTAGTGGCTAGAACAGTGTCTGGCACGAAATAATGTTCAATAAATATTTGTTGAATAAATGAACGAATAGATGAATAGTCTAGTTATTATGCTAAAGTTAGAAGGCAATTAGAAAAATGAACATCATGGAAACAAAACAAGTATGGCTAGGCATTGTTGCCTGTCCAAGGAGCTGAGCACAAAACCTGCTCTCTTCTGTTCAAGCAAGAAATTTTCATGTGTGTGTGAGAGATAGTAAGGACCCATTGGTATCTCACAGAGACTTGGATCCCTAACAAATTAGGAGTTACAAGACTCGAAAGGGGACTAATTTTTCCCCCTTGGGAGTCAACTGTTATATATATAATTAGAGGCTTGGTGCATGAAATTCATGCATGGAGTGGGGGAGGGGTGTCCCTTAGCCCAGCCTACACCCTCTCGTAATCTGGGACCCCTCGGACATCCTTCTCACAATCTGGGACCACTGGCTCCTAACCACTCTTGTCTGCCTGATTGCCCCTAACCACTTGCCTGCCTGCCTGATCATCCCTAACTGCTCACTTGCCTGCCTGATCACCCCTAACCACTTGCCTGCCTGCCTGATAGCCCCTAACTGCTTCTGCCTTGGCCCCTACCACTGTGGCTTCATCTGGGAGGACATCCAGAAGGCTGTTCAGCTGTATGGTCTAATTAGCATATTATGCTTTCATTATTATAGATTCTGTATTGTTAAAAGTATTACATATGCCTCCCTTTCCCTCCCATGACTTCCTCCAGCCTGCTCCCATCTGTTAATATATATTTTAACAGCTTTATTGAGATACAATTTATATACCATACCATTTACTCACTTGTGGTCTATTATTTAATGTCCCATCTTGGGTTGGTGTAAAACCATGTCAGATCAAGTTCCCCACTTGCCACTTGGGGAAGCATCACTGTAATGGATACAGAGCTTTTGGGGAGTCGTGACTCTCGTACCTGCTAGGAGTGTGCCAGCTCAGTTTCCCCTCTCAGTTTGGGAGACAGGCCTTTGGACCCAGGAGCACAGAGAATGGAGTTGGGGGGAAGGTGTATCTTTCAGCTGTCCTGGAGGCTGGGCAGGAACTGGTCCAAATGTAGCTGCTTTTCTTTCTTTTTTTAAAAAAATATATATTTTATTGATTTTGTACAGAGAGGAAGGGAGAGAGAGAGTTAGAAACATCAATGAGAGAGAGTCATCGATCAGCTGCCTCTTGCACACTCCCCACTGGGGATATGCCCGCAACCAAGGTATATGCCCTTGACCAGAATCGAACCCGGGACCTTTCAGTCCCCAAGCCAACGCTCTATCCATTGAGCCAAACCGGTTTCGGCTAAATGTTGCTGCTTTTCCATCCTCCTTCCTAAGCAAGGACTCCGGGCGTTTCTGGGAATCACGGCCTGTTCCCCCACAATGAGAGTGAATGAGTCACTGGGGAAGCTTTGCGGCAGCATCTGTGTGTGCTGGTCTGAGGCGAGATGCTGAGGCGTGAAGAGGAGAGAGAGGTGCAGATCAGCCAGGAGGCCAGCGAGTGGCTGCCCAACTCACATCCAGGCCAGGTTCCCCGGGAGCCAGCTCTCCCTGCCTCTGTACCTAAGGAGGCTGTTTTATGAGGAAACCATTTTATCTGTTTGCGCTGTCTTCCCAAGCAGGTTGTGAGTGCCTGAATTGCCCTGGCTCTGTAGCATATGCTTTTTAGAGTCCTTCATAGCTACCATTTTTTCACCCTGAAACAGTGATGCCTGTTTTAATGCCTCAATGACCCTATAAGGTAGGTGATTCTTTCCCCATTTACAGATAAGGAAACTGAGGCTCAGGAAAGTCCCGTGACCTGCATGAGCTGTCGTGATGAGGAAATACCGAAACTGGGACTTGAACTGGACTCCAAAGCATGTGCTCTTGATTGAGCAGGAAAGCAGAGGCTGTGGTGGGAGGGGTTAGGGCCCTAGCATTCGAGCGTAACAGATCCACGCGATGGCTTAGGAATGCATGGCCTTCACAAACCCTGGGATTGAACTCGGGACCGGACATCCAGCCTCCTGTTCCTGCCCATCCTGGCCTGACACAGCCTGTGATGATGGGAGCGGAGGGCTCCAGGGAGGTTTCTCTGTACATCTCCATCTATAATCGGCTCCCAATGAAATGATCTCATCCCTGAACACCGAGAATGGGGGTGGGGCGGGGTGAGGAAACAGCTCCCTGACAGCAACATCTGACATGGTTTGTGACTAACCCACTTCCCTGTAGGAGCGTGAGATGGTCCGTTCTCTCGGAGACCATGTAAAAGTTTTGGGGAAAAAACAGTCTTGGTAATAGATTGTAGAGGCTCCAGCGTTTTGGGCTTTTGTGAGGCCCAAGGCATTTCTCCATCCCACCCAAACCAGGTATCTTCTTACTGTGGCTCACAAGTCGACGTGACCACCTGTCACTCATGTCAAACCCTGGCTGGGAGGAGGTGAGCACGGCCAATGAGTTCATCCAGTGACTGATCTTGGTGGAGCTCTGCGGCCAGCTGAAGCTCATTTAAATGCCCATACATTAATTCTGAAAGACGAGCTCCTAATCAACTTTTAAAAAGCTTGTCACAGCACCATCTGTTTGGCGTTTGTCACTATTGCATTACATAAGAGGAAAGACATTTTTAAAGAATGCGGCTGCATTTAGTAATTGGATCGCTGGAGCGGAGCCACGTCGGGGCGGGTGGCACCGTGATTCAGAAATACCAAGGGCCCTTCTCGGGGCTGCGGCGGCCTCCCCAGCTTCCATACGGTCGGTCGTGGCAGAGACCTGAATGCAACCCCGTTTGGGAGACAGGCCTGGATGGCTGCGTTTCCTCTTATCTTTCTCTCCCTCTTAAGAAGAGGCATAAATAAACTCTATCCCTTCCCATTTATTTCCCCTCATCCCCACACACCTCAGATAATTCACGTACCAAATGATTTCACTTCCCTAAGCCCCAATGTCCTCATCCGGAAAATGGGAATAATAGTATAACGCTGCTGCAAGGTTTAAATGTATCAGTGCACACAGTGGCAGCACATAGTGAGTGCTTGAAATGGTTTTCTATTTTAATATAAAGCGATGCCTGACACCTTGTACGGGTCATGTCCATTTTGCCTCAACAAGTATGTAGGATTACTTAGGGGCAGGACTAGCCCCATGGATGTGCAACCCATCAGTTGTTTGGTATAATGCTTTGCAGCCACTGTCTTTAAATTCTTTCTTCTTTTTTTCTTTAAAAAAAATATATTTTATTGATTTTTTTTTACAGAGAGGAAAGGAGAGGGATAGAGAGTTAGAAACATCGATGAGAGAAACACTGATTCAGCTGCCTCCTGCACACTCCACACGGGGGACACGCCCGCAACCAAGATACATGCCCTTGACTGAATCCAATTGGGACCCTCCAGTCCACAGGCCGACACTCTATCCACTGAGCCAAACCGGTCAGGGCTGTCTTTAAATTCTTAATAATTTTTGAACAAAAGGCCCCGAGTTTTCATTTTGCACTGGGCCCTGCCAATTCTGTAGCTGATCCCACCTAGACATCGAGAATAATGCTGATTTATTGGATTGCCTGATGTTTCAATTAAACAAAAGAGTCCACATTTTGAAGTCAGGAGAGTTCACATAAAACTCTGATGTCTTTGGGAAACTTAGAACATCTTGCCATAGTGGGTCCACATTTCCAGGTGCTGCTAAGAAGGGGCTGGAGCTGGGTTCCAGTGCCTTCTACATAAGGCATGAGCTTCAGCCCAGCATGCCTAAGAGGCTTTGAATCCAGGCCCTTGCTCATTCACAGGGCATCTGGCATGGCAGTTGTGGTCATGGCTTTGCCATATGTTTTCAGCTTTGTCAGTCAATAGTCATTTGACCTTGAGCAAGTAGCTCTTTGCCTTAGTTTTCCACCTGTGAAATGGAAATGTTGATGGTAATAGTAACCTCTCTTTTACATGTGAAAATTAGGCTGATTAATATATGTGAAGGATCTAGGGAATATATTATTAATATTAAAAAATTATTTTTTCTTAGTCCTCACTTGAGGATATTATTTTTCATGATTTTTAGGAAGAGAAGAGAGAGGGGAAGACAGAGAGAAACTTCCAGGGAGAGAAACACATCGTTTGGTTGCCTCCTGCACGAATCCGGACCAGGGAGGAGCCTGCAACCAAGGTACGTGCCCTTGAGCGGAATCAAACCTTTGGTCCACAGGCTGACACTATCCACTGAGCGAAACTGGCTAGGGCTAGGACATATATTATTATTGCTAGTTTTTCTACTCTCACCGCATGCAGAAGGTCAGACCCAAGTCTGAGAGCTGCCCCTCTAGGAGCTGGAAGCTGGACCTGCAGCCGCCGGTTATGAGGTCACTTCCTCCTGCCGTCTTAAGCAACATCCCTTGTCAATGTTCACTCTCTCCACCTGTAGTGTTAGCGTTCATAAGTGGTTCAACTGGAGCTTTCTGCAGCCTTCCCCCTAGCTCCAGCGGTGGGTGTGTGACCCAGGTGGCCCAATCAACATAGTCCATCCCTTAGGCTGTAGAGATTGGTTATGGGATGAGTATATGATCCATAACCAATGGATCAATCAGAGTGAGGTGGTCCAAGCAGAGTGAATCCTGGGACTTTTGATGCCCTGTTGGGGAAAAAAAAAAAAAAAAAGAAAAAAAAAAAAAAAAGCTCTTTTTGAACTGAAATTTCTAGCTGTAATAGTGCCATTTCCCTGGAGCTCCTAGTGAGGGTCTACTATGTGGAGAGAGAGGAAAAAACACACCCTCAACTGAGCCCTTATGACATCTTTGGAGCCCCTGGATCTAACCATACCTGAACCATTACCCTAAGAACATACTTCTTCGTTCTAAGAGGTTACATTTTCCCTTCTTTAAAAAAAACACACAACAGTTTGAGAGAGCATCTGAAATCCTGTGTTTGGGATATCTACGTGTCATCTCCTGTAATTCAGACATAAACCCTGTGGTGAAAGGGCTATGATTATAAAGGAGGTGAGCCGCAGGGAGGGAAGTGGCTTGTCCAAGGTCACCCAGCAGGTCAGTAGCTGGTGCTTGGATTTGAACCCAGGTTTCTTTGACTCCAGAGCCTTTCTTCTATTCCACATTGTCTGAATTCTGGACAAGAAGGTCTGTGGGGTTAAAAGAGAAAAGACCTGAGTCCCATTTGGGCCACTATTTTTGCTGGGTGATTTTGATCAAGTAATCACTCCAATATAAGCTTCAGTTTTCCTTCCCCATCTTGAAAATGGGGAAAAGAGTATTGCCTGACCGCTCAGGTTGTTGTGAGGGTTAAGTGAGATAAACCAGTGAAACTAAAGTGCTTAGAACAGGGCTGTGCATCTACCAGTGAACATGAGCTATTATTTATCCTGGCTCTTGTTTTGGAGGGAAGAAAGGGGGTCTGAGGGCTTTACCCTCAGCCTGCAGCCAACGTGCTCCCTGCCTCCCTGTGGGTCACAGGCTGCAGCAGCCTCGGGTGGCGCCTCCATCCATCTCCTGTCAGAGGCACAGATCTGGCTCACTCACCCGGGAAGAAGGCACTTAAGGAGCTGCCTCTCCAGTTTCTCTTTTAATTTTCATTACATAAATTTCACATTTCCCGGAATAGAGATCTTGATCGGCTGGACTAATTTGGAAATCAAGTCAGCAAAGGGCTTCATCTATATTAATGGGGTCTCGAGTCTGGCTGGCTTGCAAGGAGGCGGAGACATGGATGGATGGATGCAGTGATCCAGGCTGGGCTGCTCCAGGCTGAGTTCGGACCTTGCCTTAAATGAGCAGGTGCCTCCTGGTTTAGGCTGGGACCATTCTCATTGTATGGGAGGCTCTGGGACGTGAGGACTACGTTGCTCCCTGGCTTAAACTCACCAGTGGCTGAGCACTGCTCTCAGAGAAAACTCCACGTTGTTCACCCTGCTTGACAAGGTGAGGGACGAGCCACAGTAACTAACATTCAGGGACTGTGACAAAGACTTTACAAGAGACAACACGTTTAGTCCTCACTATGGTTCTTAGGACTATTGTCACCAGGTCCAGTGCATAAAGCACAGGGACGTGACGTAACTTGCCCAAGGTCAAAAGCCATGTGATGGGCTTCTGCTGATCTCTCCCACCTCCTCCTCCCCACTCTCCTCACTCAAACTAAGCAGGTGTCCTGAGAATGTTCCTGTCTCAGGGCCCATGCATGTGCTGTGCCTTCTGCCTGAGAGTCTGCTCTCCCAGCTCTTCCCGCCATTAGCTTCTTCCTGTCCACCAGACCTTGTCTCACAATCACCACCTCTGGGAGGCCTTCCCTGACGGCCGGCTAGAGTGACGCTCCCCCACCCTCCTATTTCACCGCCCACTTCATTTTCTCCACAGTTCCCCAGCCAAAGCCTGTGTCTTCCTGGGTACGTAGCTGCCTGTGTATTTCTTGGCTGTGTCCCCTGTGAGAATGTAAACCCCGTGAGAATATAAACCTCGTTCATTTTTGTTTCCCCAGGACCCAACTGGGTGTTTGGAACACAGAGAAGACAAGGTTGTTGCCTGCATGGAGCTCACAGTCTGGTACAGAGAGGGACAAGCCACAGGAACTAACATTCAGGGACTGTGACAAGGACTTGACAAGGCAACACGTTTAGTCCTCACTATGGTTCTTGGGACTATTGTCACCAGGTCCAGCGCATAAAGCACAGGGACATGACGTAACTTGCCCAAGGTCACATAAGTTAGAAAGTAGAGGAGCCAGGACTGGAACTCAGGCTGTCTGGTTCTCCTGTCTTCTGGGTTAACTAGATCACCCAAGACACAGTGGGTAAGAGCCTGGTGATGGAAGGGCTGTGACAGAGCAGGCTCTGAGGCATGGGAGCCCAGAAGAAACACCTGATCTTGCTTTTGTTGCGGGAAGGGGTTGGCAAAACCTCTTCAGTGCCTCAGCTGTGTGTAGAATTATTTATTTTAACTTTACATGATAGCTGAAGAATTTCTAATAGCTTCACATTACCCATGGTTACAACTTTAAGTCATGCGTATCACTCCAACAAGAGGCAGTGCCATTCGTTATTGTGGGGCAATTGCATGCTTGCAATTTTGATGTTCTCTCTCATGCTGCCAGGAGCCAGTTCCTAAACTCAGTGGAGGAATGAAATGCTTCAGAACTCGGGCTCCAGACCTGAGTTCAAATCCCAGCTCCTCCCCTTGGCTCTCAGGGTTCTACATGCCCGGGACAAGGAGTATCCCCAAAGTCACTAAGGTGGTTAGGTCAGTGATAACTAGAAGGCCCTGTCCTCCTTCACCCTCCATGCCTTGGTGCCAGGTGGGACCCAGGCTCCCCGGCTCAGCAGGTTCTTGGGAATTAGGTTGGTTTAAGAAAATAAAGAACTGTGATATTTCAACAAGAAACTAGTAACAGTAGTTGCCTCTGGAGAGGGAGACTGGGTGGCTGGTAGACTGAGTGAGAGGGGTATTTTTCTTGCAGATCTTTTCATACCTTTCCAGTTGGTACCATATGGAATTATTATCTAGTAAATAAACATTGAAAAAAGCTTAAAAGAAGAAAATGCATTCTTTCTGCATATCTGTCTGTGGACTAAGCTTTATCGAATGTATTCATTTTCTTTATTCGCCTCAACATCATGCAAAGTAGTTATTGTTGCCCCTGCCTGACAAATAAGGAAACTGAGGCCCAGACAGGGGCAGTGACTCGCCCAAGGTCACATGGTGAGTTACTGCCAGATCTGAAACTTCAACCCAGGCCTCCTGACCTTCTGCTGAGGGACCCTCCACTCATCAGGTGCCTCTCCCTTCATCAGGGGAAGCCATGTTGAGGTGTCGATAGAGGGGCAGGGACACCATTGCCCTCATGTCATGTGATCTGGGTTCAAATCCCGGTCTGTCACTTGCCGGTTGTGTGATGTGAGATAAATCATTAAACCTCTGGGAACTCCATTCTGGAATAACAGGGCTCAAAGATGAACCCCAATGATTTTTGTCTCCTAGAATTCACTTCCTTGTATCATCCCTTCTGCAGTGAAGAGGGCTGACCTGTGTGACAATAACATGTTTGAGAAGCGACAGTGTGTGTGACTTCCAAGGTGGGATAGTAAAAAGACACAGTGACAATAGAAAAGGAAGAGGATTCTGACACATACTACTACCACCTCATGGATGAACGTGGAGGACCTTATGCTGAGTGAAATAAGTTAGTCACAAAAAGACAGTAGGACTCCACTTACATGAGGTAGCTCGAATGGTCAAATTCATAGAGACAGAGGATAGAATGGTTGCCAGAGGACATGGGGAGAGGGGATGAGGAGTTCTTGTTCAGTGGGTACAGAATTTCAGTTTCGCAAGTTGAAATTTATGGAGAAGACTGGTGGTCATGGCTGCACAACAATAGGAGTCTACCTAATATCTGAACTGTACACTTACAATGGCTGGAGATGGTAACGTTTGGGTTATGTGTGTTTTTCCATAATAAAAAAAACTTGGGGGGGGATAAAGACATTGCAGTTTCTGTCTTTCTCTGGGATCACTCACTCTGGGGGAATCCCTCAGCCATATTGGGAGAACATTCCAGAAACAGCGCAAAGGTTTCCTGGGAAGAACTAAGGATGCACACCAACAGCTTCACGTCAACCTCCGACCATGTGAGGGAGCCACCTTGGAAGCGGATCCTCCAGCCCCAGTCAAGCCTCAGATGACAGTAGCCCTGACAACATCCTGACTGTCTCTCCTCAGAGAACCGTGCCACTAAGCCACCCCTGAATTCCGGTTAGGTAACAGATGCTTATTGTTGTCTCAAGCCACTAGGTGTTGGAGTAGCTGGTTAATGCGGCAATAGATAACCGGTTCCCCATCTGTAAGATTAAGAATGATGACAACTTCACAGTTGTAGTTGATGACAAATTCATGATGGCACCCATATGGCACCCATAATGGTAATTCCATAGGTTTTATTACATAGGGTTGCTGCTAAGAATTAATTAGCAAATGCATGCGAGGTGCCCGGAACTGTACCTGGCACACAATAAATGCTAACTAGTATGGTTTTATGTGTCATGATTTTTGGCATTGTGAGAAGGCCAGCCTGGACGATAAATCTCATTAAGGAACAAATGTAGACACCAGGCCGCAGTGGGAATAATAATGACGGTAACAACGAGAGCTTCCATAATTGAGCTCTCATGGTATTCCAAGCCTTGGGCTAAGTATTTTATATCTTTTCACTGAAACCCTCCAGCAGTCCCTTGAAGTAGATAATATTATTTTCCCATTTTACAGACTAGACAACCAAGGATCAGAGAGGGAAAATGGCTTGTCCTAGGTCACACAGCAAGGAAGTAGTGTCGCCAGAATTTGACCTCAGCTGCTTCAGACACCCATGTTTTTCTTCTGAACCACTGGATTGAGCTGCAGTTTGAAATCCCCCCAAGTCCACCTTCCCCTTTAATAATTTCCTCTTGATTACACAGAGCTCCGTGCCAACAATCCGACAGAGAAAGAATTTGTTCCCCAACCTCCATCTGCAGAGTGTCAGGCCTCCTTCCCCTTTGGAGACCAAAGAGTAGATTCCCTTAGACCAGTGTTTCCCAAACTTTTGACATATGTGTACCCCTTCTATAATTTTCGTAATGCTGAGTACCCTTCGTACTCATGAGAACATAGAATTAGGTGCAGCTAAGCACGGTGCAGTGCATATCCCCACCAAACTATGGTGGAACGCGTACCCCCACCAAACTCTTCCTGTACCCCTGGGGGTACGCGTACCACACTTAGGGAAACACTGTCTTAGACCTTTTGTTTTTCTGGTTCCAATATCCCCTCCAGGACTCTCTCCTTTGATATTCAGGATTGGGAATAGGAAGAACACACATACAGAAAAGCTCAGAAATATCTGCCTGGCCTGAGTTCCCCACAGTGTCTCGAGGCGGTTTAATTAGCCCCAGACCTTTGCATCCTGGCACCTCCAGACATGCCGCCAGCTGGCTCCTCACAAACAGCCCTCCTCATATTTGCTGGGGGAACATGTGGCCATCAGGAGGGGCATGTTCCCAGACAGGCGATGAGCTCAGGACATGAGCATCGCTACACCTGCTCCTCTCCCGGAGGCGGGCGGAAATAATTGTGCAGCCACTGACAACACAGCCTTTTTTGAACTTGGGTCCTGTGTGTTGGCAGAAGGGCAGACAGGGGCCAACCAAGGCTGACTGGGGCCCAGAGGGAAGGACTAGGATGTTTGCATTTGCAATGTGGCAGTGGCTGTGCTGGGCCTGCCTTCTCAGATATTTCTAACCATGAGTTGCAGGAAGTATTTTAGCATCATGACCTGTAATACACACACACACACACACACACACACACACACACACACACACACACTTGAAATGAAAGTTTCATAAGTCTATACTCACCTTTATTATGAGCATTGTATCCTGATCTATTCATTCTGGCCTGGTTTGTCTAAATTATTCATTGATTAAAAGAGTGCGATGACCCATGAAATAGATTTCACTTAATGCAGGGATCGGTCTGTGAACTTGGGTGGGTCTGATTTCTAACTGAAATGTTGTCCTTCCTTCAGTTATGAATAGAGGCAACAAATCATGGTAGTATTAGCAGTACTTGTGACATTGTCACTAATAAAAATCATAGATTAGAGCTATTGTAGATAGCTCAAAGTGGCATTTATGCTCTTCACTAGCTTGAAATTATGATTACTATACCCACTGCTAGATCTTGTTATTATATCCATTGCTAGGTCTTGTTATTTAAAAAAAAAATTATGTTCTATTGATTTTTTTACAGAGAGGAAGGCAGAGGGATAGAGAGTTAGAAACATCGATGAGAGAGAAACATTAATCAGCTGCCTCCTGCCATACTCCTTACTGGAGATGCGTCTGAAATCAAGGTAATGTCCTTGACTGGAATCGAACCTGGGACCCTTCAGTCCTCAGGCCAACACTCTATCCACTGAGCCAAACCAGTTAGGGCTAGAGCTTATTATTTTGATAAGAACATGTTGTTATATCACATATTTAAAAGCTTTTTAATAATTGAATTTCAATAGTGTATGGTTTCTTTGTAAACCTATGTATTTTTTATGCAATTAAAATGATTATTCTGAGAAGGGGTATGTGGAATTCATTGGACTGCCCCTGGGATTCCCAGCACATGACATTCTCAATAGATGTTATGGAAAGAAGGAAGGTGTGAAAGAGGGGAAATGAAGAAAGAGAAGGAAGGAAAGAAGGAAGGCAGGAAGGAAAAAAGGAAGAAAAGAAGGAAAGAAGAAAAGAAGGAAGGAAGGGGAAATAAAGGAGGGAAAAATGTCTTAATTTATCTCAGGATTGCAATACTTACCCACAGCTGACATGAAGGTGCAAGTATGAGTTTAGTGAATGATTATTGCAGCTTTACTGTATAGATAAGCATTGAAGTTGGGTAATGTCAGTTCTCCAACTTGGCTCCTCTTCAATATTGCGTTGTCTATTCAGGATCTTTTACTTCTTCATATAAATTTTATTTTATTTTCTCTTCTCTCTCTCTCTCTCTCTCTCTCTCTCTCTCTCTCTCACTCTCTTTTTAAAGCAATAATTGCACCTAGAATAAACCTCATTGGCTATGATACTGCCACTGTGCAAAGCTCTCCATATAAATTTTACAATCAGTTGGTTGATATCCACAAAATAACTTGCTGGGATTTTGACTGGGATTGCATGGAATCCATTGGTCAAGTTGGGAACAACTGACATTTTGACAATATCAAGTCTTCAAATCCATAAACATAGAAAATCTCTCCATTTATTTAGTTTTTAAATTTTATTCATCATACTTTTGTAGTTTTCCTCATATAGATCACATATATACTTGTTGATTTACACCTATTTAATTTCTTGGTGTGCTAATGTAAATAGAATTGTGTTTTTGAAATTTCAAATTTCACTTGTTTATGATTGATATGTAGGAAGAGGTTGACTTTTGTATATTAATCTTAACGAGTTCTTTTTCCATCCTTGCTGCCTTCAAAATTCTCTTTGTCTTTAATTTTAGACTGTTTTGTTATAATGTGTATTGGAGAAGATCTCTTTGGGTCAAATCTATTTGGAAACATATAAACTTTATTAACTTAGATGTCTATATCTCTCCCCAGATTTGGGAGTTCTTAGCCACATTTCTTTAAATAAACTTTCTGCCCTTTCTCCTCCTCTTTTCCTTCTGGGGCTCCCATAATGCATAAATTGTTTCATTTGATGATATTCCATAATTTATGTAGGCTTTCTTCACTCTTTTTCATTGCACTCATCTGACAAGATACTTTCAGATGAACTGTCTCTGAGTTCAGAAATTTGTTCTCTGGATTATTTAAGTCTCCTGTTTATGTTCTCCATTGTGTGTGTGTATGTGTGTGTGTGTGTGTGTGTGTGTGTGTGTGTGTGTGTTTTAAATATATTTTATTGATTTTTTTACAGAGAGGAAGAGAGAGGGATAGAGAGTTAGAAACATCGATGAGAGAATCATTGATCAGCTGCCTCCTGCACACCCTGTACTGGGGATGTGCCCGCAACCAAAATACGTGCCCTTGACCGGAATTGAACCTGGGACCTTTCAGTCCTCAGGCCGACGCTCTATCCACTGAGCCAAACCGGTTTTGGCTGTGTTTTTAATTTCATTGATTGTGTTCTTTAGTTCCAGAATTCTGTTTAGTTCTTTTTTAATGATTTCTATCTCCTTGTATTGTTTTCTAAATTTTGTTGATTTGTCTTTCTGTGTTTTCTTATAGCTCACTGAGCTTCCTTAAAACAGTAATTTTGAATTATTTATCAGGAAATTATAGATCTCCATATCTTTCAGGTCAGTTACATGAAAATTATTGTGTCTCTTGATTTTTTAATTTTATTCCTTAAGAATTTGCATTGCTGTCCAGATTTGAAGAAGCAGTGACCTTTGGGGGGAAAAAAATATTTACCTGCCGCCCACTAGGGATTCAGAGGCTTTCCCAGGCCTTTTCTATGGGGGCGTCTGTCCACATTTCTTATTACCTTCGGGAAGAAGGGGGGGTTCTTAAGATTAAGGTTCTTAAGATTCTTTAAAAATAAAAAATAAAATTGATTTCAGAGAGAGGAAGGGAGAGGGTGAGAGAGATAGAAACATCAATGATAAGAGAGAATCATTGATCGCTGCCTCCTGCACACCTCCTATTGGGAATTGAGCCTGCAACCCCGGGCATGTGCCCCAACTGGGAATCAAACCATGACCTCCTGGTTCATAGGTCAATGCTCAATCATGGAGCCATACTGGCAGGATGGTTCAGGTGCTGACAGCCTCTCATTTGCTTTCTTTTGGAGGGTGCTAACTGTTCAAGTCTGTGTGCTTTTTTCAAACCTGTACAGTGAGGCCAGCTTTTTGTGTGAACTCACTAGTCATCTGCAAAGACTTGCACTCACAGCCCATGGTGTGTGCGTGTGCGCGCGCGCGTGTATGTGGTGTATATAGCATTGGGTCTTGTTTTTTGATCCACTCTGACAATCTTGTCTTTTAATTGGTATGTTTAGAACATTGACATTCAAAATAATTATTGCATATTGGATTAATATCTGTTATATTTGTTACTGTTTTTTATTTGTTGCCTTTGTTTCTATTTTTTGTCTTCCATTCTTTTTCTGCTTCTTGTGGTTTTAATTGAGCATTTTATGATTCAATTTTTCTCTCCCTTCTTAGCAAATTAATTATACTTTTCTAAACACCATTTTAGTGGTTGCCTTAGTGTTTGCAATGTACATTTACAACTAATATAAGTCCACTTTCAAATAACACCATACCATTTCATGGGTAGTGTAGTACCTAGTAAAAACAAAAGAATTCTAATTTCTCCTTCTTGTCTTTTGTATCATTTCTGTCACTCACTTCACTTATATATAGCATACATAAACATATATACATTACATACACAAGATATATAAAAAATTGAATACATTGTTGGTATTAATATGGACAAATTGTTATTTGTTTGAGAAATTAAGAATTAGAAAAATAAAGTTTTTATTTTACCTTTATTTAGTTCTTCTTGATGGTCTTACTTTTTCTTAAATACAGATCCAAATTTCTGACCTATATCATTGTCTCTCTCTCTAAAGAACTTCTTTTAACATTCTTTGCAAGGCAGGTGTTCTGGCAACAAAGTCCTTCAATTTTTGTTTATCTGAAAAAGTTTTTATTTCTCTTTCACTTTTGAAAGATAATTTTTCAGGGTACAGAATTCTAGGTTGCTGGCTTTTTCCTTCCTTTCAACACTTTAAGTATCTTACTTCATTGTCTTCTTGCTTGCATAGTTTTTGAGGAGAAAGCAAATGTAATTCTTATCTTTGTTCCTCTATCATTGACCTGTTTTTTCCTCTGGTTTCTTGCAGGTCAGGATTTTTTCTTATCTTTGATTTTTCTGTAGTTTGACTTGTTTTATGGCTAGGTGTAGTTTTTTGGTATTAATCTGAGCTTCCTGGATCTGTGGTTCGGTGCCTGGCATTACTTTGCTGAAATTCTCAGTTATTATGGTATCAAATATTTCTGTTGTTCTTTTCTCTCATGTTTCTTGTGTTCCCATTATGGTTATGTTTTCTAGTTGTTCCACAGTCCTTGAATATTCTGTGGGTTTTTTTTTCAGTCTTTGTTCTCTTTGCTTTTCAGTTTTTGAATTCATGTTCTACCATGTTCTACCGGAGGGAGAAATTTACATTCTATTGGAGGGAGATAAATAATAATCAAAATAAATAAATATAATAAAGTGTGTCAGAAGGTGGTAAGTATTATGGAGAACAATAAAGCAGAAAAGGGGAAGGGTTATGAGACTTTTGTGTATGTGTGTGTGTTGGGGGTGGGGAGGCTGTTATTATAAACAGGGTTGTCAGCTAAAGGGGTTGCTAAGATGACACCTGAAGGAGGCGATGGAATGAGCCATATGGCTAGCCTGGAAAAGATGTCCCAGGCAGAGAGGACAGCCAGAGGAAAGGCCCTGTGGTGGCAGTATACTTGGTGCATTGGAAAACGGATTGGTGGCCAATATGTTTGAAGGGGAGCGAGGGAAATGGAGAGTAATAAGACAGGAGGTCAGTGAGGGTAGAGGAATCTGGGATGGGGGCTGGAAAGGGGTTGCATTAGGTGAGCCCATGAGGTGATGTTTGAGGAAGAGTGAGGAGGACAGTGACAATGGAGCAGAACACCCTTAGGGGAGAGCAGGGAGAAGGGTGAAAGCAAAGGGGCAGGCAGGAGCCTAGGGATAAATGGTCTTGCAGACCATGCCAAGGACTTTGGATTTTATTCAAAATGTGATGGGAAGCCTTCGGAAGGCTTTAGCGGTGAAGTGATATAATCAGGGTGACAGGTTGATAGAATCCCTCTGGCCACTGTGTTGAGAGAAGCCTGAAAGGGATCATGGGTGGAAACAGTGAGCCTGGTCTGGAGGCTGCTGCCATTATTAGGCAACAGAGAGTGATGGTACAGCCTAGAGCTGTGGCAGTGGAGGGGTAAGAAATGCAGATTCCAGATCTATTTTGAAGGCAGAACCCATAGGAACCACTGACAAGCCATTCATCTCAGTTCTGTTTGTTACACCAAAGTTTGGAAGCAACCCGAACATTCAACTGTAGGAGATGAGCGATTACTGTGTACAAAAGAACAAGGAAGCGCTTTGTTTATTGGTACAGGATGATTTTCAAGATACACAGTATGAAATGAGAAAAACAAAGTGCAGAGCAGGGTACGTATATGGTATGTTACTATTTGTGTGAGTAAAATAAAGCAAAAACAAACACACATGCACATTCATAGTCTTTGGATGTTCTGTTCTATCTCTCCCCCTCCCACCCCCCAGTCTTTGCTTTTTAGTTTCTGAATTTATGTGCTATTAGAGGGAGGTGAACAATAAACAAAATAAATACATAAAATATTGTGGAAGGTGTCACGAAGAACAATGGAGTGGAGAAGGGGTGGACTGTAAGAGTTATGTGTGTGGCTCCTATAGGCATTGTGAGACATCTTTATGAGAGAGCGACAATAAGGCCAAAAAGGCCCAGTTATCATTGACACGAGAGCCAAATGACCAGAATTTGGACTTTGGTCTGCGAACACAGCATGGGGTGGATTGCCACTCTTTGCACATTGGGATTACAAGGCAGTGACATTTTCATAATCTATCTTTCAGGTGAAGAGAAAAACCCAGGGCTGCCCCCTCTAAGTCCCCCAATTCAGCTTCCTCTGTAGACCTTCCCACCTCTCCCTTCCCATGCCCCCTAGAAAATAAAACAAACACCACCAAGCTTGTTTTCTCCATACCTCTTTATTGAACTCTGCAGACTTCATTAAGGGACCATTTGTTTAGAAATTCTTAAACATTTGGACATATTTTACAAGACAGGACAGCAGGTGAAGGTCACAATTTCGTCTCATCACATGCATAAAAAGAAACTGGATTGTTTGTTGTTTGGTTTCCTCATGAGTGTGTGTGTGTGTGTGTGTGTGTAATGCTCATTTCACTTTTACAGGAAGGACTAGAGACGTCAACTGACCAGAGATGAACAGGACCCAAGAACACAACCCCAGAAAAGAGCATCTAAGGACATTGGTCATTTATGGCTAATGTGATTGGCTTGTCCCCCATCATGGGTGGGGCGATCAGAATGGCTTTGCTGGCGTAAAAGCCTCAACCTCACATGGTTTCTGGGAGAGACAGAGGGTCTTAGCGAATGGGATCGGGCACATGCTGCCATGGGGGCATTGGGGCTCAGAACAAAGGAAATCCCTTGGCTCTAAAAGCTGGAGGAAAGGCTGGCCTTCTCTTCCAGCTGGACTCCCATGGCTCAGGGAATGCAATCCAGTTTCCAGATGTCAGCTCCCACATTCCTGCCCCTAGCAAGTCTAGGACCCTTGGCTTTGCCATTGGAAAACCTATGGGCTATGTGTGAGCTGAATTAGAGCATGGGGTTGAAAATGCAGAGTAGGAGAGTAAGAAAGGAGGGTGGGGCTGCCCCAAACGAAAAGGCCAAGGTCCTTAGGCCAGACAAGTGTCCAATTTGGACATCATCTCGGTCCCCAATTGAGTCAAAGAACAGATGCTGTTGGTAGGGCTGTTACAGGTTTTAATGGGAGGGGCCTCCCACTTCTCCTTCCTTCCCAGTTAGTACTACCTCCAGCCAGGTAAGAACTAACAAGCTCCTCTTTTCACTCACACATTCGCTCATCATTCATTCATTCAGAAGTTAATCATTTACACATTTACTCACTCAAACACACAGGCTGAGTGACCACTATGTGCCAAGGGCATACCTTGGGGGATTACCCTGAGTTCCTGGTGCAGAAAATGGTGTTCCCAGCTCTTGACCTTGGCTTAAAGCCAGGATAGGTCTGGGGAGCAAAAGGCCAGCTGCCAGCTGAGCAGCTGCTGATGTTCCTCTTCCCCACCTAGCAGGCACACCAAGCTCAGAGGTCAAGGTCATCTAAGAGAGAGAGCCCAACGCCCTAGTAAAGACCAGGAGAGGTCCAAATCTCTTGAGCAGCTTCTCCTGTGCTTCCTGCCTGGTTTTCCAAACCTGGATCAGCTCAGGGAGGCAAGTAGGGTGGGGAGATGCATGCATAACTCTTGAGATGGTCCTAATGGGACAGGATTGGGAGTTTCCCTCCTTTTTTCAGGACTGTAATGTCATTGCAGACACTGACTTGAGTTATTCCTCAGGACAGAGCCTCAGAGGGGGATCTTAGAAATTGGCAGCTGCTCGGTCTATCCGTTCAAGCATATCCTGCCTAATCTGGTGATAAAACAACCTGAGACTGCCTGTACTGGGGGTCACCAGAGGATGAAGCTCCACCTCCTCCAGACTCACCAAATATAAATTAAGGGGGATTTGCAAGCCTCTTTGTCCAATGCTCTCCTTGAGGAATGCAGCATCCAGACATTGGGAAGGGGTTAGAGATGTGGGAGATGGCCTTTTGCCTGGAGGCAGCAGAAGCCTTGTTTTGCTGTAAAACTGGGGTATAGGTGCCTGTTTTGGCCCTTCTGGATTTAACTTCATTAGGTGGGGACTTTCAAAAGATTTGAATAGACTTGACTGGGGGTGGTGAACACACAATAAAATATGCAGATGATGTATTATAGAATTATACACCTAAAACCTATATGATTTTAGTAAGTGTGTCACCCCAATAAAGTCAATGAAAAAGAAAACAAAAAACAAAAAACCCTAAAGGATTTGAATGGGATTTCCTGTTTTATTTGCCAGGGGGGGGAAAAAGCCCTTTTGGAATAGTGCCATTTGCCATTGCCTGGGCCGTTTGTTCATTAGACAGGTGGCTAGTGGGTAAAAGATAATTGTGTCTTTTGTACCGAAATCCTCAGGTCTCTGAGGGCATAGTCTGGGCAGAAGGGCTGAAGTACCGCGAGGCAGCCAGCCAGGGATGAGGTTGCTTTTTGGTTGGCCTGGAGGATGGTACCATGAGTATTATCCCACCCTGGGTGGTTCCTGCTAGGGCACTGGGGATGGGTTGGATGGTGATCAAGAGGGTCATTGAAATTGTCCAAGATACGGAGTGTGGGGAACAGGGTATCCTGTGCCACCTAGAACTCCCTCTGAGAGCTCCAAATTCTAACATCTGAGTTCCTGTTAACAGTGCTCCTTGCCTTTGCCTTGGTGGCTTGAGTCTGTTCCCGGATGTTCAAACCACCAACCGTCAACCACCTACACACACACACACACACACACCACACACCAGGAGAGAGAGAGAGAGAGAGAGAGAGAGAGAGAGAGAGAGAGAGAGAGAGAGAGAAAGAGAATTTCCCTGGTTGTTTAGTCCAGCTGCTGTGCAATGCTAGGGCCCCTCTGCAATATGCATTTTGTACACCATCTAGCCTCTCTTTAAACACCGTGTTGTCACAAAGGTCATTACCCAACATGGCCCTTGAGTTCCATGGTTAGGCAGCCCCACCTACTAGAAGTGCTTTCTGACTTTGAGCTGAAATCAACCACTCTGTCCTTCTCATACAAGAGAACATTTCAGTGACCCACATACAGCCATCCTGCAGGCAGGTAATTTCTTGTCCAGGCGAACTGCCCCACTCCACCCATCCTGGCCAGCCTTTAGATCTCTTCAGAATCTTTGCAGGGAGGAATGGAGAGTTAGAGTTAGAGGTGAAGATGAGGGGCTGCTCCATTAACAGAGCCCCTTCCAAATCCATTTATTCAAGTTGGAATTTTGGGGCATTCCCAAGAAATTCCAGGTTAAGACAAAATCCGGGATAGTGAATGGACACCCAAACTATGCAACCTCTTTCTACATGAAAACAGCCATAAGCAGGGGTGTTTGCTTATCCAGGCATCAGACCTAGCACATTATCGGGAAAAACAACTTTGTTCTTGTGAAGAAGTTTTAGCAAATCTCATCTGTTTTTGTTTGGCTTTGGTTCAAATCAGGCTACCAGGAATTTGGGGAGAGGGTGGGAAAATAAAGAATAGATTCCTACTTGGATTCGTTTCTTCTTGGGGTTGTTCTAAAGGGAATCATTCGCTGTCATCTGGGGGTCCTGATTGGGCTCAGATTTCTATTTGGGTGGAGGTGAGAGCCCTGAAGCTGACAGTGAGGTGGTAGTAGTGGTGGGGTGGTGGGGATATAAAAATCTAAATGATTGCAAACTGGAGACAGTCTGAGCTTTCTTCTTCTTCCTGCATGAGTTGATGGATGGAAAAAAAAATCACTTTTTTGCTGAAGATCCTGCTTCGTGAGCTGTCCTCTGCCAACCCAATGCTGGAAGCCACCTGGTGGAATTAATTAACAGGACAGTCCAGATAATTAGTTGAGTGGAATCTGACTTTGCCACCAATCCCTGGCTCTCTGGAGCCAGCAGCTGGAAAGGGAAGCGGAGATGAGATGGCAGATTCTGGGGAGATGTGTTCTTGGGGTTTGGCTGCAAGCCTGTCTGGCCACTGTTTCTTGTTGAGGCTGCTGGCAATGGGTTGAGAAGAACTGATAAAAAGTTGATGAGATATAAAGCCCAGCATGTTCTCCGATGTTCTCAAGAACCAGAAAATGCTCTGTCCTTCAGATGCAATTGATGTTGCAGGGAGCAGGGCACTGGACACGGCAGCAGGCCAGCCAGGAAGGGCTTGGGTGTGTTCTGGGTCTCAGAAATGCCAGTGGGAAGTTTGCTTACGTGAGATTTTTGGTTCTGAAATCTTTGGAGATGAGAAGACTCAGTCCCCTCAGATCCCCAAAGGTGTGTAGGAATCAGCCTAACCAGCCCACAAACCATCCTGATTTTGAGGGTCATCTGCTCTCAATTGTGTATCTGTGCCCTGGGTTCTTAAGAACAACGAATAGAAGAAACACACAGACAGAATGAAGATAGGAATAGTGTCAACAGATTCCAGGCCTCGTGCCAGGAAAGGCCTGCACGAGGAAGTCAGACCCTAAAGTCTGTTCCCACCCCCAGAAAATCAGAATCGAAAGGAAGAAAAGAAAAAACCGTTCTAGGGACAATGGGAGTCAATGAAAAAAGGCCAGAAGATATCAGCTATGATAACGACCAGCCACAAACCTCCTAAAATGCTATTCTATATTACAAATGAAATTAGACTCCATGGCCCTATTATAGATTTGCTAAAAGTACATACATTTATCTGGACAGAAAAATAGACTACTCTGAGATGCATGGACAACCTGTGATGTAGTCCTACACGTCAGATACTTCTAGAGCCAGAAAAATGGCAACAGAAAATGCAGAGGTAACTTATTTCTGGGTGTAGCCAAGCTGCTTTGGGTCAGGCTGGCCTAGGGGAAGCATTTGGATGCCGTCATACAGGCCGAGAGAGGTGAGGAACGTGCAGCTCAGGGCTGGCGGCTCTCCGCTGTCCTGCTGGGGGCTCTGGCGAGCCCCTTCTTCCTCCTGCCAGCTTCGCAGCCACAGAAAAAGTCCTTCCCCAAAGAATCTCGGAGGTGTTTCACCATGCTCTCATTTGATCCAAAGTTCCTTGATTGGAGGCTGGGACTAGTTGCTAGAGAAATAAGGAAAGGAGAGAACTAGAGACCTGGCTTTCATGACCCTTGTCTGTGGTGAATTTTGACTTTCCCCTTGCCCATGGATTAGATACCCCAGCTGTGACTTGGAGCAAAAGACAGAAATATACAATAGTTACAAACATCCACAATACATGACAGCTTTACTTAAAAGAATCCTGTCCTATGTGTTTTTTTCTCTCCTTAGAAAGGTGGATCTTTTTAGGAGAAGGGGCAGAAATGAGGCTACGGTGACCAAGACCCAGTGGAAGGCAGGTTGGGAATCAGGTTGCAGCCGTCTGTATTGCCAGCGATTCTCAGGGACAAGCCAGGTGGACTGAAAGGAAATGGCCTCCTCAGGATATTGGCCTCCCACCCCCAGCCCGCCTTCCCTGCCATCTCATTCTTTGTTCTTGATCCCCAGTGCCTTTAAAAAAAGGGGCTTCCTGGGAACAAATGTTCTCTCCTCTTTTTTCTTTTCCCCATTTAAGTGTGCTTAAGATAAAATTCCTAAAGAAGGCACTGAGAAATCTACTGCACCAAAGTCCTGCTGTTTTTCTTTACCCGAAGAGGAAAAGAGGCTGCCCACCTCCTCCCCCTGGTCGCAGACTGTCCCCTGTGTGACTGGGAGCCACAGCTTCCTGGTCCCTAGCCCTTTCTGATAACGGTGGAAGTTGGAAGTCAAGTTCAGCTGGGTTCTGGAGAAGTTTCGTTGAGTTCGCCAAAAGGACCAGGCTTCCATCCGCCCCCAGCCCCCAGTTTCATTTATTTGGGTTGATTGATTTTTCTCCCCGCTTTCAATGGCTCAGGAGTGGGTGGGATTTGGACCACCAAGGTAAGGTGGTAACCTGCTTCCAAAACTACTGCTTTCCTGTCCTCTATCCAGACCTGTTGATCAAGGTTGGCTTCTCAGTGGAAACTCTTAGGTAGATTTCCCAGCGCACGTACACAGGTTCAGGTAGAATGTACACATATTAAAAATTTCCGTATGCTCCTTTCTGGCAGGTGGGGGCCTGGGTAAACTCACAGCACTTTATTTGAATCGGGCCCAGGGTAAAAACTATATATATCCCCACGATACATACGCAAAAGGAAAAAAACAAAACAGAGCACAATACTTTCTAAGCATAGTATATGCTGAGTTTCAATTATTTTGTTTCTATAAGAACTCTATAGGACTCTGGCTGTTCAGCCTGAAAAGGTAGGTTCTTCATGATACTTCTGAATTCGTCCTTCAAAAGTGACTCCATAAAATGCTACTTTGAGATCAGACAAAACACACGAGGAAGGAAGGGCTAGTTCCTGCATGACCACACAAGGCAGAAAGGGCCTTTGGTTACAAGGAGAGTTGCACCAATTGGTTATTAGTATTTTTTTTTTAAAGGAAGAAAGAATTTCCAATCTGAACACTTGTCGTCTGCTTCCACCAACAAATGAAATGCCTTGGTTTGAAGAAGGGGTGGTAAGTTCCTTCCCACTATATATGGCTATATTTAAACTTGTTCACTTTCCTGATATGTAAAATAGACTATATCATTATTATTATTATTATTATTATTATTAATTTTTACAGATAGCATCAGCTCTAAAAATATCTGAATCAGAAATCACAACTATTTACTTTTATCAAAAAGCATTTGTTTGTTTTCCCTGAATTTTCACATTTGTGCTGATGGCGGACATAGATGGTGATGAAAACAAAGAAGAGACACGTGAGATGGTCCAGGGAGGACTGCTCCAGGGCCATTCCTCAATAGGCCTCCAGCCCACACAGAGAGCTCAGCAAAGCCCCCTGGGAACGCTGCTGCTTCCTCTCGCTGGTGTATCACCAGCACAGGATGACCTCATTCTCTCTTTGTCCCTTTGCGTTTGCTGCCAGAGTACTTGGAAGATACTTTGGAAGAGTCAAGATACTCTGGCACGCATTTTCTTTGTCAATGCAGCAACGAAGAGGACTGTCCCCTCCTGGAGAGATCCACAGTCCTTGGAGATGCTGAGAAGCAGTGTGAACCAGGTGCGTATTCAGCAAAGAATACACATCGTATTAAGGGCAGTAGGATGACCCCATGCCATCGTATCTGTGACAGGTGGCCCAACCTCATGCTACTGTGAGGAGAGCAGGCAGGACGACTCTGTGATGTCTGTGTACTGACAGGTGGATCGTGCCATTGTAATAGCAGGCAGATCAATAACATCGTATGAAGGACAGCTAAACAACACCACATTTCGTTCCATCAGGAAGACGTATGCCTGTCACAATTGATGATTGACAGATATATATACTATTGTATTTGGGACATCATCCATCAGAATTGTATTAAGAGAACAACATCAGTCCATTGCTTTGAAAACAGGCAGATCCATAACATGCTATCTTTACTGACAGATGGGCCCACAGCATGGCATCACGCTAACCGGTGGCTCAACCCAATGTTACTGAACCAAGGCACAGCCAGCAACACCATGCTGTCAGACTGAACTCAAGTAGACCAATGTCAGTGCATCAAACTAGGACAGGAACACCAACGCCAAGAAACACACTAGAACTTATTGCTTTTGTCTGTACTGGCTGCATTGATGGCTGCAGAAAGGAGAGCTGAGCTTTTAATACAGACAGTGACACTGAAAACACACCCACAGCTGGTTGACAAGAAAACACCCCATGCCCAACTATCTACTGTCTCCTTCTGAGATGCGCCTGATTTCTATACACGTGACTTTATGAGAAGCCCCACTCAAGGGCTAGGTACCCTTCTTTGCAATAGGGCTAAGGGGAAGCTTCAGAGGGGCAGGAAGGCGTCTGCAGACTTTGACATGGCAGACAGCAATACCAGCACAATATCACCCACGGTGGTGGGACACAGCATACAGCAACAACCCAACCAGAGTCCCAAAAACTGGCCCATGGGAAATAGTGCTTCTTTTAAAGTGCAAGATGGTGATGCTGTCCCTGGTAGAACCTATTTTTGAAAAACATAAAGTGCTTTTTATTTTAACTTTTTAAAAAACTTGAATACCACAGGAAACAAAAAAAGCATTTCTATTATAGTAGATGCTTTCCCTGCCGCAGCAGGAAGTATTCAAAAGTCTGAACAGGGCATTTCATTTGGGGACTTTCCCTCCCCCCCGCTTTCATTGTTGCAGGTTAAAAAAAAAATCATTTTATTCTGTTATCCAGTAGCATACAGTCTCTTTGAGTAAGCTATTTCTTTTGCATATTTGACACTTGCATATCTTTTGAGCCTACACTAGTGATGTACAGAAAATGCTTTCCTTCTACAACCCTAAAGCAATGCTCAGAGTTCATATTATTGGCTGAGTGCCTGCCTCCTGAGCCCGTCCCAGATAGCCAGGGGGCAATTAGAATGGAGTACAAGTGGTACAACTCACCCTGATGAAACCTCAAAATAAAATCTCAAGTACTATGAAATACTGAAGTCAATGAAGACATTTGAGTATGGGTTTTGCGCTGGGATTGTGGCTTATGGTGCAGAGATTTCTCCATGACACAAGCATTCTCTGTAGCCTTCTAACAGTGGGATCCATCCAACAGGTGATGGACAGGGGTTCCTAGAGGTGGCCAGGCAACACCCAATATCAAATTAGTCAACTCACTTTTTCAATATCAGCCACGTGTTCCAGCATCCTTCTCCAGCCAAGGCCAGGAGGGATCAGAGATGTTGCTTTCAGAGGCTGATGGATGGCCGTGAGAGAAGAATGGGGAGTAGGTGGCCTTGGTTATGTCTAGAATGTGGTAGTGGTGGCTGTGAGTTCTCATGTCATCTCCCAAAGAGGGCAGTGGAGTTGTTACAAGGAGGTGCCGTAGTCTATGGCTTGGCCAACTTCATTCCAATAGACCTGTGACTCTCAAGGTATTAGGGAGCTTTCTCCTGAGTCTCTTGCCTTTCTGGGGACTTTGCAGAGCCTTTCTGCTTCAGAGTTCATGCAGAAAAGCTATGTGGCAGGTAAGCTGAGCAGCACTCCTCTTTGGATCTCACTACAAGTCTCTCCTCCATGTGGGGTAGTTCAGATGCTCTGATCTCGTGTGCTTCCATGGGCTCCTCCCCCAGGCAACACCCGAACATCGGGGGAGATATGGTTCTCAAGTTTGTACTTTTCCTGACCACTTGGGGCTTTTCCAGTCAATGCTTCTGTAGGGTAAATACAGTTCTGCCTTAAGAACTTAGGAGAGGTGGGTAAGGGGTAACTTTCAAAGTGGTTCTTCTCTGATCTTGTCCCAACACTGAACTTGGGACTGGTACTCCCATGGAGGCTCTTGGGAGGGCTAGAGTCCACACTGTACAGCACCTGTCCCTCATCATCTGTGTCTGCATCAATGTACTGGTGGATACCTGCTTCAAAGTTGAATGCTATTGCTGTGTGTTTCTCGGGCGACCGGGAGGGTGTCCTAGCACTTGCTGTGGTGTAGATGGAGGACTCTGGACTCAGCACGGGCCTGTCCAAGAGGGTGACACACTCCAGCCCAGCGACAGCAGCTGCAGCAGCCCCCCGGGTCCTTAGAGGGTCATGGTACATCCCCAGAACAGGGACTAATGGACTGGGTTCACCCTCCATGAAGTTAACTTTAAGTGCTCGGAGCTTCAAGGGGTTGTTGGTCTTCATGGTACTCTTGGGGCTCTCAATGAGGAAAGTAGAGTGATGACTGACATCAGGGGTGGGGTTGGCCTCCACAAACCTACTACCACTGGCACCCAGAGCTCCCTGCCAGCCCATCTCTGAGACCAAGCTGCCTCCAGTCTTGCTGGGGAGTGACATCAAAGGGCTGTGGGAGAATCTGGTGGCTTCAGGGAAGTCTGTGGCACAGCTAATGAAGCTATCAATACTCGACATGCTCCTCATGTCTATCACTCCTTCTGTACGAGGGGGCAGAGGAGCTATGGGGCTGGGGATACTCTCCATTTCAAGTTCTTCCTTTGGTTTGGTGTGTGTTGCTGACTGCTTGGTATTGAGGATGGGCTGAGATTGGGTCTTGGCCATCTTATTATACATGTCTTCCAACTGCTGGACATTCAGGTGTTGAGGACTAGAAGATGATCTGGCCTTCTCAGGGGATCCTTGCTCCTTGGTTTCAAAGGACTTACTCGAACTAGTTTCAGATAGTGTCCTCTTTGTCCATTTCCATTTGTTGGGTGACAAGTGGTTATCTTGTACTTTGTCCTTATTCTCTCCATTCTTCTCAACCACGATGTCCATTATCTCGATGCTCCGGGCAAAAGCATCTTTCATGTTCATAGACACAATGCTGCCATTCCTCTTGGCTCTCTCCAGAGCCTCTCTACGCTTGATTGCTTTCTCCTGCCTCTTCTGCTCCTTGTAGAACTCAGAGAAGTTGTTGACAATGATGGGGATGGGAAGAGCAATCACCAGGACCCCTGCGATGCAGCAGAGCCCCCCCACAATTTTCCCCAGGAGAGTCTTAGGGTAGATGTCTCCATAGCCAACAGTAGTCATGGTAATAGTAGCCCACCAGAAAGAGGCTGGGATGCTTTTGAACTTGGTGTCCTCCTCATCTTTCTCCGCGAAGAAGACAAGGCTGGAGAAGATCATGATGCCCATGGCGAGGAAGAGAATGAGCAAGCCCAGCTCATTGTAGCTCCGCCGCAGGGTGAAGCCCAAGGACTGGAGGCCAGTGGAGTGGCGCGCGAGCTTCAGGATGCGGAGGATACGCATGATGCGGAAGATCTGAACCACGCGGCGAACATTCTGGAACTGAAGCACACTCTTGTTCGATTCAGTGAGGAAGATAGTAACGTAGTACGGCAGGATGGCCAACAAGTCAATGGCGTTGAGCGGACCCTTGAAGAATTTCCACTTCTTGGGCGAGGAGAGGAACCGAAGCAGGTACTCCATGGTGAACCACGCGATGCACACGGCCTCTACGTGTGCCAGCTGGGGGTTGTCCGTGGACTGGCCAAACTCGTCAACGCCCTGCAGCTCGGGCAGCGTGTTGAGCGACAGGGCAATGGTGGAGAGGACGATGAACATGATGGAAATTATGGCAAGGATCTGTGAGGAGAAGAGAATGGGATTTAGTTATCAACCACCAAGAGATGATCGCTCTAATACCCTGAGTCTGTGGAGTGCTCCTCGACATTCAGGAGCATTTCCCATTTCACATGTCACTAGTCATTTTATAACTGGGTGGTTGAGCTAAAAAAGATGATTTATTCAAGTCCATTTATTGTACAGATGTAAAACTGTCTGGGAGAATTGAAATGGTTTAAAGCTAATTATCTAGCCCAGGGGTTGGCAATTTTTTTTTCTATGAAGGGCCCGATAATAAATATTTTAGGCCTTGAAGTCTGTGAATTCTTTGTTGCAACTACTCAACTCTGCAGTGGAAGCATGGAGGCAGCCTTAGATAATACATAAATGAACACGTGTAGATGTGTTTCAATAAAATTATTGACAAAAAGAGGCAGTGAGCCAAAACTGGTTTGGCTCAGTGGATAGAGCGTTTGTCTGCGGACCGAAGAGTCCCAGGTTCGATTCCAGTCAAGGGCATGTATATTGGTTGGGTGCACATTCCTGGTAGGGGGTGTGCAGGAGGCAGCTGGTCAATGTTTCTGTCTCTCTGTAAAAAATCAATAAAATATATATTTTTTAAAAAAGAGGCAGGGAACTGAATTGGACTTGTGGGCCATCGCTTGCTGACTGGTGAGCTAGAACAGTGGTTTACCAATATATGGGGTGGGGCAGTTTTCACATGAGCCTAATGATAATAACAATAGTTAGCCCTTACTGAGTGTTCATTGTATGCTGGGCACTGTGTTTAGCACTTCCTATGCAATACCTTATTTCATTCTCACAAAAACCCCAGTAAGTGTTCTGTCTCTGGAGCCAGGACTTTCACCGCGCCCGTCTGACCCCAGAGCATGAGCTCCTGAGGCTGAGTTAGAAATCAGATGAAACTACAGACCCTTTTGCTACACACATCGTCTGATTTTGCAGGCCATTTCCAGGCAGGCATGGACATCTCAGATCCATGTTATTAATTCCCAATTGGGTCTATGAACTTTAAAAAAAATAATTTATTGATTTTTTTTTACAGAGAGGAAGGGAGAGAGATAGAGAGCTAGAAACGTCGATGAGAGAGAAACATTGACCAGCTGCCTCTTGCACACCCCCCACCAGGGATGTGCCCGCAACCAATGTACATGCCTTTGACCGGAATAGAACCCGAGACCCCTCAGTCCGCAGACGGTCGTTCCACCACTGAGCCAAACCGGTTTTGGCAGGGACTATAAACTTTTTGAGGTTAAGGGTCAAGTCTTAATTATCTTTGAGCCCCTGGATCAAGAAGAGGTTTTGGCCCAGAGAAAGGACTTATTCGACATTTGTTGACACTAATGGAACCTAGGCCTGTCTATAGTTTGTGAAGAAATGTAAGCAGATGTAACAAATTGCTCTCAGGGTCTTCTTCAAAATTATAAATCCAATCCCATCATCTCATCATTTCTCTGCTTACTAAATTTCCAGGACATTTCAGGAGCAAATCCAAAGCCTGTAAACCTGTCTATCAGCCCCTTCCCTCTGTCCTGTTCTCAGAGACTTGCCCCTCTCCTTCAGCTGCCCCTGCAGAAGGGCTGGTCTGGTCACCATGCTTGTACAATTTGTTCCTGCCGCCCTAGCTGGGTTGGCTCAGTGGATAGAGATTTGGCCTGCAGACTAAAAGGTCCTGGGTTCGATTTCAGTCAAGGGCACATGCTAGGGTTGCAGGCTTGATCCCCAGTGGGGGCCGTGCAGGAGGCAGCCGATCAATGATTCTCATCATTAATGTTTCTATTTCTCTCTCCCTTTACCTTCCTCTCTTAAATCAATAAAAATATTAAACACACACACACACACACATAAAAACCAAAAAACAAAGAAAACAATTTGGTCCTGCCTGTTGCTGACTGGGATCAGCCAGCCCACCATTGAAAATCTGAGCTCAGGGATCCCGGGGATGAATGGTGAGCCTGAGAATAAAGGGGAGGGGCAGAGAGAAGGAGCAGCGAGGACACAGGAGGTTGGAGAGAGGATGGAGAGGGCAGCAGTTAAGAGCTTGGGCTCTGGTGTCAGAATACTTTGGATTCAAGTCCCAACTCTACTATGTCTTTACCTTGAGCCAGTTATTTAACCTCATGAAGCCTCGGTTTCCTCATCTGCAAAATGGGATGATAATAACAACATCTACCTCAGAGAGCTGCTGTGAAGATTAAACGTGTCAGCACATCCAGAAGGCTAAGGACAGCTTCCAGCAGGACACAGTGAGTGTCTGATAAGCGCTAGCTCTCATCCTGGGGGAATATCTCAGCCCACCCTCCCCTCAGCCCAGCTAGTCTTTGCTTCCTGCTCTTTAGGAACTGCCTATGTATCCTGTGCGGGAAAACCGTTGCTGTTTGGATGAGTGTGAGAGGCTTCTGTCCCCTGTAATGAATCCCCAACCAGGACATGGCTGTCAGGTTCCTCTGTGTTTGACTCCAACCCCTCCCTTTGGCCTCGTCTCCCACAGGTACTCAATCTCCTCGCCTGTCCCTAGCCACAGGTGCCTGTTGGTCTATTCTGCACATCTGTGCTCTTCCTCTCTGTCCAGTGAACTGTAATCCATCTTTTAAAACCCACCCATGTGTCCTGTACCCTTCCCTCAGAAGTCACCCTACAATCCCCAGGCAGGCTGGCCACTCCGTCCTCTGGACTCCCCTATTATTTGTCAGCTCTTGGGGTACATATCACACGTATCCTGTTAACCGGGGGATGTGTGCATCCATCACTGCCCAGTATCTGGAGCTTTGGGGGGACAGGGATTGGTTCTGAGGCTTAACTCCGCACACCCAGCACCTAGCCCAGGGCATGACACCAGCGGGCACTCCCAAGTGTTTGTTGGCTGCTGCTCAGGTCACAGAGCTACAAGTAGAAGGGCCAGGATCACATTCCGTTTTCAATGTGGCCACTAGTTATTGATCATGTAGTATGCGTGAGGCACCGGGATCCCACAGGCAGAAGAGAGCTCCGGTGCCTTCTGGGCCAGCTCAGAATAGGAACGGGAGTGTCTCGTGATGTAGTGTTTCCTCAGTCTCAGTTGCTCTACCAACATCTTGATTTTCTTTTTTCTTTTCTTTTTTCCCCCTCCTCTCATGGTATTTTCAAAGAAAGCTCAAGTTTTATTTTCTTGATTTATACTCATTGAACAAGAAAATGTCTGTAGTAATTTTATAAAATAAGATATCTGACATGCACAAAAACAGATCTAATTTATATATATTTACGAACCATAATCAAATGAACACCTATGAAGCCACCACCCAAGTTAAGAAATAGAGCAGGTGACAATAATGTGGACCTTTCCTGTGTCCTTCTCCACCCAGAGATGATCAGAACTTTTTCTCATCCCCTGGACTTTCTGAATAGTGTTTAATACACATGGATACATGCCAGACAAATGATTATTTCATTTTGTTTAGTTTAAAATATATATATATTATTGATTTTGTACAGAGAAGAAGGGAGAGGGATAGAGAGTTAGAAACATCGATGAGAGAGAAACATTGATCAACCGCCTCTTGCACACCCCCTACTGGGGATGTGCCTCTTACACACCTCCCACTGGGGATGTGCCCGCAACCAAGGTACATGCGCTTGACTGGAATCAAACCTGGGACCTTTCAGTCCATAGGCCAGCACTCTATCCACTGAGCCAAACCAGTTAGGGCTCATTTTGTTTAGTTTTGACATCCTATTGCATGTGCTCTTTTGCTACCTGTACTCCTTTTTCTTGAACAGTAACAAATAAATAAATAATAAATTAAATAAACAAACCCACTCACCTTCTTTGTTTTATATTTTGCCCTCACCCTAAGAAATAAACTCCTGCTTTTGCATGTTAGAAATATATGTATTAAATATTCGTTAAAATAAATGTGTGATCATTGGAAAAAACCATTTTGGCGGCACACTTTGGAAGCTGCCGTGTTGCGGTTTAGGAGTGCCACCCTGGTCCTGGAATCCAGCTTTGCCGTTTATTGGCTAGGTGGCCTTCGGCACCAGACTTTCCTCGCCTCCGTTTCCTTATTGGTAAAATGGGGGACGTACCAGTGGGTGATCTTCACGTTTAGGAGACCTTTGGCAAATGCTGCAGAAATTTTTGATTGTCACAACTTGGAGGAGCGACCGCTAGGTGAAGGCGGAAGCCAGGGATGCTGTTAAATGTCCTATCATGCATGGGACAGCCCCACAAGGAAGAATGATCCAGTCCCAAATGTCCATAGTACCGAGGCTGAGAAACCTGAGAGAGAACGATAGTCAGGCCCGCATAAGCTGCAGAGTGGGGGAAAGGAGACTGTGGATATAAAGCTACTGACGAGCCCAGGTCTCCCCAGGCACAGAGTGGGTCTGACCTTACGGGGCAGCCAGCCAGAGCTTTGGGCTGAGCCCCAAGGTTGCTGCTGCAGCCTCCGACTCCCGCCAGGAGGGAGCCTGCAGGAGAAGGAGTCGATCCCCGTGGAGTCTGTTCCTTTAAGAGCGGAGAGGTCCCATTCTAACCCAGTTTCTAAGCACAGACAACTCTAGGAAAGGCTCACAGAACTGGTGTCTGCCAACAGACCCATAAATTATGCACCCAGTTATTGTGTAGTCCTTAGGCCTGTTATTCTAAGGCAGGTACCCCTTTGTACCCCGAGAATGTGCCCTCCCCTCCTTTCAGCCTAGGAAAGAAGAAAGGCGGGGGAGGGTTTTTTTTGGGGGTGGGTGGGAGGAGGGGGTAGAGGCCCTGCTGGCTCCTGGAAGTGGATGCCTGCTGCTCAGGGTTGGGTTGCGAGGGTCTGAGCACACCAGGCCCCCTTTTCTGTGTGTGTGTGAAAGTATCAAATAAGATGGGCAATAATGCAGCCTGGCCCTGGCTGGCTTGGCTCAGTGGATAGATCATCAGCCTGCGGACTGGAGGGTCCCAGGTTCGATTCCAGCCAAGGGCACATGCCTGGGTTGTGGGCTTGACCCCCAGGAGGGTCATGCAGGAGGCAGCCAATCAATGATTCTCTGTCATCATTGATGTTTCTATTTCTCTCTCCTTCTCCCTTACTCTCTGAAATCAATATAAATTTATATATATATATATAAATGCAGCCTGAAGGGCTCCCCTCACCACTCCTCCTATGCCTGCCCTTAAGATCGTGCTCTCTCCCAGACCTACCAGAGCCAGGGTCACCCTCCCTGGCTGGGGAACTTCCTAATGGGAGTTAAACCCTCTGTGCCTCAGTTTCCCTGTCTGTAAGGTGTGGGTGTGTATCATTGCAGGGCTGCGATAAGAATTCAATGAGCTCACCAGGCTCGCTGATCAGCTTTTATTAATCCACAGGCTTACACGTATTTATCAGCTGCTTTGGGGCCTGGGTTTGAGTCCTGGCACTATTATTCCGGGCTGTGTGGCCTTGGACCAGACACTTCCCCTCTCCGAGTCTCCATTTCCTTCTCTCTAACACAGAGATGAAAGTAATCAAGCACTTACCACATAACAGTCACTTACTCTATATTATGTTCTTAAATTAAATTATTATTCAGGTAATTTATTGTTGCCCCCACTGCCCAACCCCAGACAGGCTGTGTTCAGAGGTCCAGGACTAGGTCTGTGGGCCCCAGCGCCTGGCTAAGGCAGTGGACATCCCACAAAAAAGTCTCAAACCCAAATGAACAGTGCTGCTCTGGTCTCTGAGATGGGTCTCGGCAGTGGGGGAGCAGCCAGTTCCCTGAGTCCTCCCAGCCTGAGCTCAGGCTCCTGACCAGGGCTCTGCGTTTCCAGCCTTGCTTTCCTGGGATCTGAGCCCAATCTGTTTGGGCAGGACTCCAGGAACCCGGGGAGCAGAGGCAGGAGCCAAGGCCAGGGACTTGGAGGCTATCCCTGGATTCCCTCTCTGCGAGGAGGCTCTGGATCACGGAGCCCACTTGTCTGCACCAAATAGGCGAGTGGCCTCTGGCATTCTGGGAAAAGAGATCTGGGCGGAGCCAGGCCCTCCGCATCCTGACTGTCAGCTCTGGGGTTGATCACAGGGACGTCCACCTTTGGCTCCAGCAGCCAGCACAGGCTGTTTATCGTTTCTCTGCTTATTCCCCTGCCCGTCCAGGAATGTGGATGAGGCACAGAATGTCCATGCAGAAGAGGGCCCGGGCTCGTCTCCGGAAGATGGGAGGACTCAAGCAGGGAAGGGAAGGTCACACAGTCCACTGGGGTCGAGTCTGTCCAAGGACACCGGACGTTCTGGCAGGCTGAGAGCTGTGTGTGTCTAGAATTCAAGGACTGCAAACTGCTTTTCATGCACATGCGTGCTCACGGCAGCGTTAGTCGTAATAGCCCCACAGAGAAATCGACCTAGATGTCTATCAACTGAAAATTAGAAAAACAAATTGTGCCATATCCATATCAGACAAGAGAATATTATTCATCCATCTCACTGGGATGATGAAAACATCCTAAAACTGACTTAGGGGGATGGTTGCACAACCTGGCAAATTTACTAAAAAAAAGGAACTTCCGCCCTAAAATTGGGTGAACTGTGTGATGTGTAAAATAAGCCGCACGAAAGCTAAGTAGAAACTTGCTTTCCATCAAGAGTGTCCCACTCCTTTTAAACCTCCCAACCACACCGATAGGTCACAGGAGAGAAACGGAAATCTGCGCCAGCCACGATCCTGCTCTAAACCCTGCCATGGCCCCCATGCTCTCCGCTCTCGGAGAACATTCTGGTTCCTTTGCGTTGAGTTGGCACATGTGTACTGAGCACTTACCACGTGCCATGCTTGTTGCTGGAGATGCAGCATGGAGAAGAAAGGGTTTCCCTGGACTCAAGGAGCTGGTGGGGAGAGGCAGACTAAAACCCCATAAGCCAATAAAGGAGCAAGATGATGCTGAACAGCGTTATGTGCCACACGCCACTGAGTAACACAAACCAGGGGGTCAGTGAAGAAGCGCTGGGGTGTGCACATGAGGCTGGGTGGTCAGGGCAGGCCTCTCTCAGGTGAGACTTGTGGACGAGGAGTGTGCTGTTCAAAGGTTTGAGCAGTCCAGGCAAAGGCCCTGATGTGGGAATAAGTCTGGCATATCAAGCAACAGAAAGGTGCTCTGGGTGGGTGGGGGCTGAGTGAGCAAAGGGGAAAGTAGGAGGAGATGGGGTCGGAGAGACAGGAGGGCCCGATGAGGCATGAGAAAGAGATTTGGGTTTTATATTAAGGCCACCTTTCTTCTCTCTCTCTCTCTCCAGGCCATTTCCCACTGCATATTTCATACCGAATCCCGGCAAAATCACCGACAGTTCCTAAGACATACAACCAGGTTGCTCACCCCTCCAGATCCCTGTCCGTGCTGTTCCCTCTGCTAGAGGCCCTCCCTCCCCACTGGATGCTTCCTACACCCTCCTCAGGCCTCAGCACAGAGGCCCTCTGCTCCAGGGACCTCTCTCGCGCTCCCAGGTCTAGGTTGGGTACGTCCGTCCTCTGGACACCCACAGTCCCCAAGCTTCTTCCATCACAGCGCTGATCTTGTTGAGCTGAATTTTTCTCCCCTGCGCCCCACACAGCATGCCAGCTCCATGAGGCCCGGGCACGCACTGCTGCATCTCCGGCTCTCCGAAGCCTGGCACAGAATAGGTGCCCCTGAAATAGCTGATAAACAAGTGAACAAGCAGGTGAGAGAATGAAGTCCTTTCCCAGGATCACACAACTTGTAAGCAGGACTCCATCTCGGGTCTGTGGGTCTCCCAAGATGGTTTCAAGGACATAGGAGGAGGCGGTTTCTGGCTGTCAAACCCTTTTCTCCTTTTATGGTGCTTCCGCTTCCCCCAGCTTTAAGGGGAAGGGAGGTGGATTACAGCCAGGAAGTTTTAATTATAAGGGTCACTGACATAGATCCGATTAAGGGGATTGGGAGCAGGCTGATGGTGTTCCCTCTCACCTGCGATGAGAAACTGGAGTCAGGAGCCTGCAGGGGGCGCTCCTGGGCAGAAAGGGACAGGAATCCAGGGATCTGCGTGCCTGAACTACAGGAAGAGGCTTTGAGGCCAGCCAGGCAATAGCGGCCTTCATCGTGAGAGTGCAACCGAGTCAGAAAGGTGGGAGGGACGTGTAGTGGCATTGCTCGGGGCTTCCCAACATTATAAACCAGAGACCCTGGGGCTGAGGAAGTTATTTTTACTTATTTGCCCCAGTTTTAAAACTGGGAGATTTCACATTAAAAATTCCAGATTTTCAGATTTCCTTGGAAAATCAGATGGACGTGTCTACACTCAACCCGAACTCCAGATGGCAGCCATTGGCTGGAGCCGAAGAGCCAGCCACCCTGGGCTCAGCTTCCGAGTTTGCTACAGGCCCCTTTACTCTTTTATCTGTCAGGTCTCTGCAGGCACTGGGCTTGCAATCCTGGACTGGTGCAACCATGAAGACAGCAAACATTCATTGACCTGCTACAGTACACGAAGAACTTTCCAGGCAAGATCTGCAGCTGTTTGCACCAAGCAGGAACCCAGGGCTCACACTTCACACCTCATCACCCAAGGTGACCTGACTTTTCCTAACAAGCTCTGGGCTGGGCAACCTCTCCTAACTGGGCAATTCAGTTCCCATGAGCCTTGCTAAAGCAGGGATTCTGGGAGCTGGTGATGCTGCAACCTCTTGCCCATCTGAGGATAGTGCTTCTGGGGATGGTGTGGGACCTGACGGTGGTCCCTGCAGAGGGAGGAGGTGATATGGAGAAATGGGGGCGGGGAATGTCTTTCCTGTCTGAGTGATCACCCATTTCTTATATCAGCTGAGGGCACGAGGAGCTGAGGAAGGGACTGTCTGTCTGAACAGTGATGAATGGCCCGAGTCCACCCCTGCTGTGGAGAGCAGTGTATTGAATCAAAAATAAGGAGCATAGAAAATGTTAGGCAAGGACAGTGTCCACGGGATCTGCTAAGCCAACAGCTGAGTTTGGCAGGATGGGGAGTGGGGAGTGTAGTCTCCGTAAGCTTGGCCAAGGTGGCCGAGGTTGCTAAAGGAAGCTAAATATGTTAGTCTGGATGCTGGAATTGGGTACCACTCTGGCTAACCTCAGAATGATGGCTCTGCCAATGGTCACTCCTGACAATAGCCAGACTTGTTGGTTAATGTCCAATATTTAGAAAGGGACATGTGAGTGGCTTAACAATGTTGTTTCTCACGTAGCATTTTTGTTTCACTAGAGATTCATATTGAGGAGAAATAAATATGTGGATGATTGAGAGTCCTACTTTCTGACTCTGGCTGGACATCCTTAGATAAGTATCTTCACATCTCGGATCTTCCTCGTGCAATATCCATCTGAGTCTGTTAGGTTTCCAGCACAGTTCCCTTCCAGGGGGTGACTCAGATCCAATAGTTCTATCATCTTAGTATGTGGCCACCCCTCTTATCCCGGCAGGAGAAGGACAGCATGGAGAACTCACACCTGCATGTGCCCAGAAGTGCTATCTGTTACTCCCTCCCCTACAGCGAGGTTTGTAAGCTATACCCTGGGTCCCTTACGGGGAAGTGGTAAGTGCTTTGAAACCTTAGAAATGCTTCATGATGGGCTGAGGAGATGGTCTCCAGCATGGGTGTGTGCACATCTGATGTGCAGGGTGCTGAGGGCAATTACTGGCATTCAGTAAACAAGTTCTGGAGTCTCCTGGACAACATTATACTGAGAGCCAACAGTACTGCACTGCATACTAAATATTTTGTTGAGAGGGCAGATCTCATGTTAAGAGTTTTTACTTTAGCCCTAGTTGGTTTGGCTCAGTGGATAGAGCATCGGCCTCTGGACTGAAGGGTCCAGGTTCGATTCCGATCAAGGACACATGCCCAGGTTGTGGGCTCGATTCCCAGGAAGGGCAGTGCAGGAGGCAGCCAATCAATAACTTTCTCATCATTGATGTTTCTCTTTCTCTCTTCCTCTCCCTTAAAAAGAAAAAAAAAAAAAAGAAAAAAAGAAAAAAGCTATTACTTTACAATAAAGTAAAAAATAAACATAAAAAACTGGGGTAGATTTAAAAATAAAGTAAAAAGTATTTGAGGCAGACAAAAATAACAAGAAATCACTAGCATGTCTACTTTTTAACATAAAAAAAAGAAAGAAAAAGAAATCAAGTTTTAGTGGCATTTAATCCATGAATCAACGTTGCTCACTGCTCGCCCTCTCTACCAGACTTCTCAGGGGAAGCAGAAGTGCCCCACAGAAGGTGGGGTGCCTCAACTCAGTGGGTTGGCAAGGGAACCCTCGCATCTTCATCTTCGCCTGCAGTGATGCTGGGCACGCCTGGCTGGTGTGGAAGAGCCTCAGGCTGAGGCATCTCAGAGTGGGTGTGAGGTCTCCACACTCCCTTTTCCTCTCCCCCAACAACATGGCATGGCTGCAATCAGTGCCCTTGCCTCAACCGGTTTGGGCAGTGGATAGAGCATCGGCCTGTGGACTGAAAGGTCCTAGGTTCTATTCTGGTCAAGGGCATGTACTTTGGTTGTGGACACATCCCCAGTGAGGGGTGTGCAGGAGGCAGCTGATTGATATTTCTCTCTCATCAGATGTTTCTGGCTCTCTATCCCTCTCCCTTCCTCTCTGTAAAAAATAAAATAAAAAAATCAATAAAATCAGTGCCCTTTTTGGTTAGGACCCTTTGGGTTGGGTTTCTGACCCTTGCAAATAAAAAGTGACCCGGCTAACAAAATTTTCACCTTCATTTTACAGGTCAGGTAACTAAAACTCACAGGGGTAAAATGACTTGCCCAGGATCACACAGCCAGAAAGCAGCTGAATCACACTGAGATGTAACACAGAAGAAGGTACCTGGCACCCAATAGGTCCTCAATAAACGCCAGTCCCCTTCCTCCACAGACCAAGGAAAGGCAGAGTGGAGAATTGGAAGAGATATACCATGGGAACCCCTCTGAGCTCTGAGGGGCTGCTCAGATTCCAGATCTATCTGGAACCCTCCAAATTGTGCGGGGAAAGGTAGGAGTGAGAACCAAAGCTTGGGAGTTGGCAAACAAACTGAATCAGCTGCCACGATGTCAGGGTCTGACAAAACTCTTGAGGCTCCCACTCCCTCCAAAATATAACATCTGAGGGTCCTGGCTACAAATCAAGGTTGCCAGGGAAGGGCCCCAAGTCCCAGCATTTTCAGAGACTTACGTTTAGTAGGAGCTTGTACAAGCAACGATCTCAGTATTGCTGAGGATTCTGCAGTCATTTGAACTTTTCCAAGCTCCTACACTTAGAGGCTGGACAGAAAGCATTTAGCCTGCAAACTCTGACGTTGTACAGAGCTGGTTGCAATCTGGGTGGCCTCCGGTCCATTCGTTTGCCTCTCTGAGCCTTGGTTTGCCCTGGTGTGAAATGGGCAAAACTGGAGGAGAAACCAGGCAAAGGTAGAAGCTCTTTTGGCAGAGTTTGTAAGCTCTTTAGCTTTGTGGCTACCCAAGTGAGCACTACCTGAGCCTCAGTTTCCTCATCTGTGAAATGGGGGCCAGAACAGTCCCTACCACACCAGTACCTGTGAGGCAGCAATGAAACTACGGGTGGAACAGGCGTACTCCAAGGACTGCCACTTGGTGCCAATGAAGGGTGGGTGAGGGGCTGTGACAAGTGTAAACGGAGGTCACCCCGCCAACTAGAGGGTTCCACGACCCACGAGGGGATTTTTTTTTTGTCCCACGCAGTGAACTAGTTGCCAACATGTATCTCCCCAACGGATCCAGATTTCCAGCTTCTCAAAAAGAATCCGAAGCTCTGGCTATGGTGGGCCTGTGCTCCTCCGTGACAGGCCCCTGGGCTGGAGCTGAGCACCAGCTCCTCCGGGCCTGCGCTTGTAAAGCCTTGCACGTGTGCTGTTTACGAGGCCTGCTTGGCCTCTGCAGGGATCTGGGTTTGCGAGCCTGGGCATAAATCATTAGAAGCGTGGCCAGTGATGAGGGGAAAGATTAAACCCTGCCAGGGAAATAGTCATGGGTTCCTGAGGGAATGCTGGGCCTGCAGCCGGGCCCACGGGGTGCTCTGAACGGGGGAGGTGGGATGGAATCCCATCTGCTCTAGCCCCTTCCCCACCGTGGTGTGGCTTGCTCTTCCTGGGCTACAGGAAAGCCACTTAGTTGCTTCCTTAAAGCCCCCATCTGCTCCTCATCCCCCCCCCCCCCGCCCCACAACACACACACACACACACACACACACACACACACTTTCAGACCTCTCTGAAGCCTCCTTTCTTTCTCTACTCCCCACTCGGCCAATGAAACAAAATGATGGGATAAGAAACAATAGGATGGGGAGGGTTGACTACTTTGGCTCAAGTGGTCTGGGAGGCCTCTCTGAGGAGGTATTTGGATGGAGATTTGAGGGGTGGGAAAGAGCTGGCGGTTGGAAGATATGGGGACACGGAGTTCCAGGAAGAGGTCATAGCAAGTGCAAAGGCCCTGAGGCAGAGAAGAGATGAACATGCAAGAGGAAGAGAAAGGAGAAAGGTGTACCAGGGGCTGAAAGGAAGGCAAGGGGTACTAAAGAGGAACTCAAAGAGAGAAATGAGGAAGGCATTAAAGACCTGATTAGACTTTTTGTTGTTGTTGCTGTTCTGAGAACCATACTAGCCAAAGAGGGCCTCTCAGCCGGCTGGTGACGTGACCTAGTGTAGGTTTTAAGATCCTCCCGCTGCATTTGCTAACAGCCTGCAGGGGGAATGGAACAGAAGCAGAAATCTAAGTGAGAAGGCGAGGCAGGTGCCCAGGTGAGAGATGGTGGCTGCCAAGAATAGAGAAGACAGATTCAAGGCCTCTTTTGGAGGTGAAACTAACCAAATTGCTGATGGCTCCGGTGTGTGTGGTGAGGGAAAGGAGGGATCCCATGTTTTGCCTTGAGCAACTGGGAGAATGGTGGTGGCACTGCTTGAGCTGGGAAGACTGGGAAGAGCATGCTGGCGGAGCCGGAGAAGCTAGGACTGGGAGGGACCAGATCATGATGGGCAGTCACTGATAGCTAAGGAGTCCGGATGAGACCCTGCAGGCAACGGGGAGCTATGGAAGGCTTTTGGAGAATAGCAGAACATTATTCTGTCATTCAACAAACGTTTATGGGGACAGAGTTCGCATTCTGGTCTCTGCCGACAGTGACACTCCCCCCAACCAGCCGAGGATTGCAGGGCACAACCCATCTTCCGGGGACCAGGGTGTAGATTAAGGAGATCTCACCTGCTGACTCAGGGGTTCCCTTCCCCTCCTTCTCCACTTCCTGCTTTAAGAGCTGAAGTGCATTTCAAGATGTTTGTTTACCCACTGAGCGCCTGTCTGCCCCTCTGAAAATTCCATGGAAGCAGGACCATCTCTGCCACTTCTGTATCCCCAGTGCTTAGACATGTGCCTGGCACATAGAAAGTGCTAGAATAAGGAATTTTTAAAAATGAAAGCCCTAGTCTCCATCTTGAAGGACCAAGTGAGATACTATAACATCGGAGCTCAGGGCCTGGTATACAGTAGGCATTCCATAAGTAATAATGAAAACACATGGAAACTACAGCCACATTGCCCACAGCCCTGCCCAGCCTCTGGTGGGTGTTGAGGCTTCCCCAGGGCAGGATGCACCTGAGGAGTGAGAGGGAGAGGCAGCCTGTGACCCATCCGCCTGGACAAGATAGGCTTGGTGCCTCCAATAATCCCGGCTAAGCAGCCGGATGTGTAAGGATGTGTAATCCGAGGCCTGAGCGGCCTGTCCTGCGGTTTTTATCCTGACCTTGGCTGGGATGACCCAAGTCATGGTGGCTACCCCAGTGCCCCAAGGCCACCCAGAGCTGAGACCCTACCCATAGTTAGGGACAGAGATCAAAGGGAGCTCTCCTCTGAGGGCAGAGGGGAGCAGGCTCACCCAGGCCTCCCCTACCCTCTACCCCTTCCAGTTTGGGGAGTGCATCTCTGCACCCCTTCCCCATCACCACTGCCTTGGAGTCCTTCCTGATGGCGGCCATGCTGTACAACAGACTGGGTCAGGGAAGGGAAGGGACTTATTCTTTTTTAAAAAATATTTTTTATTGATTTTTCACAGAGAGGAAGGGAGAGGGATAGAGAGCTAGAAACGTCGATGAGAGAGAAACATCGACCAGTTGCCTCTTGCACCTCCCCCCCACTGGGGATGTGCCCGCAACCAAGGTACATGCCCTTGACTGGAATCGAACCCGGGACCTTTCAGTCCGCAGGCTGATGCTCTATCCACTGAGCCAAACCAGTTTCGGCGGAAGGTACTTATTCTTTCACTTAGCAAACATTTACCAATTCCAGCCCTGACCAAGCCAGACCTTGTCCTTAGGGAACTGGCATTTGGGTGGGGGAAGCATTTATAAAACGAGGGAATGTACGTTGAGGTCACTTCAGGTGCTACAAAGGCAAGAAAAGGGACTAAGGGGATAGAGAGTGACTGGGTGTGGAGGGGCATCATTAGCTGTGGAGGTCAGGCAGGGTGTCTCTGAGGAGGTGACATCTGAGCTGAGAGCTGAAGAAGGATCCAGCAATATGCCCATCGGGAGAGGGGCCTCTAGGACGGTGGTTCCCAACCTTTTTTTTTTTTTTGGCCATGCCCCACCTAGGCATCTCTAAAATCCTGATGCCCTCCCCGTGACATAGAATTCTTTTTTAAAAAATTTAATATATTTTGCCAAGATCGGTTTGGCTCAGTTGATAGGGCATCAGCTTGCGGACTGAAATGTCCCGGGTTCGATTCCAGTCAAGGGTATGTACATTGGTTGCGGGCACATCCTCGGTAGGGGGTGTGCAGGAGGCATTTAATTGATGTTCCTCTCTCATCTATGTTTCTAACTCTCTATCCCTCTCCCTTCTTCTCTGTAAAAAATCAATAAAAATATATTTAAGAAAAAAAATTAAAATTTTTAAAATATATTTTATTGATTTTGCAGATATGAAAGGAAAGGGATAGAGAGTCAAAACATCAATGAGAGAGAAACATTAATCAGGTGCCTCCTGCATGTCCCCCAGTGGGGAGGAGCCCACAACCAAGGTACATGCCCTTGACCAGAATCGAACTCAGGACACTTCAGTCCGCAGGCTGACACTCTATCCACTGAGCCAAACTGGTTAGAGCACATATAATTTTTATTCAGAAAGTGAACTCCTATTCACGTAGAGGAAGCCCAAAAGGCCATTAACTTGGTCTAAACAAGCTCCCAAAGAACACGGCATCCATGAGAGAGAAAAATAAAAGAACATAAGGACTGAAGTACGGAGGAAGAAATCACTAAGAAATTGTTAAAAGAAATAATATGAAGTGATATGAAAAAATAGCAAATAAAGTTTGAAAAAAAATAGAGAACTAAAAATAATTATGTCACTATATATTTATATACTGTATATGAGGCCCTTAGTACCATAAGAAATGCAAAAAATTCCCTGTTAATAACTCATTCTTGAATCACCCCCCTTAAAAATCAAATTTCCCTCCTGTGGGGCCTGTGCCCATGTTGGGAACCACTGATCTAGGAGGATGAATTTTAATCTTCACAAATCCTGAGCTGGCACTATGACTTCCATTAATTGAGCACTTGTTTTGTGCCAGGCCCTGTTCTAAGCAATAAGCTATTTATACTCAAAAACAATCCATTTTGGAGAAACCAAGATAGCGGCATAGGATAGACACCCAAATGCAGCTTAACACAACAAATTTGAATTTAGAACTGAAAAACAGGGGAGGCATTGCCCTGAAGCGCCTGATGGCTAGCGCCGGATGCCATCTGGGAAGGAGAGAGAAGGCACGCTGGACCTCAGGAACTGTGAAGGTACGGAGAACTGTGTGCGCGAAAAGGCGCTGGCTTACTCCTGGCACGTGGAGAGGAAGGGCCAGACCGAGATTGCTGCTGGCTTACTCCCCGCGCGGAGAGAGGGCAGACAGCTAACGCACAGCTGACTTTCTTGTTGGAGAGGAAAACAGAATCACCCTATTGCTCTGATAGACAGCCCCAGACAGGGAGAGGCCAGACTGTCAGGCAGTGGGAAGAGATCTCTCGGAGGTGTGTGAAGCCAGAGGCCATTACTGCGGGACTTGGGGAGGAGCCGAAGGGAAAACAAAGTTTGTCTGTGCCAACCCGAGACTCCGCCCCATCTGTGGCTGAGCACAGAAGCTCTCCCAGAGGCTGGCTTTCTCTAAGGAGGGACTGGCCGGAATCTAAAGCTTGCTGCGCCTTTACCAAAGAGGTGCATGCACCTGAAACCAATCTTCTGAAACTCTCCATGAACAGGTCTTTTCTAAGGCGAGACTGACAGGGAACCAAAGATTGTCTGCGCCACCCCGAGACCCCGCCCTATCCAAGCGGAGTATAGAAGCCCTCCTAGCTGAGACACTGCTGATCCCCACAGCCAATTGGCTTGGAGATCAACGCTTCCCAGTGATACCAACAATAAGCAAGGCTTAACAACAAGACTGCACACACAGCCCACAAAGGGCTACACCAAGACTGTCCACCGCAGGTAACTGGGAAGGCTGTGCTACTGGGCTCTACCAGAACACCTAGCACACAAAGCTATTCCATCAAATCAGGGAAACAACTAAAATGCAGACAAGAGGAAGGAGACAAAGGAAGGAGATGGAGGAAAAGAAAAGATTGGACATTGAGTTCAAAACTACAGTTATAAGGTTATTCAACAATATCCTAAAAAAGGCTGATAAAATGAGACCTATGAGGATATGAAAAGGGAGCAACTAGAAATAATAAGGGATCAACTAGAAATGAAGAAAACATTGTCTGAAATAAAAAATATTATACAAAGTCCTAAAAACAGACTGGAAGATCGCAGGAATCAAGACAAAGATTTAGAACACAAAGAGCCAGAGGACACTCCTCTGCAGAAGGGGAGAAGATAAGAGAATCCAGAAAGTTGAAGATAGTGTAAGAAACCTCTGGGACAATTTCAAGCGAACCAACATCAGAATTATGGGGATTCCAGAAGAAGAGAGAGAGCAAGATACTGAAAGAATATTGGAAGAAATAGTAACAGAAAACTTCTTCCACCTGGGGAAAGAAATAGACTTACAAGACCAGGAAGCCCGCAGAACCCCAAACAAAAGGAATCCAAGGAGGACCACACCAAAACACATCATAATTAAAATTCCAAGAGCAAAAGACAAAGAGAGAATATTAAAAGCAGCAAGAGAAAAGCAGGTAGTTACCTATAAAGGAGCACCCATACGATTGTCAGCTGATTTCTCAACAGAAACCATGCAGGCCAGACGGGAATGGCAAGAAATATTCAAGGTGATGAATAGCAAGAACCTACAGCCAAAAATAATCAATCAGCAAAGCTATCACTCAGAATCAAAGGACAGATAAAGAGCTTCACAAATAAAAAAAAGCTAAAAGAGTTCATCACCACCAAACCAGAATTATATGAATTGCTGAAGCTGGTTATTTAGGAAGAGGAAGAAGATAAAGATAAAAATTATGATCAACAAATGCGTAACTATCAACAAGTGAATCTAAAAACCAAAGGAATTAAAAAATATGATGAACAATATTAACTGGTGAATATAATAGAATCAGAGGTATGGAAGGGGAGTGGACTGACGATTCTTGGGGAAAAGGAGAGTAGGGGTGCGGGAAGAGACTGAACAAAAACTGTGCACCTATGGATGAGGACAATGGAGGATGGGGAAAGGACAGAGTGTGGGGTGGGAACCTGGTGGAGGGGAGCAATTGAGGTGGGGAAGAGGATCACATTTGTAATAATCTGAACAATAAAGATTTATTTTAAAAAAACCAATCCATTTTTGTCATTCCATTTTTTAGATGAGCCATAGACAGGTTAATTACTTCGTCCAAGGCTACACAGCTAGCAAGTAAAAGATTTAAATGCAGGTCTTTTCTATCCTCCAATTTATATGGGCTGTTCCTATCCTCAGAGCCAGGGAGGAGAAAAATTAATTATTGAGCACCTACCTTTGACTTCTGTCATCTTTACCCCACCCTACCTCTGAAGGCCACCCACTCGTTCCCTGCCATGCGCATCTCTTTCCTCTTCTTCTGATAATACCACCCTGTCCACCTCCAGATCTGGGAGTGGCCATGTGACTCAGGCTGTTCCAATCAGCACATTCCAACCCTCCTAATGAAAGTGATTGGCTAAGGGATGAGCATGTGACACAAAAATGGGCCAATGAGGATGAAACCTGGGACTCTGGCTATAACTATTTGGGAGGAGGCACTATGCTTTGAGTGGGACTCTCCAGCTGGGAGACGGGAAGCCCAGAAGCCCAAAGAGCTTACTTGAGAATGAAGCCCACTCAGGGGAAGGCAGAGACAAAAGTTGGAGAGCGACTGAGTTGCAATGACAAGTCCTAACGATATGGTTCAAGGGCATGTGTATCTGGGCCAGAAGCCAGAGCTACTTCTGGACTTTCCAATTGCATGAGCCAATAAATCATCCTCCCTTTCTGTTCTGGCTTAAGCAAATTTGAATTGGATTTCCGTCACTTGCAACTGAAACCAGAATACTTTTTTCCTCCTGGAATGCCCTCCCTGCTCTTTTTTCCTGCTACCAACAGTACTATTCTTTCTATTAGTATGAATATAACCACCACTGCCATCACCAATGCCATAAATACTTTCCCCAGTAGTTCTAGAACCACTGCTAGCAATAACACCATCATCGCCTCTGTGAACACAATGACCATGGGGGCCATTACCCATTTCCGCTCTTGTGATTGATGGTGGTAATACTACGCTAACCTCTATTAACGTCCCACTGTCCATCTGTAAACCTCTCTCCAGTTTACAACCTTCACAATCCATGCTGGGTATTGTCGGTTCCATTGTAGGGAGACCGAAGTTGACAAAGGTGATACAGTCTACCTACAGCCATAGGCAATGGGACCCAGACTTTTGTTCACTCATTCGCTCACTCATGTGCTCATCCCTTTAGGAAAGAAATGTCACTGGCTGCCCTCAGTGTGAGGACAGGCTTCACTAGGCACTGGGATGCAGGGGTGGACACAGGCCTGGTTCCTGCCCTCACTGCGCTGCCGGTCCATGGGCTCCAGGACCTTTCAAGGAACCTTTCTCACAGGCCACAGAGGAAGCCTGGCCAGGACCCTTCTCTCCTCCCCAGCAGCCTGAGACTATAGCCCTATTGGTGGGCAGAATCGGACTGTGGATTTTCCCTCTCATCTGAGCTGCCTTGGGCAACAGACTCAGCCTCTGAACTTTTTTCCCCACCAGACAGTGAATTCCTTGTGTGGGGAGGTTGGGGGAAGGCAATCCTGATTTTACTTCTGTCTGGGCAGACAGTAGGAACTCAGTAAATGCTTATTAATGCGTTGTTTTTTTCAGAGGCAGAGCTACACATTCTTCCTTCCACCCATGTACCCACCTTTCCATCCATCCATTTATCCAACATCCATTCAATTTCTTTCTTTCACCTATCTTCCATTCTTGCATTCCTCCAAATCCAAGCATCATCCATTTTCCTCCCTCCCCCTTTCCTTTCTTCCTCCCATCCATCTACTCAACTTTCAACCTGCTCATTCTTCCACTTTCCTTCTCTCCTTCTGTTCCCTCCCCGCTCCCTTTATTCTTTCCTCCTTCCACTCTTTCTTCTTTTTAATTCATCCATCTTCCATCCACTTATCCAGCATCAAACATACTTTCGTTTTCCATCCATCCATCCATCCATCCATCCTTTTCTCTCCTTTCATTTCCTGTATTTGCCTTTTTTTCCATCTTTCTTTTGATGAATTATTTACTTTTCCTTCAGGCATGTCAGGCCCTGTATCAGCTGCCATGGATAAAGCGTTCGCCACCTGATCCCTTTCTCAGAAAAAACACGTTTGAACCAGAACAGGGCTGCTCAGGCCCAAGCCCCTTTCCCTATCCCTATAGTCCTTTTCCTGAACCCTCCTCAGCTCTCATTAAGGCATTTTTTTTTCTTGCCTATGTTTGGACTCTTCCCTGGAGTTCTAGCCCATGGACCAGGCAGAAACTATATATACAACCACTTTTTTTTCTGGCTCTTTGTACAGCTGTTCTCACCCCCATCTTCAGAGAACACAATTCTGGGCAGAGCCAAATTGCTGCACAGCTCCCTACAGAATCCATACAGTCCGTCTTGAGCATCTACTGTGTACCGGCATAATGGGGATGTTTCAGAAAAGATGATTTCAAATTTCTGAGTCCTAAGGTCCTTTCTGGGTTCAGCCCTTTCCTTTCACCCATTCTGGGGGAGGGAGCTGGGAAAGGGGAGCAACTAACCAAAGTCACTAAACCAGTCTGTGGAAGAACCAGGACTGGATTTAGGGTCTCCTGACCTGGCTTTCTGTCCCTTGCCTGTCTCCCCACATCTGCCAGTTTTCCTTGAGCAGTGAAGGAAGATTCCGGCCTCCAGGTTTTTGCTCTTGCTATACTTCTCCCAACCCCCTTCTCTAGAAGGTTAACATTTTCCTGGCTCTTAGCAATTTGCAAAAGAGCTTGCAAGATGGAACAAACAGCAAAAAGCTTGATTCTCGCTGCCACTTTTTGAGGCACTCTGAGTTACTACCAGACTTATCTTCCCTGACTGCCTAGTCCTAATCCCCGTTCTTCCTTTCAAAACTCTTCTTTCTGGTTTCCTGAGTGGTGCTTGGTCTCCCCTCTTACAGCCAGTCAGGGCAGCCAGGGCTTGAACTCTTAGCTTCCTTACAAATCATAATTTGTAAGGCAAATAGCTGGAGCCGGCTGCAGGTGAATTTCCAGGAGGGGTGCCGGGGCGACTCCTGGAGGAAGGAGAGGTGGCCCAAGGGTGGCCTCATTTTCCAGTTTCTCAAGACAAACGGAAGTCTATTTTGTGTGTGTGACATCTCCCAAATTGTTAATGTTGGCAATTAATTAGAATATGTAAATGCAGCTCAGTTCAATCAATACACATTAACAGGCTAGATCTGCTCCCTGTCTTCCGAACCAGCTCCTCTGGTAGCTGGTGGCCTCCTCCCCCACAAACTGCCGCTGAGAGTCGCCTCCCAGAAGAGTGTATTGCTTTGAATACAAACGACATAATAACAGTAGCAGCGAGCAGAACTGGATATCCAAACACGGGAACCACCCCTGTGAGAGGCTGTTGTTGTCATGTTACAAATGAAGAAAACAAGAGCCTCAGAGAGGTTAAGGAACTTGCCTAAGGTCACACAGCGAAGAGACAACCTGGACTGGAGCCCAGGTCTGTGTGACTCCAAGACTGTGATCTGGCCCCATGGTGGTGGCACTACCCCCCTGGAGGCATTTTGGAAATGTGAAGACGGACCAGGTGTTTCTGATTGTCACAGCGATGGGGTGGGCATGCTACTGGTGTTCAGTGGTGGAGGTGCTACTGGTGTCCAGGGGTGGGAACCAGGGATGGGAGGGACATCTTGAGATGCGAGAACAGTCCTATATCATGGAGTCTTATCTAGCCCCCAATGCTAATAGCGTCCCCAGTTCTCTCTCTTCCCCCACAATGAAAGTCATTATTGAGTGCCAGCTGTGTGCCAGGGATTTTAGATTTAAAAGCATGATAAGGTGGGTACTGTTAGTACCGCCATTTTATAGATGGGACAACTGAAGTTTGGAGTGAGGGTCGGGGAGGGGTGGGGGCGGGATGTTATATGACACGGCAGCAGGGCCCAGAGGAGGATGACAAAAAATGTTAGGGTGCAAAGTTTAAGGGAATTCTAAAAAACTCAGTAATCATGCAATATTTTAGAAAATCATGCAAAAACAATCCATGATGAACAAAATGTCTAAATCTTCTGTAATGACAGGATCTGCTATGTGGAGCTATAATGGAGTCTGAGGGAAAAGGAAAACTTACTAATATTGATCCTGGATCTTTGTGCCCCTAGCTGAGTGCCTCACTTGCCTCACCCTAGTCCTGGCCCTCTATGGCAGGGTCAGGGTTCGAACCCAAGACCATACTAAGTGTACCTTACTCTCTGTCACTAGAATCAGTAAGTCGGGGAGTAGGGGCCAGGCCTTGATGGTGACTGGTTAAATCACAGACCCTGGAAAACCATGATTTGTAAGGCAGGAGACAGGCCTTTAATTAGAGCGAGGCGGGTGGGTGTCTGGCTAATACGAAGTTCCCCAATAGGTGCTGTACGTATGAATCCTCTGGCTTGCTCACACGTTCTGGAGGCCTCTTTAGAAACCTGTTCATAAGAAATTGGGTAAACAGTTATTTCTACCCGGAGAGAAGGAAAAGGACTTCGGGGCAGGGTGACTGTAACAAAGGTGGGCTCTGGGGGCTTCGGATCTGGCATAAACCCCAGCCTTGCCACTGGCCTTGGGCAAGCCACATCCCTCTCTGAGCTCGTTTCCTCATCTGCAACATGGAGGGGAGGAGACCTACCGTACCTTGTAGGTGGCAAGGGAGATTAGAAATAACACTGGAGGCGCACGCCCCTTACGGGTTTGGTTCCAAGAATAACCACCTGAGATGAACATTCATTGTTTACTTTAGAAAACTCCTCCCTTTCAATTGTGAGAACCTGAGACTTGGAAGTTCAACAGGCCAGAGGTAATCTCAATTATTTCAGATGTGAACTCCCTCTATGAGGTCGGGAAAGATGAAAGAGTGAAGGAGTAGCAGCGTAGTATTCCATTGTGTACATGTACCGCAGTTTTCTAATCCACTCATCTGCTGATGGGCATTTAGGCTGTTTCCAAATCTTAGCTATGGTGAATTGTGCTGCTATGAACATAGTAGTGCATATAACCTTTCTGATTGGTGTTTCTAGTTTCTTGGTATATATTCCTAGGAGTGGAATTATTGGGTCAAATGGGAGTTCCATTTTTAGTTGTTTTTTGTTTTTGTTTTTTGTTTTCATTTTTAGTTCTTTTGAGGAAACTCCATACTGTTCTCCATAGTGGCTGCACCAGTCTGCATTCCCACTAGCAGTGCACGAGGGTTCCTTTTTCTCCACATCCTCCCCAGCACTTTTTGTTTGTTGATTTGTTGATGATAAACAAAAAGATAGATACAGAGGCAATAAAGCACTGAACAGACTGTCAAATTACAGTGGGAAGGCAGGGGAGTGCTGGGGAGGGGGAGAAAGAGGGAGAAATCGGTTGAAGGACTTATATGCATGCAATAAGACACTGGGGGTGAGGGTGGGATGAGGGCATGCAATAGGGGGTAGGGGAGGCTGGAGGAAGGTCAATGGAGGAACAAAAAGGAGACATATGTACTACTACATGTAATACTTTAAACAATAATAAGTTTAAAAAAAAAGTGAAGTGGTTAAGTAGAGATTTTTTTCTCTTTCTTTTCAAGCAAGAAAAAACCAAAACCAAAACAAAACAAAAAACCCTGTTCTTACTTAAAGTCTGTGGCATCTTAACAAGATCATTCTGGTTCTGGTTCTAAGAAACAATGAGCAGGGGTTCCAGACCTCCCTAGCTGCCTGCTTCCGGCTTAACCATCCCGGGGAGCTGGTTAATATCCCCAGAGTGAGTCTGGACGGGCTGAGAATGTAGAGTGGATTCAGCCAGGGGCTGCTGGCTTCCTTGGGAGTCTTCAGTAAGGCCGGCTCAGATTGGTCAGGAGATAATTTGTGCTGCTCTTGCCTCTCTTATTTCTAAGGATAACCACCAAGGATGTGCACAATTGGAAAAAAAAAAGACCAGCCACCCTGACGATGGCCATGTATGTAGACAAACCATCAGGCCGAGAATGGAAAGCTCAACAGATATCACACATGGTCCTGCTCTCAGAGGCCGGCTGTGGGCTGGAGGCTGGGTGCAGCGGTTCTCAGCAGGGTGATGCTGCCCACAAGGGCATGTGCTAGAGATCTGTGAGGATGTGGCCAGGATGGGAGAGGACGCCTCAGGCACGGAGTGGGCAGAGGCCAGCATGCCAGGCAACATGCCAGGCGGTCTGTGATGCAGGAGACAGTGCTGCTTACAACTCCCCAAGCCTCCACTTGACGTATAAACACACCAGATACTTTCTGCCAAAGCTTGAACATACCCTGAACTTTCCAGAAATCTAACCATTGTGTAAAGTTAGACTTATTCACCACGCCGGGAGAAATCATGCAGCTGATGGCAATGCGCCTGTGGTATCAGCTCTCAGCACACCTGGAGCTCTCTGTTTGTCACGGTTGCACTCACGATGCTTCTATGTGTAGTGTGAGCACCTGACACCTTCACGGCATTTCCCGGTGTCCTTGTCAGGACCAGGCATTTACATACTGAACCGCCTACGAGGTTAGTATAAATTACTGTCCTTATAATTCTCCTTTCTGTTACAGTTAGGACATTCTATTGACTCGGGGGAGCGGGGGAGGAGTTATATTCGTATATTACCTATGGATATGAATTTCATTTTAGGAAAGTAGGTGGTGACAGCAATGAACAAAGTATTTGTTTTCTCAAAAAGGTGTTTAGGGTTTGGAGGTTGAGAACCGTGTGTGTGTCTATACATCTCACCCACTCAGGGCTGCCTTCCTTGAGCCGCTCCTCCCTCCCTCCCTTTTGGAGCCACATCTCTCTCTGCTTATGTTTTCAGAGCATTTGCACTTTTTCTTTGCAAAATGTATTAGAATCAAAATGCAGGGTCTGGCTAAGGGTGAGAGTGAACACCTTCCTAAATTTTGTGCCTTGGGCACCTCACTCGCCTCACCCTCTCCCTGGCCCTGCCAACACGATTTTAGATATTTGTATAATTAGCTATAATGTTGGTCTCCACACCAATGCTGACGGTTCCAGTGCCGGCACTGGTCTGCTGTACAGGGTGTCCTCGGGTTACGTCGGATTCGAAGTATGTTGTTTTGTGGTTATGTCTCCATCTCCCATTTATTTATATGAAAAAAAAAGTTCCGTCATTTCGACATATGTACATAAGTACTTTATGTTTTTTATTATTTCCCACAAGTAAAGGTCAGGAATTGTTATCTTTCTTTTAAATTGTTTTTACTGTTTCACTTCATTACTGCTGTGTACGTGCTCCATGTGAGTGACGTAGGCGCTTATGTAGGTGTCTTTTGATTTACAGCGAAATATGTGTTACATTGCCTGTAGGAACAGATCTCTGATGTAACCTGCGGACCTACTGTATTCACTGCTCTACCTACAGCGTCTTGTATGATACCCAAGGCATTGTGGTCACTGGTTGAATGAATGAATGGCTATATATGTCATATATCCTATATATTAAAAGCCTAATATGCTAAGTGACCAATCGTCCTGTTGTCCTGCTGTTCATTCAACCAATCAAAACATAACATGCTAATGATATGCTAAGGTCGCTCAACCACTCACTATGACATGCACCACCAGGGGGCAGACCTCTGACTGGTAGGTTAGCTTACTGCTGGGGTCCAGCTGATTAGGACTGAGCGAGATGGGCTGGATACACCTTGGAGCCTTCCTGCAGTCCCTCCCCAGCTCCATTAGTGCACTGGTTGGGTTCCTCGGCCTGGCCTGTGCCCTCTTGCAATCTGAGCTGAGGCCCCCCCCTCCCCCCACCACTGAGTGCACAAATTTTGTGCAACAGGCCTCTAGTATGAAAATAACAATTAATACAGTTTAACTTTTTAGCAAGTTTAAAAATGATTAGTCCTAGGCCTGGGCCGGGTCTGCAAAAGCTAGTAGCAGAAAGACAGACAAGCAAATTATTGCAAAGCAGAGTGAGGTGGACAAAGGGTGAGGAGTGGTTTCCCAATGGCTGGAGAAACCAAGCCCACAGGGTGCAGGGGTGAGGGAAGACTTCTGGCATGAGGGACCATGTGAATCATGGGGGAGGCCAGTTTGCTAGGCAGCCATTGGCCTTCCAGTCTAACCTCTTGTGTACAGGGTGTCCCAAAAATGTATACACACTTTAACAGCTGGTAGCTCAATTTTGAAAATAAAATGTATTTTAATAATTATTCAGAGTGTGTGTATACATTTTTTTTGGGACACCTGAGATATAGATGGGGAAACTGTGGCTGATTCTAGGTTCAGCTCTGCCATGTTTACAATGTGACCTTGGCCAAGTCTTTCCTCTTCTTGGGGCCTCAGTCTCTCCATCTGTACAATGGGTGATCTCTAGGACAGCCTGATCTTCCAGGACAGACGTCTCCAACTGGCGACTCTCAGACTGAATGGCATCCGCTGATGGTCGGTACCTGCCTGATGCCAGGACATATAGCTGACCACCTATGTCTGAGGCCTGAATGAGGTCTAAAGACTTTGTAAATTAGGTGCCAACATCTTAGATTACCCCCAGAAACACTGGTTCTCAACCAGAGGACATTTGGCTAAGTCTGGAGAAAGTTTAGGTTGTCATACTAGGAATGGGGTGAGGGTTGGGGTAGGGTTTGCTACTGGCATCTAGAGGGCAGAGGGCAGGATTGATGCTAAACATCCCGCAGTGCACAGGAGAACACCCACGATGAGGAATCCTCTGGCCTGAAATGTCATAGTGCCGAGGCTGAGATGCCCACCAGCAAAATGAAGTCCCATTTCTGGGCAACACCGGCTCCTGGAAGGTCCCACGGGATCCCGACGTCTTCCTATTTGGTGATTAACAGCCAGCATTTCTACTGTTGTCTGGAACTGTTCTCTGTTCTGTCTCCATGCTTTGTTCCTGCGAGGCCCGGACTCCCTGGGGGCTCAAGTGCAGGCCTTGCCTCTCCACTCACACTTGAACGTCTCTGATTCAAACCTCAGAGCACCCTGGACATAACTCCCTGCCTGTAAGACCCCTCTTTTCCACATGGGCAAACAGAAGCACAGAGAGTGTCATTGGCTTGACCAAATCACACAGCAAAGGAAGTGCTGGAGCTGGAATTTGAACTCAGGTACCCTGACTGACCCCCAGCTTGTTCTTTGACACTTTATTTCTGACAAGTGACTTCCCTTGGGGTTCAAGTGTTCTGTGTCCCCTCTGCTTACCACTCTCTATGCCTTTCTGGTTAGGACCAAGCTCTAAAGTTACACGGAAACAGAAACAGAAGATTCTTTAAATTCCCTCCCTTGGAGATCGCCGAGGCTTTGAGCTAGATCATGGAAGGACTTCCTGATAGTGGCATGTTCGGGTGGCATGGAGGAGTGGCATGACGGGTGGGGACTCAGGTGGCCGCATAACACAGGGCTGAGCAAACAGGCTCTGGAGTCAGATCTGGGTTCTAGTGTTTGATTTCAGCCCAGACCTAGGACCAATTCCTTCCCCTCTCAGAGTCTGTTCTTTCTCTGGGTCTTGGCGAGACACAGATGTGGCATTTCCCCAGAGCCAAATCAGGCAGTGGGGCACGTGGTGTGTGTATGGAGTAGGGGGGAAGGGGCAGGCAGTGGAACCAGAAGACCCTGGGTTCAAACCTCAGCTCTGCCACTTACCCAGTGGGGTGATTCTGATTGAGAGAGAAAAAGAAGAAACACTTTTCATATTGTTTGAGCCACTGCTATTTGGGTCTCTATCGCAACAGCCAAATCTGTATCCTAAATGATTCTGAGAGTGATGGAGGGCATACTAACTGGGGTGATCAATAATGGCCTTTGTGAGACAAGATGTTTGAGCTAAGATCTGACTGTGAGAAGAGCACAAGGCAGGGAGCCCCAGGCAGAGGCCAGAAAGTGCAAAGGCCCTGGGGTTGAGGGAACCCCCAGGGCTCCCCTAGTTTCAGGGCACATCCCACCAACAGGATGTGTTATGATTATCCAGAGGGTTCTCATCATGTGGCTTGATTTCTCTGAGTCTTCGTGTTCTCATCTGAGAAGTGGGATAAGAACTGTGCTTTCCTGATAGGGCTTTCATGAGGACTGGTTGAATTAACACATACAAGGTTTTTAGGGTGGTGCTTGGTGCATAATGGGTGCTCAATAAATGATGGATCCATCCTCCACCTTCTCCGAAAAGAGTTGGCCTCTTAACTGCATGCTTCCCGAAGACAGAGGGGAGACGCACTGATGACTTAATGTGCAAGAACAGCTCTCTCAGATGGAAATTCTCTCTCTCCCACACCTCCTTCATCTCTCTTTTCTAATTCTGTCCATCATCCATCCTTTCATCCACCCATCCATCATCCATCTATTTAGCTACCATCTCTCTGTCTATCCATCCATCATCCATTCATCCATCCATTTGTCTATCTATCATTCATCTATCTAGCACTCCATATAACTAACCACTCATCCACCTGTCCATCCACCAATCCATCTATCTCTCCATCCATCCATCCATCCGTCCGTCCATCCGTCATCCATTTATCTATTCAATTGTTCATCTATTATTCATCTACTCACCCATCCACATATCCACCCATCCATGAACATAGTCACCCACTCATCCACCATGCCATTCACTCAGTCACTTGTCTGTCGGTTGGTCCATCCATCCATCCATCCACCCATCCATCCATCCTGCAATCATTTATGGAGACTGCCTGATTCTGGGGGACACAGAATCTAAATAAACCCCATCTATGCCCTTGAAGAGCTCAAGTCCCTCAGGCAGACTAAGTACCTAAGTTGCCTTCTAAAACATGATAGGGTGTAGAATTTGAACCCCTACCCTGCCAATTCTCTCATTTGACCTCGAAATAGTGATTTCACCTCCCTCAACTTTTACTTCCTATCCGTAAAACAAGGGTGATAACCTTTACCTCCAAAGATTAGAGGACATAAGAAAGATAAATTACCGTTTACAGGGCTTGGCACATAGTAGGCATTCAAAATATGGTTCTTATTATTCTAGTGGAAACCAGGAAAGGTTTCTTGGAGGCTTCCAGCCTTGACATAAAAGGAGGGGACAGCCCTCGCTGGTTTGGCTCAGTGGATAGAGTGCTGACGTGAGGACTGAAGGGTCCCAGGTTCGATTCCGGTCAAGGGCACATGCCCAGGCTGTAGACTCAATCCCCAGTAGGGGGCGTGCAGGAGGCAGTTGATCGATGATTCATCATTGACGTTTTTTTTTTTTTTTTTTTGTTTTGTTTTTATCTCTCTCTTCCTCTCCCTTCCTCTTTGAAATCAATATATATATATATATATATATATATATATATATATATATTTTTTTTTTTTTTTTTTTTTTAAAGAGGGAACAAATATGGACATGCGAGGGTAGAAGAAGAGAGAGAGCTCTAGGCAGAGGGCGCAGGAATAGCAAAGGCAGGGGAATCCAGGTTCCCGGAGGGGCCAGTGGCAGAGGAGTGCTCTGGTTCCCTCCCTCAGTGTTCTCGAGTGGCCGGGGCCAGAGAACTAAGAAAGTCCGAGGGCGGGATGGGATCTGAGTGGTGAGGACCTGCGGCCCAGGTGACCCAAATCGCCACCGGCAGGCAGAACTGGGTCACGGGCATTCATCTCTGCCACACGACAGGCTGCCCTCCACCCGCCCTCTGGGCTGGTGGGGCCTGGCTGGGTGGGAGGAGGCTTGTTTTGACACTGGCTGTTCCATGGGCTCTCAAACGTAACAAGGCCAAGCGGAGCTCTTGATCCCCAACCACCTGTTTCTAACTGGGCTCTTCCTGTTTTGGCAAATGGCACCTCCGTCCTCCTGGATCCGAGAGCCACAAACCTGAGAGCCTTCCTCAGCTGCTGCCTCTCCACCAGCAGATCCTGTGGGCTCTGCCCTCGAAACAGGCCCAAAGTCTGACTACTTTTCCCACCTCCACCGCCACACCCTTGTCCAGGCCCCTGACACAGCCCGTAGGACTACTGCACTGGCCCCCTCACGGGTCTCTCTCCTTCTCACCCTTCAGGTGTCGGCTAAGGTGTCTCCTCCACAGGGAAGCTGTCACGTCCCCACACCTTCCTGACACCTGAGAGAGCCCTGAAGGACGTTCTTTCAGGGCTCTCCAAGCTCATGGCCCTTTCTTTCGTGACACAGTCACTGAAGGTTCTAGAATGCAGGTTCCATGAGGGGACAGAAACTGTGTCTGTCTTGGTCCCCTCTGTATCTCCAGTTCCCTGGAACATAGTAGGTGCCCAATAAATGCGTGCTGGATGAGTGCATCCACAAGGCCTCTCCCAGTGGAGAAGATGAGGAGACTTCTCAAAATCTGAATCACAGACTCCTGGGCGGATTTTTGAAACGTGTGAATGGTGAGCCTCCTAAAGAGCGTCATCGCCACCGCGCCCATTGTACAGATGTGAAAGCTGAGGCCCAGAGAGGGGAAGGAAACACCCCTCAGGTACATAGTCCTGCCTGCAGTTGCAGGACGGTGGCTGGAACCCAGGCCTCTCAGACAGGGCTTCTCGATCATGGCCTCCCAGAATCCTCCTGATCATCCCAGCAGCCTGCAGACCCTGATACACCGGCTGGCCCTCCCCACAGCCGGTGCCAGCCACCCCATCTTCAGCTGCTGCATTGGGGATCTCTTCCAGATTTCTTGGCTTCTATAAGACCCAGCAGGAAGCAGAAAAACCACAGCCTTCTGCCCTCTGAGGTTTCCTTTGGAATTGCTGGAGGGGGTGGGGGTGCAGCTAGCAAGGCAAGATGGGGGCGGGGGGAGAGGATAGTGTTGTGCTGCCTCTGAGGTCACAGCTAAGGGTGGCCCATGCCCAGAGCCCTTGCCCAGGCTCTGTCCGCGTCCTGCCTCCTGCAGATTCCAGATGGGAGGGTGGGTGGTACTCAGGCCAGACCAAGACAATGCAACTCAGTGTGGTGGAGTGGCCTTGGTACAAGCGCTTTCTCTGAGCCTCAGTCTCCCCGTGTGTGAGCGGGTTGAAACCGTTGACAGGGAAGTAAGAGATCTTTCCTGCTTCCATTAGGAAATACCAGCAGCTGCCGTTTGAGCGCCTACTGTATGAACCCTTCTAAGTGCTTTTATTGTGGCTCTCGAGCCGTTCGGAAGGGTTGCCAGAGTAAGAGATACAACCCAGAGAGCACACTCCCCTGAAACAAATACCCACACCTCATATCCGTATCATGATAACCACTCTGGCATCTCTGTTCTTCTTTTCTCAATGGTGGCTGGGACCCAATACATTGATTTTATGACCTTCGGCTTGAAAAGCACTGAGCTACCTCATCAAAACCTCACAAAGGCCTACAAGCGAGGAACTATTAATACCCCCACTTTATAGATCGGGAAAGGGCTTCTGAGAGTAACGCTTGCCCACGAAAGTGAAGGAGCAGACAGGCCGAGCCAGACCTCAAACCCGTAACCGGTGTGCTCGATGCCCCTTTAAGGGCGCGGTGGGTAAGCGGGGCCCTTCCTGGGACGGGCCATGGAAACCTTTCCACAATCCCCTGGCAACTCCTCTTTTGGTTTCCCTAAGCAAGACGTCAGGCCAGTCAAACAGATCCCAGAGTTTAATTAAAATGATGGTCTGCGCCAGAGGAAGGGCGCCAGGGCCAGCTGAAGCAGGAGATTAATTACAGTTTTGCCGGGGGGAGAGGGGGAGATGGGGAAAGAAAAAAAAAAAAAAGGTGAGGGGGAGAGGGGGAGAGAAGATGAGAGAATACGGTGAGAGAGAAGAGAAAGGAAGGAGAAAAGAGGGAAAAAAGCGAGGAGGAGAGAGCGTGTGTGTGTGTGAGTGTGTGTGTGTGTGTGTGTGTGTGTGTAAGTGAGGGAGGGAGGGAGGGAGAGGGGGAGGAGGAAAAGGGTAGCAAAGGGGGAGGAAGAGAAGGAAGAGCAAAGGAAAGGGCAAGGAGGAGAGAGGAGACTGAGAGTCCGTCTCACCTGAGAAAAGCAATCGTGTTTTGATTAGGCCTTGCTCCACAATTGCCTCCTCCACCCTCCCCTGCTGAAGAATCCCAAGCGTCTTTCTACAAGGTCTGACCTTGTCACCCTCTGCTTTAGAGCCTTCTATGGCCCCCTAGTGCCTTCGGAATAAATCCGGACTCCATACTGTGGCTCCTGCCACACCCTGCCCTCCTCTCTCTTTCCCACACTCCCCCCCCCCCCCCCCCCCCGGCCCGGTCCCCTCTCTCCCTCTCCACACCAGGCTGCTCCCATGGGCCACCGGAGGGCTATGCTCTCTTGTCCATCATCTGGTCTGTGCTAACGCCAGCGTCTCTTTCAAGGTTTCTTTAAATATCCCCTGCAGGCAAGCACCAGGCTGACCCTGACTGCCAACACCCCCTTCCTGAGTGTGTGGTTCAGGGGAGGAGACCGCAACACGCAAGAAAACCAACAAAAGGAGAGAGGACATAAGGCGGGGATTGGCATCAGATGGGCCAGCAAACGGTCAACCTGTCTGAGCAACCGCGTGTGCCAGGCCCTGGTCAGAACGCGGTGTGCATTTGGCTGTCTGTCTTGCTCCAGCCCTGAAGGCGGAAGCCATCCTTGCCTTCCCTGCTACGCGTGGCCAAGCAGGCTGCCTGCAGCTTACCAGGGCAGAGCCGGTTCCAATGAATCTGGCTTTTGTTTCGTTTTTTAAAGTTTGTTTAAAAAATGATTTCAGAAAGGAAGGGAGAGGGAGAGGCAGAGAGAAACATCAATGATGAGAGAGAATCATTGATCAGCGGCTTCCTGCACACCACCTACTGGGGTTCAAGCCCACAACCCGGCCATGTGCCCTTGACCAGAATCAAACTGGGACCCTTCAGTCCTCAGGCTGATGCTCTATCCACTGAGCCAAATGGGCTGGGGTGAATATGGCTTTTGAAACCACCAGGCTTCATGGTGGCTCTAAACAGTGGGGGTGAGTGGGTAGGTTGGGGGGTGGAGGACAAGGAGGGAGCGAGAGCTTGATATTTGATGGCCTGAGAGGTAATCTTTGAGCGGAGACAGACAGGGGCCTGGCCAGGCAAAGATGAAGGAAGGATGGGTTGGCTGAAGCTGTGGGATATTCTGAGCCCAGACCCACCTCAGCCCCCGACAAGTTTCCATCCTTCCTAAAACGTGCTTGGCCCAGGCCAGCGTGAGTATGGGGAAGGGCCAGAGCCACGTCCACTGAAGGTCTGTGACAGGGTGCTGTGCGGTTTCCTCTCTGTGGGTGACCTGGGGAAAAGTCTAGGGGACCCGAGAGGGGAGGGGACCCCAGTCTTTCCAGCAACCAGAGGTCAGGAGAGTGCCAGGCCTGTCTCTTGGATTATAATGTCTCCCTTCCTTCCTTCCTTCCTTCCTTCCTTCCTTCCTTCCTTCCTTCCTTCCTTCCTTCCTTCCTTCTTTCCTTCCTTCCTTTCTTTCTTTCTTTCCTTCAATATATTTTATTGATTTTTTACAGAGAGAAAACGATAGGGATAGAGAGCTAGAAACATCGATGAGAGAGAAGCATCAATCAGCTGCCTCCTGCACATCCCTCACTGGGGATGTGCTCACAACCAAGGTACATGCCCTCAACCGGAACTGAACCTGGGACCCTTCAATCCGCAGGCCGATGCTCTATCCACTGAGCCAAACCGGTTTCAGCTATAATGTTTTCCAGTTGTCATAGATGTGACTTCCTTCATTCGCTCCCTCCTGCCTCCTCACAGCCCACGTGTCCCTCTGAAGGCCTCTTTCACCTCATCCCCCACTGCTCTCCCGCTCACAGCTTCCACTCCGGCCACTCTCCCAAGACACTGAGCTAAGTTCTGCCTCAGGGCCTTTGCATTGCAGGTCCCTCTCCTGGAATGCTCTTCTCTCACTCGTGTGATGCTGTTATTAATTAAGCCTCAGCTTCAGGAAGTGGTTGGGGTGGGGAAAAAGAGGGGTCAATTATGTTCAGACCTCACAATCCCTAAGGGTCTTAAGTAGAGTTTCCAATATATAAGCGTAAGGTTGGTTAGTCACGATATCATTGTTTACTAGTTGAAAAAAAAAAAGTAGAAACAACTTCAGTGTCCATCATCAGGGGGGAGATTAAATCAACAGTGAGTCAGCCACACGGTGGAATACTACGGAGCTGTCACAAAGATGGAGGGCGTTCAATGTGCATAAATAGGGGATAATCCCTGAGGAATGCTGATGAGAACAACATGTGTGAACCAGCTCCCATTTCCATAAAACAAAGAGAGAAAAAAAGAATATCACTTGTTTTATATATGAATTTGGATTTCCTTATGTGTGGGTACGTTATTTCTGGAAGACATTGGTAAGCAGGCTGGCTCTGGGAAGCAGGACTGAGGACAAGGGTGGGAGAAGGACATTTCACTGTGCGCCTGTTTGAACATTTTGACTTTCAGACTAAGAAAACATGTCACCTATTCGAGAAACTGACATTCTAATATTTTTAGAACTCTGACCTTATGCCTAACTGGGTTACATGCGTACACAAACAGGGACACCGTGGTAGCGACGAGAAAAGGCTGCTTTTTCAAACCACGCTACCCCTGCCCCCCATCCCAGGCTCACTCCTAAAAAGATACCACACATTTAAAATATGAATACTTAAATAAACAAAACAAATGCTGTGGTTATCTTGTGAGCCTCACCCTTCCATTGCACTGTATTTTCTTTCTTTTAAAAAAAATATATTCTATTGATTTTTTTTTACAGAGAGGAATACAGTCAGAAACAGGGATGAGAGAGAAACATCCACCAGCCACCTCCTGCACACTCCCCACTGGGGATGTGCCCGCAACCAAAGTACATGCCCTTGACAGGAATCAAACCCAGGACCCCTGAGTCCGTAGGCTGATGCTCTATCCACTGAGCCAAATGGGTCAGGGCTATTGCACTGTATTTTCGTGCAGGTGGGCCCAGAGCATGAATTTGCTGAATTCAGTATCTTAAATGTACCACAACTTTAGGAATGCCTCATTTTTTTAGAAAACAAATGAATATTCCCGGAGTCTCAAAAAATAGAAGTCTCTCAGGCTTCTCTTGGCCTGAGGGGACCCTGTCTCAGCTCTCCCTGGGGAGAGACCAGGCAGGCGCAGAATATAGGAGCAGCAAACTCATGGCCCCACATTTAGCCTCTCCTGGGGGACGGGGACCAGTTCACGAGGGTGCAGAGCGGGGTTAGGCCCGCCCCGTGGGGACGTGGCTCCTGGTGGATGTGGGTGAGAGGGAATTCCCAGCCTGGAAGGCTGGTCTTGCTGCAAACTGGGGGACTGTTGGTTTCTCACTGTCTCTTTTGGAAACAGCCCCTCCCGGCGCCGAGTTAGATGCTCCAGCCCGCACTGTCCAACCCCAGGACCCAGGCTTCTCAGCCCCTGCATCCAAGTGGGAGATGTTGACTTAGCCACGGCCCAAAGTTTCAAACCAAGGCCCAAGTTTCCCAATAGCCCGAGTGATAGTAGAAATAACCAAATGGCACCACAAATAACGTTATTGAATTTAATCCATCTGTGAGCATCCAACCCTTCGCAGCCTTCAAAGCTCCTGTCCAGCCTGCATCGCACTTGATTCTCACGACCACCCAGGAGTTAGCAGCGTTGGTTTCATAATTCCCATTTTACAGACAAGGGAGCTGAGGTCCAGAGTGGGGCAGGGGCGTGTCTAAGGTCACAGAGCTGGAGTGTTATGCGTGGTAAGCGTCTCCAGTTCAGAGCTCTCTCTGAGACACCACCTGGAGGAAAAAAAGGTGGGCCTAGCTCTGTGGTAGGCAAACTGGCTCACGAGCCACATGCAGCTCTTTGGCCCCTTGAGTGTGGCTCTTCCACAAAATACCACATCCTGGGCGAGTCTATTTCGAAGAAGTGGCGTTAGACCAAGTTTAAGTTTAAAAAAAATGTGGCTCTCAAAAGACATTTCAATCGCGGTACCGTTGATAGTTGGCTCTGTTGACTGATGAGTTTGCCAACCACTGGCCTAACTCAATGCCTCAGTCCCTAGGGCTGGGATGGGAGAGGCCCCTTCTCACCAAATTGGCGAGTGCTGGCCAGATGCCTCCAGCGACAGGGAATCTCAGAATATCTAATGGTTCAGCAAGACCTGGCAGGTCTGTCTTCAGGAGGTGTCTGTGACATGCCCACCTCTCACCAGCCCCAAAGAGATCCCCTGGTCCAGGCCACAGCTGAAGTGATGCGGTGCCAGTGTCAGGACCCAAACTTTGAGACATTGGCTTCTTTCACTTTCCATTTCTTGGGATGACCACTCTCGGAAGCCAGCCACCATGCTGTGAGGAAGCTCAAGCTCCCAGGAACCGCTCTCAGGCCATGTGAGTGAGTGCCGGTCGCGCTGCCCCAGGGGAAGCCAGGTGTGGAGCGGAAATGAACCAGCCCCACCCACCCCTGGACATGCTGCAAATGCATGAATAAATAAGATTTTTTCCCCCCCGCTGCTGAATTTTAGGGGCGGCTTGTTACGCAGCAATAGGTAACATTCCCAACTTGGAAGGAAGTTCCCGGGTCTCTCAGGAACCCTAAGTCCAGATGTAGGACTTGTGTAATAATGGAGGCCCGGTTATTTGAAGGAGGGCTAATATGTCATCTGCTGGCTTCTCCCCATCTCTCTGCATTGTCATCAATAAGGAGAGCAAAGAATAGCCTTGGACTCTTCACTATTTGACGTAGAATCCCGTGTTCACCAAATATACCTCCAGGTCCTCTGTGGCCAAGGGTGAAGGTGGCAGAGGTAGAGATGTCTTTTTCCTCTTAATTCGGGATCTTATATATTTTTCACGGAACACGGAGTTATCTGATAGCTCCAGTCCTCTTCGGAATAGCGAAGGAAATAAGGCCTTCGGGTAGGAAAGCGCAAATCCCTCCTTGGGCTCCTCTCTTTTACTGACTGTGTGGGGCTGCTGTGGGGATAGCACTGGGAAGGTCAGGGAAGTTCAAACCTCCGTCAACACCTCTTTTTTCTGGGGCTGGGATTGAAAACCATGGAAGTAGGTTTGCCTACTTTTCATGGAAGTGGGTTTGTCATGTGATTTTAAAAGTCACTAAAAACGCCATCTGCCAAACTGTCCCTCTCCTTTATCTTAGGTTAGCTAGAAGTCCCCAAAGGGCCATGCTGCCAGGACAAAGCCCAGGAGGGCCAATAGCAGGATCTGTGCAGGGAGACTCAGTGCCCGCTCTGTAACGGACAGCTGTCAGCAGCAGCATCTTGGAAAATACTCTCAAGAACCCATGAAGGTGACTGGGTACAAGCTGTGCCTATCCAAACAGTGGAATACTAAAAAAACAAAACACAAACAAACAAACAGTGGAATACTACTCAGCAATAAAAAAGGAACGAACTACTGATAAATGCTATGCATTGAGTGAACCTCCCAAACAGCACCCATTGCCTGATTCCATTTCCATGAAATGTCCAGAGAAGCAAATGCATAGACAGAGAGGAGGTTAGCTGTTGCCCAGGCCCAGGGGCGGGATAGGGAGTGGCAGCCAGTTGGCATGAGGTTTCTCTTGGAAACGTCCTGGAACTGGATCATAGTGATGGCTGCACAATTCTGTCAATTTACTAAACATTATTAAATTGTACACCTTAGATGAATGAATTTTAGGGTATGTAAATCATTCCCTACTAGAGCTGGGTTTTTTTTTGTGTTTTTTTTTTTTTTTAAATCAATATTCACTGGAGAATATTTTTCCATTGATTTTTAGAGAGAGTAGAAGGGAGGCGGGAGAGACACACAGAGAGAAACATTGATATGTCTCACATTGATTGGTTGCCACCCACACATGCCCGGATCCGGGGCCCTTCAGTGGGAAGGCAAATGCTTTATCTTCTGAGCCAAACTGGCTAGGGCTGTTGTTTTATTTTTAAAAAAAGAAGCCAGGGAAGGCAGAGGGAGGAGATGGGGTGGGAACTGGGGCTGTTAAGGAGCTAAGTGAGTATGTACTGGTCAGAAGGAAGAGAAGCTATGATTTTTACACCTAATTGGAGTTCATAATGTCTAGTAGTCAAAAAGAGATTCTATTATGAGAGGGATCAAAGCTGAGAATAATAACTGCTAGCACTAATTAAGTGTTTATTCTATGCTAGGCACTGTGCAAAGGACTTTGCATGTATGGATTCACTTGCTCCTCCCAATTCTCCACGGTCTCTCAATGTCTGCATGTCTTCTGAGCAAGAGACACTAAGAGCTTTGAAATGGACTATCTTCTCAGGGATGTCTGTATACAAACAGCCTGTGGAGGCAGAGAGTTTCTCCCCTCGGGGCAGAGGGCAGAGTTGTCTCCCCAACCAGATTAATAAAGGTCAGGTCTCTTGAGGTGGCTCATTGACATATGAACCAGGAGGTTGCAGTTCCATACACCTCCCCCCCCCCAACCCTGTGTGGGGCGTGCAGGAGGCAGCTAATCAATGATTCTCTCTCATCATTGATGCTTCTATCCCTTTCTCTCTCTTCCTCTCTGAAATCAATAAAAATATATATTAAAAAAAATAAAGTCTCTCTGGGGCAAAGGCTGGGCCGGTGTGCCAGCAGTACTTCCTGTAAGCCTGGGGATTTCCTGAGCGGGAGGATCTTCAGTGATGGCTCACCCAGGTGCTGCCACGTCCCGCTGGGCCGTTTGGCAGTGCCCCCACGGAGCGTGGGGCCAAAGAGAACGGATGTGAACATGGAGCGCCTGCTTGTCTGCCGGGCTGCAGTCAAGCCCTTGGTCTCTGACCCACAAGTCTCCTGTCCTCTGCCAGCATCCATGAGACAGTGGCACGCTGGCTTGTTAGCTTCCAAGCAAAGGAAAATCTCAGACCCTCCACAGTTGTTGACAGCTGCCATTGACATCACCCCCATTTTTCAGATGAGCACACCGAGGCCCAGAGAACTGAAACTTTCTCTTTAAGGTCACACAGCCAGCAAGTGACAGAGCTGGGATCAAAACCCAGATAGATTGGGAAAGGCAGTGGAGCGGAGGTAATAGCTGGGAGTGACAGGAAGCTGAAGGCCCCAAAGATACACAGGTAGTGTCTCTTAGCCTCCCAACTCCCCCCAACCCCCGCCCCCTGCCTCCGCCCCCAGATGCTGCCTGTCCCCACATCCGGCTGCTGGGGCTGAGCAGCCAATTTTGGATGGCCGAGATATATTTAACGGTGAGTCACCCTCTCCCCCAGCAATCAGCGTGGCAGGCCCGGAGGATGCAGGGAGTATCTCTGGGAATCCATGCCTGAGGGTCACCATGGCAACCCCACCCAACTTGCTTGCCAGCCGCTGGGATGCCAACACCTGAATCAAAGCAGGAAATACTCTCGTGGGCCAAGTGTAGCGGAGGACAGGAGCAGGCCTGCCGCACGCCACCCCAGAGGGCTCACCAGAGGTTGCTGCGGGATCACGAGGACTCAGGGAGAAGGAAGTTTGTGGGTGCACTGCTGAGCTCGGGGTCCCGCGTGGAGGCCTGGTGTGCCTGGCTTGCTGGGGTGAGGGGACTCGAGTTGCTGGGTATTTTGGTGAGCACCATCTCTTTGGGCCTTGGTTCCTCTTAGTTTGCTGGTCTCTCTCATAAGGACCCGCTCTCCATCTGAGGCTTCTAACCAAGTACCATTACCATAGCTAAGACTGATGGCGACATGGGATGTTAACCACGGACCTATCTTCCAGAATAATTCTCAGGACTTCCGAGCCTAGGACCAATCTGCCACATCCACGCACCCACACACTCTACACCCCCAAACCCCCACCCCCCACACACTACACCCCCACACACTCTACACCCCCACACCCCCACACACTCTACACCCTCACACACTCTACACCCCTACATCCCCACACCCCCAAACCCCACACCCCCACACACTCTACACCCCCACACACTCTACACCCCCACACACTCTACACCCCCACATCCCCACTCTACACCCCCATACACTCTACACCCCCACCACCCCCCTCCACCCCCCACATCCCACATCAAAAGTGAATACTGCAGTGAACGCAGTTAGGAATCCATCCATTCATTCCTTCACTCATTCATGCCTGTCCTCTTAACATTATAAATTAAATCCAGGGTCCCAAAGGCCCTATAGAGATCTGGCCTTGGTTATCTCTCCATCCTCATCTCCTTCCACCTCTCCCTCTCCTGCTCCACCCTAGCCCACTAGCCTCTCCCTCTCCTGCTCCACCCTAGCCCACTAGCCTCTCCCTCTCCTGCTCCACCCTAGCCCACTAGCCTCTCCCTCTCCTGCTCCACCCTAGCCCACTAGCTTCTCCCTCTCCTGCTCCACCCTAGCCCACTAGCCCTGCTGCTGCTTCTCCAACGTACCAGGCGCTTTTCTGCTCCGGGGCCTTGGCACTTGTTCCTCTCTCTGCCTGCAGAGTTCCTGCGCCCAGACAGCCACAGCCTGACTCCCTCACTCCCTTAGGCTTCTGCACACGTCTCATCTCTTCAGGGAGATGTTATCGAGACCACCTTAGGAGAAGGCAGCCAGTGTAGCCCCAGCGATACGCCACATCCGTGTATATTGTATAAGTCAGATGGTGACTTCGTTCTCCTGATTGTAACCAGGAGAGAGGAATGGAAAAATCTGTCACCTGTAAACTGAATCTGGCCCACAGATAGGTTTTGTTTGGGCTAGTGTTTCTAAAAAAACCCAAAACTGTATTAGTTGCTAACATTCATCAAATCTGGGAAACTTCATTTTAAAATCCCAATTTTCAACCTCTCTTGGAACACATATTCCTGCATGTGTATCAGCAGCTTGTCAGGCTGAGTAGCAGCCAGCCCTTTAGCCAGGCCACACGCATTCCCGTCTGCCAGGGCCTCCTCATCACTTACGTGTCCACAAACAGCGGCTGCGGTCCTGGGGCTTGCAGTCCAGGTGCCTAATCTGAAGTCTCTAAGGGTCTTTGGTTTGTGAGGAAGGGAGTGGAACATAGCAATTTTTTTTTTTCCTTTCATCAGTTAGAATTGAGTTTCTAGACTAATCCAGGCATTCTGGGTGAAAGCACTGGGCAAGCAAAGGCCCAGGGGCATGAACATGGAGGGCAAGTTCTGGGGCTGCTGGTAAGTAATCCGGAGTGGGAAGAGGCCAGCAGAGTCATTTGGGGCCAGAATCTGGAGGGCCTTGCCTGCCTGGCTCAGTCATTTCACCTTCTCCGGAGAGTAACGGGAGCCACAGATGATTGTGGAGCAAGGAAAGGGGCATGATCAGAGTGAGCAGGGATGTGGGGAAGGGAAAGTGGTAATCATCCTTGATCTCAAGCCCGGAGTGCATACGGGGATGACAGGGGCAGTGTCTTCCACCTCCACCCTCGGCTCCCAGCTCCTTCCTCTGGCTGTCTTATAATAACAGTGTTTTCAGTACGACGTTCTGGGCCCCCTGCTGCGGGTCACTCAGCCGCCCTTCCAGAGAGAAAACAAAAAGCGGTGTTTTTCCGTGTCTATTTTAGGCTGCTGCCCACCTCTTTGTTCTTCTCGAGGAACACACCCTCCCAGGAGGCTCCTCTCTCAGCTGTGGCCTGGCAGCCAGGTCTGAACCACCAGGCGGGGCTCCATGGTGGGAAAGAGCCAGTGGATGGAATGGGATCATGCCAATTAGGCCAGGAGCTGCATGGGGATGCCAGTGTCAGCAAGTCCCAGGGACGAGGAGGTGAGGGGGAAGGCAGCTCATCCCAGTCCACGGGTTTGCCCTGATGGACCATCTTTGGTTACTCTGAGCAGCCTGGAGGAGCTCACCTCTGTTGTCCCCTAAAGATGCTGCCTGGGATTTGGGAGTCTTTACTATAAGGTAGATTTATGCCCATTTTACAGATGGGCTGGGAAGAGACGTAGGGACTCTTCTGCACCTGGGGAGATCCAACACACCTATTTTACAGGTGGTAAAACTGAGGCCTGGAAAGACAACCCGATTAGCTCTATAAATTACAGAGCAGTTGGCCACCTCTGCTACTGAAATAGGGGGATGTAACGTCTCAGGGGGCATGTATTTTGTCTGTTTTGGTCAAACTCTGTCCCCATCACATAACAGTATCCGGCAAACAGAGGCTCTTGATAAATACACTGTGGATGAACAAGTAACATTTCAGCTTCTACGAAGAATTCTCACACATATTCCCTCATTTTGACTGTCACGATTATCTTGCAAATCAGGAATGAGGTTTGTCCTCATTTTCCAGGTGAGGAAATGGAGGTTCGGAGCGGCTTAGTTGTCCACCTGAGTCCACAAAGCCTGCGAGTGGCAGAGGCGGGATTTGAATCCACAACATCGCACTGTGGGCTGGGCTTCCCTTACAATTTTCAGGTTGAGGAAGAGACCTTGGAAATGCCCAGATATGTTTGAGGCAAAAGCCTTGATCCCAAGGACAACTCTGACCTGAATAGTCTGGGGTGAGGGGAAGAGGGAGACCAAGAGAGCAGTTGCCACGCAACCTAACAATTCCACTACGAGTAATATACACAAGAGAACTGAAAACCATATCCACACAAAAACTTGTACATGGCTGTTCATAGCATATCAGCCAAAAAAGTAGAAAGAACCCAAATGCCCATCAACCTGACGAAGGATAAACAGAACATTGACTTTCCAGACAATGGAATATTATTCATCCATAGAAAGGAATGAAGAATTGGCACATGCTTTACAACATGGACGAACCTTGAAAACAGTATGCTAAGGGAAAGAAGCCAGACACAGAAGTCCATGGACCGTATGATTCCATTTCTTATGGAATGTCCAGAAAAGGCAAATCTAGAGAGACAGAAAGTAGATTAGTGGTTGCCAAGGGCTGAGGGAAAGTGGCCACGGAGAGTGATTGCTAACAGGTAGGTGTTTCTTTTTGGGGTGATAAAAATATTCTAAAATTAGATTGTGGGGATGGCCACACAGCTCTGTGAACAGACTAAAAACTCCTCAATTATACATTTTAAATGACTGATTTTTTTACACCATGTAAATTATATGCCAACCAAATCATTTTTATAAAATACCAAGAGTAGCATTTCCATGACAACGGATTTTTAGAAGGGGGAACACGCAAATGAGAAAATGTCCCTAGCATAGGCAGTCCCATGCTGTCTTCCTGATTTATCAGGAAGGGTTTCAAGATGGGATTTTAACCTTGAGCCCCAAGGATTTACCTGGGGGCTGGTTCCGAGAGAGCTGAGAATCTGTAGGACACCTCCTCCAGGCAGCCCTCCCAGATATCCCAACCAGAGATGAGAAAAAGAACCCAGTGTGGTGACGGTTACCACTTGGGATACACGTGCTCTGCTCGGTAGTATCACACCCCCATCATCCAGGCAGAGAAATGGAGGCTCAGAGAGGGGAATGATAAGCCCAAGGTCACATAGCCAGTGTGGGGTGTTCTCAGTTATATCATAATACCTGAGACTTGCCCAGACTGGGGCCAGTCAAATTTCTTGGTGTTTGTGGGCCTTTGTTTATTCATCTGAACCATAAAATCCCAGCTCACTCCCCTTCACTCTCCAGGAGAGGGGCGTGAGCCAGAGTATCATCCCACCCTCTGAGAGGACGATTCTCTGTGTTTCACTTGAACAAAGCCAAATGTCTTTTCTCAGAGATCCACCTGCCCAGGGATTCTAGGCGAGATCCGTGCTACTTTCTCGATGCCATCTTTTTAAAACTCGGTGTGCTGCTTGTGCATTGTGGGTTGTGCAGCCACTTTTCCAATATCCTTGATGTTGGGGTTCAAGAAAGAAGACAAAGTTGCTGTTTTGTGAAGCATTTGCCTGAGGCGATTTCACAGGCTTTCTTTCCTCTGTGCTAAATGAGATGCTTTGCAGGGGCCCTCACTTTACTCCTGAGACTTCAGGTTCAGCTTTGGAGGCTGCAGGCCTGAGGAAAATTTCCCACCGAAGTCACAGGAAGAGCTGCTACTACACACCCTTTCGTGTCTCACCCAATCATCTACTCACCCCTCCCTTCCTTCACCCACCCAACGATCCATTCATTTCCCATTTTCTTAATTCAACAAATACATGTGGCAGGCACTATGTTAGTCACTGAGTACCGTGGAAGAAAAGATAAAACAAGCTCCATGTTTTCATGAAGCTCAGTCTAGTGGAGGAAGACAGGTCTTAGTAGATGCACAAAATCCTATCTAATAAAGAGGGGATATGCTAATTGACCATCACACCATCACAAATATGGAATCCACAGCCAATAAGGAGGGAATATGCTAATTGACTGCCACATTCTCAAAGATGGCAGCACTCACAGCCACAAGATGGCGGTGCTCAGTACCCTCAGCCCCGCCACGGCGGCAGGTGCGTGGCATGATTAGGCCCACCTCCAGGCAGGTCCAGTTGATCCGTGCGCCTGCCTTCGGAGTTCCCAGTCCTCAGCCCCCGAGTTGCCCAGGGCTCAGGTAACCAGGGTCAGCCGAGGCTTGCGCTGCTGGCAGTGGCAGCAACAGAGGTGTGATGGGGGCATCACCTTCCCCTGATCACCAGTTGCCTCCTGCCCCTGAGGGCTCCCAGACTGTGAGAGGGGGCAGGCTGGGCTGAGGGACCCTCCCCTCCAGTGCATGAATTTTCATGCACTGGGCCTCTAGTATCAATATAAATTGGGATGGATGCCATCAAAGCAAAGTTCCAAATAAGAAGGGGGACCTAATTTCTACTGAGGAACAGGGGAGGGCTTTCTGGGGAAGTTGGTATGTGAGATAAAGTCTGAAGTATAACCTATCAGTGAAGAATGTTCTTCGTTCAAGAAATAAAAAATGCTGAGTGAAAGTGGCTCAAACAAACAGGATTTATTAACCCATATAACAAAAAGTCCTAAGATAAGGCTACCCCATCATTGAGGGACTCCACAATATCATCAAGGACCAAGTTCCCTACCATTTGCTCCTAACCTCAGAGGATTAGCTCCATTCTCAGCCTGGCTCACCTCATGGACCCAAGATTGCTGCCAATGCTCCAGCCATCACATGAAGACATGACCTCACCCAACAACAGGGGGAAGATCCTCCTCATTTTCAGATAGAGGAGAACCTTCCCAGAAACTCCCAGCAGACTTGATGAAGGCATCACATGTCTACACCTACACCACACGAGCAAAAGAAATGGGGCCACATGATTGTCTCAAACCAGCAGTTCTCACCCAGGGGTAAATTTTCCCTCCAGGGAACAATTGGAGACATTTTTGGTTGTAATAATTGTGTGTGTGTGTGTGTGTGTGTGTGTGTGTGTGTGTATGCACACTACTGGCATTTACAAAGAGGACAAGGATGCTGCTAAACATCCTTCACAGCCACCACGACACAGATTTCCCCAGAGGTCAACAGTGTCAAGGTCGAGAAACTACCGGAGACCAATCAGAACCAAATCCTCAGCCCCGGGGACACCAGGCAGAAGGGCGTGGGGAATTGGTCGGGGAAGGTTTCCTAGAAGCTGCGATAGCTCCGCTGAGTCTAGAAAGATGGACATTGGCCAAACCATTCCAGGTGCTGAGTCAAACCCAGCATCTGCCCGTGTCAATAAGCAGCAATGCAGACAACCCCCTCCGCCTCTCCTGCCTCTCCCAGTGGGACGGAAGCCCATGGAGGCCGGGACCTCACGCCCTGCTCAGCGCTCTGTCCTCACTCCCATTTCGTGCCTGTCACAGTGGTTATTCAACAGGCTGTGGTTAAAGAATACACGGAGTGGAGGAGAACTGCTTTTGACAGTGAAAACCCAACCCTGGGAATTCCTAGGTGTCACACAGACTGACTGCTATGGACAACTTTCTGGAAGACGCAGAGGAGGGGCCGTCCGTCAGCCCAGCCAGATCCCAAAACAGCTCAATTCCATCATGGTACAGACGGGGAGACCCAGGCACAGAGAAGGCAAGACTACGGACCAAGGTCACGCCTTAACCTGGGGGCAGATGCCCGCCAGCACCATTGCAACCCTTTCCTAGCCCAGCATCCACACCAGCAGGGAGGTAGGTCTGAGTGATGGCACAGACACGTGATCCAGGGATCCCAGTGTCTAGTTCCTAAAGCCAAGTCTATTTTGGGAATTTGGGTCCATCCCACCTCCCATCTCCTTACAAATCTGCCTACATCGTGACCCCAAAAGGATGCTGCTGAGTGGGGCCACCGTTTTGTCAGTGCTGTGCCCTCCCTGCTCAGCTTGTGTAATGGCCACCAACTGGCCAACCGGGATGGCCGGCCCATGAACATGTTTTGTTTGCCCCACAGGTCCCTTTAAACATGTATGATTTGCCTTCCTTGCCAATCATAAAAATAATTGGGATGGTGTGCCTGTTTCCCACCTCCCTTAGGTAACAGAAGGACTGGCAGCTCGGTGCCCATGCTTTCCTGCACAGCGGCCATTTCCCGGAGCTGGGCAGCGGCTGCCGCTTCAGCTGGGAAACACGTGCCCCGTTCCACCCACGGCACGTCTCTCACGGACGGGCAGGCCTGGCCCCGAGAGGCATTCTGAAACTGCCACCCGGCCCCAGCTGGTGGGCACGCACGAGTAGGTGAGGCCGTACGGGGACCCCAGGCAGGGCAGTATCCCCCTCTCTTGGTGGCCATGGGAACACACTGCCGTTGGCAACACATCTCCACCGGAAACCAAGAGGCGGCAGGTCCATCTCTCTTCTCAGCTCAGACACCTTCAGCTCCCGGGGCCCCCAAAGCCTAAAGCCCGGAGGGGGAGGGGTGTGACCTGGGCCCCAAATGCAGATGCTCCCCAACACCCCCTTTTGTTCAATTGGCCTAGAGATGGGGTGTTGGGAGGGGCTGGGTTGGATTCTATCTTATATAAAAAGACCAGAAAGCGTTTGATGAGAGACAGAGGAAGGCGTGGGTGTCTGAGACGGGCTCTGTTTCTGGGCAAACGCTCACATTCCCCGGTGCCTCCCTCCCCTTCACTTCCTCTGGGCAAAAGCACAGACGCTCCTTGAAGCTCAAAGTATCCATCCATCTTCCCTCAGCCACGACCCCAGCCCTGGCCAATCCCCTGGAGTCCCTAATGCATCCGGCCTGTTTCTAGGCTCCTCACAGAATCAGATGGAAATAAGGGAACGGAATGAGAGAATCAGCCAGAAACAAGGAAATGCCCCACGCACCGCTTGCCTCTGAAACGGAGACGCTGAAACCCAGAACGGCGGCGGAAACCGAAAACCTCATTGAGAAAAGAGGCACACAGAGGCGTGAGTGCCAATTAGCGCCAGGCCCCCTCCTGGGAGTGCCATCCATAAATATTAATGGCCGTAATCATCGGGTATTAGTCATAATGCCTTGGAAATTAAGGTCATTTTACTGGGAGTAAATAGCTGTGTTAATGGCAGCAAAAGGTAACGGTGGCTGGCGGCCTGCCAGGCGTGGCCCGCCAGGTGACACCGTAACTCAGAAGAGACAGGTGCAATCTGTGAAATGGGCAGGAGCATCTAGGGCGGGCGGGGTGAAGGGGCAGGGGTGAGGCTGACCCTCTCATTGTCTGCAGTCCCCCCTGCAGGGCCCTGGGACAGATCTGCTCCGACAAGGAACAGCAGCCCCAAGAGTGGAAACGAGCGAGGGGCAGGGGGGCAACCTAAAGGTGAGGGCCAAACGGGTGGGGACGGGGGGACGGGAGGGAGTACCTAAGGGCAGAGAGTCGGTCCTTTCTCATTGCAGCCTTGATATCTGCACTATGAGATGCAGCTCCTTCTTTTCCTCTCCCTCCTTTCCCCTCCTCGCTTCCCCTCCTGCCAGGAGACAGAGCCTGGGGCCCCTTAAGACTTCAGGGTCCCCTCCCCAGTGTTCTCGTTTCTTTTATAATTAGAAGGATAAAAAAAATGAACTTTCAGACTGCGGAAAATGTTTCCATATGCACTATGAATACACTCATCTTTATTTCATGCGGCTTAAATGATAAGGCTTGATTTGTGTGTGTGTGTGTAGAAAAGCAAAAGAGCCTGGAGCCCACAACATTCATATCTCGGCCCTGCATTCTCCTGCCCCCTCTTCTCCCACTCCTCGGGTCCCCTTCTCCTTCTCTCTCCTTCTCCCTGTTCTCTGGATCCTCCCCCTCCTCCCACCGACCTTGGGATCGTAGGTGATCAGCATTGCCTGCTGGGGTCTCAGTGTCATCCTGTGCACAGCGGGCTAAGAATAACAAAAACCATGAAGTGGAGTGACACAGGGGTTCAGCAGCATCAGCCCCCTCCCTTTCTAGGAGTCAGAGGTGTGACTTAACGGAAAACCTCAGGGACAGAGTCCCTGGTCATGCCTGCTCCCCCCTCTCCACTCCCCCCCACGCTAAATGCACCATCAGGCCCTCTCTGTTCCTACTTCCCGGGCATTCCATTCCTCTCAGGGTAAATTGCTTTCCTTGACCCTCTGAGGAAACTCACAAGACACTTGATTAGACTATTTTTTACTCCCGGCCTATGATGGGACAAATAATGCCTCCAAATTTCAGAGAAAGAAAGCATCCATTACGGTTGGCTCAGGCAAAAGAGGGGGCCTCTCAGCTCCCTGTCAACCGGGACTGGATGCAAAATGTGCAGAACCGGGCGCCGAAGGAACCCGCCGGGCCCCTTGTTTAGACATTATTCTGGATTTCAAGACGGTGGCAGCAGCGGATTAAACAAAGGGCGGGGCCCTTCTGAGCCTGGAGCCTGAGCTACTGCATGGCTTGGGCGACAGACCCTCTTCCAGTGAGCACAGAGCTCCGGGCCTGTGGGCGGCCAGTGGGGGAGGCAGCAGGAGGAGTGGGGGAGGGGCGGTGACTGCAAGGATGCCTCCCACAGTAGCTGGCACATAGTAGGAACCCAACAAGTTCACTCACTCTCGCCTCACTTAGCAAGCTCACTCCTCTCAGTGCTGGGCCCACAATGTCAGATGAGACCCGTCCCTCCCAGCGGGCGGGGGACATCTGGGCTAGACTTGCCACCTGCGGGGTGGGCTGAGACTCTCTCCTGGGGGGTGGGTCTGAGCCCTGGATCCTCTGCCTCCTCCAATTTCCCCCAGACGGAACGATCTCTGCTTCCCAGTGATGCTGGCTATGAGCACCACCCGCCAATCCCAAAACATCATAGGCCAGGAGTAAAAATAAAATTAAAATAATTGTCAAAATGATAAAACCCAAAACTTCTCAAGCACGTACTGCGTGCTACTCCAAGTACTTGATACAGCTTAGCCTACGTTAATTCTCACAGCCACCTTCTCACAGTGGCAGCATCCGTCCAGTTCCACGTCAAGAGGTTCACTCCAAATGATTCTCTCCATTCGGAGGCACGTGAGGAGACCAAGGCGCAGAGAGGTAGTGTTGTGTGTCGCAGGCCACATAACCCGGAGGTGGCAGAGACGGGCTTCAGTGAAGACTGAAGCAGGGAGGGGAACGGGATGGTCTTATGGCCTGTTTCCAGCCTCTAAGCAGGATGCCCTGGGAGTGGGGTAGAGGACAGGAGGAGAGTGTGGCCCCTGAGACAGCGCTGGGCCGGGAGTCCTGAAACCTGTTAGTCTGCACTCCACCAAGATGCCAACCTGAGAGGTCACTCACCCTGATGTGTACGTTCCCCCAACTTTGCTGACAAAGTTATACTCTCCACCCACGCTCTCCTCACCATCCCACTGGCCTCCCTACTGTTTCTAGAATCTACCGAGCTCATTCTCACCCCAGGACCTCGGCACTTGCTGCCGTCACATCTGGAGAGCCCTCGGCAGCTGTTCACATGGCTCCTTATTTTTCTGGTTTAAATTCAAGGACCAAGAACCATGTGTGTGAGGGGAACATGATCTGTCTTTCCTGTGATACAGAGGCCTTCACTGACCACCTCACTTGGCGATATATGTAAAACGCTTCAAAAAGCCCTGGCCCTCGGTAAACATACAGAAGTGTCTAGTACTAGTATTATCATCTAAATTAAAGCCCCTCTACCTGTCCCTCAGCTCCTCTGTCCTCTCTTTTTCTTCACTGCACATGACCCTTCATGAAGTTATCTTACACTAGAGGCTTGGGTGCACAAAATTCATGCATGGGGCAGAGGGAGGGGGTCCTCTCAGCCCAGCTTGCACCCTCTCCAATCCGGGACCCCTCAGAGGATGTCTAAACCGGCAGTTGAACATCCCTCTCACAATCCGGGACCACTGGCTTCTAACTGCTCACCTTGCCTCCCTGCTTGATCGCCCTTAACTTGCCCCCCCTGCCAGCCTGATCACCCCTAACTGCCTCTGCCTGCTGGCCTGATTGCCCCTAAACTCCCCCCTTGCTGACCTGGTTGACCTCAACTGTTCCCCCTGCTGGTCTGGTCACCCTATGCAGCCTGATGTTCAATTGTTTGGTTGTCCCTCACTAACCTCCTGCTGGCCTGGTCGCCCCACGCAGCCTGCTGTTCCATTGTTACTGTGAGGGCATCCCAACCAATTTGCATTACTCTTTTATTAGTATAGATAGTATAGACTAGAGGCCTAGTGCATGAAATTTGTGCACAGGAGGGAGTCCCCCAGCCCGGTCTGCACCCTCTCACAATCCAGGACCATTGGCTCCTAACCGCTCGCCTGCCTGATCACCCCTAACTGCCTGCCTGCCTGCCTGATTGCCCCTAACCACCTCTACCGTGATGTCTGGAAGGTCATTCAGCTGTTGGGTCTAATTAGCATATTACGCTTTTATTATTATAGATATTTGTCTGCTTGTGTGCCCTCTGTCTCTCCCATCAGAGGGTGAGCTCCATTGGGCTGGGACTTGGACTCGGTCACTTCGGGTCCTCAGAGTTAGCACAGGGCTCAGCTGGTGTCCTGAGGCTGGGAAACCACCTCTCTGAGCCTCACTTTCTTCACTGTAGAAAGGAGGAAATAGCCCCTGCAAAGGCTGAGGAGCGGATGGAAGGACGGGAGACCCCGCCAGGGTTCTGTGATGTTGACCAGGGGACGGCAGTGATGTCATGGTTCCCAGAGCTTAGCCCAAAAAGTGGGCTACTGCTGTGGGTAAGCAGCCCCGGCTCAGCCCAGCCTGTCAGGACTTGGAGCTCACCGGGGCTTTTCACACCCAGCTGGCCACTGGCTGCCCGTGTCAGCATAGAGGAGGCAGCCTGGCCGTCTGGCCTGACCCAAAAGGGTCCTGCCTCAGACAGCATCCTGGGGTTCACCTGGATGAACCTCAGCCTGGAGGGCAGGAGAGGGGACCCAGCCACACAGACAGCTGTATGGACCCTCACCTCACAGCACATCACTGATTCACTGCCCTACTCTCCCCCCCCCCCCCAAGGTCATGGCAGGTAACTGGTGGAACTGGGACTTGAACCAGCATCTGTCTGATGTCAAAGCTGTGCTTGTAAACACATGCCACTGCTTTCCAGGCAGGCTGGATTCCAGAGATTCTCAGCCGGGAGGGTGAGGACTCTGACCTGGCCTGTGCCTGAGAAGCTGCGCAGAAACCCATGTATGTCCTAGGCTGGCTTCCAGCTCGGACCAGCCATGAATGTGTAAGAAAGTCCTGCCTCCTCTCTGGGCCTCAGTTTCCCCATTTGTAACATGAACACCTTGGAGTTGTTGGCTTCTAAGACCCTTTAACACTCAAGTGAAAAATCCCTGAGTCCGAGGATCTCCAAGGAGCTGTTTTTTTTTAGCCTCCAAAATGGTAACGGTCTTCCGAGCAAGTTTTCCTCCATTCCTGACCAACCAGAGGTCAGCAGCATCCAGAGGTTCTATTTCCATCTGAAGACTAAGGCCGCACTCCCTGGGGGAGGCAGGGCTGTGGGAGCAGGGGCAGCCTGGCTGTCCCGTGTTCCTGGCAGAGCACATCATCTTCCAGCTCTTGTTGCCACCCGGTTCTCAGGGCAATGATTCCAATTATGGTTTCATATACTGAGAGCTTACATAGATCCAGCACTTGCCAAAGCTTTACAAATATAATATATACAAATCTGGAAGAAAGGGACTACTCTTGGCCCCCTATCTATATATATATAAAAGCCTAAGCAACCATTATGACCGAGTGACCAGTCGCTATGATGTGCACTGACCATCAGAGGGCAGATGCTCAACACAGGAGATGCCCCCTGGTGGTCAGTGAGCTCCCACAGCCAACCTCTGATGGCAGGCCACCAAACACTTGCGGTCCCTTCCCTCCCCACCTCTCCTGCGCCCCCTGGCCAGCTGGCTGCAATAGCCCCTCACCCGCCAGCCAGAAACCAACCTCCTGCGGGCTCTTCCCTCCACTCCCCTTGGACTGGGCGAGATGGCCCTGATTACAGGCCAGGCTGAGGGACCCCATCCATGCACGAATTTGTGCACTGGGCCTCTAGTTACAGATAAGAAGACAGAGGCACAGAGAGGTTAAACAACTTGATAAGATCACTCAGCCAGTAAGCAGCAGGCCGCGTTTGGGCCCCGGAAGTCTGGTGTCAGAGTATGCTCATAACGTGAGGTTCCTTCACCACAGCACTGTTGGCTTTTTGGACTGGATAATTCTTTGTCGTGGGGGACTGTCCTTTGCTTTGTAGGATGTTTAGCAGTGTCTCTGGCTTCTACCTGTTAGATCTCAGCAGCACCCATCCCTCTGGGTGTGACAACCAAAAATGTCCCCGGCATTGCCAAGTGTCCCCAGGGGATCAAAATCCCCCTTGGCTGAGAACCACTGCCTTAACCACCGCTCTGGAGGAATGGATCCGGGCTCCATCCGGGAACTCTACCCCCGTGAGCCAGTGGAGGCTCCTGGGAGGCACTGCCAAAGGCCAAGGAAACCTTGCCGAGGACCACGGCCTGCGCAGCGGATGGAAGTGGTGCAGGCAGCCGCTCTGAGGCTGGTGACGAGAAGACAAGGAGGGGCACTGTGGGCAGGAGAGAAAACCTTTGGGTGGGGGAGTGGGTTTGGAGGTCAGCTGTGTGACCTAGGGCAAGTTCCTTGACCTCTCTGAGATGCAGTCTTCTCGGCCAAAATCAGAGATGACTGCTTGCATAGTTGAGGTGTGCAGTTTAAATAAGGGATTGTCATTACAAGTGAGAAAAAAATGAAAACCAGAAACTGCCTCAAGACAGGGCCTTCTTCAATAAATTTTGCTACGCCCATGGCACGGAAGATTATGTAGCCATTAAAACAAATGAGGGAAATGTATTTTTGCTGATGTGAAAAGATCTCTAAGATGTATTAATTTATTAACAGTTAAAGAGCAAGGTACAGAACAGTATGTATGGTATAATCTGTTTGAACTTCCAACATATCCTTGCCAGGCGCTGTTCTAACAGTGGGAATGCAGCAGTGGAAAAAAACAGACAAAAATCCCCATTTCCATGGATCTGGTGGAATGCGAATATGAATGTACAAGCACATGAAGATTTTATAAAGATATTTATTCTAAGACAGGGGTGTCTTCTGAGCCTGGAGAGGTGGGGGTGAATTTCAATCTTTCCATTGTATACCTTCTCTGTTGTTTGCATTAGCCTTTACTGTGTGTATGGATTCATTTTAATGATCCATTTTTAAGAGAATGAATAAAAAAATTAGAGGGAAGGCAAAGCCAATGCCTGGCCTGCTGTAAATGGTTGCTTTTGTTATGAGCATGTGTTCTTGAGCACCTACTACTATGTGTAGGTAATGTGCTGATTGCTGGGGACACAGTGGTGAGCAAGAAAGATCAGAAACTTGCCCTCAGGGAGTGGACACTCTAGTTGGGGGGACACAGCGATTAGAGGAGTAACTTCAAGGATCATTAGTATTGCCGTGGTGACATCCGTGAGGTTATGGAGCCGTCCGAACCTAACAGAGGGGAGGCCTACACATTTGGGGAAACTGGCTAGAGATCAGGAGCCTGGGCTCAAGCTCTCTCTCCCCTGACATGACTTCCTCCCTGGGCTGTTCATAGGGTGTGAGCCTGTGTCTCTCTGGGGCTCATAAGAAAGAACAGCTAAAAGTTGATGGAGAACTTTCAACTAAGCAGGCACTCTGTAAGCACTTTACATATTTTAACTTATTTAATTCTCACAATAACCCTGTGAAGTAAACACTCTTGTTTCTTGTGTAAACATTCCCCATTCTGCAGAAAAATAAGCTAAGGCACAGAGAGAATGGGTAACTCGCCCAAGGTCACACTGCTTGGAAGTGGCAGAAGCAGAATTGAAGCCAGGTAGTCTGCCCCAATCCCACACTTGTAACTACTTCCCTTTAGGAATTTCTTATTTTCCTCCTCCTCCCTGCTCATGGATTTGGGGGTGGGAAACAGTCCTCTGCCTCCATGTCCTTCCCCAGACATGAGGATGGCCTGGTCCTGCCTCTGGTAGAACATCACCTATTGGAGAATAACCCTCACCTGTCCCACGGACTCACAAGGCATCTTGGCTTTGCCCTCGGAGCCCAGGTAGAAGAGAAATAGGATGGGCATGAACTCCCAGGAGCATGCTGCTCCCTCTGCCTGTCTGTTCTGTAGGTATAAAGACTTGAGTTGACTCTTAGAGACCCAAGGATCCAGGGGAACCTAACTCCAGCCCCTGAATGAGACCTGACCTAGGTCACAAACTGAGTCCTAATCTTGGCCACATTGAATCCTGACTCTGGCCACAGGTTCCATCATGACTTTGGTCTTAGTCTAAACCCTGACCTTGGTCACAGTCTGAAGCCTGGTCCTGGTCACAGACCTGGTCCTAGGCTCGGCCATGACCAGGTACTAAATGAGCTTGGTCTCAGACCAAGTCCTGATCCTTGTCATGAATAAGCCCTAACTCTCACTAAGCACTGATCCCTGATCCCAGTCACAGTTAACCATTGGTGAGCCATGACCTTAAACCTGGTTACATACTGAGCTTCACACTGGCCTCAGATAAATGCTGTTACCTACTGTCCAGGGGTCTGAAGAACTAAGAATGTCCTCTTCCCAGCTCCCCCAGAGAGGTAGGGACCAGTCATTCCCTGCACCTGTGCAAGGACTGTCTACTCTGCCATCTCCCAGGTCTATCAGGGGGACCTGGAGAGCCCTAAGGAAGACCAGGAAGGCACGCGTTAGACATGCCTAACTTCTTGGGAGGCCCCTTTCCAATTCCTATTTCTCCTCGTCCAACTCCTTCTCCCAGGTTCATGCACATGTTTATCCTGAAATAAATTCATCAGCAGAATTCTGTCTTTAAGGAAGGGAGTTCAGACAGCAGCCACCCAGGAGCTGGGCAGAATTCTATTAACAGGAAGAAGCAAGCAAAGACTGTGCCCTCTCCCTCCCTGCAAAGCATTACTCACTCTCCCCTGGCGGGGTTTGGGGGGGGGTGCGGGGGGAAGGGTTGCGCGTCGAGTTCCTGAGGTGGAGGCAGCTGACCAAAGGAACCTGTCCTTCTAGCAGCGGCCACCAGGCCCCGTGCCCGCAGACCTGGGAATCAGCCCCAGCACATGAACAAGGCTATAAAGATTTGAAAAGGGTTCCCCAAGGTGCTTCCCCCAAGGTGCTTCCAAGGGGGGCAGAGCCCTGGCAGGGCTTGTCATGTTTGGAGAATGCCATGTGACCTCCTTGAGGAATAATGTCGCCTCCTGAAGACCCCTGGGGGTTCCCTGCAAATGGGGGTGGGAGATAGGAAACATGCCTTCCTCACCTCCCCCATCTCCCAAGTGCAAACATTTTCAATCAAGGAGACTGAGATCCTCTCCCTCCTCTGGAAGAGAAAGGACCTGAGTACCTCTGGGCCAGCGGAGGGGCACGATGGGAAGGAGGGAAGCATTGCTGAGGTTGAGGAGGAGTGGGTTCTAGAAGTGTGTCATTTAGCCCTACCACTACCTGAGACAGCCTGTGAGTCCTCATGGGGAGTCAAGAGTCAAATATCCAGTGAGCTAGTCAGTAGGACATGGAAGTGGAAAAAACAGCCGGTCCTCCTGTCAGTCAGACAGAGACAGGTAGATGGTCAGTTAGTCACTCATCCACTGGATCAGGCACATGGTCAGCCAGCCAGGCAGACAGAGGGATGATAAGTCAGTCAGTCGGACAAGGAGATGGGCAGATAGATCTTTCATCATCATCTATTGTCAGATACAACAAGCAGCCAGAAGGACAGACAGGTAGACAACAGGTTGTCTGTAAGCCATCTTATCAATCAGACATGGAGACAGCTAACCAGGCAGACCAGGAAATGGAGAGACAGGCTCAGTCATTCATCTAATCAGAGCCAGCCAAACTCCCTGGAAAACAGATAGCCAAACAGACTGTCAGCCATGCAGACAGACATGGAGACAAGCAGATATCCATCAGTCACTCAGCACTGTGTCAGTTAGTCAGGTACTCCAAAAGGCATTTAACAAGGAAGTGGACAGAAGGGCAATCTAATTACATCTTGCTTAACATCATCAATAGGTACTTAGAAACTTAAACTTTAAGCAAAATGAAACCAATTTGACCACAGGCTCATTGATAGAAACACGAGTAAGTTTCTATGGCACATTTCTGGTCATAAAAACATCACCTAACTTCTACATAAAGACCCCCAACCACTTCTAATACTAAACACTGAAGTAAGTGTGAGCTATACATACATTTAAGAAAGGTTAATAGCTCTAGACAATTTGGCTCAGCGGATAGAGCGTCAGACTATAGATGAAGAGTCCCAGGCTCTATTCTAGCCAAGAGCACATGCCTGGGTCGCAGGCTCGATCAGCAATGGGCGAGCAAGAGGCGGGCGATCAATGATTCTCTCTCATCACTGATGTATCCATCTCTCTCTCTCTCTCTGAAATCAATAAAGAAATATATCAAAAAGGGGGGAAAGGTTAATAAAAACTAGTAAGAGAATTCCTTTCCAACCCACTTATTCCAGTTCAGGATTGGGGGTGGCTAGAGCCAATTCTAGGGTTCGAGGCAAGACCCACCTTAGACAGGCAGCCCTTCCATCACAGGCACTCACACGCTCACTCAAACTGGGACAACATAGACATGCCAGTTCATCTCCTGTGCACACCTCTGGGATGTGGGAGGAATATGGAGTCTGGGAGAAAACCCACCAAGACATGGGGAGATCACACAAACTAGACAGTGGCTCTGGCTGGGAATTTCGTTTTTCCCCCTCATCAATGTTATAACGAAACAACGTTGAACAAAATGATGGTGTTCAAGAACCTGCTGGAGTTAGTTACAACAGACAGCCAGACAGCCAGACAGACAACCGGCCAGAAAGCAGTTAGTCAGTCACCATTCATTCAGTCAGAGCTCTGTCAGTGTAGTTGGACAGGGAGCCAGTCCTGCATCTATCTAGTGAGATGCCCAGTGTTCAGCCAGACCAGAGACAAACAGTTGATCGCCCATTCAGTCAGACAGGTCGGTTTGACACCGAGGCGGACAGAAGACACAGACAGTCAATCTATCCAGTCAGGCGACCACCCAATTGGCTAAACAGCAACATAGGCAGATAATCAGTTTATTAGATGGACCATCAAGGAGGCAGGCAGCCAGTCAGTCCCTCAGACACTCCGCCTGTCATCAGGAGGACAGATCAGACAAACCCTGTCAGTCAGACCCAACGAGCCCCCTGGCTAGCGCTTCAGCGGGTCATCACGGTGACATCCAGGCTGAGTCGAGTTATAACTGGACCCTGTGGGGGTGTTGGAAAATGGGACAGGTGGTCTGAACACTCCTCTCAAAACCCTGGCATGGCCCCCTAGGCGTCAGCAAAAGCTTCCAGAAGACGAGGGAGGAGGACCGGCACAACAGGCAAGATCTAAGTATTCCAGGGGGGCAGGCGGCCTATCCCCCAGTCAGGATTTGGGGAAATTCTCCTGCGTGGGTCTCCCCTTTGCCGAACCCCAGTCCTCTTTTAGATATGAGGTTGGGATCCACACAGGTTCCCGCCCCCCCTGATCCTCACTGAGCCCTGCCTCATCCCAGGAGCCACCCCCTCTCCCTCTGCAGCACGTGGAACAGCCTGAGAACACCCCACAGGCTTACTGTTTTTATAGGGCGCAGGGCTAGGGACGGGGCTGGTGTGTGTGTGTTTGAGGGTGTGGTGTGTGGAGTCTTAGGTTGGGCCCCCTCCTTTCTCCAGGCTCTGCCAAGTTCTCCCTACCTCCCTCCTCCCCTGGAGCTGGGGGTTGGGAGGCCCTCGTAGGCCACTTCCCATTTTGGGAATTGGGCTGAGAACTATGCAAGGAGACAGAAATAATTCCTTTTTCGAGCCTGGCCAGGACCATCGCAACCCAAACATTGGCACCAAACCAGTGCTGAGGAGGGGCCGTGGACAGGGCAGCTGGGGGCAGGGCTGAGCCCTGGGGCCCAGGCAGACAAAGACCTGGGTGTTTGCAGAAACCTTCCTCACCCAGCCGCAGGGCCCGACACCAGGAACCTCTAAGAATGAGAAGTTTCCACTGGGGAGCTGCCAGGCCAGAAAATGGTGGGGGTGGCGGTGGGGGTGGGGAGTGAGGAGCAAGATGCAGAAAGAAAGAACAAGAGAGACATCACAAAGGCCCGCCGGCAACCACAGCTTGGAAAATAGACCCTTTCTGGAAGCCAAGAAGGGATCTTTGATAGCTCCTGAGTACATGCCCCCCTGCTAAGGGCAAGCAGGCTGTCTGCAAAGTGGGGGCAGACCCACTGATCGCTCCAGGAAGAGACAGTGGTTGGGAAGCACTTAGCACACAGAAGGTGCATACTAAATGCAAGTGTCAATCTGATCGGGGTTCAAACAGAGCCAGCTTCGCACCCCTTCTAGCGTATGACCCTGGGTAAGAGAGCCACTCCAGCTCGCTCAGCCTCACATTTCGCATCTGTAAAATGGAAACAATGACAGTACCAGGGTGGCTACAACGGATGGTGTAGAAAATCTCGCACATAACAGATATGCAATGCTTTTTTAGTCCTTCCTCCTTTCCTTTCCTTCTCAAAGCATTATTATTATTTTAGAGGGGTCTTATGGTAAACCAGCCAAAGGCAGATAGATTTCAGTCCACATCTTCTAAGTGACCCCCATCTGGAACCAGTCTCTTCTTTCTGTGCCTCAGTTTCTCCCCGTGTAAGATCATAGTGATGGCATGAGCAGTTGTCCCTGAGACCCCTGCCATCATTGTCATCAGCAGAGACCACCTGACTGCACCATCCTTCCCAGAATGCATTTCCCCTCCCGCTCTCTCCCTGGTCTGCTGGGGATTGCTATGGTCTTTTTTTTTTTTTTTTTTCTTTTTCCCCAGAGGCAGCTATTTTTAAATATATATATTTTATTGATTTTTTACAGAGAGGAAGAGAGAGGGACAGAGAGTTAGAAACATCGATGAGAGAGAATCATTGATCATTTACCTCTTGCACACACGCAAGAGGCAGCTAATCGATGATGTGCCCGCAACCAAGTTACATGCCCTTGACCAGAATCAGACCTGGGACCTTTCAGTCCACAGGCTGACGCTCTATCCACTGAGCCAAACCGGTTTCAGTGATTGCTATGGTCTTGAGGAAGACTCCACCCCTGCCTCGATCAGCAGACTGCATCCCCAGGATAAACACTGCACCATCTGCGGAAACTGGTTTGGCTCAATGGATAGAGCGTTGGCTTGGGGACTGAAGGGTCCCGGGTTCGATTCCGGTCAAGGGCATGTACCTTGGTTGCGGGCATATCCCCAGTAGGGGGTGTGCAAGAGGCAGCTGATCGATGATTCTCTCTCATTGATGTTTCTAACTCTCTATCTCTCTCCCTTCCTCTCTGTACAAGATAAAACATATAAAATATATATAAAATAAACACACTGCACCATTAGACACAGAGATTGCTCACAGTGGGCCACGTGATATAAACTAACCAGTGAGAGAGACTTCTGAGACTTTTGCTGAACCGGCGGGAGTTCTGTTTTCTTCTGGGTGACACTGTGTGCAAACATGAAGCCTCGAGGTGCCTTTGGGGTTCCCACGGGGGAAGCCAGCCCAACAGCCAAACTGAGTCACAGACATCACCATAGCAGAGTGAGTCACAGACATCACCAAGCCATCGCGACCCCACCCCCCACTTCAGATCACACCTCACTGGGACTTCTCAGTTATCCCATCCAGTAAGCGCCCTTCACTGTCTATACCAGTTTGATTAGACCTTCTCTTTTCTGCATTCAGATGCACCTTGCAGACATAGCTCTTTTTTCAAGGACTTTTTAAAAAAATATATTTTTGGTTAATCCTCACTAGAGGATATTTTTTCCATTGATTTCTAGAGAGAGTGGAAGAGACGGGGGTTGAAGGGGAGACAGAGAGAGAGGGGGAAAGATCGATATGAAAGAGACATATTGATTGCTTGCCTCCTTCTCGAGGCCCAATCAGGCTGGGAATCAAACCTGCAACCCAGGTCCGTGCCCCTGACTGGGAATTGAACGCAGGACCCTTTGGTGCATGGGCCAGCACTTGAACCATTGAGCAATACCAGCCAGGGCTCATGGTATTCATTTTCTTTTTTTGTTTTTTTTAAAAATATATTTTTATTGAGTTTTTACAGAGAAGAAGGGAGAGGGATAGAGAGCTAGAAACGTCGATGAGAGAGAAACATCGGCCAGTTGCCTCTTGCACCCCCCCTACCGGGGATGTGCCCGCAACCAAGGTACATGCCCTTGACCGGAATCGAACCCGGGACTTTTCAGTCCGCAGACCGACGCTCTACCACTGAGCCAAACCGGTTTCGGCCATGGTATTCATTTTCAAACTTGTCTTCCAGTTAGAGTGATCAACTCAAACTGGTTTGTGGGGACCATCCAGATTTTAAAATGGAGAAGTCCCATGTCCAGGGAACTGCCTAGGTACCAGGCAAAAAAGGACAGGGACGGTCTGTCACCCTCCTTCAATGAATGTGTATCAGATATTGCTCTTTTATTGATGGCAGATTCCTTTGAAAATAAGCTTTAAAGTGATCTTAGTATAAGGGAAAATACACAGAAAATAATGGGACCTTTAATGAAAGGAAATAGCAAGAAACCATGAAAGCCGCAGGTGAGTGCCAGATGGCGTTGGGAGAAACACAATGCCTCCAAGTTTGGAAACCGAAGCTCAGTCTCTGGGTCGATGGCCGACTGGCTGTTTGACCCTGGATAAGTTGCTCACCCTCTCTGAGCCTCCACATCCTCCCCAGCTCACAAGGCAGCAGAGGAGACAGAGGCAGGGGTGGCATGGGCAGGCAGGCTCTGTCCGTACCCTTAAATTGTGAGCTCCGTCTGGGACAAAGCCTGTAGCCAAAGCTGCTCACCAATCCTCAGGGAGGCCCGCCGTGCCCCGCTGTGCTTGGCTGATGGGGCCATGCGTGCAAATTAGCCTCCACTCAGCCTGGACGCCCTTCAGAGATGCTAATTGCCTGTGCCAATGAGTCCCCACTCCTCCCTGGCACAGACAGCTGGCTGCCGATCCCCTGCCATTATTGTCTGATAATAGTGCTTGATTTGTCTACACAGACCAGGGCTCCAGCATGCAATTAGCATCTAGCTGCGGCACAATGCGTGGAGTGCTGTTCATTGATGCTTGTGTACCCAGCACACAGGCGCCGGCAGACATCTATTCTTGTAGACACATCTGTAGACACATGTGCACTCTCACGCATGCCTGCTTAGGTCCCTCAGTGTGGAAATGAGTCAGTGTTCCTGTGCATGCATGCCCTGTAAGCCATGAATAGTCTGCACAGAAAGAGCCCAAGACAGGTACACACAGAACCATTTACATGCATGTACAAACATCTATGCAACACAGGTGGCTATGAGGATTAAATGGCAGATGCCTGGAGATACCTGGGATACCCCCCTCCAATATTCTCTTACCTACCAAGGTATAATTTACATATAATAAAATGCAGAGGAAGTGGCAGAGCTGGATTTGAACTCACCACCATTACAGTATCCCTCCTCATGGAGAGGCTGTGAGGCGTACTGTCTATGTCCACGCCCTGGCACATAGCAGGTGATTAATTAGATATGTGTTATCTAACATGTATTAATCATGTATAAATATCCAAGGACATTTGCATCCGCTGCCTCAGTGATGCTGCAGAACAATCCCTTTTACAAGTGAGGAGACGGAGACTCCGTCAGCGGCAAAGAATCCAGGTCCTCTAACCCTAAATCCCACATTCTCTCTATTCTCCCCACTAGGGCTACCCTATCCCATGAAAGAGAGACTCCTTTGTTCACTGCTTTGTCCCCAGCGCCTGGAAGAGTGCCTGGCCCACACGCAGTGCTCAATACGTGTCTTTCCAGTGAACGGGGACAGCAGGGAGTTGGAAGAAATCGTCCCAAAAGCCCCCCTTTACAGTTGGGGGGCCTGAGACCTAGGGAGGGGCTGTGACTTGTCTAAGGTCACACTGCTCAGCACCATTGAATCCATCATTTCCCCCTGCCTGGCTCACCCTCTCTGCTTCCTGTCCCGAGCGGGGCCGGAAGATTTTGGGGCCCCAAAGGCACCCTCAAAGGCCACGTTAATGGGAAGCTGGCGAGGAGCCTCTCCCAACTTCATTATGCCGTCCAAGGTCGGTGCGGAGGGATGCCAAGAGAAACCTCAGAGAATGCCGGGGGAAAGCAAACAGGGCCCAGCTTGCCAGAGCTTTCGCTCAGGGGCCGCGGAGCATTCCTGGCCCGGAGGGCCGCGAGGGAGGGCCGACCGGCCTCCAAAAGCCCTTTCAAACAAACCCTTGGGCTGCAGCCCACTCTGGCCATGTCCCCTCCAAGTCAGCAGAAGCAGCAAAACTCTTGAGCCCAGCGGGGCAGTGGAGCGTGGTCAGTGACAGTCCGCCCCGGGGATGGAGGGGGGTGGGAGGAGGTGGGGCTGGCTGGGCGGGGCAGACTGCCCTGGACCGGGTCACTCTTCGTTGTGGGTCCCTCGCACTTGGACATGGCGTATGTTTCAAACAATAATCACTTCCTGTTGGGTGTGTGTCCCTAGAAGCAGAGCCAGGGACGAGGACTCTTACGCACACACTCATGGAGGCAGTACTTGTTGGAGAGTCAGTGAGGAACGCAAGTCTCAGCAGGAAGTGAGCTTTGGCCTGACCCAGCCAGAGCCCAGGCCCATGACCTGGGAGCTGCACAGTTACCTCACTTTAAGGAGGCTGCACCCCTGACTCAGGGAGTCCCTGGCTCCAGGCTGCCTGTGGTGAGGAGGGAGGAGGATTGGAGTAGGTTGCAATCCCCTGGGCAGGTGGCGCCCATTGGCCACGGGCAGTTGTGAGGAGGGGCAGCTGTAAGCTGTTAGCAGATAGGGTGCGCCAGCCTGGGAAGGAGATGGGGGTGAGGCACCCTCAGCATCCACCACAGTGACTGCACCCCCATTGCTTTAACTCAGTGGTCGGCAAACTCATTATCAACAGAGCCAAATATCAACAGTACAACGATTGAAATTTCTTTTGAGAGCCAATTTTTTTTTTTACACTTAAACTTCTTCTAATGCCACTTCTTCAAAATAGACTCATCCACGCCGAAAACCGACTTCTGCGCACGGGCCACGAAGTTTCGATCGCACTGTACGCGCACGCCCGCACCTGGTATTTTGTGGGAGAGCCACACTCAAGGGGCCAAAGAGCCGCATGTGGTTTGTGAGCCAAGGTTTACTGACCACTGTTTTTACCCATCATTATCTAAACCTCCCCTAATTTAGGGCCGATTCTTAGAAGAAAGATGAGGGGGGAAACTAAACCAAACTGAGTTTAAGTTTCCACCACCCTCCACAGAAGGCCATTGAGTCTGGTGTTCGAACAACAACAGCAGCAGCAACAAAAATAAACTGATAAGTAAATTAAATAAAGAGGCGCTGTCGTCCCACATCCCGGCTCACGGAGTGCAAGTTCAGTCTCTCCTCCTTGCAGAACTCTGGAGCCTGGGAGACACCGAGGGCAGCACGTCAGAACCGGAGCTCTCAGCTTCTGCGAGCTGTTATGCCCGCTGGGGAGGACTCACCGAGGAGACGAGGAGACGCAGGATGGGGCCTGGCTGGAGGACCAGGCTGGGCAGATGAAGTTACAAGGTGAAGAAAGACAAAGCCCCGGGACAGGCCAGGGAGGATGGGGGTGGGGCAGACAGAGCAGGTGTGGTGGGGCAGAGGGTCCTGGGGAGGGGGAAGGCCTGGCCTGCAGCCCCCTCCCCAGCTTTGAAAGGCACCAGCCCTTCCAGCCCTGAGCAGGGCCACACCATACTTCTACCCACAGGAAGCTAAAGGCCCCTTACCTGGGCCCGGAACTCTACAGTGAGCAAAACACACCTCTGAGCTCAGCATTTTGGGGTGGGTGGGTCAAGGCCTACATTCCCCGCGTGGGGAAACGGAGGCTGAGGGAGGTGCAGGGACTCGCTTCAGTGACACACGTTCGTTAATGCGCTCGGCACTCATTCAGGTGCTGGGGTCCTTCCGTAAACAAAACAGAAGCCCCTCCACAAGGAGCGTGCATTCAAGGGTGCCGGCGTGGGGTGGGAGGACGATAACAATGACGATGGAAAAAACAGAGCAGGGAAAGGAGGAAGTGCAGGGGGTGGAAGCTGCCATTTGAAAATGGACAGTGAGAGGCAGAGGAAGAACCGCAGCTTCCGAGTTAAGCAGGTTCTGCATTCGAATCCCAGCGCTGCCGTACACGTGCAGCTTTGAGCAAAGGACTCAAGGCTTTCTGAGCCTCGGTTTCCTCACCTGTAAGAAGGAGACTGAGCCGAAACCGGTCTAGCTCAGTGCATAGAGCATCGGCCTGCGGACTGAAGGGTCCCAGGTTCGATTCCGGTCAAGGGCATGTACCTTGGTTGCGGGCACATCCCCAGTAGGGGGTGTGCAGGAGGCAGCTGATCGATGTTTCTCTCTCATTGATGTTTCTAGCTCTCTATCCCCTCTCCCTTCCTCTCTGTAAAAAAATCAATAAAAAAAAATATTTTTTTAAAAAAAGAAGGAGGAGGCTGGGTCTCTGGATAAGAGGCTTTAGTGATGGACATCAGGGCATAGGCGCTCTGCTTTAGAACTGTACTTTGAGAACAACCTGCATCAGAATCAACTGAGATTTCTGAGCTGGCCCTGGGCTGCTCTAGAGACTTTGAGTCTGTGGTCTGAAGGGCAGGCCTCCTGGGGTTTGAGGGCCCCTGACCCAGGGCTTGGGTGTAGCGTTCAGGAGCCTATGGCTGCTCCCTGATGAGGACTTACAGGTCCCCCCGGGGGGAAATGGCCTCACTGATTACACAGCCCAGCCACGTGCTCCCGTTACGCACACAAGGAACCTCAAGGCCAGGGAAGCTGACCGATGAAGCTGAGGGACTTGTCTGAGGCCACACAGCTGGCAAGCAGCAGAGCCGGGCCTGGGACAGTTGACAGGTGGATGGAGAGGTAACCGTCAGTTCAAGTAACAAGCAGTCGGACCCCAGAGTTGGAGTAGGATCAGGGCAAGAGTTGAATTTCATCCCTGGAATCTAATCGCTCTGGATGGGAGATGGATGCATGTTTCCCTCCCATTGGAGAGTGTTAAATGACTCTCCCCGGACTCCTGCTCAGTTAATTTTTAAGAAACGGAGACACCCTGGCCAGCCCCGGGCCCCCCAGCCTTCCAGTGAGTCCCTTCCTGCTGTCCAGTGGCCTTGCCGAACCCCTGTATGTGCCAACGTGGGACACACCCCACTGGCACTAGATGCATTGAAATTTGAGTTTCTCATCCTCACTGCACAGTGGCATCGCCTTGGAAGCTTTGAAAAATACCAACCCCTGGGTCCCACGCCTAGAGATTCTGATTTAATTGGTCGGGTTCGGGGGGGGGGTGTTGCGTGGACTGGCATTAAAACTTTTAAAGATTCTCAGACGATTCTCTTGTGTAGCCACGATTGGTTTCGCTGTACAGGGACAAGACATCAAATCACGGGGATTCAGATGGAGAAGTGCTAGCCTTTCCAGTTTTCCTCCCAACCTTCAGGATCCCTAAAGGGGAAAGGCCCAGGCTGAAGCTAATGGGTTTTAACACTTCTCCAAAAAACACACATCTCCTCTTTTAACTGACAGGGAGCAGGTGTCAGGCTCCAGCCTCTGGCTAGGGTTTCATAATATGATTCATGGCACCAATCCCTCGTGAGGTCAAATTTCCTCTCAAAACACCTTGATTTAAGTGCGGTAAGTGAATTAATTTAAAGAAGAATATGAAGCAGATCCCTATTTTAGGTATTTTCCTTGGGTTCAGTGGCGATCTATAACCCAAGCTGGTCCCCACATTTGTGTCCTCCTCTGCCAATGGAGATTGGCTCAGAGATGAGCACTTGACCCAACGGTGTCCAATCAGAGCTAATCCTGGGACTTTTGCTGGGGCAGCCAGGATGGGGTTTGGAGACAATGTCAGCTCAGAGAGGGGATGTAGCCTGTCTGACACCGTAGACCCTCGAGGTAGAGCTGGGATTTCACCATGTCCACCTGTCCCCAAAGGTAGTGCAACTTCTAAGTAAGTCTGGTAAATTATCTGGGATCCTTCATTTAAGAAGCTCCTTCAGAACTTCTGTTTCCTAGTTCAGAGTCCTCATATGGTGTTTGCTTAAGGAAAGCTTAATAGCATCCTATAAAATAGAACTCAAGTAGGTATCTTTAAACATCTGATAGAAGGCACCATAATCATCATCTAGCACACTGTGAGCAGCGGAGAAGAAAGATGCTTGGCTATAAAAAAAAAAAAAAAAAAAAAAAAAAAAAAGGTGGTGTCCTTGTTCCTTTCCGACTGGGATGTTAAGAACCTTCTGGTTTGAGTTTCAGCTAGACATTCCAGACTATCTAATCCGCTCCCCACTGAAAAAAAAAAAGTGTGATGTTAGCTTTCTGCCAACTGTGACTAGCCTCTGCATTCATTCACCCATCCATCCATTCAACACGATGGTGTGGAGTGCTTTCACAGGGGTAGGCACAGAGCACGGCAGATGAGGCCTGCCATCTGGGAGCTCACAGTCCACTTGGGTGGGGGAAAGGCAGGCAGGAATCGGATAACCACGTACAGAGACGTGACATCGTAATGGAAACAAGGGCCATCCGAGCGAGGCAGGTAGAACATGGAAAACCCTAACTGGGGATTTGATCCATTCAGAAATCAGAAGAATATGAAGCAGATCCCTATTTTAGGTATTTTCCTTGGGTTCAGTGGCGATCTATAACCCAAGCTGGTCCCCACATTTGTGTCCTCCTCTGCCAATGGAGATTGGCTCAGAGATGAGCACTTGACCCAACGGTGTCCAATCAGAGCTAATCCTGGGACTTTTGGACCAAAGTAATCAATTGTGGGATCCAGAGGAGGCCCATCATAAGGGGAATGATATCAAGTTTGGGGATTCAAGGGAAGGGTATTAAATCCAGAGGAGGTGACATTCCCTGTGGGAGCTTCAGGATGAGTAGACAGTACTGGTGAAGAAGAGAGGAAAAGCTTTCCAGGCACAGGGAACAGCATGTGCAAAGGCCTGAGGCAGGGAGGACTGTAGTAAGTATGAGATGAGTGTGGCTACTGTCTTCAGAAAGCCAGGAGGTCGTGGTAGGAGATGAAGTCAGAGAGGTAGGAAGGCTGGCCCTCTTCCTCTAATCATTCACCAAAGAATTAGGGAAATCTGAGAAATAGAGCAAAACATTCACACAATTGGGCCTGTTTAAAACTCGAGGAGTTTGAGTTAGTTAAGGAGAAGAAGGAGAAGAGCAAAAGGGGGAAGGCAAGAGTCTAAGAATAAAAGGAAGACGCAAGTGAGGGGAATGGCATAGAGAGGAGAGAAGAGCGATGTGTTGGTTCGGGCCTGAGCTCGGGAGGTAACAGCCTGGCTTCAAACACCGCCTCCCACCTCCTAGCTGAATCCTTGCATGTGTCACTCAACCTCTCTGGGGCTCAGTTTCCTCACCTGTAAAACAGGGATAAGAACAGTACCCTCCCCATAGGGCGGTGTGAAGGCTAAATGAGTTAATCACACCTGTAGAGTGACATGTGAGTGTGAGCTGCGTGGGTGTCATCAGAGGAATAGGCTGGGTTGTGCCCTCTAAACTCTCAGGTCCTCAAGGAGGCCCCCAGCTCAGCCTGGACAATTCGAGGGCGAGCAGTGACTGAGGGGATAGAGGACCCCTCTAGCATGGGACAAGCTTTGGAGGGTGGCTAAGAAATCTCCCTGGGAGACCCAAACTCTTCCTCCCTTGAGTGAGAATGTTTCATATCTGGGCGGGGGGTCAGGTTCTGCATTTTTCTAAGTGAAAAGGAAGGGGTGCCGACCACCTCCCTCATAAAGAGCCTCCAGCGAAGATTATCCCCAAAGTAATCAATTGTGGGATCCAAAAGCAATGGCCAAAGGCCCATCATAAGGGGAATGATATCAAGTTTGGGGATTCAAGGGAAGGGTATTAAAGCAGAGGCCTAAAATATGAGGCAAAGGGGGCTAGGAAAGGGCTGCAAGATTGTGCTAGTCAACATGGCGTGTGCAAAGGCCCCAGGGACAAGGCCCGGAATGGTATCCCGAGGAGCTGAGAGAGGAGATAGAACCACATGACGTGCGTGTGATATGGAGAGGGGTGGTGGTTCTTACAGGCCCTTAGTGGCCACATGAGGATTTTGGAAGTCATCCTGACAGCAATTAGAAGCCCTGAGAGGATTAATGCCCTCCCCACTGCTGCTGCCCCGCACCCCCATCCAAACACTGTGTAGATATCGTGGATGAGATCGAAGGTGGGCTCTGCGTGGAGTGATTTCACTGTATCTAAAGAGCAATGTTCGCTCATTCATTTACTCAACACATCTTTACTTGGCAACTACAATATGCTAGGTACAGTTTTAGTTGTGGGAAGATAGAAGTAAAACCTGATGGAACTTATTATGTAGTGGGATAATTCAGACATGAGCCAGGTTAACATATAATATACGAAGTGGTGAAAAGGACTATGAGCCCTGGCTAGGTAGCTCAGTCGGTTAGAGCGTCATCCTGATAAGATTTCAAGGTTGGGGGTTCAATCCCTGGTCAGGGCACCTACAAGAGTCAACCAACGGCCGAAACCAGTTTGGCTCAGTGGTAGAGCGTCGGCCTGCGGACTGAAAGGTCCCAGGTTCGATTCCGGTCAAGGGCACGTGCCTTGGTTGCGGGCACATCCCTGGTGGGGGGTGTGCAAGAGGCAGCTGGTTGATGTTTCTCTCTCATCGACATTTCTAGCTCTCTATTTCTCTCCCTTCCTCTCTGTAAAAAATCAATAAAATATATATATAAAAAAAGAGTCAACCAACGAATGCATAAATAAGTAGAACAGCAAATCAATGTTTCTCTCTCTTCCTTCCTCTCTCTCTAAAATCAATCAACAAAAATAAAAATAAAAGAGAAAGAAAAGGGCTGTGTAAGACAATAAAGGAAGGTACATGAAGGTTGGGGGAAGCATGTGCTACAGCCATTTACGAGGGGATGTGACCCAGCACGTGGTCCCTGCCACCCCCTTTCCATTGAGTGCCCACTATTTGCACCACCGTAAGGAGAGTTTAGTGATGATTTTTAGCACGTCTCTACCCTGTGATCAATGAAGCTCCCCAGTTGGCACCAGCAATGCTTTTGCTGTGACCGCAATGACCAGCAAACTGCTCCACTTCCCCATGTGTCGCTGCCAGCCACACATCTCCGGGCTGGGCAGCCACAAGTCCTTGGCACTCCGTTCTGACCCTTGCCTACTGTTTGCCTTTTTCTGGATAATAGGGTGGTGAGATTATCAAGGTGCTCCCCTTCCGTACCCCGGGTCTTTGGCAGGGGTACGGAAGGGGAGCCGTCTTTCAGCTGCCTTCCCGCGGATCATGTCACCTCTGAGGGCACCTCCCGAGTGGAGGAGTGTCAGAAACAGTAAGGGAAAGGGGTAACGGTAACAGAACCCGGCGGGCTAACCAGAGGTCTGGGGACCTTCCTTGGTGCATTTCTTCAGAAACTGCTGCTGGGAGTTGTGGATGGTGAAGCGTTAATGATACCTGAGGGACCAGACCCACAAAAGAACCAACTGGGAACAAGAGTCCTGCCTCCAAACATCAGTGTTCCAAAGGTGCTCGCCAGGGTTCCGAGCGTGAGCACCACCGACGTGACCTGACCTTGAACCTCGGAATTCAGACTCTGAACACGAGTTCCAACCCGGAACATCAGCATCCCGACCTTGCCCGCGAGAGTTCCGATCACGAGCAGCAAAGCTCTGGTCATATACTCCTTGGGTCCAATTACGGATTTGAAGATTCTGACCTTGAACCCCCCAGCATAGTGACCTTGAATGGTGGTGCTTCAACAACCAATATCAGAGCAGTGATCTTGAGTGTCAGAATTCCAAACTCCAACACCGGAATTCCAATCTGGGCACCCTACTCTCTAGAATTTCTCAGTGCCCAAGCTGTTCAGCCTGAATCTGGGGAGCTGACATCACAGGGACATAAAGTTCAATGCTACACAATAAGCTCTGCCACAGGCCCACAGCCTATAGAAACACGCCAGATGTTCAGATGATAATAATGAGGAGGAGGAGGATCAAAGTAACAACAAAAACAATACCAGCTTACAGTTGCCAGGCACTTTGCTGAGCATTTTACATGCTTTTATGGTATCCATTCCTCCGGCAAGCCTGGGCTTTATTATTCCCATCCTGCAGATGAGGAACCAGAGGCTCAGAGCCAGTCCGTTTTGCTGACTCAGTATCCAGTGCTTTTTCTAACAGTGACAGCGGCTTTTTCTTCCTGCTCGGGTTGAGGCTGGGCAGGGGCACGTTGGATCCTGTTAGCAGGTAAGTCAAGGATTTACCATGAATTTTCCTGACTTGGGTTGGCATCCACCAGGAGTGAGCTGCCTTGGGTTTTGAAGCCAAGGCCCTGGTGGGTGGGACAGTTATTCACTCAACAAACACTAGCCACCCTGTGCTGTGCTTGATGCCAGGAGTAAGGAGGAAGTGGGGCTACGCTCTACTCTCTTCATCTCCCCATTCCAGATAGAAGGGCCTCAGAGGCAAGAAACGAACCTCCTCCGATTGCTAGCCATGCAAAGCTTCTATGCTTTCAGGGGTCAAAGAGAGGAACTCCCAGGGCTGAATGTGGTCCCACTCAAATGCTTTACTTTTTGGGGTTTGTTTTTTGTTAATCCTCACCTGAGGATATATTTTCCCCCCATTGATTTTTAGAGAGAGTGGAAGGGAGGGAGGGAGGTGGGGAGAGCGAGTAGAGAGAGAAACATTGATGTGACAGAGACGCATCGATTGGTTGCCTCCCACATGTGCCCCGTCCAGGGCTGGGATCAACCCTGTAACCCAGGTATGTGCCCTGACTGGGAGTCGAACCTGTGACCCTTCGTTGCTCGGGCTGACGCTCTAACCATTGAGCACACTGGCCAGGGCTCAAATGCTTTAATTTAAAAAAAAAATTATTTGCCAACATTGAAGTTTGGATATCTCATTATGAAAATTAAAATTTCTGGCTGGACTTATATAAGAACCCAGCCTAGAGTTGAACAGCAGCTGCCTCTTTAAATGGGAGCAAATGGCCCTGTTCACCACAGTTCCCACCGCTTTCCGCTGCCTCCTTGACTCTAAGGCTGCGTGGTAGCTGGCCTCATTGAACTTGCCCTCCCACTGTTCTCCTGTGCAACCGCTTCACTTGTTAACACCACCGACCTGGCCCCGGGGGCCATCCGGGTGTGTGGTCCCTGCTCTGGCTCCGAGTCCCCCGGCCGCAGCTTGAGGAGGCACTTTTCCCTTCACAGATTCTCCAGGGCTGAGGAGCCTTCTGCTTCCCCCTCGGCCTTCTGAGTCGTCCTTCCCAGGAGGGAGGGCCGGCTTCCTGGGGTGCAACCTGCACGGTCACCGCAGGGCCCTGTGCTCAGAAGGGCCCCACTTGACTTAATACATGGCTGTCTCCACAAATGTTTTAACCAGGGGCTGCATTTTCATTTTGCCCTGCACCCCAAAACTTCTATACTGGGCCTGCCCATAGATCACTCAGTACTAGGGGCATGAAGCACACACACCACACCCACATATATACACACACCACATATACTGCACACACCACATACACATACACACCACATATACCACATATACAACATACCCCTGACACACACCACACACATGACATACCAAATACACCATACATACCACACATACTACACACACGACACACGCACCACATACACTACACATAGCACACACACACCACACACTACACACATCCTATATAATAAAGTCCAATATGCTAAGTATCCAGTTGTTCGGTGTTCAGCCAGTCAAAGCATAACATGCTAATGATATGCTAAGGCCGTTCAACCGCTCGCTATGACATGCACTGACCACCAGGGGCAGATGCTCCACCTGGTAGGTTAGCTTGCTGCTGGGGTCTGGCCCATCAGGACTGAGTGAGATGGGCAGGACACGCCCTGGAGCCCTCTTGTGGCCCCTTCCCGCCCCCATCCTGCACCAATGGGATCCCTCGGCCTGGCCTGTGCCCTCTTGCAATCCTGGACCCCTTCGGGGATGTCAGAGAGCTGGTTTGGCCTGATCCCGCAGGCCGCTCCCCTCAGGAGGGGGTCAGATGCAGGGCTCATGGCTGGCAAGCACTGTTGCTGCTGCTGCGGCGGGTGAGCCTCCCCCATTGGGACTGATGGGCATGAGCTCCGGCAGGTGCAGCGGGGCCAGGATGAGCGGGAGCAGCAGGTAGGAGCTGCAGGCGCCATTGGACTGTGGGTTTCAGCCTGATCCCCGCAGGACACCCAGAGGGACCCAATCCATGCACAATTCGTGAACCAGGCCTCTAGTATAATGTATACCACATACATACCCACAAGTAACACACACCACACACATACTACACACACACACAACATACACAACACACACAATACACACACACCACGGACTACTCAGTCTGTCCGAAGACCGCCTCTACGGATTGGCCTGTTCTCCGGCCGTAAGGCCAGTAAGGGTGCGCATTTTTATACAGGGGCTGGGAGCCTGGACGCAGCAGCCTGGTGGGAAGAAGGGAGGGAGGAGGGACTAGGGGACTTGCCGCGGGTTGCATTTGTACAGAGCTCTATGGGGGTGTGGTGGAGACTGGGCAGAAACTTGGGGAGTGTCCACGCCTCCCACTCTTCAGTCACTCCTTGGCACAGACATTGCATGAAGAATGAGTGAGCAAGGCGCCATCAGAGGCCAGATGAAGGCGAGGTTTGGGACACACGCTCTTTCCTCTCTCCCTCTTGAGAAAAGGAAAGGAGAAGGAAAACTAACAACCATCTGTGCTTGTCCACACAATGCAGGCCACTCTGGCTCAGGGGAGTGTTCTTGTCTTTCTGGCTTGGCCCATTTTCCAGCTGAGGAAACTGAGGCCCAGAGAGATGAGGGGTCTCTCTCCTAGCTCCTATGTCGTGGTGTTGGGATTATAAGCCATGGTCTCCAGAGTTCCAAACCAGAGTTCCTTCCACTTATGCCAGGACGATGGCATATGAGAGGAGGGGAAGCACTGGTGAAGAGAAAGGGAAGGATGCCTGCCCCAAGTGGGCCTAATCTCAAAATAAACCCGAGATCGTTTATCACAGAAAGAGCGCGAACACCACCAGGTCCAAACTGATTATTCCATGTCAGGGAAGGCCCTTCTGAAGAGGTAACAAATGAGCTGAGATCTGAGGGACAGAAGGGGAAGCTGGCATAGCAAGAAATGGAGCCAGAGGCCCAGAGAGGTTCAGCGATTTGCCCAAGGTCACACAGCTACCTTCCCTTCCTCCTTCAGTCCTCTAATCCTTCAGACAAAGCCCCTCCTCTGCATCAGGCCCCAGGCAATTTTGGAATGCACGTCTGCAAACCATTCCTGTAAATGCTGTTGTTACCAAAAACAGCCTTAGCAAATAGGTAAATTAATGTGGCAGATGTAACAATAAAACGTGATTTATAAACCAGTCAGCCCACCCACCCTGCTTTAGAGCACAGGAATAAATAAGATACAGTCCTAGACTTTGAGAACATCCTGCTTTAGTTGGGAAGATAAAACAAGTTGGGAAGAAAGTCAAATACTAGAGGGAGCGTGCTTAATGGTGCAGGAGAGGCGGAAACAGAGAATTTGTAGAAGAAAGGTAGTTTCTGAAACTCAGAAAGGAGGAAAAATCAAGTTCAGGTTCATGCTTTGTTATTTGCCATCAAAACACCTTGCTTCCTTCCTTCAAGCATACAAATTACACTGTGAGGTTATTCTTTCATTTTTATTTTATTTTTTTTACTTGTTTAAAGTCTAACTCCCTCCAGTAGGCTATCCGCTATATAATGGCTGTGGATTATATTTTGCCACCTTATATTTATTCTCCCCTCTCTTGGAAACAGTACTTTAATTTTTCTTTGGGGAAGCACCTCGTTCCCGTTTTCAGTTTCACCCCAGCTCCAGCTATTGAGTGATCCCCATCCGGCTAAGTGATTGGCTCAGGGAAGGGCCAATGAAAATGAGCCCTGGGACTTTGTTGAAACTATTGGGAAAGAGACTTGCTTTTTTTTTCTTCCCAAGATGGAAGTCTGAAGACTATCTTTCCAGCCATGTTGCCTTGGTGAGAAGAAGAGAACTTAGAGATATTGGAAACAAAGCCTTGATGACCCATTTTAGCTCCTGGATTCAGCCCGACCTAAACCCTTCCCTAAGCAAGGGCTTATCCATTACATTTATTTTGCTTAAGACCATTTGAGCTTCATTTTTGTCACCTGCAGCCAAAAGAATCCTAACTAATAGATACACAAGTGATTCTCAAGCACCCAGCACAGATCTTGGCATCCTATATTATAAAACCCTACTATCCAAATCGACCAAATGGTGGAATGACCAGACAAATGACTGATCGCTATGACACTCACTGACCACCAGGGGGCAGATGCTCAAGAAAGAGCTGTCTTCCCCCCTCCCCCACAAAGGCACTGACCAGTAGCAGTGGCGGGGAGCAGGACCAGTGAGTGGGCAATGCCAGGCCAGCCAAGGTGGGTGCCAGCAGGGCCCCGCCCCATCACTCCACAGATTGGCCAGGATCTCCAGCCAGGTCTAGCGACCATACCCATACATGAACTTTGTGCACCAGGCCTCCAGTATAGCAATAAATGTTTATTATACAAAGAACAGATGGCATGCACACAGACCCACTTAAAGTTATAAGGATTGGAGAAGCCTTGAAAGGAAGCTAGCTTTGAAAGCAAAAGGATTGTCCCAGGAATAGGAGAGGGAGTGACAGAATTAAATTGCAGTCAGTATTTCAAGGAACAATAAAGGATGTGTAAACTTACCCAAGGCATAGGAGATAAAAGAAAATTGATCCATTCAAAGAGTCAGTGGGAACTCCAGACATGATAAGCAAATGGAAGGCTGGTTCAATGTTATCCTCTTATCTCTGCCTTTCTTTCTGCTTCTCACAGGCCCCGACAGGGCGGATCACCGGCTGCCTCCACGGTACAATTGGGTCTGCAAGGACTCTAAGAGGCTGTGCTGGCCAAGGTCAAGGGCCTCAAGGGTCATATAGGCCTTGGAAAGACTCCTGGAAGGGCTCTAGGTAGCAATTAGGGAAATGTGGTCGTTTATTTTTAGTATCCGTTTGATTCGAGGTCCATTACCTGGCGGATGTGAGTGATGGTGTGGAATTGGCAAATGTAACATTATTCTCTCAAAGACAGCGTCTGTCTGCCAGGCCGTGGTGGGCAATTATGGCGGAGAACAGCCTTGCTGCAGAGTAAAATGGAGGGAGCACCTCAAGGGCGGGGGGGGGGGTAGCGAGGAGCACCTCAGGGGTCTAATTTGATCCTGTCTCCTTGCTGTGAATGGAAGGCAGGAGGTCACTCTTCCTGATCTATGACGTGTGGAGATCGTAGTGGGCAGGTAGAGACAAGGAAGGTAGGAGGAAAAGTAGGGGTACACTGGGGAGACTCGCCTTATAAGGGAGACCCCTCTGATCGGTCATCATAAGATCATGTAAATTTTCCCATTTACTCACTCAACAAATGCTACTACCACTTAACTACAATAGTGACAACAACACTGTCCACCGCAGTGAACAGGTGCCGAGTGCCAGGCACTACTCTGAGTGCTTCATGTAGAATTGGTTGTTGAGAGTGTCCCGAAATCACGGATCAGGAAATTGATCAGAGAGGTTAAGTCATTCACGTTAGGACACACAGCTCGTAAGTACCAAGCTGAGATTTGAATCCATGCAGTCAGGTTTCAGAGCCTGCTCTCTGCAGCACTCTTGTCTCTCTGAGGGTCAGTCCTGGCATCCACAGAACAAACCATAAGCTAGTCTTCACAGCGATTTGTGCAAAGAAGGTCTGAACATCAGCTTTCCAGGGCACAGAGGAGAGAGCAGTCGGAGCTGCCAAAAGGTGGTGTGGGTGGCAGAGGGAGGGAGAAGCCGGGTCTTGAAAAGTGGAGAGAGGCTGCAGGGAGAAGGGGAAGGAGAAGGTGCACAGTAGAGGAATCAGCGTGGGCCCAGGTATGGAGCAGGACTGGGGAAGGATGGAGAATTTGGGAGACGCCAGAGGTGGGTATGGTGGGAGCAGACCGTACCAGGGAGAGGATGGATGGAGGTGATGGTGGCGATGTTGGCTGGAGCCTTGAAGGTCAGGCTGAGGAGTCTGGACTTTATCCTGGGGGCAGAGAGAATCGTGTGGGGATTGGTAGAAGGGGATGAATGACATGAACAGATGACAGGTGAGGAAGATGGCTCTGGTTCCCTGCAGAGGATGGACTGGAAGGGGATGGCTGGAGGCAAGGTGGCCAGGGCAGAGGCTCAGCGGCTCAATGGAAAAGCCAAAGTCCAACAGAACAGACAAGGTCATCCTCTCATCTTACCTCCTAACTCCTCCGTCGGCTTACTCTGCCCTGGCCATACTAGCCACCTGGTGGTGCCTTCACGCCCCAGGGCCTTAGCACATGCTGGGGTTTTGTTTTTTCTATCAGGAACACTCTTCTCCCAATAGCCCACATGCCTCCCTCTCTCCCTTCCTGCAGGTCTCAGCTGAATTGTCACATTTTGAGGGGCCTTTCCTGACCACCGAGGTTAAACCCCTCACCTGCTGACCTTTCTCCATGGCACCTATCACCAAACAAGATATGACACTTTTGTTTGATATTGTCATTTCATCCATAAATACTTCAGTGCATATCTCTAAAAGATAAATATTTTTAAACATAATCACATGAGCGTTATCACATCTAAAAATAGCATTAATTCCTCAATCACATCAAATATCCAGCTAGCATTCATCTTCCCTGTCTCATGATTTTTTTTTCACAGTTGCCTTGCTCCAGTCAGTATCTGTACTTGTTTGTTTTCTTACAACGGAAATATCAGTGCCATTAGGAATGGGATCTTTGTTTTGTTCTCTGCCACGTCTCCAGCACCCCCCAGCCCAGGGCTTGGCACATAGTAGGTGCTCCATAAATCTTATTGAATGAATGAGCACATCCAAATAAGAGTTTTATATCTTATACGAGGCCTGGTGCATGAAATTCATACACACAGAGGGGGTGGGGGGTGTCTCCTCAGTCCAGCCTGCACCCTCTCCAATACGGGACCCCTCGGGGGACATCTCTCTCACAATCCTGGACCACTGGCTCCTAATCACTCACCTGCTTGCCTTCCTGGTTGCCTCTAACTGCCGCCCCTGCTCTGCTGGCCTGATTGCCCCTCACTGCCTCTGTGTGCCAGCCTAATTGCCCCTAACTGTCCCCCCCCACCCCCCCGCTGACCTGGTCACCACCAACTGCCTCCCACTGCCAGTCTGATCACCCCTCATACCCCCCCTCCCCCACTGGCCTGTTGCCCCACACAGCCTGCTGTTCAATCGTTTGGTCATCCCTCACTAACTCCCCTCCCAGCCTAGTTATAGGCAGCCATCTTGTGAGGGTGAATTTGCATATTACCTCTTTATTATATAGGATTTTTCAGCCTTACATTTAGGTCATTGATCCATTTTGAGTTAATTGTTCGTATGTGGTGTGAGGTAAGGGACCAACTTCATTCTTCTGCATGGACATCAAGTTTCCCAGCACCATTGGCTGCCCTGGGTGACTGACTCACAGGGAGGGAGAAGGAAGGGGAGGGAGAGGAGCCCTAAGGTGGTGACACACAGGCCTATGGTTAGCTCCCCCAGAATGAGATCCTAAGACAGGGATCCACGTACAGGTGGCTTACGTGGGAAGTGATCCCAGAAAACACTGGGAAGGGAGAGAAGGTGTGAGATGCAGAAGGGAAAGACGCCAAACCAGGTGTATTATCAAGCCAGGAGCCACTGCGGACACCTGAGGCTTCATTCTGAGGAACACTGGGGGCCAGGGTAGACTATGCTCCTGGGAGGTAAGGTGTGTATGTACCTTCCCCCACCAGTCGGCAGCTGAGGGCTGGTCTGCGTGGGCCATTAACTACCTGTCTTTACCGGACTCCACTCGCTGGAGGCCGCTTCTAAGCAAAGACGTGTAGGGCCTGGAAGCTGGCAATGGGCTATGGCACTGGAATGGTGAGAGTCTACAGATCACGGGTGGGACACTGACCACGTCTCTTCTGTCACAGTCTTGCCCCAACTGCCCGTGTGACTTCGAGCAAGTTACGCAACCTCACCTTACAATGAGCCCGTATCATTTTATAAGAAGAATACATTTTTTTAAAAGGAGCTTGTTTATCCAGCAGGATTGAGACAATAACAATTAAAAACACCACCACCACCACCAACAAAAACTCCCTAACAGCTAATGAGGACTTTCTATATGTCAAACCCTATTTGAAGTGTTCTGCATACATTCACTCATTCAATTCTGGTAGCAATTCAATGAGGCAGGCGCTGCTGTGGAGCCCATTTTATGAGGAAAGGAACCGGGGCACAGGGAGGTGCAGTAGTTTGCCCAAATCACATGGTTCTAAGCAAAGGCCAAACTTTGAATGCTGGTGATCCAACTCTAAAATCGGGGCTCCTATTCACAATGCTATCAGGCATCAAAGTACACAAAGTGCTGGGGATGGAGCTGGTGCTTGTTCTCTTTCAGTTAATTACATTTTGGCCACGCTGCTCCTGTGGGCACCGCTTTTTCTCTCCTAAGCATTTCCACATTCCCTAGCCTGTCAGACTTTCAAAACTCCCGAAGACCAGCTGCCAAGGCCTCTCACCCTGGCCAAGCATCCTGGAGAAATGGAAAGACCCCGAGCCTCGGCGAGGGTAACAGTGGGGTCAGAAAGGTCTAGAAATGGTCCCTGCTCTTTTACCCACTTGGCGTGTGACCCAGGCAAGTCCTTGAAGCATCCTCCATGTCTCCCTTTATCAAACCGGGATATTGGATTTTTGAAGTGTGGCTTCAACACTCCAGATGCACTATCATACTTCATCCTCCGGGCAGCCCTGTGAGGTGTGGGTTTTAGCATCCTCTTCATTGATAGATTAGGAAATGGAAGATCTGGGAAGGGAAACGACGTGCCCAAAGTCCAGGGCTAGGAAATGGCAGGGCTGGGATTCAAACCCACGTCTGTGTGACCCCATCGCACATGGCCTCCCAGGAACAAATACAAATATCGGGAATGACTGGCCTGAGGCCAGCAAGAGCCCCAGCCAGACAGCTGATGGCATTGGGAAACTCCATGAATCTGAGCTGGTTTCCCTCGTTTTTCTTTTCTTTCTTTCTTTTTTCTTTTTTAATATATTTTATTGATTTTTCACAGAGAGGAAGAGAGAGGGATAGAGAGTTAGAAACATCGATGAGAGAGAATCATCGATCAGCTGCCTCTTGCACACCCACTACTGGGGATGTGCCCGCAACCAAGGTACATGCCCTTGACCGGAATCAAACCCGGGCCGACGCTCTATCCACTGAGCCAAACTGGTCCTGGCTCCCTCGTTTTTCTTGATGAGTATGCATGGATCCCCCTGATTTAGGTCAAGGGAGCAACAGCAGCACACTAGAGGCATGGAATCCTAACAGGGCAGGCAGTGACCCCACAATCAATAACACGGCAATCGGCAATCGGCAATCGGAGATGTTACCCACCAGGAATGTAGCTAGAATAGAGCATTTCAGTGCGATGCTAACAATCTCCATTGTCATTTATTGAATGCTAACTGTGGGTTGGGCACTGGGCTAAGATCTTTATGCAGATTATCTCCTAACGGCCCCACATAGTGGGCTCCATTTCCTAGATGAGGAAACGGAGGCTTAGTGAAGGAAAAGAATTTGTGCAAAGTCACATTTCCTGGTAGGATGGAGCTGAGAAATGAACCACGTCTATTGGACTCCACAGAGCTGATTCTTCCTCAGGTCTGCAGTGGGTGAAATACTGACCACTGTCCCTAAAGAAGAACACTTCCTCTTTTGAATATGATAATAACAACAATTCAGAACAATAAAGTACTTTCCATCTGCAAATTACATTTGCATCTGGAATCTCACTGAATCATCAAAAGAGCCCAAAGAAGTGGGCCACCATTCAGCAGATGAGCTCACTGAAGCTCAGAAAGCCTGAATGGTTCCAGGATTAAGAAACATGAGCTTGGGAACCAGACCACCCTGGATCCAAACTCTGCCTCTGCCATTTCCATTCCTTCAACAAATATTTACTGAGCACTTAGCTGTGTGAGGGCCCACAAGTGACTTCACCCCTCAGTGCCTCCATTTACTTCTTCTTTGTAAGAGTCTTAACACCACTCATCAAATCCATTCTCTCCCTCGTCTGACAATGCCAGACACTTTCTTTCCCAGGCTTCCCTGTGGCTATAGCCTGAGCATGTGACCTGATTCTGGCCAATGGGATTTAAGAAGGCTTTTGGGCCCTTACTGGTTTGGCTCAGTGGATAGAGCGTCAGCCTATGGACTGAAGGGTCCCAGGCTCGATTCCGGTCAAGGGCATGTACCTTGGTTGTGGGCACATCCCCAGTAGGGGGTGTGCAGGAGGCAGCTGATAGATGTTTCTCTCACATTGATGTTTCTAACTCTCTATCTTCCTCTCTGTAAAAAAAAAAAAATCAAATATATATATAAAGAAGGTTTTGGGAAAGACTTATCTCTCAGGGAAAAACGGGCACACAGGATGAAACGCCTTACTTTATTGGTTGGAGATGATGTGCCAACATTCGAAGCCTGGGATATGAGGCATCAAGCCTGAGGACCAAGCCACTTGCAGGAGTTAGAGGAGCCAAAAGATGAAAAGAACCTCAAATCCTGATGGCACCATGGAGCCATTACTCCGAAACCGGCTCCTTTGAAACTTGCTGTTATGCGACATGATGCATCTTCCTCCTTCTAGAAGCCACTTGGATCTTTCTATGCTGTTACTCGCACCCCAAGCAGCCGGACTATCTGGATTGTCAACGAGCTGCTGGGTATAAAGGGATTTCAACGAGCCGCTGGGTATAAAGTTCCACTAGTCAGTGCCTGGCACAATAAGCAGCAGCTACTCTGGAAATGAAGGAATGATCGAAGGATAATTGTCTGTGTCTGGGGAGCACAGACACTGCAGATTCGTTCCCGCTCTCTCTCCTACTGAGAGGAGCCTGTGGAGTTTTCCGAGAAAGCGGAAACCCAGTGGTGGCCCCGCACCGAAACCCTGTCGCTTAGTTGGGGCTGACCCCACTTCTAAACGAGAATCAATCACCCTGCCTTGTGCCTAATGGATTTTGATTTTCACTCCCCTGACAGCGAAGGCTGAGGCCTGTGCTTTGGTTTGTCTCCGTGTTGCCAGAACATCCCATCAATTATTAACGGTGCCGGCTCAGCCTCCCGGTCCTGCTATCGGGAGGAAAGGGTTTGCCGCAGCTCAGCCCACTCAGCCATGGAGGAAGGCCCCGCCTGCTGGATGCTGGGTCCTGTGAGAAAGTGTGGCAAACACGACTTCCATGATGACCCTGTAAGGTGGGCCTTTTGTCTCCATTTTACAGGTGGGAGGCTGGCGCTTGGAGAGCTGAAGAACTTGCCAGAGGCCAGAAACTGGGGAGGGTGCCGGAGTGAGCCTGGACCCCGGTCTTGTTCTTGCTCTGAAACACTGGGATAGGGCCGCTTCTGAATCTCAGAGGGTAAAGAAGGAGGACCGCCCAGAAATGCTCCTCCGTTTGACCTTCTCCTTCTGTGGCTTCTTAGAAGTTCCCACAGGCCTTGCCGCCTGACAGGCAAGGCATCCAAATTGGCGGGATGAATGGGAGTGAGGGGAGAACAGTGGAACTGGGTTGCAGGTGGGCAGTGAGGGAGGAATGACAGATCCTCAAACCCTGAGACACAGTGACTGACTGACTGACTGACTGACTGCTTGATTCATTCATTTATTCTGCATTTAGTCACTGGAGTTCCTTTGTGCCAGGCACCATGATGGGTGCTGGGAATAGAGCAGTAAACACAACTCACGGCATTTACGCTCTTGTGTGGGAGAAGCAGAGAAACAAAAGGAAGCAGGTATCGTTTCAGATGGTGCTTAGAGCCTATGCAGGAAAGACGCTGAATGATCTGACAGCGACTCAGGGGAAGGAGGCTGTTTACAACAGGGCTCAGAAAGGCCTCTCTGAGGAGACATGAGCTTAAACAAGGCAAGAGGAGAAGTGGCTGGCCATGGGACGATTTGAGAAAGAGCAATGTAGGCAGCAGGAACAGCAAGTGCAAAGGTCCTGAGGTAGGATAAAGCCTGACCGGTTTAGGGGATAGCAAGGAGTCCAGTAGGGCCTGAGCAAGTGAACTAAAGGAGAATAGAAGGGAATAAACTCAGAGAGGTCATGGGCCTGGATTCAGTAGGGTCTGGTATGTCACGGCGAAGGTTTGGATTTCATTCTGAATGTGATGGGAAACTTCTGGAGGATTTTGAGCAGATAAATAATGTGATCCCATTTGCACTTTGAATAGCTCACTCTAGCTGCTGTATGGGTGGTGGATTGCAAGGGCAAATGTGGAAGTAGGCAGACTGGGGAGGAGGCTACGGCACTTGTTCATTATGGAAAGAACAGGGTCTTTACAATCACACTTGAGTTTGAATTTCTGACTACTTCTGTGTGATGTTAGACAAGTTACTTAACCCCTCTGAGCCTTCCTATTTGAGAAAGTTGGGATAGTAACAGATCATTGATATAAGAACTAATGGTGTTCTTATGTTCTTAATTGGCAGGCAGGATTTCTATCCTGAGAGCCAATGAGCTCGCCTGCCTTCCCCTTTCAGTTCTGGCCATCCATCTGCCAGGCATGTGTGGCGGCTGAGCCTGGGGTCACAGAGAGGTCACAAAGCTGTCCCCGTGAGCAGCTTAACCCAACGGGGAGACGAGGCTGTTTATTCCCAAACAGTGTCTTCTGCAAGCCTGAGCTTCCCTATCGTGCTGTCAGACGCCAACCTAAACACTGCCTTTGCCTGCTTCTCCTCTGTGAGGGTGACCCTCCCCTCCCCCGCCTCTTACTCTCATGTCTTAGGGACACAGGGAGGAGGGAGAGTCCTGTCTACGCCTAAACAGGATGTGGAGGGCAGAAACCCGTGTCAGGCCTGGAAATAGCAAAATAAGTCTGTTGATCCTAAGCCGGTTAAGGGTGAGCGACTGTCTTAAGATGGAGGCTTTTTGGACACGAAACCTGGGGCAGGATTAGGACCAGAGGCAGCCTTCGTCCTCAGAAGAGGAAAGCAGGCCTAGGAATCTCTGTCCTCTTTAGGGTTGGCAGGGAAGAGGGAAAACCTACACGTTTCCCTCCACTGCCCTTCCCAGCCACGTCCTCCTGCATCCCCTCTCAGAGGTCTCTCCTTGGGTAGTCAGATCTGGGGCAGGTACCCCACAGGGTTCCCTTCAGACTTGGCCCTGCAGGGGAGCCTTACTGGGGCACTGACTGAGCCAGGGGGAGCGGAGGTAGCCCTACCTATTACATTATGGCTGGTCTGTAGACTTCCTCCCTTTTTTGCATGAATACTTTGACCTATCCCCCCACACCTCCCTTTTGACCCTGCTCTCAGGTCTCAGATGGCAAACTACGCTCAACATGTCTTTTCCAACTTGGTCTTCTTGGATCTTGGTACCAACACCTCTGTTTTCTGGGCTCCCCCTGGGCTCCACATGAACTTCTGTGTAGCACTGAACATCCTGTGTTGTCATGTGTTCTGACACCCAGCACAGGGAAGAGAGGCCCTATCTCTCCAAGACAGCTCTGACTCCCAGCCTGACACAGAGGCGCTGCTCCCGTCCTGGCCTGGCCCCCACCCAAAGCCTCTCCCAGCCCCTCCCCTCTGGCAGCACACAGGACTGCCTGGCCCACCAGGTGTCATCAGATTCACCCCTGCCTCCTCCTTCGGCTTTGTTTTTCACACTGCCTCATTTTTTCCTCTCCTGTTTTGAAATTCACATTTTCTTCCAGCAGCCGAAGCATCTTTACAAGCTGGATCAAACCATTCATGGGATAAACTCACCGCATAAATAAAGAACAAGCCAGTGGTGTGACCCTTCGCCCACAAGCATCCACAGCCAACGGCGTGCGTCACGCGTGCGCACACCCACCCCTCAGAGTCCCTTTGCCTCATTTTTCTTACTTATGTGAAGACTGCCTGATGGTATCTCAATGCCTTCCAAGCAAGTCTGTAAGCTGCCTTCATTCCCTCCTTGAGGGCAATGTGGGGTTGTCAATATAGGGCTAAGTATTAAAATTGCAGGGGGACACCCCCTGCAGCCTGAGCCTGGGACTTCTGCAGAATGGACCGAACTAAGTCTACTCCAGCATGGCAAGGCTTCATCGCTCCTCTGTGCTCTCTTTCTCACCAGCAGTGTCCACCCTCTTGCTGTGGGTTTTAGAAATCTCTCTAAATCCTTTTCACCAACAAGGTCAGGATATAAAGTATTGAATAATAAAAGGATGGGGTGCCCTGGCCCCCCATGTGGCTTGGAGGATAGAGCCTCAGCCCTCCAACGGAAGGGAACCAAAGGTTTGATTCCAGCCTGGGAAGAAGCCTGTGCTGTAGGCAACCAATCGGTGTCTTGTTCACCTCTCTCTCTCTTCTTGCTCCCTTTCACTCTCTCTAAAAACCAATGGGGGAAAAATCCTCTAGTGAGGATTAACAACAAGATGGGGTGACCAGTACCACATAGGAACAGTCTGAAGAGGCTATTCTCACTTCCAAGGTCTTGGCTACAGCCCCTCCTCCTCTAGACTCCCCCCAGCCCTGGTCACCAATCTGGGGACACAAGCAGAACCCCCCAGCCCAGCGGCGACCAGACCCCGCGCTTACCTTGGCAGCCACAGAGGAATTGGGCTTCTCCAGCAGGTCCCAGAGCTTCTTCCTCTTCTCCGCACAGCACGTGTTGTCGAACTCCTCGCCCTCCCGCTCTCGCAGGGTCTCGGCCTCGCGCTTGAGCTCCTCGTTCATCTGCTCCTTCTTCTGGTGGTAGCGAGCCTGGCAGCAGGACTCCAGGTAGATCTCGTCGATGCCCCAGTAGTCCAGCTCTTGGCTGAAGCTGAGCGCGCACATCTCCTCCATCATGTGCAGCCTCCCGGTGCGGTAGAAGTTGAGGATGGAGGTGAAGGCGCCCGGGTGGCGGTCGAAGAAGTACTCGTTGTCGTCCAGGCTGTAGTCGTCGCACACCTCGAGCAGCGAGTCGTGCGTGTTGCAGTCGCGGAGCTTGCCCAGCCGCGTGCGGGGCAGGCGGTCCAGGGTGCGCCAGAGCACCTCGTGCGCCAGGCCCCCCACGTTGAGGCGGACCCGCCGCGAGCACGCCTTGCTGCGCACGATCTCCATGGGCTCGGGCGGCAGCGAGCTGGTGGAGCGGGAGCCATGCTTCGTCATGCCCGCCGGCATCGCTGGTCCGGCCGCCCCCGCCCCCCTCGCCCCCCCAGGCCGCTGTCACTGGACCGTGAGGCCGGCCGCTGCGGGGGAGGGGGGCAGGGAGCACGATGATGGGCTGCTGAGGGTGCAGGAGGCTGCGCAGGCGCGCGTCACGGCCGTCTTCTCACCTCCATCCCGACGGCGAGAACGACGACGGCTGCGAGGCAGAAAGCGGACGAAGGTCAGCGAAGAGGTTAACGGGGCGCGGCCCCTCCCCAGCTTTCCAGGCGGTTCACGGCTGGCCTTGACCTTCTGGGTGCTTAAGCGGCTCAGGGAGCGGAGACAGGCCGGGCGCTGTCCCTCCCGCGGTGCTGAAGCCCGCCCCACCCCCATGGATGGATGGAGGGAGGGAGGGGCCGCCCTTCGGAGCTGGGAGAGGGCCCCCAAGAGGAACCCCGGGGACCGGGGAGGCCACACCCGGGTTCCTGCAGCTCAGGCCCAACCCGGCGGCCTGGGAGCTGTCCGCCTCCTCGGGTGCTGAAACTAGCTTTTCTTTGGGTATCCCCGGCGAGTCCGGAACCTGGCCCCAAAATGGGGAGAGAGGGGAGCTGCGTGAAAAACTTTTTTTTTTTTTTTTTTTAAAGACCTCACCTTTTCCTTGCGCTGTTCCGAGATCATTAAGATCGGAGGGCTAAGGGAGATGGCAGTGGGTTTGCTTTTTCTAAACCTTAAAAGATTTGGGGGAATTCTGTGGGGGGTCAGGTGCCCACTTGTCGGAAGTCGTAACAGACAGGATGGTCACAACGGCACCCTGGAGCGACCCCTCTCCTCAAGTCACAGGGGCATCTCTTGAGGTCGCTCGGGAGACGAGAAGAGACCTGAAGGCGCAAAGCCAAGCTCTGCTTGGGTTCCCACCCCTCCCTCCCTCTGTGCCCCCTAACCCACAGCAGGAGGGGCGCGCGGAGTCCTGGGGAGCCACCTGCTCCGTCTTCCCCTGGCTCCTTCCCCGCCCCCTTCCCCTCCTCCTCCTCTTCCTCCTCCTCCTCGATCCTCTCCTGCGATGGCTTTTTATAACTCCGGGTTCTGCGCTTTCCCCGGGGCTTAGAAGGGAAGGGGTGGGGGAAGTGGGAGGCGGGGAAACGAGCTGAATTTTCTGGCCTTTTAAAAACGTGCCTCGTCCTGTCGCGCACTGGTGATTTCGGGGGCTCCTCTGAGCCCCCAGCAGCGAGGCTCACGCCCTCTCCTCTCGCCCCGGAATGAGATCTAGCGTCTCTCCAGGCCCCGGCCCTGGTCCGCCCCACCCCCCCACCCCCAGCCTGGAGCCGCGCAGCCTAGGTAGACCAACAGGCCGAGCCGCGCGGCAGGCGAGTCCCTCGGTGTCCCCTCGCGCTCTCGTCGCTGGTCGCACGCCCCGATACTCACCCCCAAGGAGGCCGCCTCCAGGGGCCAGGGACCCAGCATCGCCCCGGCCGCCCGGGCGCCCGGGCCCGCAGGCAGCGGCGGACCCGGGGCCGGGCTGGGCCCAGCTCACGCCGGCCGGGCTGGGGACGCGCCGGGGCTGCGGGCGCTGCGAAGCCGAGCGCGCTCTCCGAGGCTGGGGGCGCGGGCGGGCGCCGCGGACGCGGGCGGCAGGACAGCGTTCGGGCGGCGCCTCCTGCACCGCCACCTCCTCCTCCTGCTGCCGCTGCTGCTCTCGCGGCGGCGGCGGCGGCTGCCTGGGCGAGATCAACAAGTCCGGGCTGAGCTTCGGCTCCGCGCTCGCGGCGATTCTGTCCCGCACTTAGGAGCGCCCGGAGTTCCGCACCGAGGCGGGACGGCGCCACCTGCGGGCGGCGAGCGCGAACGCCTTTTAACTCCTGAGTGCCCGAGGCAGCCTGCTGGGGAGGCTGTGGGCCGGCTGGGGTTTTGGGCGAGGAGGAGCCTGGCAGTCCTAACCTTTCCACTCGGGCTGTCTCCGCTGTCTCCGGGCCATCCCGCCTTCCTTAGTCCTGTCAACATCGTGAACGGAGTGCCCGCGGTGTGCAAGACACTAGGATAAGCGTCTGAGATACAGCTGTGAACCCAACACAGAAGCTTGGCTCTCGCGGAGCTGGCTGGAGACAGACCCAAAATAAGGCAAAGAACATTTCAGAGCACTATAAGCGTTTGAGGGAATAATAAGGCAAAGAAAAGAGATGGGGAAGGGGGGAGCTGCAATTTTAAATAGCCCTCACTTTCATGAGTTTCTATTCTAGATAGATTCTAGTTTCTATTCTAAAACCTAATTCTAGAATGGATTCTCGTGGGGGGAATGTGGAAAAGGAATACATCAACGAATATGCAATGTGGCAGTTGGTGATAACTGCTAAGAAGAAAAACCAAGGGCAAGTGTGAGGTGTGAGCTAGTTTATATAGCCTAGTCATTCATTCATTCATTTTTAAAAAAATATATTTTACTGATTTTTTACAGGAGGAAGGGAGAGAGATAGAGAGCTAGGAACGTCGATGAGAGAGAAACATCGACCAGCTGCCTCTTGCACACCCCCTACTGGGGATGTGCCCGCAACCAACGTACATGCCCCTGACCAGAATCAAACCTGGGACCTTTCAGTCCGTAGACCGACGCTCTACCACTGAGCCAAACCGGTTTGGGCCATTCATTCATTTATTCACTCATGTTATATTGGACAGCTAGTTATTGAGAGCTCCCTGTGTGCCAGGTCCTGTGGCAGACTCAGTAAAAGAAACACCTTCCCCTTGAGCTCCCAGTCCAATGGGGGAGACAGAATCCATCAAGTAATCCCCAGAGGTGAACATAGAACCAAGGATTTACCTAGAGAGGTGAGCAAGGCTTCCCTACGGATGGCATAGTTCTCCTCCTCCCCCACCATTTACCCATTTATTCTGTCAAATACATGGTTACTGCCTGATAAGCAAATAGGCCCTGAGATTCAATAGCGAGCCCCTTGCTCTGGAGGAGAAAAGCTGTGAATAAGCCCTCGGCCCCCAGGGAAAGGTCCTTTCCCTCTCTGTCCCTTTTCTTCATTTCTAAATTTAAAGGGGTTTGTTTCTATAGAGTTGAACATAATATTGTTACATATTTGTAATCTGTTCACGGCTCATCACCTCCATTATCATGGCCATTGTCCAAGGTTCCATCATCCTTGTGGGCAGAGGCTGGGGGTGTGGCTAGATTCCCTCCAATACATAGATAGCACAGACCTCCACAATAAAGAATTCTCCTGTCCTAAATGTCAATAGTGCCAAGGTTGAGAAACCCTGGTTTCATTTAATAGAAGGCAAAGGTATGTCCTGCTCTGGAAATGCTATTCTTTCAACCAATAATTAGTGAACACCTACTCTGTGCTAAGCACTACTCTAGACACTGTAGATACAGTGAACATAAAAACCGCAGTTCCTCTGACACGTGGACTTACATTCTGGTGGGGAATACAGTTAATAAATAATGGGATAAATAAACCGATCATTCAGCTCATGATAAATGCCACGAAGAAAGTGAGCAAGAGGAAGTGACGGAGCATGCCTGAGACAGTGTCAGCACCGTTAGATAGGGTAATCGGGCAGGGGAGGCTTCCTAGAGGAGGTGATACGTCTCAGCTGAGAATCTAAGGGCAGGGAGAAGACAACTGTGTGAAGTTCCGAGGAAGGGGACACACACAGGGGAGCCCAGAAAGGGCAAAAGCTCGAAGGTAGAAAGGAGCTTGGGGCCGAAACCGGTTTGGCTCAATGGATAGAGCGTCGGCTTGGGGACTGAAAGGTCCCGAGTTCGATTCCGGTCGAGGGCATGTACCTTGGTTGCGGGCACGTCCCCAGTGGGGGGTGTGCAAGAGGCAGCTGATCGATGACTCTCTCTCATCGATGTTTCTAACTATCTCTCTCTACCTTCCTCTCTGTACAAAATCAATAAAATATATTTAAAAAAAAAAAAAAGAAAGGAGCTTGGGAAGGGATGTTAGAGAGGCGGACAGGACCAAACCATGTAGCGCTGCACTAGGATTTTATAAATAAGGTTAAGGAATAAGTTTGAGCTTAGAAAGCACAATGGGAAGCCAGAATAACGTTTTAAGCAGAAAAGTCCCATCTGCTGATCTCTGTCTTGAAGTGATTCTTCTGGCTGCTGTGGGCACTGTGGAGTGTTGGGGGACAAAAGCTGGTAGCAGGAAGACCTATCGTGAGGTTTCTGCAACTGCCCAGGCTAAAGGTAATAGGGCTTGGACTGGGGTGATGGTGATGAGCTGGGCAATTTCACAGCCACAAGGCCCTGGCGGGAGATTTTTCAGTAAAGGCTAGGGCTAAGTATTCAATGTCATTCAGATTCTTCCCACTGGGTGGCCTGATTCCTGCAAAGTCAGGCTCCAGATTCTGATAAAGAACATCTGGATGCACCTGGAAGTGCAGACAATGGGAACGGCTCTTTCACTTTCCAGCAAACAGTGCTATTGCTACCACTTGTCCGTTCATTTACTTACCAAAGATTCAGAGCAAACTTACTCAAGACCTGGTGGCTCAGAAAGCAAGCATTCTGATGTCATTACTAAAGAAGCAGAATGACCTGGGGCAAGTAATCTAATCTTCCTGGGCCTCAATTTTTCTCTCTGTAAAATGGGGATGGGAATAAAGAGAGTGCCTGCCTTATAGGGTTATTACGAGGAATTTATAGAAAGCATTTACTCATTGCTAGTTTTTAACTGATAAATTATAGATTACCCAAGGGCAGGAGCTGGTCTGTCTTGCTCATCTCAAGTAACAGAATACTTAACTAATTGGGCCTTAAAGAATAAAGATATTTAGTTATTTCACAGGAATTTCAGAGAAGAGTGGTATGAGAGTTGATTTAACAGCTCAACTATGTTATGAAGGACCCAAATTTCTCCCGCCTTTTGCTCTGTCTTCTACAATATATTGTATCCCCGGCTCATTGTCTCAGTCACAACATGGCTGCCACCACTCCTTGCATCAATCTCTGTAAAATTATATTCAAAGGCAAAAAGAACAAGATGGCCAAAACTAATTCTCCTGTCATGCTTCTCTCTTTTTTTCATAATCTTTCCACCCCCTGCCAAATTTCCTACCATGGGTCACATGGCCACTCCTAGACCAATCACTGACCAAAGGAACAGGGTTCACCCTGCTACATTCATTACTGCCCTTACAAAACTGAAATTTGTTTAATCAGAAAGAGGTGAAGTTAAGTAGGCAACCAACAGTGTCTGCCACACTGTTCTTACAGTGTTTGACATAATGCTCGGTATGGAGTAACTGCTTAATAAATATTTGTTGAGTGAATAAGTAAGTCCTCTTACATGACACATACCTCTGACCTCAGGAATATCTGATCTTATTGGTTGGGGTAGTGACAAGTTATATAGAAGTAAAATTGACAAAAAACTCTCTTATTTTCCTCACCCTACCTCTAAGTCCTTAATGAGGAGACCCCTGAGATGGTTCACAGCCTCAAGTCAGCTAAACTGATATTTGTGTATATCTTTAAAAGAAAAAGAAAGAAAGAAAGAAAGAAAGAAAGGAAGGAAGGAGGGAAGAGGAAATGGCTTATGTATAAGCAGTGTTCCAGTCTTCTGGGCAATCCTGCATGCCAGATAGCAGAGGTCACGAGCTGATTATTTTCGGACTTCTGTTGTTTGGCCATCATGACACATTTTTTTTAAAATTTTGAGCCAAGATTTAACTATCAGTGGTGTTTACATAAAAATCTGGATTTCTGGCTTCTCTTAAAAAAATTGGAGGAACTAATTAACACTGGGACCACATTCCTGTGTAACATGGAAAGTGTGACTGCTGCAGAGTGGTGACTGCCCTTGAGCCACAGCTGCCCCCTGCAGGCGGGATGTGAGGCCCAGTTCCCTGCAGTCTACAAGCTCTTCCTAATGTTTCTCACTCAGGGCACTGTTCTCATTTATGTTACTTCTGTCTTGGTAGACATTTAAGTCTGTGCTCCTTACATACAGGAACCAAAGAAGTCCAGAGATTGTCTTGCCTCTCTCTGGTTCCTCAAACTCTGCACAGTGTCTAATTTAGAGTTTTTATTTTCTAAATGAAGACAATAAGTTAGCCCTAGCCAGTTTAGCTCCTTGGATAGAGTGTTGGCCTGTGAACTGAAGGGTCCTGGATTTGATTCCAGTCAAGGGCATGTACCTCAGTTGCAGTCTCGATCCCGGCCCCGATGGGGTGTGTGAGAGAGGCAACCAATCGATGTGTCTCACATCAATGTTTATGTCTCTCCCCCTGCCTTCCATTCTCTCTAAAAGTCATTGGAAAGATATCCTTGGGTTGGATTAACAACAACAAGATTATAAGTTATTTATTAGCAACCATTGTATTCATTTTTTAAGAATTTTCTGTCATCATAATTGGAGAGACTACCTAGAAATACAGCCAATAGCGGGGAAAGTAAAGCCCAGAGATTGAGACAATGTCACTAGAGCTTTTGGATCCAGACTTACCTGAAGGCAATCCCCCCTGCATTTTCCAGGCATGTGAGCTAGTAAAAACCTCTTTACCTAAGCCAATTGGGCTATGATTTTGTCATTTATGTCCCAAAGAGCACAACTAATAGAATTTTCTCTCTACTAACCAGAAGCATACCATCTCCTTATAATGTAATTATAAGAAATAATTACACACACACACATACACACACACACACACACACACACACACTCCAACTTACAGGAAACAGGGAAAAGAAAATAATAAAGTAACTCAGAAGGTTCTATAGAGAAGGGGTCCTGCCATAAGAGTTCAAGTACAACCATTTCATTTTACAGATGAGAAAACTAAAAAGCTCACCAAGGGGAACAGCATCGCAGTGGTCTACCACCGAGTGGGCAGTCAGCTACCAGCACCAGGTCACAAACCATCTTCTGCTCAGGCCCCTCGGACTTCCTGCTGAGAAGTGTTGAGACTTTTCTCTGAGTCTGAGAGAGGGCAACTTGGCACCATTCATCCATGTAAATACAAGCAAATCCCCCTCTAATTTGTGCTGGCAAGGGATGTCCATTTGAAATCAGTATTTTTTCTTGGACTCCATAACTCTAGCCATCACTTATTTATAATCGCACTGAGTGTCCTACTCAGGTTTCTTGGCACTGAGCAACACTAATTAATCCCCACTTCCTTCTTCTCCATGGACCCCTGGGGGGAAATAATTGCTTTGTGGGGGTGGTTATGGGGGTACCCAAAGGCTCAAGGGAAATCACTGACATCTCTGAGTGAGGTCATTCAGGACAACTGCTCTTTGCTATGGCCTTGCCCAAAGTCCCAGCAGCCCCAGGGATTTTTCCATCAGTTTGGACTCCAGTCTTTTTGCCCATCTCTCTTTTGTCACTACTAACTAGAATGTTAGTAGTGACAAAAGAGAGAAATGGTATTAATGATTGAATCTACCTCTTGGGTTGCAGGAGGGATGAATAAGATAATGTATATGAAGTGCTTAGCACCATGTCTAATATCAGTAAGTACACGTTAACAGTAGGAGCAATATTAACAAACAGTAGCTGCAGCTCACATTGATTGAGCAGTAAGTATATATCAGACACTGTACTAAATGCTTTGCATGTTTCTGATGTCACTTAAAATTCTTATTAGTGTTCTTATCCTTGGGCTGAATATTTTAATATAAGGAAGACCTATTAGCTGTTGGATGATACTTGAGTGGTCAGATGTCCGATTCTAATGCCTGTTATATGCTAGCCTGATTGTCTTTATCAAACCTTGGGTTTCCTGGCCCAAGTTTCTGGTAAATAAGTGAGCCTGGTTTTCTGGCCAACCTGAATATTTATCCATTCTTTCCATCTTTTGCTCATCATCTACCTATAAACCCAATCATCCATTCATCCATCCATATACTCAGCCACCAAACTGTCCAACTATACACCCACCCATTTATTTACCTATTCACCCATTGATTCATGTACTCCCCAACTCACTTCTCTTTCTTTTTATTTATTAACATATTCTAACCACTATCCATTTTTTTACCCATTCATTTACCCACCTACTATTTCTCCATCCATCTATCCATCCATACATCATTTATCTTTCCACCCACCCATCTATCTACCCATTTACCCCTCTTCACCCACCCACCCACCCATCCATATACCTAATCTCCTACCCACTTACAGACCCATCCATCCACATATACAAATGCATCTGTCTACCTACTCATTCATCCCTCTGCCCATCATTCATTCATCCCAAATATTCGTGCATATATCCACCACTCACTCACCTACCCACCTATTTATCCACCCATCTACCTACCCTTCCACCCACCCTTGTATCTATCCACTTACTTGACCACCTCCACCCCATCGATCACCTAACATTTTTAGAATTTTTACTACATGTAATATTCTGTGCTAAGCCCCAAAATGGTCTCTTGGGCTCTCGTCCTGGGAGGAAATGGCGTGCCAACAGAGGGCACCCACAGAGGGAAAGAGATAAACCTGCATGTAGTTTGTTGAGCCCTTTTGTGGCCTGGACTTTGCCAAATCTATTAACTTCCAGGGTTAGTGGCCAAACAATGATGAAATGCAGGTGAGCATGCAATGAGGCATAGGCTTCCAGCAGAACAATTAGAGGTAAACTAATATGTCTTCCTCACAGAGGAGCCTAGGAACTCCAAGATGCGATGAAAAATGAGCGAGTTAGCAAAAGAAGGAAAACAAAGCTACAGAGATCAAGAGCTAATTAACTGATTCTCCTAGGATGATATTTCATTAAAATCAGCTCTTCAATCTTTGGGGACCAATGTTTCTCCTTCCCTCTCTCAATTGCCCTTGTCCATCTCTTCCTGATCTCATCTGTTTCCTCTACCAGTTTTATCCTCCTTCTAACCCAATCTCCCCCAGGCAATCAGGATGAACCTTTAAAGGTACAAGTCTGACTCCTGCTGCACTGCAAGAGAGACCATGTGGGGAGGCCACATGGAAAGTGAGAGGCCCTGAAATGACACAGATAGACAGAGAGAGCGACTCAGCCATCTCAATGTCCCAGCTGAGCACAGCCTGTTAGTCACCTCTGCCAAGGCACCATCTTTGAGGTCAGCCTCCCTGACATCTGACTGCAGCTACATGAGAGCTAACCCAAGTGAGACGAGAAGAACCATCTGGCTAAGTCCCTGTCAACCCACAAAACCATGAGAAATTATCAAATAATTTCATTTTAAGCAGCTAGATCTTGGGGTTGTTTGTTACACAGCTACAGATAACTGATACAGCTTCTTTGCTCATGCTGTTTCCACTGCTTAGAATCCTTCCCTGACCCAACAATAATTTTTTCCCACACAGGAAATTTCTATTCACCTTTTAACACCCAGATCCGGTGTCACCGTTTCTGCCTTTCCATGGTCTGGGTCAGATTCTCTTTCCTCTGGGAAACTCTATTATGAGGCTAGCTTAGGATATTCATTTTCCATCTCATCCATTGGTTGTGAATGGCAATATTAATCATTTAAAGCTCACAAAATCTTATGAGGGAGATGTTATTATTACCCATTATCCCTATCTTACAGGTGGAAAGGCTGGGGCACAAAGAGATGCTCCAAATCACCTTGCTATTAAGTGACTCAGCAGCAATTCAAGCCAGGCAGAGCCCAGGCAAACCACCATGATATGTGGCCTCTAATTAGAGTCTAAACAGTAATGACACTTATTATCCCATTTAACACAGAATCCAGACACAAGTGCTTCCAGATCTGTCACAGGAGCAGCTTCAGAGATCTCAGGATTCTTGGTTATTTCTCTGAGATTTTCTTATCCTCACGATCACAAGATAGCTGCCACGGCCTCCCTCTCACATGATAACTCCAACACAGGGAGGAAGGATGAGCTTCTCCCACGTTTCTGAAGCTCCCCATAGACTTCCTGGGCCATTGGTACTGCATTACATGACCACATTAGCCCAATCCCTGGCCAAAGGTGACTGGTACCTATAATTGGATTGGCCTCAGGATGTGATTTGGAGGTTGGCTCTATTTTCACTGAGCTCAAGGCTGCCTATATCTGAAGAGTTAGTTCAGTTATTTTACTGAAGAGTTAGTTTATTTAGAATGACAAGGAGATTGAAAGTTTGGCTCTTGGCCAGGAAATCAGCATTTTCCCCACAGTGGTTGGTTAGTATTAAGTACATCTGAAATAACTGAAACCGGTTTGGCTCAGTGGATAGAGCGACAGCCTGCGGACTGAAAGGTCCCGGGTTCCATTCTGGTCAAGGGCATGTACCTTGGTTGTGGGCATATCCCCAGTAGTGGGTGTGCAAGAGGCAGCTGATCGATGATTCTCTCTCATTGATGTTTCTAGCTATCCCTCTCTCTTCCTCTCTGTAAAAAAATCAATAAAATATATATTTTTAAAAAGAACACCTGAAATAAAAGCACACAGAGACCCTGTTTATTGAAAGAACCCACTTTCCCAGGTTTGCAACATGGGTACATCCGCCTTGTCTCTCCCAGGCTACCCTAAGGTCCTAGGGGAGGTTCCCAGGGTGAGAGGATAGCACACTGTCTGTCAGCTCTCCCCATTCATCACCCTTCTTCCCCGCAGACGCACCCCTCTGGATCATGTATCAAGTGGCCGTGATTTCCAAACACCAGTGCATTAAAGGAGTTTGCTCACTGGTCCACAGTAGAATGAGAAAAATAAGGATGATGGAATGAGATTCTTATAAAGCTAAATTGATTCCATTTAAAGGAAAGCTGTTGTTGACTTTCCTACTTAAACTCTCTGATGGCTTCCAGAGGCACTTCCAGACCAGGCTGCCGCCATGCCTGCGGAGCGTGCTCCAGGCACAGCTCTTGTCATATCTCACTCGGCCCGGCCTCCCTGGCAACCTCACTGTTTCGCAAATACACCAAGCCCTTTGCCTCTTCAGGGCCTCTGCATTTGACATTTGTTTTCCCTGGAAAGCTCTTGTCCTGGTTCTTTACAAGGTTGGCTACTTTTCATTCAAACCTCAGCTCATCTGCCCCCTCCTTGGAGAGAGATCTGCCCTGGCCATCTCCTTCGCTGTGTCACCACCACATTCCACTGAGCTGTTTGCTTGTCTTCAGAGCCCTCAAAGTGCCTGACATTGTGTTTTTGTTGACTTGCTTCTGAGATAAGTTGTCTCTTCTGCCTGAAAGTAAAATCTACGAGGGCAGAGACCTTCCTGAGCTGTCACAGTCTCCTTTCTGCCTGTCTCCCTGCCTCCTGCCTGTCCTCCTACAGCCTATTATTCTCACATATACAGTGAGAGGGATCCTGCTGGACTCAAGTCAGATCATCTCTCCTCTACCCAGAATCTTCCATGGCTTCTAGCCACACTGGCCTCCCTCCAACTGCCTGAGACTTTCCTAGCTCAGGGTCTTTGCATTTGTTGTTCCATCTTTCTGGAACATTCTTCCCTCACATATTTGCTCCTCTCACTTACTTCTAGTCTCTCTTCAAAGATCACCGGAGAGAGGCCTTCCCTGCTCACAGTTGCAATTCCCCATCCCATTTCACTCTTTATTCTTCTCTATGGTACTTATCATCTCGACATACTTATACTTATTACCTAGACTATTATCTCCCCCAGGAGAATATCACTCCTTGAGAATGGATTTCGGGGGGCTGTTTTAGTCACTGCTGGGTCCCCATTGCCTAGAAAAGTTCCTAGCTGACATGAGGTGCTTAAATATTTCCTTTAAAAATACACATAACAGCTGAAACCGGTTTGGCTCAGTGGTAGAGCGTCAGTCTGCGGACTGAAAAGTCCCAGGTTCGATTCTGGTCAAGGGCATGTACATTGGTTGCGGGCACATCCCCAGTGGGGGGTGTGCAAGAGGCAGCTGGTCGATGTTTCTCTCTCTATCACTCTCTCTTCCTCTAGCTCTCTATCACTCTCTCTTCCTCTCTGTAAAAAATCAATAAAATATATTTAAAATAAAATAAAATAAAATACACATAACAATTTTATAAAATTCACCCATTGAAAGTGTACAAGTTAATGGCTTTTAATAAATTCACAGAATTGTGGAACCTTCACTACAATTCTTAGAATACTTCATCACCCCCAATAGAAATCCCATACCCATTAGTAGTCTCCTTATCTCCCAGTGCCTGCTATAGTGCCCCTCTGGAAATACTACATTTCCCAGTCTCCTGTGCGACAAGAAGTGTCATGTGACTAAGTCTGACAAATGGGATGCAAGCAGACTTTCTCTTCTTTGTTCCTTGCTCATTCTAGCAATCTGGAATGTAAAAAGAAGGGCTGGAGCTCAAGCAGCAATACTGGACCCTAAGGTGGAAACCGATAGTTAATTGATACTGGAGGAACCAGGAGGAAGGGGTCTGGTGAGTGTGGCAGTGCCACACCACCTCTGCTCTCCTGTATCTACGTGACAGAGAAAAAAATGTCTGCTGTATTGAAGGTAATGTTTTAATGTGAAAATGTTGCTGTTGACATTTTTTACAGAGATAAATGGAGTGGGATAGAGAGTTAGAAACATCAATGAGAGAAATATCAATTCAGCTGCCTCTTACACACTCCCCACTGGTGATGTGCCAGCAACCAAGGTACATGCTCTTGATTGGAATTGAACCTGGGACCCTTTGGTCTGCAGGCTGACACTCTATCCACTCAGCCACACCGGTTAGGACTGCTAGGATTTAAAAAAAATGTATTTTTATTGATTTCAGAGAGAAAGGGAGAGGGGAAGAGAGATAGAAACATCAATGATGAGAGAATCATTGATTGGCTGCTTCTTGCACACCCCTTACTGGGGATTGAGCTCACAACCCAGGCACGTGCCCTTGGCCGGAATCGAACCCAGGACCCTTAAGTCTGCAGGCCAGCGCTCTATCCACTGAGCCAAATCAGCTAGCTCCCCCGACCCCCTTTTAATTTAAATAAATGCCTACATACACTGACAGGTAAAGAACATCCAGTGAGTTTTTGAGAGCTTTGGGGTTGTGAGCCTCCACCCCAAAGTCCTCTGCGGCTACTCTGTCCTCTGTGCCACCAGGAGGACCAGTGATGGAAAGATCCTGAGCTCGGTCTCAGGAGGCAGAGAGGCCTGCACTTGAATCCCACATCTACTATTCATTAGCCACATGATCTTGGGTGAAGAAGCCACTTCACCTCTCTGACCCTCGACGTCTTCCCCTGTGCAAGTGGGATTGTAATACACACCTTGGAGGGTAGCTGGAGGTATGACTGGATTCTAAGGTGCTTTGTGCTCCCTTCCTAGAAGCTAACTCTGCCATTCCGGACACAGCCGCCCTCAATCTGAATGACACTCAGACGCAGTTTCACAAACAAGGATGGTTTAATATATTTCAGCATGTTTCTACTCAACAGTATTATATGAAAATAGAACTCTTTATTTAAACAGCAAGGCTACTCACAAAACACTGTTTATTTAAAAATACACATCGACATCAATGGGTCTGGCAAGACACTTCAGCTCTCCTCTGAAGAATGGGCAGGTGGGTCACCTGCTCAGTGTGCTTGGCTGCTGATGGCAGAAGATCCTGGGAGGCACTCAGGCCAGGTGTAATGCACAGGTGACCCTCGTGGCGAGCCGCTTACGCCTTTCTCTGTCTTTTCTCCCAGTGATTGTCGGGGAGAAAGTCTCGGGGTGGCGCTGGCCTGACTTTAATGCCACTGGAATACTTGCTTGTCTCACTTTGTAACAGAGAAGTGACAGATCTCAGGCCCTGAGCCTCAGTGACACCAGCATGGAGACCTCCTTCGATTGAAGTTATTTTTCACAGTCACTTTCTATTATTGACAATGAGTGATATATGTTGTCCATTACTGGCAGCGATAATAATAATAATAATAATAAAAAAGCTACCTTTTCAAACAACTATAAGGTTTTAAAAATGAATCTGTTTCAAGGAAAATATCTGGTAAACAACAATACAAAATATAGCACAAAAAAAAAAAAAAAAGATGATGATGTGAAGAAACAATTCATTAGGTCAACCTAAGACTGTTTCTAACATATGTCCTGCAATCTTGTGATTCTAAAGCAAGGTATGAAGAAATACAGTGACAACTGGGCACCTTCCTAGATAATCTGTAGCAAGGAGCTAACCCATTCATCTCTCACTCTTCTTTATATTTTTTAAAAGAATAAGAAAAAGAAAGATTAAAACAAGGGAAGGCTTAAATCTTTGTCTCCTAAGCTGTACGTCAGTATCTCTGGTACCAGCTGGAGCTGCCTGGTGGGAGACTTGTCTCTTCCTAAAATTGTGGCTTCAAGGGGGTGCACCACCTTTAAAGGAAATCGGCCTTTTTTTTTTTTTTTTTTTTAAACAGAGGTGAGAATCTAGTCTCAGTGACAAAGCATCCCTGATTTGGAAGCGGGAATCATAAGGGCTTTCCCCCACCAGAGTAGCAGCCTCACAGAGAGATATTCCTGCTGCTATTTCTGCTGGCCTTCTTCCTTCCTTCCAAGCTAGGATGAGGCAGCTGAGGGTTGCCGTGGAAACCGGCTCCATCCTCCCACAGGAGGCTGCCAGGCCTGATTTCCTGCGGAGTTAAGAAGCAGGAGGCAGTCAGGGTCACCCAGGCATGAAGATGGGTTTCCCTGGGGATATCCTGCCTCCTGCCAATCACAGTGTCTGTCTGGGAATCCTGGGGGCGCCTGGAGGCTGAGGGCCAGGGAAGCCCCCACGCCCCAGGGCTGCTCCAAGAGACTAGCTCCTGACACATTCGGAGATCTCAGGTCCTCTCTTCTCTTTCAGCTGAAGCTAAAGCCACTTAGCTCTGTGTGTGTATGTGTGTCTGCATCTCATGAGATGCATCCAGCCATGCATGCCTCTGGCTCTGATACCAAACAGAACTGTCCCTCCATCATCCCCTTGAGCCCAATATTAGGACAATTAAGTCTGTTTGCTGAATTCTACTATCTTAGGAGTTGTGTGACCCTGGCAGGCACCTCACCTCTCTGAACCTGTTTCCTCATCTATAAAAAGGCATAACCATCCCCTCTTTGCAGAGATGATGTGAGAAATAGAAATACTAGGTCCATGTGCCTGTCACAGATATTTAGAGAGTCCTCAATAAACAGAATCTAATATTAACAATGCTTACCATCATAATAAAGGTTTCTAGGCAATTCTTTCTCTCTTTGAGTTCCTCTTCCCCCCACCCCCAAACTGATGCAAAGGCAAGTTTTCATCATTGATCTGTTTGTTCGAAGGGTGGTGAACACAGGAAGATGGATCATTGGCCTAAGAACCAGTTAGCAGGTTCCTACCACCTCCTTAAAGATCAGCTCTAAGAGTTAGGACAGGATTCTCAAGCTCGAATGCCTTCATGGGCCAGGAGGTACTAGGAATGGAGAAGCAGAGAGAAAAAATTCCACCAAGTAGAAACCCGGGTGAGCCAGAGCACACGCCCTAGAAAAGGGAGGTGGCTGCTTCTCAACCCTGGCCAGTGCTTGCCCTTGGGAATAATGGCCTGGTGTGCCTGGTTTTTCCAAGAGAAGCTGGGCATTTTGAATCAACTCTCCCAAAGATGATATGGAAACCATTTATATATACTGTATATAAAATATGTCTGCAGACTGCATCATGCCCACAGCTGGAGCTTCTGAGCTAGACTGAAGGAAACCAAAGCCTCCTCTGTTTTTGCCTCGCTCGGTCCAAGGAGCCTGGCTGCTTCCGTCCATCAGGACCGTCCTGTGGGGTCTGTCTTTCTTATTCCCGACTTGAATCTCAGCATTAACAAGGCTTGTCCCATCTGGAGCCCATAACTCTGGAACAGCGAGCTCCCCTGCTCCAGCCCCAGCGTCTAGAGAGTGCTCATGATCTGAATCGTGGATGCATCAGCTTCGGAAACCCTCCTGCGCTTTCTCAAGAATTGGTGTGAATGGAGAGATGAGGGGATAAGAAACAGTCTAAAGACTCCTTTGGCTTCAGCTGGTTTAAAGTAATTTGGGGACTGCTGGATCCCAAATGGCATTTTTAAGGCCAGCATCTGCTTTGAGTGGTTAAGACCTCAGTCACACCATTGTCAAAGGCTTGGACAGTGGCCCCTCTGGGAGTTGGGGCACAGCAGTCAGGACTCCTGCCCTGTTTGCCCTAACTTTTGTGAGTGTCATGAGGTGAGAGGAGCAAGGTGAGCTGGGAACATGCAGAAAGAACCTCATTTTGGACTAAACCTTCCTCTCTCAGCTTCCTTTCTTCCCCCTTCCCCAAACCAGCCTTCCAGGAAAAGAGCAGTAAATTGCTAAAGCTGATACTGTTGGGTGTCCGAAGCTGTGCACCCAGGCCAGATGTGGACATAGGAAGTTGGGCGATCTGGGTGTGGGCTGGGAGGGGGCGAGCGTGTGGAGCCCAGTCTGTTCACGGCCGGATGCGGTAACGGATGGGCACGTCCTGTTCTGGCTGCATCAGCCCGAAGCCGTACCTGCTGAGGTCAAACTCAGGGATCTCCACGTCGGGGTTGACCAGCTCCAGGTCAAAGTGCGCCAGCACAAGGAACACGAATCTGCAGAGAGATGACGTGGAAGGTGTGAAGAAGAGGGAGCATGGGGGGTTTGTTCAAAATATGGGAGGAGAGATTCATAAAGATATATGGATGGCATAGGTAAACACCTGTACTTGCCACCTCCCACAACCACATCAGAATTACAACTAGAATACAGGACAACCATCATTTAGAACTACCTGAAATGTAGCTGAATGGAAGTCCTACAACTAAAGAAGTAAAGAAGAAAGCACATTGAGACTGGTAGGGGGGATGGAGGTTGGTCTGATATCCATGTGTGGTGGATTTTTAAATCAGGAGGGATGTCTCTAAGGCCTCCCATAAGAAGCAAGGGGTCCCAGCCCCACATCAGACTCTCAGCCCAGGATTCCAGAGCTGGGAAGAGGAATCCCCATAACTCCAGGCTATAAAACCAGCAGGGATTGTGGCTGAGTGACACAGAGGCTGCTGGAGTACCAGGTGTTCTTAAAGGGCCTGCCCATGAACTTACAAAGTTTTCGCTTCCTCTGAGCTCTAGCTTCAGATGGTGGCTTTGGGGAAATCCAGAGACATACAGGTGAGGGTTGGGGGTGGGGGGCACTCGACTGTGGCATTGGGATAGAAACTCAGGGGCAGCTTTCTCCCAGACAGGGGTGGTCACAAGGGTCATTGTTCCTGTGCTGGGACCTCCCCCAATGCAGGACTGACTGGCAGCCATATCTGAGTTTCTGTCAAAATGGCCCACACTGTTTGCTCTGCCTGGTGATTCCCTGAGACCCCATCCAATTTTCACCCCCACCAAGCTGTTTGTAGCAGTTTTTCCATTTGAATAGCCTGTCCTGGTTCAGGCTTCAGACTTTGCTAAAATCTCTCAAAAAACTAGCATCTGGCATCAGTGTGCCCCAAACCTACCAAAGACCCAAGACCTGGCACTAGCACCAGCCTGTCTTCATTCACAGCTGGGCCTCATCTGGGCACTTCCTAGCCCAATACAAGTAGCAGCCACCTGCAGATCTCTCTGCAGTTCCTGCCAAATGGCCGCAAACAGTGGCTGACTTTGCTCCTCCTGGAAGGCCCCAGAGCCAGTGCACCTGGTGATAGCTTCAGGGCACACCAGATTACAACTCTACAATTCACAAGTGACACACTCATGGACAAGACTCAGTGAGCACCAAAGCCCCACTGAAGCAAGCCCTGCTTCATATGGATGTCTCCTGCATAGTAGCTCTTCCATTGTAGACACAGCTGGTCCTCAGAGCCAACTGGTCTGGAGGCCAATTCTTCCCAATAATGCCAACAGCAACCAAGGCTCAACTACAAGACTGTGCATTCAGCCCACACAGAGGCACACCTAGAGTGCCCAGCTCAGGTGACTGTGGAGACTGAGCCATTGGGCCTTTAGGACACTCTACCAATTCCAGGAGACATAACAGCTCTACCTAAAATACAGAAACAAACACAGGGAAGCAGCCAAAATGCAGAGACAAAGAAACATGTTACAAATGAAAAAAAATGAAAAAAAAAATAGAAGCAAGCAAACTACTAGATACAGAGTTCAAAACAATGGTTATAAGGTTATAAAAGGGTCTAAATGAGAACTTCAAGGGACTTAATGAGAGCATCAAGAAAATTAATGAGAGCGCAAAGGGACTTAGTGAGACTTTCAAGGATCTTAGTGAGAATGTAAAAGACATGAAAAAGGACCAGTCAGAAATTAAGCACACACTAACTGAAGTAAAGAATAATTTATAGGGATCCAACAGTAGGGCAGAGGATTCTAAGAATCAAATCAACGATTTGGAATAAGGAGCCTCTGGGACAACTTCAAATGTACCAACATTTGCATTATGGGGGTATCAGAAGGAGATGTGAGAGAGCAAAATATTGAAAACCTATTTAGACAACTTCCCCTACCTTGTAAAATAAATAACTACAAGTCCAGGAAGTGCAGAGAATCACAAAAAAGAGGAATCCAAAGAGGCCCACACCAAAACACATCATAATTAAAATTCAAAGGATTAAAGATAATCGAGAATTTTTAAAGCAGCAATAGAAAAAAGCAGTTAATTACCTACAGGGGAGCACCCATATGACTGTCAGTTGGTTTCTCAACAGAAACTTCGAAGGACAGAAGGGAGTGGCAAGAAATACTCAAAGTGATGAATAACAAGGACCTACAACCAAGATTTCTCTACCTAGCAAAGCTATCATTTAGAACTGAAGGTCAGATAAAGAGCTTCACAGATAAGAAAAAACTAAAGGAGTCCATCACCACCAAACCAATATTACATGAAATGTTGAAGGGTATTCTTTAAGTAGAAGAAGAGGAAAAAAGAAAGATAAAAAATATGATAAATAAAATGGCTATAAATACATATCTATAAACAATTGAATCTAAAAATAAGAATAAACGAACAAGAAATGTAATGAACAAAATAAACTAATGAATAAAATAGATTTAGAGGCAGGGAAACATGGAACAGACTGATGAATTTCAGAGGGAAGGGGGCATGAAGGGGTGGGAAGAAATTAACCAAAGATTTTATATGTATACCAGAGGCCTGGTGCACAAAATTTGTGCATGGGCGGGGTGGGGGGATGTCCTCATCCCAGCCTGCACCCTCTCCAATCTGGGACCCCTTGGGGGATGTCCAACTGCCCGATCAGGCCTAAATCAGCAGTAGGACATCTTCTTGCAATCTGGGACCACTGGCTCCTAATTGTTCACCTGCTTGCCTGCCTGATTGCCCCTAACTGCTCTGCCTTAGCCCCCACACCCAGGACCTGGGCTTCCCTCCCTCTGGCGGGCAGCAGGCACCCGGGACCTGGGGATGGGGGTGTTGTTCCTCAGTCTGATGTGCCCCTTTTCATAGTCCGGGATCCCTCAGGGGATGTCCTACTGATGGCTAAGCCGCAGTCTAGCCTCCCTCTATGGGAGGTGACCAGGCTGATCAGGGGAAGGCACCATCTCCATCACCTTGCTGCTGCTGCCACTGCCGGCTGCTGCAGCTGCCTGCCCTCAGCCCTCAGAGCCACTGTGGCTTTGTCTGGAAGGATGTCCGGTCTAATTATCATATTACCCTTTTATCAGTATAGATATGCATTACCTATGGACACAGACAATAGGGTGGTGAAGGTCTGGGGGAGGGTGGGAACCAGGTGGAGGAGGGCAATAGGGGGCGGGGGCAGGGGACATCTGTAATACTCTCAACAATAAAGATTAAAAAAATATATATATGTCTACCTCTATGTTCATTGTTCACGGTGACCAAGATGTGGAAACAACCAACAACGTAAGTTGTTGTTGATAATTTCAATAGAAATTTCAATAGATAATTGGTTAAAGATGTGGTACATACATACATGCAATGGAATACTACTTAGCCATCAGAAAAGATAAAATACTGCTATTTGCAACAACATGGATGGACCTTGCAGATATTATGTTAAGTGAAATAAGACCTATAGAAAGTCAAGAACCATATGATTTACCTCTATGTGAGATATAAAACTGAAAGCAATGAATAAACAAACATGACAAACAAAAACTCACAGACACAGACAACAGTAGGGCGGGGGCCAGAGGGAAGGAGTTTGGGGGGAGGTAGGAAAGGGTAAAGGGGGCCAAATGCATGGTGACAGAAGACTGGACTTTGAGTGAACACACAATGCCTTATAGAGAAGATGTATAATAGAACTGTATACCTGAAACCTGTATCATTCTAATAGCCAATGTCACCCAAACAAATTTTAATGAAATTAAAAATAAGAAATGAACAAAAAAGGAATAAGGGAGGAGAGCAACAGCCTCCTCCGGAGTCTGCCCCCAACTCTGACTTTGGGAAAAGTGAGAAAAGGAGATCGAGAGAGCAGGAGCTCCTCCATGTGTGCCACCTGTGGGGAGACCGGCCCGGGCACCAGCATGGCTGACAGGTGTGAGCAGGAGTGACCTGTGTGTCAACTTCACACCAAAGCACTTCAGAGCAGTTGCTGCACTCCAGCTTCCCTTGGGCCTGGAGGTGTGTGAGCCTTGCGTTGAGATGGGAAGAGCTGAGTCTCTGCATGGAGGGGAGGAGATTCCCAAACCCACGGCCAGCTTTGTGTGAGTGCGGACCAAGCTTTGTTGTCACAGCTGCTGAGACTGGGAGGGTGGGAGTGGCGGGGGGGGGGGGGGGAGGGGGATCGTTTGGTTCAGCAGCATAGACCAGCTTCCCCTGATCAGCGACTCCTCTGACTCCCCCAACCACACTCACCCTCCTCCCAGACACCTGGAAGTCCTCACCTGCTCTGGTCAAGGCTGCTGCTAAACCACAGGCTGCCTTTGTGAGATCGGACACAGGCACCCGTCCCTGGACACAGGCACACCTTTACTGTGTCTGTAGGGAAACTGTCAAAAGGAACCAACTTTGCAAGAACAAGTACTCTTTACTGCCACCTTCTGGAAAGCTGTGCTGGTAAGTATACAAACCACATTTATGATGTAATCAGTGTGCCCATAAATGTGGTGGCAGCCCTGTCTTATGTCACTGCTTCCTGCCCTCCTGCCTTATCTTACTCAGCACCACCCGTGTCAGTAAGGGTCAGCACTGGGTCTTCAGCTCCTCTGTCCCCTAACCTCTCCCCCCATTGAGACCCAACTCCCCAAGGTGGACTGAGCACACAGCAAATGAACGGTAAGAGGGAAGTCAAGGATAGAGGAAGTCAATGCTCAGGATGAAAGAGCTGGCTACAGAACTTGTCTCTCCTCTTAAGAGTGTGGGACCCTTGTCAAGTTTCTCAGTTTATCCATCTGGTCAAAGAAGGTAAAAAAAAAAAAAAAAAAAAAAAAAAAAAAGTGGGATGTATGAAGTCTGGTTGGTATGGCTCAGTGGTTGAACATCAACCTATGAACTAGGAAGTCACAGTTTGATTCCCAACAAGGACACATGCCCAGATTGCGGGCTCAATTCCTCTGTGCTGGAGGCAGCCGATCAATGATCCTCTCTCATCATTGATGTTTCTCTCTCTCCCTTTCTCTTCCTCTCTGAAATAATAAAAAGTTTATTTATTTATTTTTTTAAAGTGGGATGTATCCCTTCCAGCTCTGAAGCTGTAGGCTGCTGGAGGGTGAATTTATATAGGGTGGGGGTTCTGTATCCACACCTGGACTTGGATCCTGGTTCCTCCACTCACCAGGTGTCTGACCTGGCAAATGATTTGACCTCAGTGTTAGACTGACACCTACCTAGCAGGGTTATCATGACGATTAAGTGAGATTAAAAATAACAACTTAGCTAAACATGTAGTGTCCTAATATGATCTCTCTCTGTCCAGAAGCTTTAGGAGATAGGAGCTATTTGTTTTGAACACCTGACTTTGTTCCAATGTGATTGATATATTAGGGCACGAGTGAAGCTTAATGCAAATTTCACATTAGCTTATGTGCAATTTTATCTGTGAGAAACACAAGGAGAATGCAAAAACCTGCACCCCGCTGAGCTGAGCTGAGCAGGAATTCACAAAACAAACATACATACCTAAACCCTATCCTCCCTTGACCCCAGCTCACGGTGCGTGCATGTGCGTATGTGCACGTGTGTGTGTGTGTGTGTGTGCGCATTATGTATCCCATCATTCATATCAGATGTCCAATTTCAGATACCCCACCTTTCACGCCTCACAGTAGCTCAGCTGCCATCCCACCCATAGGCCACTTCCAGAGTGAACTTGAGGCCGTTTTAAGAGTGAAGTGCCGTATTTTCTGTAGCACTAGGGGTATTCGTTAGCTATTTAACATGTGTAAACCTGTACTACCATTTTCCCCTAGGTTCTTATCTTTTTCTCATTGTCTCATGGGTGAGGTGTTTGACCCCACACTTCCTACAATCCCTGTGGTTTTTAATGCGTGATTTTGGGGAACACTCATGAAACATTAGAGTAGAACTGGCTGTTTTATGATCTCCATTTTACTGAGATAAAACGGAGGCCAAGAGGTTAATGTTAAGGGCCCATTCGCTTAACATAATACCTGCCCGGTGATAGTCGTGTGAGTATTAATTACAATAGTAACTGACATGTATTAGGTGTTCACAGCGAGCCAAGCAGTGGGTTAAGTGTTTAGAAAGATCTCATTCCTTTGTCCTGACACCTCTGGGATGCAGTATGAGCAGTTTAGGAAATATGCCTCTGATTTATCTTCATGGAAAAGAAACAGCATGGGGCCAGGCAGCTGCTGAATTTCCCCAGAGCATGTGGGGGCGGGGAGAGAGGGTGAGAGCTGTACACGTGGCTGATAGCACACATCTTAGGAATACTTCCCGAGACAAAGGGAGGTGGAAGCGACTAAAGAAGGCCCCAGCCCATTTTTTAAAATAACCCAATGGGAGACGGCAAGATCTAGGCGACCTATTAGGAAATAGATGATGAAATAGTTCTCAGCCAATGAGGAACCAGAGAAGGGTCTAAATAAATAGGCTGTGTTGCCTGCCCCACGTGTGATCCTGTAAAATGGCGCCAGGTCTCGAGAGTGTTATTAAGTCTCCCTTTCGCCATGCTTCTATTTCCAAGTCCATCATTTGAAATTTGGACAGGTGAGTCATTTCTCACACCAGTACCCCAGTTTTATAGTTGAATAAAATAGGAGCACAGAAGGTCACCCCGCTTACACGGACACAGGGGCTGACAGACGGACTGGGTGGATATCCTAACCCCTTGTCCAATCTGTTTGTGATCTGGGGGCCACGGCTTTGGGGTGAAGGGAAGAGAATGAAGAGGCATTAAAATAACCAAAGCGCATGATGACCCTTGGCCAGTTCCGCCGAGAGGGTCTGAGCAGCACAGCAGCTGCGGACAGACAGCCAGGTCAGCTCACAGGATGTCCAGTGTTCGGTATTCTGGGAGTTTGGTGTCTGGGCACTAGGCTCAGAGGGAAGAGCCTGTTGACAGATCTGATTATTTCAAAAGAAATCAGAAAGCTCGCTTTTTACGTGCGCTCTTCTTCTGATTCTTAAAAGTTACCATATTCTAAAAACACAAATAAATAAGATTCGTGGGCAAGACATGGCTCATGGATATCCTTTGAAGCCTCTTCCTTCTGGCTTAGCTTCTTGGTCTGGGGAGAGGAGGGTGTGTGCCAACCAGATAGAGCAGGAGCCTCCCCTCCCCCAGCGCCCAGTCCCCAAACTCACTGTTTGATGCTGCTGGTGGCGTAATTCCTCCCCAGGCACTGATTGTGCCCAGCACCCCAGGGCATGTTGTAATTCTTCAGTCGCTTCCCATCCTTGTAAAAGTCTTTCTTCTCTGATCCATCAGCGTTCAGGAATCGGTTGTACTTAAATACCTGGGAGAGGAAGAAAGTCCGTTTCTGATTCTACCCCTATACATGCGTGCACGAGAAAAAGCTATGAGGATGTGCATTGCAAGCTTGTTTCTAAGAGGAAATAACTGGAAACAATATAATGGGCAATTAATAGAGGATTGGTTAAAAAATATGGCAACTATTTATTTATTTTTATTGATTTCAGAGAGAAAGGGAGAGGGAGAGGGAGAGAGAGATGGAAACGTGATGAGAGAGAATCACGTTGGAGAATTGGTTGGCTACCTCCTGCACGCCCCACACTGGGGATCTAACCCGCAACCCAGGCATGTGCTTGGACCAGGAATCTAACGGTGACAAGGTCACACAGCAAAAGGCAGAGCCAGGATGCCGCTCAGATCCGGCTGGTCCCGAAGCCACTTTCTCCCCATCGTCTCTGGCACGGCATTTACCTCTGGGTCTGTGTAGATCTCTGGATCCTTCTGGGGACTCAGCAGTGGAAAGAGGAGGAGGCGGTCACCACGTCGCAGGGAGAACTCCCGCCCGTCTGCCGTGGGTAAGGCCATGTCCACCACGACCTCGCGGGTGATGAAGGGGGCGGCTGTGAGCCGGAGGCTCTCACTCAGCACGCTGTCTGCACGGCAGGCACAAGGCGGGTCAGCAGCTGTCCTCTTACCCGCGCAAGTGCCGCCCCAACCCTCATTTTATAGAGGAAGGTGAGGAGGCTCAGAAAGGGAGCAGGACTTGTCCACAGTGAGGCAAGAGGCAAGTTCATGGGGTGTTATTGCTGTGGTCCCTCAGAGGTCTTAGACTTGAGGATTTGGATCTAATCTCAAGAGAGCAATGAGGGAAGGTGGGAACCAGAGAGATATCAGAGAAGGCTGGGGAGAGAGCAGGACCATCAATATTGGTTGTTTCTGCCTGCCGAGCATATAATCAGTCCCTTTCTGGAAACAGTACCCTGGTTTTCCTCCGGGGACCACCCATCTCCCGCTCTCAGGGATTGGACTGTTGATTGCACTCCCAACTCCTGGGGTTGGGCTGTGTTTGGCCAATCAGAGCATTCCAACCCTATGATTGGTTCAAGACAGGCATATGACCCAATGAGAGCCAATGAGACACACCCCTGGGACTTTGGGTAGGAATGCTGCAGAGAGGCACATGCTCATGGGGCGAGAACACATCAGGTTGGAGCTTCTGGTGGTCCTCTGAGCCAACCCAGCAGAAAACAAGGCTGGCAGATGGAGAAAGACTGAATCCTGATGGCATTGTTAGAGCACCTGGATCCACCTGTACCTGAAGCTAATACTTCTGGACGTTTTAGTTTCTTGCCCCAAATAAAGTCCTTTGTGTGCTTTAGCCAGTGTAAATTAGGTTTTCTGCCACTTGCAATGTGAAATGTCCTACTGAGCCTCTGAGAAGCTGAGACTGAGGCATGGAGATGCCACGTCTAAGAAGACAGGAGGCTCAGGGAACAGGTCAGAGGACACTGATGGACCCTGGAGGATAGGAGCTCCTGCAGGGGAGGGCCTAAGGGGCCATGATGACCCAGCCTGGGGCTGTCTGAAGGGTCTGGCCATCTCACCGAGCACAGGCATGTTGTCTAAAACCTTCTGTGGGAGGGTGGTCATCTGTGAGACAGGCTGCTCTGCTCGAGAGAGGACATGCTCGAGTTCTCCACGGACGGCAGCCAGGGCCTCGGGGTTCTTGAGGAGGAAGAGCAGAAGCCAGAAGGCAGCTGGACCCATGTTCCCCTGCAATGAGAAGAGCTCCTGTTGTACCATCGAGAGAGCAGACCCGGGGTGTAAGCTAACTGGTCTATGCCGTGGACACAGCCCGGGTCCAGAGGCAGGAGGCAGGAGGCCTGAGTTCCCACCCCTGCCACACATCTAGGCATGACCTATGTCTATCTTCAGCCTCAGGACATGGCCAAGAACTGGGCTGTGGTTTGGCAGAGCCCAATGGCTACTTCAGGGCTATTTCTGGCATCCCTGATCTTGAGCAAAATCATTGCTATGAGGTCACATAGATAATTTTAATAGCTAATTAGCACAAAAAAAAACAAACAAACATCAATAATAGTAATAAAGTGTGTCAATTAAGATTACTGTTAACGTCTGAGGCTGGCTGCATCCTTGGCCCGATTCTTATCTCTCCTCACACCCAAGCTCCTTACCATTTACTGTGCACTTCCTCCCATTAAAGAGGCAGAGTGTATTTCCCCACTCCTTGAATTTGGGCTCAGACATGTGACTTGCTTTAACCAATAGAATGAGGCAGAATCAACAGAACAGCAGTTGTAGGACTAGACTTGAGAGACCTTTTGTTTCTACTTGCCTGCCTAGCCCACTGGTCCCAAGAGGAGGATGGGAGACACAGGGAATAGAGCTGAGCTCAGTCAAGACTGGCTGATACCCAGCAGGCCCACAGCATGGGAGTTAAGTAAGGGTGCAGCAAACTGATACAATATCTGAATATCTGCTTTCAAATATGTGAGTATGGCGTACATATAAAGCAAAGTAGCAATGATCAATGATGGTTATGAAAGCTTTTAATGGATTGAAAAAATATTTAAAGCGTCTCAATAGCTAAATAATTAGGAAAAATGGATGGAATTTCTTGCTCTAAGACTTTAGCTTTGGCTGAACATTTTAATACTCAGGTGTGCAGCATGTGGCTACATGTGCACGGGATACCCTTAAATGAGGCATTGGTGAATACCAACTAACCTCAACTGGGGTAAGATTTTTGTGTACCATCCTATCCAATCGTTAGTGACAATGGGATACTAAACAGTCACTTAATGTCACGTTTGCCCAGTAATTCTATTACAGACAGAGTGGCTCATGGACAAAAAGCTATTTGCACAGGGATAGTTACCACGGTGCCGATGTAACAGCAAGATTGGAAGCAACCTCAATGTCTATCAATAGGAGATCAATGAGATCAATGGTGATCATCCCAACAGGAAGTTGTTGCAAAGAGGCCGGCTCTGTGGGTACCGATAGGACTATAGCCAAGGCACACAGAAGCAAGCGAACAGCAAGACGCAGAGTCCTAGCGTGGTGGGCTCAGGTGCCACTGTGGGTGCGTGTGTTTAAAGGGGACACAGGTGAAGGAGCACAGACCAGCTCGGGGAGGAGACTTAGATAACTGGCCACCAAGGCTGCCTCTGGGACAGCAGCTGGGAGTGGGGGAGGGGAAGGAGGTGGGAAACTGGCTTTTCACTGTGTATGTCTTTCCAGCTCCTTGGATCTTAAAGGCAATGCACGAGTGAATGATTTTTACAGGGATCTGCAAGGACACGGAGAAATGTTCACGATACAACGTTAGGTCAAATTAAAAGTGGGACTGAAAAACTACATGATCTTAAACCACAGAAAAAAGACATACAGAAAAGGCAGTAAGCAAAGGCACCGAAGCATCAGTGACGGTGAGACGGGTTTTCTGTCTTTTTCTTTGGTTACCGTGATGACTTCTGTGCCAAGGAGGTACCATGTTCCCTTATCCAGTTCCCCCATTGAGCACGCACCATCATCACACCTTCTACTGAACAGGAAACTGAGCACTCCCTAGCCCCTGCCCGCTGCCCAGCGTGTAGCAGAGGCTCCGTGGTATCTGTCGACTGAACATCTGTGTTCCTTTGGGCTGCGGCCTGCAAGTCAGCTCGGAAGGAAGCTGGGCTGGCAGAGCCCTGAACTGGGGCCAGGCAGAGTTTGGTTCAAATCCCAGCTCCCCACTTCCTGTCACTCCAGGCAAGTCACTCTCTCCTCTGGGCCTCAGCGCTTCCCTTCTGCTCACATAACAGCATGCCCACTCCTGTGGCAGCCACAGGGGCCCACTGAGACTGACGCCAGCGGCCACAGAGCAGGTGCTCAGAGAGGCTTCTCCCTCCCCCGAACCCCTCCTGGGGTCCTCTCTGGGACTCTCTCTGAGGTTTCCCAGCGCCTCGGGGCCCGTGGAGACCAGCAAGGTCAGTTCATCACTTAAATAGCCAGGGGGAAGCAGGCAATAAATAATTCAGCTCCGGGTTAACTCAGTGCCAAGGCCACTTCCGTGTGCCAGGATGGTCAGACGGGGGCCACAGCTCATTAATTACAAGGCAGGAGTGGAACAGCAGGCTGCTCAGTTACCTCTGCGTTCGGGAAAAAGCTGTGGCAAGACCACCCTCACCCACCTGCACGGCTGTGTGTGAGTGTGCCGAGTGTGTGTGTGCACGCACACGTCTGTGTGACCACACAACCACAGAGATTCTGAGTTCGCTGCCGTTTCTCTGGCCGGGACTTGCCCCATTTCCCCAGAGGACACTTGTAGACTAACATCTGAAGCCAAAGTCCACTGCCCAGAGCTGAGGGGAGCCTGGGCCCTGCTGGGCCGGCTGGGATTCTCCTCTGCCCACCCCAACTCACACCCCTTAGAGCCGGCCTCTTCCCCTGCCGGGACTTGGACCTCAGGCCACCGGCTCCTCCTATCGGTCCCTGGGTGCGGGCATTTCCCACTGACCCCTCCACCAGCCTGACTCCAGGCTTTGGGGTTCTGGACTCATGTAGCTTTTGTAGGATAATGTCTGTAAAGTTCTCAACAGGCTGGCTGGCACATGGCATGTGGTAAAGTGTTTGATAGCTTCTGAAATGATCACTTGTACCTCCATTCTGATCTGACCATAGCAATCGCTCGGAATACTTTCCAACCTGGCCTCTGGGTGGCGCTCCCTCCCCATCCCGCCCCTCCCTGGCCACTCCTCCTCTGTCTCCTTTGCTGGCTCATCCTCATCTTATCCACCCCAAACTGGAGAGGCCCAGAGCTTGGTCCCAATCCCCATCCAATGAACTTCAGAGATCCCCAGGCCAGTGGTTTCAACACCAAGTCTACACTGACAACTCCCAAATGAGTCTCCAGCCCAGACCGTAACCCTGAACTCCAGCTTTTTAATCTAGGTAAGCCACCCCCACCACCGCATCAATTCTCCATTTCAAACTCAGCGCACTCAAAGCCAAACCCCCGGTTTTCTCCCCAAAAACTTGTTCCTTCTACCACTTACTTCACCTGTTAATGGCAACTTCATTCTTCCCACCACTCAGGCCCAAACCTGGAGCCATCCTTGGTTATACCCACTCCCAGTGTCCCAGCCAACAGCACATCACTCTCCCCCGGCACTCTGGTCTCACATCATCCTCTCCTGCCTGGATATCGCAGTGGCCTCCTCTCTGGTCTCCCTGCCTCCACTTCCTCCCACTACAGTTTCTCAGCAATGCAACCAAAAATGACCCCTGGAAAGCGGAAGACAGGCCATGCTGCTCCTCAGCTCAGAGTAAAAGCCAAAGTCCTCCTCATGGCCTACAGGGCCCTGAGCCATCTGGCACATCACCTACATCCCCACCTCAGGACCTTTGCACATGCTGTCCCCCTGCCGGGATGCCCCATTCTATGCTACATCTACATGACTCGCTTCCTCACGTCCTTCGAGTTTCTGCTCAGGTGTTACCTCTTGGTAAGGCCTTTCTCAACCATCCTTTGCCAAGTAGGCCCTCCTCACTCCCCTCTGCTAATCCCTCCCCTGGTTCTATTGATTCTCCACAGAACTCATTCCCTCCGGTACGTTTGCATACTTGTTTATCAACAGTTTGTCTTCTTCCACCAGAATGTCAGCTCTATAAGGGCAGGGGCCTTGGTTCTGCTCACTGCTCTACCCCCAGCTTCTGGAAGGGTGCCTGGCACACGGTGGGCCCTCACTGAGTATTTGTGGACTACGTTTATTGGGCTCTAGTTACCGGCCAAGCACAGTTACAGATCTCACATGTATCACTCCCTTATCACGACCTTGAGGAAGGTACTGTCATCTCCATCTTAAGGATGAGTAAACTCAGGCACCAAGGGTTAAGCAGCTCGCCTGCCAGGGTAGTCGCAGTGCCTGAAACCACTGGGCTACACAGTGCCTTGTCCCTGCCCTCCTTGACGTGTGTTCTCGAAGGGTCTTCCCACCTGCCTGAATTTTGGATGCTGCAATAACTCAGCCTCAGGGGATGTCCTGTCCCCAGCTCCTGCCCTGTTTTCTCAGCCCTGACGAAAGCTGTTCCCCGGGGCTGCCTGTCACTCAAGGGCAGCGTCCAGTTCTGCTGACCGAGGTCATTTCCACAAGGGATTCTGGGAATGGTTTGTAGCTCCAATCTCTGCCCATAAATATGTTATTAGGCACTAATGGGGCCCCCACTTGCCAGCCTCTGCCTCCAAGGACGGTTAATGGCTCTGAGACAAAACTAAAAATAAGTTGAGAGTCGATGGGATAGGAATTACCCAGAAATGTCAGCCTGTGCAACTGTCATCACTGAGGTGGGGCCAAGAGAAGGAGGGGGGCCCTGGGACTGGGGGAGGGCGGGAGCCAGGCTTCCTCTCACCCCAATACCTGTTCCATCACTAAATGCATTGGTGCTGTGTTCCTTTGGTTTCTAGAATCCTCATCACTTCCACGGCCCCCACCGGGTCCTGCCACCAGGCTCTCCTCACTGTGTCCCTGCTGCCGCCCCTGCTGTCAGGTCCTGTCCTTCTTCGCTCAGAACCTCCCAGGGCTCCCAGCTCATCGAGAGAAAAACCCAATTCTTTACTTATCAGGACCCACAGGACCTTTGTGACCTTGTCCCCCAGTCTACTCCCCTCCTCACTCTGCTTCGTGAATGACCATGTTCACGATATTGTTTCACAGTTTTAAGAGCGTCAGGGAGCTGGGAGTGTGTGCACAAGCCCCCACTCATATTGGTGCACACTCACAAAGGCACACCCATAAGCCCGCACAGACTCACAGTCACACAAACACACACGCACGCCACGCCCACCTGTGTGGCCCAGAGCTGCAGCACCAGAGCCCGCGCCTGCATCTCCTCCGACACGCCCATCTCCTGCAGGTGCAGCAGGTAACTCTCCAGCCAGGCGCTCCGCTGGGCCCGGGTGGCCAGCCTGGCTGGGGACAGCAGCTTCCACAAGCGACCTTTGACTTTGCTCGCGTGGTCCTTGTCCCCTGCAGGGAGAGAGCACAGGGGGGGTGGGGGGGCGTTACAGATGCACCCCAGCCCAGACCTCCCAGGAGGCCACGGGTCTTCTGGGTGGCACTCCGTGGGGTGGGAGTTCCTGTGGGAAAGTGGCCACAGGGAAGCCCTTTAGATGTTGAATTATTGTTTATCTCACCCGCAGCCAACAGGGGCAAGGGGCCTTGTCTGTCTGATTCACCTCTGTGTCCCCAGCACCTGACCCATGGCAACTCCATAAATATGTGCTAAGTGAATGGTGGTTCCTGACACAGCAGGGGAACGAACGTGAAACATCAAGCAGCATTCCCCAGACTCAGCACTGCTTCATTCGGAGACACCGGAAACCAGCTAACCGCCATCAGGAGGGGACTGATTGGTCTGAGGTCTCCAATGTAACTTCCTCCAGGGAAGGCAGGAGAAATAAAGGAGGGAGGAGGGTCAGGAAGGCGCTACGGGGAACAGGGGATCAGGGGCAGCCTCTGCTCAGCTCCACCACCGGAGTGCCCCCTCCCCATTGCTCACCCCTCGCCAATCTGTCCCTAGCAGAGCGCCTAGATTTCAGAAGAAGATGAAAATCCAGGTGTTCATGTGCAATCTTCTCATGTTTTTTACGGTCAGCATATAAGCAAGAAGTTTTGTGTGACTGTGCCGGTCACACAAGCATCTTTGGCCCACAAATCACTCGTTTGCAATCACTATCAAATATACAATGGTGTGTTATGCTCTGGTAAAGCAAGGCGATGGGCCCACAGGGCAGGCTGTTGAGGGAATAAAGTCAGGTGTTTATTATGTAAATATTCTGTTAATGCTACAAGATGCTATATTTACACAAGCATAAGATTCTGTTTTTCCAAAATCACTCCTTGGAAGAGTGGAAGTTGCTTTGGATTGTTCCAAAATTCCAAAGTTCTAGGAACTCTCGCATTGAGTTTTCTGAACCACAAAGCAGTGTTAGAAGGCCCGTCCAGTGAGTGGCTCTGAGCAGGCTGCATACACAGGTGTTTAGAAGGGTGTCTCAGCCCTAATAGGTTTGGCTCAGTGGATGGAGCTTTGGCCTGTGGACTCAAGGGTCCCAGGTTCGATTCCAGACAAGGGCATATACCAGAAGGAAGTGTACAGGAGGCAGCTGATCGATTTCTCTCTCATTGATGTTTCTAACTCTCTATCCCTCTCCCTTCCTCTCTGTAAAAAATCAATTAAAAAAAAATATATATATATATATATTTTTTAAAGGGTGTTCAATGTAGGCTAACTTTATTTTTTTAAGTATAGTAGTTACATTTTCAAATAACATGCAGAGAGCCCAGTTGTTCATCTGGGATACAATATTTTCCTGTGTCTCCCAACTTTTCAGGCACTGGAGCGTCACTTGGGAGCTTTTAAATCTCATGCCCAGGTCCCACCACAGACCAATCTTGTCAGACTCGCTGGGGGTGCGGAGATTTGAAATAGGTGAGCGCAGGGTGCAGGAAGTTCGCAGCCACCTCAGTGGATGCTGGTTCTGGATCCCTGTAGGAGTCATCTGAGGGAAATGGTTCCAAAAAGCAGGCACAGATTCAGCACAGATTTAGAAATGAGTGGCATCCTTTGAGGTTGGACAGCACAATTGCTGATCTTAAATATCACGGTAAACACTGCTTTTAAGGATGATTTTACAAAGCCACACAGTGTGAAAAGACAACATGAGAAAACATTTGCAAATCATCTATCTGATAGTGCTCTAGTACCCAGAATATATATTAAAAAATCTCCTACAAACTCAACAACAACAAAACCCCAAACAATACCAAGTCCAAAAATGGACCAAGAACTTGAATAGACATTTCTCCAAGGAGAAAGGTTCGAATCCCGGACCTCCCACGCTGAGTGGAATTGGCTGAGGCCCTGTCTACCTCTGGACCTTGATCTTTCCATCTGTAACAAGAGGGTCCTAGGCTTGAGTGCCTCTCAAGTTTTCCCTCAGAAGTGCCACTGCCCCCTAGAGACTTGGGGGCCACAGAGGGACCCCCTTAGGGAGACAGGCCTTTAAAGTCTGCATTTTCCCTTTAACATGAATTAGGTTTTTGTATTAGATCCTCTGTCTACCCCGAAAAAATTTTCAAATAAAATAGCAACCTCCCCCAATAATCCAGTAAAATGAATGTTATAGAAAGGAACATTTTGTTTAGCTTAGGGCTCTGTTTAACTGCCCCTTGCCCCCACTGCCTTACTGTAAGAGAAATACCAGACTCAATGGAGTAAAGTCCCCAAGAGGGTCAATTTTCTTTTAAAATATGTTTATATACTTTTTTAAAGCAGAGGAGTAATGCATGCACGTGGTAAAAAATAATAAGAAAAAAAGAAATTTGAAAAGTCCAAATGTGTATACTATAAAAGTAAGTTTCTCTCCATCCCATCTCAGCCTGCCCAGAAACAAAAAACTATACATGTTCTCACATTTTTAGAAAACATGAATGTCAACTAAACTTACTGTGCTAATTGTTTCACAAAACATATAGGTCAAGTCATGCAATACACCCTAAACTCACACAGTACTGTATGTCAATTGTATCTCCATAAAGCCGAACAAAGGTAAAAAGCACAATATACCCGCTGTCCCGCGCTTTTGTCATAATAGCGGATTTAATCCTCTAGCGTACATCCCTTTCTGTTCTATGGCCCATGGTTCTCCTTTACGGGAATGCATAATTTATTTCATCAGCCCCTACTGGTGGGCATTTAGGTAGGACATTTAGGTTGTTTCTAGCATTTGCCATTACAAGCTGCATGGCAATGACTGGTCTTGGTGTGTCTGTAGACATGTGCGAGCATGTCTGTGGGATAATTCCTAGCAGTGGAAGTTCGGGATTAAAATAATGTGCATTTTATATTTTGATAGAGACAGGTTTGCCCCTCCTCTCCCCCCCAGCCTCCAGCCTGGAGCTGAGAAACCTTTCCCAATGTTGCCACCTGCTGCCTACACTGGAAACTGCAGCCTTCCTATAACCAGCCAGCCCCGCCCCCACACCCCACCGCTCCCTCACCTCCCCACCTCCTGGCTGCTTCCAGAATGTCCGAAGGGTCCCCCTCTGCATCTACCCAGACTCCCATGGAGTGCCAGCATGGCGGGAAGGGCAGTGGAGAAGCCACTCTTCCCTGGAGAAGCAGTGGGCACTGGGATGTGTCAGATACTTGAATCACAGCATCTTGCAGACTGACCAAGTTTCCATTTTGCTGGCTCTGCCACCTATCAGCTGTGTGGGGACCTTTCCGAGCCTCAATTTCCTTTCCTGCAAAAGGGTATAATGGTACCAAACTTCCAACATTGATGGCAAGAGTCAATAAGATAAGGATTTGCCCCTAAAGAGATGTTTAGACATGAACAGGCAACTTAGAGAGGAAAAGCAATTGGCTGGTGAAACACAGAAACATGTTTCATCTCAGTCAACAGGAAAATGCCTAGAAAGCTAAACGCCCTTTCTCACCCATCAGATTGGCAAGGACTTAAAGGATGACAAGTGCATGTTGACAAAATTGTGGGGAAATCTAAATTAAAACAAACTGCCCATCAGATTGGCAAACAAGTGAAAAGACTGATAACATCTGGTGGGCTCCTTCCCTCTGGGTAAGCGGAGAAATTGCTCCATCTTTTGGAAATGATGTGCTACTGACTAACAAACATTTTAATGGATATGCCCTTTGACCTGGCAATCCCACTTCCAGGAAACTATCATCGAGAAATAAAATCACCAGATGGCAGAAGAGATACCAGTACAATGAAATACTGTAACACACACACACACACACACACACACACATACACACACACACACACACACGGAAACAATTATAACAGCCCGCTGGGGGCGTGGTGTCTAAATAGTGATATGTAAGGGCTGGAAATGTATCTGTATTTTTTATGTTAATTTTTTACCTTTCTACTTTGCTGGACTCTTCTTCTCTTGTTGTTTTTGTTTGTTGGTTGGTTTGTTTTGCTTCAGTTAGTCTTACTATGGATTTCCTGAGGTTCTCCAGATCTAGTGTCTGCTCATTTGCAAATAGGGTTGGTCTTAATTCTTATATTGGTAACTGACTTCTCTTATCTAATTTCATTGGCTAAAACCTAGAAGATGCTTGTATTGACAAGGGAAATGTATCTGTATTGTTAGGTTAAAAAGATGAGTTGCAAATAATGGGCATAATCTCTTTTTGTAAACACACACACACACACACACACACACACACACACTAGATACGAATATCTGTCTCTGTTTGCAAAAGAGAACATACTTACACAATACTATGAAGGGATATACATCATCATGTTAAAATTGATTCCTAGGAAGTTGGGCTTGGAAGAGTGAATATTATTACTTTTTACTGTCTATATCTATGCATTATTAACCAGAGAATGTTTCTTAATTTAAACAATCTAATGTGTTAAAGTTTGGTTTCTGACAATATATAAATAAAGGAAATGAAGTGATGCGCTGTTCTGAGCACTGAATGAGACATGCTTATTTTACCTGGTACCTAGTATGTAGAGCTAAAAAATAAGTGTGTGTGTTTTTTTATTACTATTTCCTCAGCCAGTCCTGACAGCCACCTTCTGGGAAGGTCTTACAAGTGCGATCCTCCACCTCGAGCGTGGATGCCCCTCGGGGTCCCTCAGTCTGTCCCGCTGCCCACCAGGGTCCCCACGGTGCTTACCCACTGACAGGGAGCCTCGTGCCAGTTTGGGGAGCAGCAGGTCGAGCTGGCGGAAGGTGTGGAAGACGTCGGCCGAGTGGGCACGGTCCTGGGCCTGGCTCTGCTCGGTGCGTGGCAGGGCCTCAACTCCGTACAGAGTCAGGTATCCGGCTCTGCGGGCAGCAAACAGCACATCAGGGGCCTCCTCGGCCACTCCCGGCCAAACCCTCCCCCAGCAGCTCCGAGCTTTTCTTCATTCACACACCCAACGAGCATCCCCTTTCCCCCTGTATCCCCCACTGTGCCAGGCCAGGGAGTCCCTGTGAACAGACAAAACCCTAAGTCCTCACAGAGCGGACGCTCTAGCACAGGTGCAGACAGCAGGCAAGAGAAATGGGTGAACAAGTGCTATGTCAGCTGCACTCAGAGGTATACGGGCTCACCATTAAGCCGAAGCCCGAAGGTTGGGATCAGCCAGCCAGGAAAGCGCAGAGGGAGGGGGTCCGAGGCAGAGGGAACAGTGGGTGCCAATAACCCGAGGCAGGAAGGAGCAAGGAGGCTGGTGAGGCCACAGCAGAGTGAGTGAGGGGGACCATGAGGCGCGAAGGAGCCACAGGTTAGGAGAGGGAGGCAGGGTCTGAGCTGAGACCTGCAGGATGAGCAGGGGAAGAAGAGGGGGAAGGGGTTCAGGCAGAGCACACAGCCTGGGCACAGGCCGGGAGCTGAGAGAGCAACTCAGCCTGGTCAGAGCCGCCAGGTATCACTGGTCCGGGCGCTAGAGCTGGAGTGTGAGGGGTCAGGGGGGGAGCTGGCTGGTCACGCAGGCGGGGGAGGGGGCTGCAACCAGGAGAAGGAGGCTGGGCTTGACCTGAGGAGTCCGATAGAAGGACAGGGATGTAGGTTTGGTGAAGGATGAGCCACGGGAGCATGTGTGCGCCCTCATACATGTATACATGTACACATACCCACATACACATACACTCACATATACACACACCCCACATATACCTCACCTATACCACAGACATACATACAAACACACACCATACACACATACACACACATGCACGCACGCATATACACATACACACTCACATATACACACACCACACATATACCTCACCTATACCACAGACATACATAGAAACACACACCATACACACATACACACACACACACACGCACACACGCACGCACGCACACACATGCCTGTAGAACGCTTCCTGAGGAAACATTTTCACCACCAGCCACTCTGAATGCTCCAGGAGCCCGGCCCAGGCCCAGGCCCACCGGCCTCAGTCCCGGGAGGAAAGCCACAGGTTTTCACTCTTTCCTCATGGTGGGCGGGGCAGGCCTCGGCCTCTGCAGAGAGACACGACTGAAGCCTCAATGCTCCCCTTTGAGCTCCTCCCAGTCCCTGGGTCTCCCGGGAGGGGGATCTTCCTGAGAAGGAGAGGGTGATGCAGGAATGAGGGAGGCTGGGGGCTGAGCGAGAGGCCTGCCTAGCCCAGACTCTGTCCCTTGTCTGCACAGTGCAGGCACATAGTAGGCCCCCAATAAATGTTCACTGGATGGACAGATGGATGGATGGATGGATGGATGGGAGGCAGGGTGGGTGGATGGACAGACGAGCAGACAGGAGGGTGGGTGGGTGAATGGGTAGATAGTTAGAACTTAATGCTGACAACACTGGTCTTGGGAGACTATTATAGGGTCATCGGGCTGCTGTTCCCCTTTGCCCTGCATCCCTCCACCTCCCCTCATCCAGGCTCGGCCTCCAATGGCAGAGATGGAGGACTCACGGCCTGCCCACCCCATTGACTGAGAGAAGACAAACCTTCCTCAGAACGAGCTCCTCCCAGAGTCCAACCCGCTGGCCTGCTCGTGCCCTCGCATCAGCACAGAAGGAATCCTCTCCCTCTCCCCCAAACCAGTGCGGGCCCAGACCCGTGCCCCGTTTCCTGGGCCAGGTGCTGTAAAGGGCAGCTCGCACCCTGGATTCAGTCCCAAACAGGCTTTGTTTGGTCAACAGAGTTTTTCTAAAAACAAACTGAATGTATATTTAAACATTTGGGGAAATTCACACAAAATCTGGATTTCTCCCTCATCTCAATTTGAAAAAGGGCAGGATCTGGCCCCCGAGCCCCAGACCGGCCTGGCAGCCCCAGGCAGGAGTTGAACCATGGCCTCCCCTTTCAGACAGCAATGAGCTGGCAGGGTCAGGCGGTTCTCACCAGGCCCGTGGTCCCCGTGGCACTGCAGTTAAACACCTGTCGCCATTCGTCATCCCACGTGCACGGGGGTTTTTCTTAAAGCAGAAAGCCTTTTCCCTGTACATCATTTCAACCCAAACAGGCAATAAAAATACAAACACGCCAAGAAGGTCGAAAGGTTTCACACTGTGGAAGTGCGGGCCCTTCCTAAGGTCCCTCCACATAAAAATAACACATTACCTGGCTGAAGACAGGTAATAATTATTGTGAAAATATACATAACCTATAGGTGGCGCTAGGAGCCATAGAGAAAAAGCTGGCATGGGGCTAGATAACAGAGGGTCATAGTAAATGGGGTGTCAGACACAGCTTCCCTGAAGGAGGTGACCCTTAAGATGAGACTTGAATGAGGTGAGGCGGGAGCCATGCAGATACGCAGGGAACAACACTCTTGGGTAAGGGAACAGGAACTTCAAAGGCCTCGAGGTGACAGTACGCCTGGCCTGTTCAAGGCGCAGCAAAGGGGCCGGGGAGATGACAGGGAAGAGGGTGATGGGGACACCAGTAGGGGAGGAGAGCAGAAGGGCTGGGGGATGATCCTGCAGGATCCTACAGGCCAGGGTAAGAGCTTAGATGTAACTCTGAGTGAGGCAGGGCCCTGCATAGGAAGAGGTAAAGGGTGACATCTCATGGTTGGGGGCCATGTGAACCTCCATATCAGTGTCTGTCATCCAACTCAGCATCCCTTTCTAGTTCAGGGGCTCCAGGTGGCGATGAAAAGGCGCTAGGCTGCCAGGCAAGGAGGTAGGCACTCCAGCCCGGCTTTGGGTCCTACAGATAAAGGGGTCTGCTTACATCTGTGCCTGCTGTTACCATGGGCCTACACAGAACCAGCTGCCATCACACACAGCCCCCCTCCAAGGCCACTGCTTCCACTCTGACTTCTTTGCCCACACACACGGACACAGGGGGCAGAAGCCAGGAGACCTGGGCGTTGCCTTGCTGGGAACTTGCTGGGTGGTTTTAGCTGCCCCTTTCTGGACCTGTCTGCTCCGCAATGACAGGGCGGGCCGAGCCAGCATCGTTCAGACCGGTCCCAGCCTTGATGGTGTCTGCACCGCTCCAGGGAAATGTGGATCCCTCCCGCCACCAAAGGTCCCACTGGAGGGTGCAGGAGAGGGGGCTGCCCGGGCTCACCTGAGCAGGAAGCTGTAGGATAAGTCGAGGAGACCCATCTCATGCCAGCCACTGCCCGCTGCTGCGGTGTCGCCCAGCAGGACGGTGCGCAGGTTGGCGTACATGGCATCCGTGAGCGCCTGCAGGTCTCTGTGGAGGAGTGTCCTGAGGCAGGGAACAAAGAAACGAGAGCTCAGCTTCCTACAGGGAATAGCCACACACGGGCACCTTCGTCCCCCAACCTCAGGGTCCCGGCGCTCCAGGTCCTTGTAGGCAATGGGGGCTTTTGAAGATTGGTTTAAACAAGATATTATTACTATCATCATTAACAATGCCGACCAATACTATTTATTTTGCTAAGCAATGATCTCCTTTCTTCTTTTGATAACTCCAGGGATAATGGTTACTATTATGACACCCATTTTACAGGCAGAGAAACTCAGGGACACAGAGGGAAGTGACTTGCCCAAGGTCACCCGACCAGCAAGTGATACAGCTGGGAATGAAACCCTGACGTGCCCAACTCCAGAATCTGAACTCCTAAGCACGGCAGCCCCTCCTTGGGGCACACAAACTTGGATAAGGACCACCTTTAGACTGAGTAAACCCCTGGGCTGTTGGATATCTCAAGAGTGGAAAATTCCAGAGGGGTTCCAGGAACTTTCAGGTAATAAAAGCTTTTGAATGTTCAATTGGACCATTGTTGGAATAACAGTAGACATGACCCGTGTGAGATAATGTGTGTAAAGGGCTTAAGAGGGGACACCAGACACGTTACACGTGCTCAGTAAATGGGGGCCTGTGATTGACCTTGGCCTTGTTTCCCCGACCCCATTCCAGGCCCGAGCCCTCGACAGAGAAAATAGCCTTCAACAGATGTGGCAGCCACACCCGAAGACATCATGCCAACTTGTGAGGAATTCCCAGAGACTCTTTGGGGCAGGCCCTGGAGGAAACTGGGGTCCTTCCTGGGCAGGATGCAATGAACTCTCATGGTCTCCCTGACATGGTGGGACCCGGACTCGCAGGCTCAGAAACACTCCCAGCAGCTGTCACACAAAGCCAAGGTCAGACAGGGCCTGGCTTCTCATCATTGCTCACTTGTACTGCTGGCCTCTCCTCAGCGTTAGCAGTCTTGCAAAACCCAGCCTTCTAGACACTTTACCAGGAGATTACTTTTCCTGGAGACACATCACTAAAGACTGCCATTGGACTGCGTGACTCTTTAGGGACGGAGGCAGTCTAATTTCCTCAGTATGTTGGGTGGAGGAGAATGGGCTGTGCAACCTGCAGGCTGGGGTTCAAAACTCAGCTCTGCCACTTCCTAGCAGTAGACTTTAGGCAAGTCACTTCACTTCTCTGAGCTTCAGATTCCTTATCTGTAAAATGAGAATCAAAGTACCTCCCTCTTGAGGCCGCTGTACACACATGGAAGCGTGCCTATCAAACACCCGGCATGTGGTTAACATCATTCTGCACCCTCTGCGTCAGGATGGTGAGCAGTGCTTCGCTGGTCCTCAGATGTGTGCAGAATGTATACTGAGTACATGTGCTCACATGTCCCCTTGTTGATGTGAGTGTTCCTATGTTTCAGAACCTGCCCCCTGTCCTAGCTGTGTGACCCAGGGCAAGTCACTTCTCTGAGCCCCAGTGTCCTCATCCGTAAAATGGGGCTGTAAGTTACTCACCGTCTAGCATAGAAGACTAATGAGATCATGCATGATGCCTGGCACAGCATGACGCCTAGCCACCCCACCCATCTCTCTTCCTTTTACAGATGTGGAAACAGGCTCAGAGAGGGGGAGTGACTTGTCCAATGTCACAAGGCTAGGAAGGGGTACAGCTGGGATTTGAATCTAGATCTGACCAACCCAAACCTTGGTCTCCTTCTACTCAAATCAGAGCTGAATCCTAAGAAGTAGGAGTTGTTTTTTTCTTTTGTTTCTGTTTATTTTTCTCAAAAAAAAAATGTCTTCATTGGACACCTGTGTGGAGACAAGCGGGCAGAAACAGGTCACCCACACAGCCCATGCGCAGGTGCTGCCTCTGGCACTCACGGTTTCATCTTGGCCTTTTCCTCAATGGGGTTGTAGTGCGGAAGCTGCACATCGAACATCCTCTCCATGAGGAAGACGGCGTAGGCGTGGAAATCCAGCCTGGTGCGAGGCTCCCACACCACTGCGTCGTAGGAGTGTGGGTCCAGGAGGACAGTGACGTACCTGCCCCCCACCAGCACCTGGGAAGTGGCAGGTTACAGTGAGAACCTCTATGAACAAAGCAGAGCTCAGTGATGAAGGGCTTACCCTGTGCCGCGCACTCGCCCCACCAGGTACTTAATGGACAATGGTCTTTCATCTATGCTCACAACCACCCTGTGAGGTAGAGACCATCATTCACCCATTTATAGCTGAGAGTGAGGCTAAGGGAAGGCACATACTGTGCCCAGGATCACACAGCTGAGAAGTGGCAGAGCTATAACTGGAATTATGTTTGTTTGTTTTTTAACCAACGGTGATTCTCTCTCTCTCTCTTTTTATTTTTTAATATATTCTATTGATTTTTCACAGAGAGGAAGAGAGAGGGATAGAGAGTTAGAAATATCGATGAGAGAGAACCATCTATCAGCTGTCTCCTGCACACCCCCTACTGGGAATGTGCCCGCAACCAAGGTACATGCCCTTGACTGGAATCAAACCCAGGACCTTCCAGTCCACAGGCCGACACTCTATCCACTGAACCAAACTGGCTTCGGCCAAAGGTTATTCTTTTAACCACCTCACTCTTAAGCAAGTGCCATGGTTTTCTTGGTTATTGTCCTGTCTCCAGCAGACAGGAGGGAGTCTGCCCACAGAAGACAGCAGATGGGTTTGTGTGCATCATAGACAGATGGATGGATAAATGGATGGATGGATGGATGGATGGATGGATGGACAGACAGAAAGATATGGATGGATAAATGCTAATGGATAGATTATAAATGGGTGGGTGGATAGACAAATGAATGATGGAAGGAAATAAGGAAGGAAGGGAGGGAAGGAGTGAGGGAGAAGGAGAGGGAGAAGAAGGATGGACATGTGGATGCTGTTGGGTAGATGCTAGCAGATGTGAAGCAAGTCCCACTTCTTTGGAGGCTGAGCTCTGTATGTGACACGCTGCCCCGGAAAGAAAGGCAGCAGCACTGGAGAGCTCTGATTCTGCAGAAACCAAGGTGAGGGCATTTCCCTTCAAATGCCTATGCAAGGGTCACACAATTCTAACTGCCTTGGCCCTATTTTCAATATATGGCCTGTGAGTCACATTAATCAAACTCCCTTACAAGATACAGGGATATAAGATATTTAAGAAAATAATGCTATTGGGTGGACTGTTACAAGGGGAAGAAATGGTAAGATAGACCACTGAATGCTGGGTGGAAAGATGGATAGGTGGCTGGAAGTTGGTTGGAAACTAAATGTATGGATGAATGTTGGGTACATGTGTGGCAGGATGCTACGTGGATATTGGGTAAACAGATTGAAGGATGAATGTTGGATGAATAGAGGAAGTTGGAAGGACACATGGAAGGTGGATGGATGGTGATAGTTGTTTGGAGGTTGAATGGATGAATAGATGGAGATATAAATTGATGCATATGGAATGGATAAATAACAGAATGTTGGGTGAATAGTGGTAGATAGATAGAAACACGGGTAGATAAATGGAAGAATGGAAGTTAGTGAATAGACAAATAATTGAATATACAAATGAAAGTTGGATGGATGTTAGAGAGGTAGGCTAGTTTAGAAAAATGGATGGATGGGTAGATAGATAGAGGTTTAATGAAAATGGAATATATGAATGAGTGTTGGGTGGCTATTAGTATAGAGGGTGCTACTTAGGTATTGGACAGATAAGCAGAAGGAGAAATGTCACATAGATGGGTGGATGCTGAATGAATGGGTAGAAGTCGGTTAGATGGATGTACAAACATGGCTAAACATTGAATGACTGCATAGCTCAATGTTGGGAAGATACTAGAGGGACAACGAAGGGAAGGATGTTAGATAACCATTGGGTGTACAGTTGGAGAGACATATGGACAGGAAGTTGGTGGGACCACTGGATGGACAGGAAGTAGGTGGGACCACTGGATGGATGCTGGACGAGTGAGTTAGGATATGGAGGGATGTTGGAGGAATCAGTAAACATCAGGCATGCCAGGACCAGCTGCTCATCCCCTTCCCCCACAAGGGATACTTACGGTAAAGATATCCCCATGCTTCTCCTTCATCCTGGTGAGGAAGCTGGCAGCATCTTTTCCAAACTCCAAGGCGTGGCCCAACCAGGGGATGCTGCCCAGGTCCAGGGGAGGTTCGCCAGGTCGCCTGCAGAAACCACAGTGCTCATCACCCTTTGATGAAGCAGGGAAGAGGGCAACCTGTGTAGGGCATGGGGTTCGATGTTAAGCAGAGAGGGTAAGGCAGGCTTCCCTGAGGAGACATTTGACCAAAGACCGGAAGGTGGTGAGAGAGGGAGCCACATGGATATCTGGAAGAGGAGCCTCCGCTAGAAAGAACAAGTCCAGAGGCCTTGAAGTTGGATCACATCTGGTATGTTCAAATACCAGTACAGAGGCCAGCGTGGCTGGATTGGAGGGAGCAGAGGTTGAGGCCAGACCATGCTGGGCCTTGAAGGCAGCTGTGAGGACGTTAGCTTTGTCTCAGTAAGGTGGGCGCCATGGGGTTTGAAGAAGAGTAGGGACATGATTTGGCATAGTTTGCTTACAGGACCGTTTGGTTGCCGAGTAGAGAATGGACTGAAGGGGGATGAGAGCAGAAGCTGGGGGACCAGATGATGGAGGCGGTCATCTCTCTAAGAGTGGGAGAGCTCTCCAGAACCCAGTACTATAAGGATACGGGAAGTCTCTGTTTGAGCCAGCATGGACCAGGGTTTTGGCGATCTCACACTCCCTGTCATGCCCACAGAGAAAGGATGAGCCTGGAGAGCACAGCTGGGTGGGAGAAGGCAGTAGAAGGAAGGGTCTCATCGCTGACCCCTGCCTGCCTCTTGCCAACTCAGAATGACTTATCTCATGTGGCCAGAGGCCAGGCCACGGCCTGTGGGGATGTCCCAGGGGCACATGCTAGCTGAGCCTGGGGGTGGGAAGTTGGGTTTGTGATAGATCAGAATCACCTCTCAGAGCTGAGCAACTCCTCTGGGAATTTACTAACAGTTATGGCTCACTGTGATAGACAGAACTCTAAGATGACCTATCGCTTGTATAAATCCCTCCCACTGAGGGGGGATAGACGGTACCGTTGACTTTTTAAGGAAGAATAATTCTCCTTAGTGGCCTGGCCTAATCTGGCGGACACGGGGCTTCTAAGACACAGGGATCTTCCTGACAAAAGAGACTCGAAGCACGGGAGACTGTTGCTGGCTTTGAGGATGGGAGGGGCCACCTGGCAAGGAATGAAGGTAGCTTCTAGGAGTTAAGAGTGGACCTTGTTTGACAGCACACAAGGAAATGGGGACTTCAGTCCCACAACACAAGCACCTGAATTCAGTCAGATTCTTCCCTGGACACTCCCGACAGAAAGGCAGCCTCACCCACACCGTGGTTTCAGCCCTGTGACTGCGCCATGTTTGACTTCTGGCCTGCCAGTCCGGGAGCTGATAACTGGTGCTGCTTGAAGCTAAGTGTGTAATAATTTGTAACGCAGTATAAACGAATCCATTCAAACTTACATTGTAGTCGCACTGGGCACTGCCCGTGGCTAAGCGTTCAGTGGGTAGTAAGTGGTATGTGAGCACTCCTCCTATCCTCCCCACCACCCTCTGAGAGAGGCCTGTTAGTGAAGGAGAGGTATGTCATGATCGCAAAATGAGCCTCTCAAAACTGTAGAGCTGATGCTCAAAGTAGGCCCCTTGGAGGTATCTAAACCCAGGCTAGGAGCCATGGCGTCGTCTTTGAACGATCAGAACCACGGGGCTGCAGAAAGCACTCTGTCTCCTGAATGAGTGAGTCACCCCGACTCTTCTTTTCCCTGTGGATTCCTTCCTTCCTTCACCAAACATTAACTATGAAGCGGAGACACAGCAGTGAACAGGGCAGACAAGGTCCCTGACCTCACTGGGCATACATACTAATAAGGAGAGATAGAAAAGAAAAAGAAAAAAAAAAAACAGAAAAAAAAAATACACCCACAAACGTGGCAGAGAGCGAGGAGTGTGGTAAGAAAATAAAGAAGACACCACTCAACAATAATTAAAAAAAAAAAATAACCCAATTTAAAAGTGCACAAGGGATACGAAAGGACCGTTTGCCAAAGAAGAGACACAGGTGGCCAGTGAATGCGTGAGAAGAAGCTCAGTGCCATTAGTCACTGGGGAAACGTAAATCGAACCACAGTGCGGGACTCACACCACTGAGATGAGCCTCATTTTTTAAAAAAAAAAAAGGGGGGAGGAGGGACACGTGCTGGAGAAACTGAGGTGTGCGTGTTTCTGTGGGAATGTAAAATGGTGCAGCTGCTTTGGAAACTAGTCTGGCAGTTCCTTGCAAGGTTAAACAGAGTTACTATGTGACCCCGCAAAATACTCCCAAAGAATGTAAAACATATGTTCACACATAAACTTACCCACTATTGTTCATAGCAGCATTATTCAGAACAGTCAAAAAGCGGAGCCAACCCGAATGTCCACTGACTGATGAATGGATAAACAACATGTGGTGTGCTCATGCTGGGAACATATTCAGCCATAAAAAGGAGTGAAGCACTAAATCATGCTATAATGTGGCAGAACCTCCAGACTGCTGTGCTAAGTGAAAGAAGCCAGACCACATATTGTATGACTCTATTTCCATGGGATGTCCAGAAAAGGTAAATCAATAGAAATAGACAGTGGTTGCCAAGGGCTGAGGGGAGGGGAGAACGAAGAGTGACTTCTAGTGGGCGCAGTGTTGCTTTTTTGGAGTGATGAAACCTACCATCACCTACTCTGGAATTAGGTCGTGGTGATAGTTGCACAACCCTGTGAATATCCTAAAAACCACTGAATTGTATAACTCAAAAGGGTGAGTTGTATAGTATGCGTATTATATCTCATTGAAAAAAAGAAGGGTGATCTGAGTGAGGGGACTAGGTTAGAAGAGATGGTCGGGGAGGGCCTCTCCAAGGAGGCACCATGTGAACCAAAACCCAAGGGTGAGAAGAAAGTATAATGGAAGAGAGGAGACAAAAGCAGAGGGAACAGCAAGTGCAAAGGCCCTGGGGTAGGAGCATACTTGGTGAGGCTGTCATGATGGCAGGAACCAGTGTGGCTGGAGTAGAGAATGGAGGGGTGAGAGGTAGGAGAAGATGTTGGAGATGATCTGTGGACCAGGAGGCCCCAAAAGCCCAGGAGAGAGAAGGACTTGTACACCAAGTGAGAGGGGGATCCTCTGGAGGGTTTGAAGTGGGAGCTGAGAAGTGATGCTTTTAAACGGTTGCAACAGAGAGGCAGCGGGGAGATGTGTTAGGAGACTACTGTGATCATCCTGGAGAGCAATGATGGTGGGAGTGTAGGCCACGGTCCCCAGTGAGCCAGTCCAAGCATCCGACTCCCCCACTTCCGGAAGTCCAGGGGAGCACCAAGTTCTCTGCATCCTCCATCTTCCTCCACCATGGCCTCCTGCCCCTCAGTCTGCTGTCCTCCAATCTAACCCAAAGTATGGGACAGGTGATGGATGGAGAGAATGGTCAGCTCTGAGAGCTGGAGCTGGGAAGTATGGGAGCAGATCAGAGATGCGGTTTGAGGGCCCTGGGCAGTGCCTCCCCCAGTCACCTCCTCCTCTCTCCCTGGCCCCACTCTGCCTCTGAGCCCACCACTGAGGAGACTTACAAAGTTGCAGGTTCGAATTTCTAAGGGGGCACCAGGGAGACACAGGACCTTTCCTTTTCCCTAGTCATTTTGTGAGCCACTGGGTCAAGGCCACGTAAGATGTCACACTGGCAGAGCCCAGGGTTGGAGTAGCTTGTTAGTTCAGTGAGCACCAGCCCAGGGAGATAGGCACAGGAATAGCAAGTTTTTTTGCAGAAAAAGCAGGAGGGCATGGTGGTTATGAGCCCAACTTTAGCACCCCACTTTCTGGCCTCAAATCCCAGCCACACTCTTGCTGGCTGTGTGACTTTGCTTCTCTGTGCCTCAGTTTCCTCATCTGAAAAATGGAGTGACAACACTGCTCACCACATCGGGCTGTGATGCAGATGGAGTTATAGAAAGAACAGTGAGTGCCTGGTACCTCGTGACCTGGGAGCAGGTGGGTGGGTCTGAGAAGCAGGACCAATTAGACTGCCAGGTGCCATGTATTGAGTAACAACAATATGTCAGGTGCTATGCGTTTTCCAAAGATTTCCTTGCTTGGCAATAATAGCTATTACTTAATGAGCCCTGGCTGTGTCACCCTCTGAGGAAGCAATTATTACTGTCAAGCCCATTTCACAGCAAGTGAAACTGAGGCAGAGGGGCTGAGTCACTGGAGGATCTGAGTTTCTAATCTGGGCAGGTCTGGCTGTAGAGATGCTACCATGGCCTCAGGTCACCCCAAGTGGGCATTTGCATCCCCACTTTGCAGATGAGGAAACTGTGCCTACAGAGAGGTTTCAGAAACCTGCCCAAATGCAGGGCCTGAGATTTTCTCTCTAAGACCTCTTTGGGGGATGCGGGTGGAGCTGGGGCTTCCTTTATCAACCTTTATCCCCTTTATCTGGGCAACAGCTCCCAGCAAGCCAGGCTTTATTTCTGGCAGCTTTCATCTTTCCCCAGAAAGGCCCTAAGGAGGTGCAGACAAAGGCAGGAAGCTGGGAGCCCAGGCATCTGACCCCTGTGGCCAAGGACTTCTCCAGCCCACAGCCCTCAATCTCACTCACATTCCAGCGTGACTCAGCCTGGCCAGTAGGGGTGAAGGAAGCTCTATTTTGGGTCTCCAGCCTCTCTGACACTCTCACTTTTTTTTCAGGCTCTGCCAGCCGCCCGGGAGGGGGTGGGGGAGTGGGGAGCAGGCAGGATGCAGGGCTTGCCATGGTCATCCCCAGCTCCTGCCCACATAGCTGATTGTGGCCCGCCTCACACACCAAGGCACCTTTTCTGATTCTCCCCTGTAGTTGTAATTCCCATCGTGTGGGGTCCTCCAAAACCTGCCCATTCCTCCCTTATAGACTCCCTGCCAAGCCCGCCAAGCCCGCCATCTGCCCTTTCTCTCTCCACTCACCTCTGCAAATCAGGGGAGAGTGTCAAGGATGTAACTCACCCAACTTTGTGTCTCTTAAGGTGGCGCTAGTTGTTGACAACAGTGCCTGGCCCTGAGTAGGTGCTTAATAAACGTGTCAGATGAATGAATCGTGCACAATTGGCGCTCGATGAGCAGTTGCTGAGAGGGTTAAGGGAGCTAGCGAAGGTTAAGCACCTCACAGATAAGCTATGCTCTCGCTTGCCCAGAGCAGAGGCTGTGCCATTTTGCTGTGCCATGTTGGTGGATTGCCTGACCTCTGTCCAGTAGTTTTAATTCAGTTCAGAGCCTCAGGCTCGGGGAGGATTTGATGGGAGAACCAAAGGGGGCTGGTTGCTGCCCAGCTGAGTTGAAACAACCTGAGTTTCTGTTTAAAATGCTTCACCCATTCTTCTCCAAGGCTCACCTGTAGGCATTCTGCCACCTACCAAGGGCCTCCCTAGCCCTTTCACTCCACCCTCTCGTTGCCTCCACTGTATAAAAAGCATGTGGCCATCTTGCTCTAGTTTTGTTTTCCTGTCTTGTAATAGACACAGATTCGAGAATTGTTTCTCAACATAAGAAAAAACAGCAGAGCAAGTAGAGTGATAAATAAAATAGCTGCATGTTGGAGAGGCAATAGGGAGTAGTGGGGACTGTGACCACCAGTAATAGAGAGGCCTCTACTACTGAGTCCCAGGCAAGTGTTGTTAGATCTTCCAATCCTATCTAATAAAAGAGTAATATGAAAATTGACCATCACTCCAACACAAGATGGCTACCCTCATGTGGTCAAAGATGGCTGCCATAAGATGGCCAGCAAGGGAGGGCAGTTGTGGACGATCAAGTCAGCAGGGGAGGACAGTTGGGGGCAAATAGGCTGGCAGGGGAGAGCAGTTAGGGGTGTCCAGGCTGGCAGGAGAGGGCAATTAGGGGCAATCAGGATGGCAGGGGAGCACTTAGGCATTGATCAGGCTGGCAGGGCAGTAGTTAGGGGGTGATCAGGCTGGCAGGAAGAAGCAGTTAGGGGCAATCAGGCAGGCAGGCAAGTGAGTGGTTGGGAGTCAGCAGTCCTGGAGTGTGAGAGAACCTCTAATATTTAATAAGCTGGAAATCTGGAGTTTTTTGTGTGGAATCTCCCAATTCTCCCAATCTTGTGCTATGGTGCACACCAGAGCTACCTGGCACTGAATCTAGCCATGGACCACCATTTGGTGACCTCTGGTTAAGACATGTTAGGAGGAGACAGATTTATTGGTTCCTAGAAACTCCACATTCTGCAGGGCCCAGGTCAGCCCTTGAACCACCAGGAACCCTCACCTGATGCCATCTGTGGCCTCTGGCCCCCCAGAAAAGGGGCTTCCCACCCAGGAGACCTCTCCCAAGGCTCCCGGTGACAGTCACACAAGCCCAAAGAGGAAGCGATGCACTCAGCCTGGGGAAGTGGCTCGGGCATGAGAGATCAGCTACGTGGGCCGGCTCAGAACCCAGACGGAAAAACTAGGGCCGGGAAAGCACGGATTCCGATCCTCACATGGCAGCAGGTCATAGCCACAATGGGCACAACCATCAGATTCCTCCGCCCAGCTCACCACCTCTCCCCGGAGAAAGCACTCACGGTATCAAGCTGGGCTTACAGATTCTTGCCATAATGGCGGAAGTTTGAATTTGGAGCTGGTACTAGATGACAGTAACAATTATATTTTAGCCCAGCCGGCATGGCTCAGAGGTTAACTATGAACCAGGTCATGGTTTGATTCCTCGTCAGGGCACATGCCCGGGTTGTGTCTTGATCTCCAGTGTGGGATGTGCAGGAGGCAGCAGATCAATGATTCTTGCATCCTTGATGTTTCTCTCTCTCTCTCTCTCTCCCCCTCTCCCTTCCTCTCTGAAATCAATAAAAAATACTATTTTTAAAAAATATATTTTTTAGCCCAGAACAACATGGTTCAGTTGTTTGGGCATCATCTTGTGAATGGAAAGGTTGCTGGTTTAATTCCTGGATAAGGCATATGCCTAGATTTTGGGCTTGATCCTCGGTAGGGGGCATGCAGGAGGCAGCCAATTGATGTTTTGCTCTCACATCCATGTTTCTCTCTCTTCCTCTCTCTCTCAAAACCAATATAAATTATATTTTTAAAAAGAATTATTTTTATATACTCAAGATAACAGAATTGTGATTGTCATTGGTTTTTTTTTGACATGCATGCCATTTAGTGGTAAGATATTATGACATCTATAATTTTTTTTAAATCTTTGCAACTGTCAAATCAAGGTGATGATTGCACAAGACTGGGAGCCTAAGATCTTCCAAATAAGAAGGAGAGACAGATCACAGGCATCACAGGAATAAAAACCGGAGCTGACCGCCCGTTCAGTGTGCGTGTGCTCCCTGACCATGTGTGTGCCTCCCTCCTGCAGTAACGATATTTGCCTGCTGTTGGCTCCCGAGTGTGCTTTCTATTCTTCCAGGACCCCTGATTTTGGAGGCTCGCCTTATTTCTAATGATTTCATGTAAGCCCGTATCTTCCCCTTTGATTCTGATGTATTAAATAAGATGCAAAACTGCCATTTTCCGGAGCATTTTCTCAATCCGTTGAGATTTTGTTTCCCGGCAATTGTCAGTTTGGCTTGAATAAACTCATAACATTCTTACAGGTTTGAACGTTTGATTAAGTCAACAGATGTTAACATGGTCCTTGTGATGACAAACTCTGTCTTTTGAATACACTGAATTTTCCTCCCATCAAAAAATGTACATGTACACTGAGTGGCCAGATTATTATGATCTCTGAACGCATAATAATCTGGCCACTCAGTGTACTTCTCTTGAGTACCTCATTTATTTGATATCAAAGATACTATAAATCGTGCACCTGGTCAGTTTTCCTCTTTGCACTAGCTGATAAAAAGCTCAGGGCAAATAGGTGGTTGATCTCCAGCAAAAGTCTAGAATACCTTTGGTACCTCACTGAGTGGCCAGATTATTATGCGTTCAGAGATCATAATAATCTGGCCACTCAGTGTATATCCAGGTGATGGGTACAGGCGGGTTCTTATACTATGCTTTCTATTTTTCTGTATAGTTGAAATTTTTCATAAGTAATTTTTTTAACTTTATCAAGAACAAAGCCACAGGTAAAGACAATTGCTGACTGACTGAAGTACTGCTTTTTTGCCTTTTACTGGGAAAAGCACACACGCTGGAAGCGGCTAAATTCGGAATATGATTTCTGTATGATCTTACAAAGGTGGCTTGCCCTTTCTAAGCCTGGGCTGTGAGATGGGGTTAGGGCATTACCGAGAGGGGCAGTCCGGAGGAGGAATGAGCCGAGGGAATGAACGGCAGGGCCTGTTTTGACCTAAGTGTTAGATCACCGTCTACCAGCACCAGCCTATCTGCCTCTTTTCCGGACACGTGGTTACTTGTGCTTTCTTAAGCATCTTCTGGTCGTAGCTGTGTCTCTCACTATTGTAACATCGTGTGGTTCTAAGACTTTGAAGCATTCAGATCACAAATACAATGTATGCAAAAAGTGAGCTTTCATTTTTCCTGGGAATTAAACTTTCATGCAGTCCGGATTTTTAATCCAGGCAGACCTTGGGCAAGTTGGTTGGCCTCTCTGAGCCCCAGTTTCCTCCTCTGTAAAATGGGGGTAACGAGAGTGCCCCTCACCAATTCGGGAGGAGGAAGTAAGTTTGGAGGCTTAAACTGGGGTCCCCATGCATAGGTCCATGCAACTGTCTTCCAGCTGTCAGTGACCCCCATACCTATACTTTCCCCCAGTACCCACTATTGAACCTCCTAAGCCACCATAGCTATAAAAGTGAGCAACGTATCTTCAAAGATAAATAGCTCTCTGGATTTAGCAAGAATCAACTAAAATAATGTTTCATTGGCATTTCCGCTAATCCAGCAATCCCACTCTCAGCTACTATCATCATCTCCACTTTAAAGATCGGGAAACTGAGGCAGAGTGGCTATTCAACGTGTTCTTATTCCTAGAAGCTGAAAATGTCCATATGCTGTGCACCTGGGGCACTGAGCACCCTGTCACCCAGACTCCATGTATTTAAATATATTTTTATTGATATCAGAGAGGAAGGGGGAGGGAGAGAGAGAAACATCAATGATGAGAGAGAATCATTGATCAGTTGCCTCCTGCACCGTCCCCACCAGGGATTGAGCCCACAACTTGGGCATGTGCCCTGACTGGGAATCGAACCCGTGACCTCCTGTTTCCTAAGTCAATGCTCAATCCCTGAGCCATGCAGGGCAGGCAACTCCCATGTATTTATATGGCTGCCCCCCATCGCCCCAGAGAAAAGCACAGACCGGGAGGCTCCTCGGGAAAACCACAGCACATTGTCTGAAACAGCAAAAGCACTGGAAACAACCTAAAACCCCATCCATAGGGACAGGAATGAAAAGGCAAAGAAGCCTGCCACTATTCCTACTCCGGAAGGCCTCTGCAGAAAAACAAAAGAACACATTAGATCTCCACGGAGCACTGTGGAGGGATGTCACAACTAAAATCTGGAGTGGGAAAAGCCAACATCAAGTCTGAAAACACCTCTACGTGGAGTCTCCAGAAAGCCTGACAGCTCGGGGAAAATAACTCATTTCATGGCTGGGAAATTTATTTGTGTCTTTTTCTTCCCAGGCCAATGACTGCACACATGGTTTTCAATTTCGCCTGAAAAGGCGGATGGTTGTTGGAGAAAAATATTGTGAACTTACTTTTTGGAAATTCAACTAACATACTGTTCAAAAATAAAAAGTTTCCGGAAAAATTTCTGAAACTTTCAGACACTTTGGCTTAAACACACACACACACACACACACACACACACACACACAGAGGCATGCAAGCACTTACACTGCCTGTATTGTTTCCAGGTTCCCGTCCATGTGTGAGAGAGTGATTGTAAAAACAGTGGTGGAAGGAGACGGGAGAGATATGACACCCTGGATTAGCTCTTGGAATAGAAAGAAGACATTCATGGAAAAACTGATGAGATTCAAATAAAGCCTGCAGTTTGGTTAGTCCTAACAGACCAGAGTTGGCTTTTAGTTTTGACAAATATACATTATAATGAAAACTCTCTAACAGGAGCGGAAACTGGGTGAGGGGCGTTTTGAGAATGCTTTGTCCTCCCTTTGCAACTTTGCTGTAACTAGTCTAAAATGAACAGTGGACTCTCAAAAAATCCGGCAGGTTGCCCCAATCGGATCCGCAGAAAGAGGTCCAGAATTGTCAGAAGGGCGGTGGTAAAGGGCTTATCCCTAGCTTAGTATTTATTTTAAGGCAAAGGCATTCAGCTATTCCTTGTGTAATTCAAATTAACGTTGAAAACGTTTTAGAGAAAGGAAGAGACCTACTGCCATCTCCCTGATTTGAAGAGCAACTGTATGAGTTTTACTTTTCCTCTTAAACTGCAGATTCTCAATGCGACGACGGGCTAGGGAGCTGAGACATTTTACCTTGCTTCTACCTGCCCAGGCCATGGCTATGGGACCTCAGGGGCAGAGGGAAGTACCCAGCCTAACAGCCCCTCCTGTGAATCCTGCGCATGGTGGTCTCGGGGCTGGTCAGAGGGCATCCCCGGGGCCTCTGCCTCCCGCAGTCCCAGGTCTCCCATCGGTGATGGAGATGAGAAGGCTGGCCCACAGGCCTGCAGAGAGCAGAGCTGGGGTTCACCCCAAGAAAGTGCTGGACCTAGGCGGCAGCGGAAGAGCGGGAGATGGAGCCACACCAGCCCGTCCACGCACCCTCCCTCACCGGAGACCTCGGTCCCCACCTGGAAACTCCTTACCCACACACCCCCCGTCCCGCCCGCAGGTCCCGGCCGGGTCCCCACACTTTCCTGCGCCTTCTTGGCTGGGGAGGATAGGCCCGTGGATAAGCGCGGGAGCCCGCGTGCGGGGCGCCTGGCCTCCCACCTCCGGGAGGCTCGCCCGGGGGGTGAGGGTGCAGTGGGCACTGGGGCAGGGGCTCCGCGCCCCCCAGCTGCAGCCGGGCCGGGGCGGGGACGCCCCTTTGTCTGGCGGGCCGGGGGGCTGGGCCGGGGCCGGGGCCGGCGGGTACTCACCGCGTGCGCCGGCGGGTCAGCAGCAGCAGCAGCAGCAGCGCGGCCAGCAGGCCGAGCAGGACGGCCCAGGACATGGTCCGGCCGGCGCCCCGCCCGGGGCCGCGCGGGATGCGGGCCGCTCGGGGCCCACCGGGGCCGGGAAAGTGGGGGAGTGGAAAGTGTGGATGGAGGGAAGGGGCGCTTCGGACGGAGAGGAAGGAGGGGGCGTGGTGGGCGGAGGGGAGATGGAAAAGAGAGGCTGTGCGCGGAGGGAGAGACTATATGCGGGAGGAAGGGGGTGGGCACATGAGGGTGGGGGAGGGAGGATGGGCGGGGGAGGGGAGGAGGGGAGGAGGGGAGGAGGGGCCTCCATCACATTCCGCTAAACCGCCTCCGCCCGCCCCCTCCCCCAGGAGGGGGTGGGAGACCTTGATTTCTGCATGTGGGCGCGGGGCTGGCTGGACCCTACCCGCCGGGTGTCACCTGCCTAACTCCGGGGGGGAGGGGGGGCGCAGAGCTCCTGGGAGCCGGGCTGGGAGTCCCAGGCCTCCTCTGCTGGCAGGGACAGACCCCCGAGGGCAAAGCACCCAGACTGGACCGGGCCGCGCAGGGGCTCAGGGTGTGGTGGTCCCTCTCAGGGTGACCCGGTGGTTAAGGGGCCAGCCTCCAGGTGCAGGCGGCTCAGCAGGAGCCCACCCCTGGGTGCTGGTAAAAACTGGGTTTGCGGGGAGGGGCGGGCGGGGAGAGGGGGTGCTGGCTTAACTCCAGGTTTGCTGCAGGCCCACCACTCCCTGCACCCGCAGCCCCCGCTTTTCACCCTCAATCCTTGCCCAGTTACCTTACTCAAAGGCTGAATGAGGAAGGGAGAGCCGCTCAGTAGCAGGGAGGTGCAAACGCGGAAAGCTTGGCATAGGTGAGGCTGGGTGGAGTGGGGAGTAGGACCAGAGGCCTGATTTACGGCTGGGTGAGTTGAGGCAGGTTTCATTTCGCACCCTCTGAGCAGCTGTAACCCTCCCCAGGCTTCTGGCTTCAGCGCCCATCTCTCCACATTCCATTGCCCCCCCCCCTCCCCCCCGTGGTCAGAAAGTTCCCGCTGGAACCTATGGCAGATCCTGTCGCTGAATCCCACTCAGAACCCTCCCTGGCTCCACCCGTCAGTGTGAAGGGTGGCAGCAATCATCTCGGGTAGAAACTGCTGTTTGGCTTCTGTACTTACTTGTTTGCTAAAACAATAGAAAGCTATTTTGACTTTCTGAACTTATGTATGCTATCCCAATACTCCGTTGATGATGGTTTGAATACCCTATTGATTGTGGGTTCTTTTGGGAACCAGGACAGCTCTACACTGTCCCCGTGGTCCCAGATAATGTGTTTCTGTTGATTCAGTGATTTGTAGATTCTTTAGATTACCAACTGGTTCAATCTCGCCTCTGTAAAAATGCTTTTCTCAAAACAGCTTCCTCATTCCAGACCCAAAGATCTAATCGATACCTTTGTGACTTTCTGCCAGTGTAAGCCAGATGTGGCAAGCTGTTCCGGGCTGCGAGGTCTGGAGTGCTTTTGCTCCCTCGTATGCTGCCGGCTTTTAATAAATGACTGCATAATTCGACTTCGTGAGGAGTCCTTTGTAAAATGGGGGTACACTGCAACAAGAGCACAGCCCTACAAGGTCCCACAAGGACCAGTATGATCTGAATCCTCTCATCTTACCTCCCTGACATCATGTGCTTCCCCGCCCCCCAATCACCCTCACCCACAATGCTCCAGCCACACGCATCTCTCATCCTTCCCTAGCATGCCCAACTCATGCCCACCGCAGGGCCTTTGCACTTGCTCTCCTTGCTGCCTGAATGCTCTTCTGTTGGAGGCTTGCACAGCTGGCTCTTTCCATTACATCCCTCATTCCTCTGCCTCTGCTGGCTTGTCACCACCTCAGAGAAGCCCTCCGTGACCATCTGGTCCAAACAAGTCCCATTGTCACTCTCTATTGCCTTAACATGTGTGGGTGTTTTTTATTTTATTTTATTTCCCAGTGCTTAACATTCCCTGCTATCACAATAAGGATGCGTTTATTTGCCTGCTTAGTGTTGGCTGTCAAGCGGCTGGATGACTCTCATGTGGCCTCCGTGGATTCAGGACATCAAAAGGGAGAAGGAGTTTCCGGAGCCTCTTGTTTGTTTATCTAGCTTGTCTGCCGGGGAAGCCAGCAGTCCTAAAAAGGCCACAGCACAGGCCTGGAGGTTTTCTTCAAATGCGGGCCCCAGGGGAGACCTCCTGGCAGTGGGGTTCACAGCCCAGCTCTGCAGTCTGCACCCCTCCTTCTCCCCAGGCCTCCGGCCTCGGTGGTGGAATGGAGAGGAGAGGGGATTAAGAGTGAATGGCCTAATGCAGGTGGAGCAGCTAGCTGTCAGTGCAGGGCTCACGGTGAGCAGCAGTGACAGGTAACTGCTGTCAGAGCTCATGCCAGTTCAGACCCTCCCTTTAGGTGTGAACCAGGTCTGGTCTCAGCTTTCTCACCTGAAAAACTGGGTGTTTCAGGATTGTGGTGAGGACTGAAGTGAATGGTGAGAGAGGGAAGTCACCCAGACCGTGACCTGGCACACTGTAGGTGCTTAATAAATGTTGGCTCTTATATATCCCACACCCCTGGCTTCTGTGTAGACCAGGGTCCCAAATAGCAGGCCCTTCCCCCGACCCTCACCCCTCCCCCACACTTAACCCAGAGGCAAAACTCCCCAAGGGAAGGAGACCAGCTGCTCAAACACCAATGAGAGGACGCTTTAGGGGGCCCTGGCCTGTCCTTGCTAACAGAACCGGATTTTGCTCAGGAATCAGGTGTTTAGAAAAGTGGTCCCATCCCCCTCCCAGGAAATGAACCACCATTGGTCTGAGCGAGCCAGGAAATCCCTCTTTGTTAGGGATTGGTCCAGGAGTGGCTGGGGGGGGGGGTGCTTTTCCCTCCTTCTTTACCTCCTCTTTGTTGGGTGCTGTTGTGTGAAGATGTGATGGTGGGAGGATTAGGAGGGGAAACAAGGAGAATGGCCAACTAGAGCTGTAGAATAACCCTCCCTGGAACCACCTACCTCTAGACTTCTTGTTTAATGAGATAACCAAGTCAAGGCACCATGAGTCATATTTTCTCTTACTAGCACATGCAGCCAGAGCATTCTTAGCTAAGATGACCTTCCAGTCACGGCTGTGGCTGTGGCTATGACTACGTGAGGTAATCATTAATGCATCTGAAATGCCTCTCAGTTTCAGTCCATGGTGATCATTCAAAAATGTTGCTTCATTTTATTATCTTTGATTTTTATTTTTTTTTTTTTAAGAGCTCAGGCTTTCTACATTGATCAGGCGAATGGGGCACCCAGCTCTCTTGCTCCGGCATCTTGCAGGGACAGGCAGGCTCTGGAAAGTAGCAGAGACTCCAATCTGCCCTGACCCATGTTTGGCCCCTGAGATTGACAGGGCCCTGCCTGGGGCAGGACCGGGACCTCCTCAGGAATGAAGACCAGCGACAACGATCTCAAGCCCATGCCATGGTGAAAAGGCTGGAACACCCAAGGCTGGAGAATTCAAACCCCAACATCGCCCCTCGTTTGCCACATGACCCTAAGCACGCTGCTTTACCTCCTCTGTGCAATGGGCACACCTTAGGCTCCTCAGGGAGGTGAGGGAAGTGAAGCCCGCAGGTCAGGAAAGTCCCTCTTCTGTCCAGCTGAGCGAGGGGCTGCCCCCTGAGGACGGTTATCCGGACCTTCCCTGAGGGAGATTCGGTGTGTCCAGATGTTCACTGTCCAGTAGAGATAAGACATCTGGCCAGCTCCCCGATCCTGCCGGGCCTCCGCTTCCTTATCTGGCCGGGTCAGGAGGGCAATGTCAAGACCCAACTCCTTCAGGACGTGGGGGCTTTGGCGGGGAGAGGGCAGCCCTTTCCACCAGCGGGCTCCTCGCTTCCAGGAACCAGGACTGGTTCGCATCTGCATCCGAAAGGCCACAAACACATTGTGTCAGGAATGGAAAATATTGTGTGGGCTGCCTCCTTCACGGCTGAAAACTAGTTCAGGGAGGGGCAGTTTTCAATATGTTGGTTTTTTGTTTTTTTTTATTGTAGCGCTAACTTAGTTGGTAACATAGGCTGTTTGAAACCCTTTTGCATATTAACCCATCCAATCTGCACAAGACCCCATAAGATGAGTATTATTATTCTTCCCCATGTCCAGATGGTAAAACCGAGGCCCAGAGAGGCTCAGTGACTTAGCCAAAGTGACAGAGTACTTCCTCCGATGGGCTAGAGCAGGGTGGGGGCAGTGCCCACTCAGGACAGGCCAATTCCCCCCTCCACCCCCCGGGTGTGAGCACACCTGGGCTCTCCCACTCCACGCCTTCCTCATGCCGTTTACCTGCCTGGAAGCCACACATCCTTTCTCCCTTTCGGTTTATCCAAGTCCGTGATGGAAAAGTATGTCAGCCCAGGTCCTCAGCCAACATGAGATGAAATGTATGGGAAATTCACTGGGGGGAATGCCAGGGAGGGAAATAAGGAGGGAGCCGGAAGAGGCTGGGAGGAAGAAGGGCGGGAGTCTTCAGTGTGGTTCTAAGAAAGCCCAGCAAGGCCGACGGCAGTCCTGGAGCCGCCAGAGGAGCCCGTGTCTCCCGGGATGGACCTGCTCCCTCTGTGTTAACTGGGAAGTTCTCCATTCTGAGGACGAAATAAAATAGCCAACCAAAGTACCCGTTCCATTTTTGGTGCTTGATGGGTAAAATCTATTGTTACATCCTACCTCCATGACCCTTCTCCAGCAGCCTGGGAGGGGGTAATGGGTACAGATCAGAGGGATACAGCTTCCCCTTCCCGAACCCCCTGCCCAGCCGGGCCGAGCTGCGATCTACAGACCCCACACTTGGTGTAACGCTCTGCTCTCGTCATCTTGCAATTCTTAATGATTTTTTAATAAGGGGATTCACGTTTCCATTTTGCATTGAGCCCCACAAATCATATACCTGACCCTCTCCCGTGTGACCTTCACTTTCTCTGTGAGGAAGAGCAAGTAGCTCAAGGGCACAGGGCAAGGAAGAAGTGGAGCAGGACCCAAATTCTGATTCCAAGGCTCAAGTTCATGAGATCAACTTGCCCAGCCAGGACAGGTCCTCTAGGTGGGTAGCACGTTACAGTTTTCCAAGTCCTGCCTTACACTCTGGTCCCTATCATATGGCTCTCACGCCTACATCAGCAGAGTTCTTAGATACCAAGCAGCAGAAAACAACCCTGGCTAATTTAAGCAAAAAAAGGCAAATAAGGGGTGTTGGGAGGAGAAGTTGACCAGCTGGGACTTGGAAAGGACAGTAGCAGGTCACCTCCGGGGAATGAGAAGTCAGAACCAAAGGGCGGGGCCTTCATGGCACCAACTACGCCCCAGCTTAGCCTTAATCCCCCTAAGTTTCTGGTTCTCCCAGGAGAGAATCTGGTTGGCTGAGTTTAGATCCTGTGTCCACCCACTGACCTTAACGGACAGCCAAACAAGCTGGAGAGAGGATCAGTAAGTGGGCGGGGAGGCTGGGAGTTGGGCAGGGATGGCCTCAAGCCTATTTTACAGGTGAGAAAAGGAAAGCCCAGAGGGACAGGGGTCGGCAGGGGCACAGAGCTAGGGATGGTGGAGTCTGGGCTTCAACCAGAGGCTCCAGCCGCCTTCCCTCTGGGGCTCCAGGCTGGTGGGGAACAAGAGGGCACTGTGCTCCCAGCAGGAATGAATGCTTGCTCCTGGGGGGTGTGCTGGGACCCAGGGGAGGCCTCCCCAGAGCCCAGAAAGGGCCTCAGACTGAGTCTTATTCAGGGTTGAGGCCTTCTCCGCCCCTCCCCCTGCAGCAAACAGACCCCCCTTCAGATCCAGCCCGGCCCTGAGCTCCAGCCCTGTGCTTTCTAAGTGTGTGTGTGGCTGCGGGGGGAAGGAGGGGAGGGTTTTTTTTCCAATATGTAAAACACTTGCATGGACCAAAGAAAACATGTCCTGGTGGGAGGCAGCCTGAGGATGGCTAGTTCCTTGTACACACCAAAAATCAAGGCCCTATTTACATCGATACCAGTAGGGTTGCTAATGTCCTCACCTTTACACAAGGAAAAACTAGCCTTTTATCTTTTACCTCCTCCAGAGAGGTCATCTAGTACCATGATTAGGAGTGAGGATTTCCGGGAGCCGGAATGTCTGGGTTCAAATCCCGGCTCTGTCACTCACAGTGTGACCTCAGGCAAGTCACTTAACCTCTCTGGGCCTCAGTTTCCCTTGAGGGGTGCGGGGGGGACACACAAATGTAACCAGTGTCTGGCATATAATAAATATCTTCAAAAGCTCAACTCCTGCCAAAACCGGTTTGGCTCAGTGGATAGAGCATCGGCCACAGACTGAGGGGACCTGGGTTCGATTCTGGTGAGGGGCATGTGCATTGGTTGCAGGCATGTCCCCAGTGGGGGGTGGGCAGGAGGCAGCTTGATCAATGGTTCTCTCACATCGATGTTTCTGGCTCTCTATCCCTCTCCCTTCCTCTCTGTAAAAAATCAATAAAATATATATTTAAAAACAAAACAAAACAAAAAAACCCTCAACTCCTGTCCTCTGTGCATGGTCTGATCTTTGCATGGGCTTCATGTAGCAAGAAATACAAAATCGTAAGCCAGGCTCATCATTTAAACAGTTTGTTCAGGGAAGAGCAGCTTCATCAGGTATGGCAGGGACAAGGGTCTCCCTCCTCTGCTTCTCTCCAAGACCGAGTTTGCCAGCACCCCACCTTGACCGGAGGGAAACTGAGCTCCAAGGAGAAAGACTGAGGCTCCAAATGCCACGTTAAGCATATGCAGGCACTCCCTCCACGTTAAGCACATGCAGGCACGTGAGCTCCTTCAATCCTTACAGCCACGGGGCAGGGGAGGCGTGATGCCCCTAGCCAGGGGCAGGGAGCTTGCGATCAATGCCCGTGGCATGAGACTCCAGTAAAAAATCAAGGACGTCCCACCCTGAAGCCTGCCTCTTCTCTGTTCCTGTCAACCGTGTGTTCCCATTCCCAGCCATGGGACAAGATTCAACCTCCTCTGCTCCAGGTGACCCTTGTCTCTGATCCTGAAAGGAAAGACTATCTCTATCTATCTCTACCTCTATCTCTATCTCTATCTCTCTCTCTCTCTCTCTCTCTCTGTCTCTGTCTCTGTCTCTGTCTCTGTCTCTATCTCTATATCTCTATCTCTATCTCCTCTCTCTCTCTCTCTCTCTCTCTAATATATATATATATATATATATATATATATATATATATATATATATTTGTCCCCTTACACCAACAAAGTGTTCGGTATGAGAACCATTCAACTACAAATAATAGTTAAGGTGTTTATTGTTGCTGGTGGTAGGAACTCAACTTAAAATTGGCTCTTAAAAAATTGGGGTCTTTAAAAAAAAAGTTATTGGCGCTAGCTGGGCAAGTCCAGGGGCAGAATCCTGGCTTCAAGGAGCTGGGAGGGATGCAGCTTCAGGAACAGCAGGATCCAGGAACTCCAAGGATGTTGTCAGGATTCGTTTCACTCCATCTCTCTCCTCCGCGTTCCTCTGTGCCGGCTTCCCCCGCAGGCCGCCCCTCCCCGTGTTGTGTAAGATGGCTCTCAGCAGCCCTGACCTCCTGCCAGCTCGGCAGCCACAGGAAAAGGAGAGTCTCTGTGTCGGTTGTTTTGGTGAAAGTCTGAGGCTGACTCAGGCTGGCCTTCATCAAGTCAGATGCAATTCCCTTCCCTCATCCCGGAGCCACATGGGTGGTCATTGGGTTAGACCTGGGTCCCCTGTCCGCTTACAGAGGCGGAGGTGGGGATGGAGATAGTTTCACTGCCTTGACCCTCTAATGAATGAACTCCCCGGACCCAGGCCTTCGCAGTGTGAGTTTATTTCACAGGCTCTGGATCTGCACTGGCCCTGAGACTCCCTCCTGCCGGTGGAATGCAGGATGAATCTTAGGGCTCCACTACTCTATGATGAGCATCCCGATGTAACGGCAGGGAAACTGGTAAGTGAGAGGGAGATGAATCTGGACCTTGGTCTCTTCCATAGAGTCTCCCAGAACAACTAACGGTGCTAAGTGGTAAACTCTGACTCAGCGGAGCTTGGACGCAAATGTTACCGTGCACCCGAGATGAGACAATCATGACAGTCGGATGGTTTTAATTGAGTTTCCTGGCAGCTAAGATAAAAAGGGAAATGTACTGAGTTGCATCAGCCTGTTCACCTGATATTTAAAGAAAAAGAGAAAGCGGAGGGGAGAAAGAAAAAGAGGCTATCTACACTGAGTGGCCAGATTATGATGATTTCTGAACGCATAATAATCTGGCCACTCTGTGTATATCCTATATAATAAAAGGCTAAACTGCAAATTGTCCCCTCGACCAGGAGTTCGACCAGCAGGCAGGCAGGCCAACTGCCCATGTCCTCTCCCTTTGGCCGGACCCCACCCATGCAGGAATTCATGCACCGGGCCTCTAAAATATATGTATATATTTATACACACACACACACACACACACACACACACATACATACTGAGTGGTCAGATTATTATGCATTCAAAGATCATAGTAATCTGGCCACTTTCAGAGATCATAGTAATCTGGCCACTCAGTGTATAAGCCTGTATAGAGACGAATGCTTTCCTGGCAGATGGAAGTGAGGGCTCCCTACACAAGGAAGCTAGCAAAACAGTGGTGCTGCCCATTTCATTCTCCATGGAACCTGAAGGCAGCCTGTGAACACAAGCGCTTCTGGGAGGAACTCGGATAATGAGGTTCCTTTCCCTTCCCCTCCCCCTCACTCTTTCCCTCCCTTCCTTCCATTCTTGTTAACAGCATTGAAGTTTATTTCTGTCTCTCCTGTAACAACCTAAAGGTCACCGATCCGGGGCTGTGGGATGCCTCAGCCATTCCCAATACGCAACTTCAGTTTCTGGGTACAAGGCAGCCTCTCCAGCTCATGCCTTCACACCTGCCTCCCAGCCAACAGAAAAATGGGGGAAAGCAAGGGTTTGCTTTTGAGTGATCACACTGACCATCTTGTGGGACTAGGACTGACACAAGCCAAAGGAACAGAAGTGAGCTGGAAATTAATAGGATCAATAGGCTGTCTGAATCCTGTCCTGACCATTTATTTACTTGTTGTGTTGATTTCCTGTGGCTGCCAAACCTAGTCTCACAAGCTCTGCAGCCAGAAGGTCAGCATCAGTTTCGCTGGACCAAAAGCGAGATGCTGGTGGGGCCACGCTCCCTCTGGGAGCTCTAAGGGAGCATCATCCCTGGCCTCTCCCCCCGCCTGGAGGCTGCCAGCATTGCTGTGTTTGTTGCCACATCACTGCAATCCCTGGCTCTGTCTTCACATCACCTCCTCCTCTTCTGTGTGCCTGTCTTCCTCTTAGAAGAATACATGTGCTGGCATTTACCTTTATTTTATTTTTTAAACCAGGGGCCTAGTGCACCTTGAAAGGAACTGTGGTCTTCCAGGCTGTGGTAGACACAGGGACAGGTCTTGGCCCATTCTCCACACCCCTGCCCGGCCCCTCCCACCACAGTGCCCCACCTTGGCCTGGCGCCCCTGCTCACCTGCTCACCACGCCGCTGTGGCCAAGGCCTATCATGTTCCACACACGCCCCTGGCAGTCAGCACACGTCACAGTGATCGGTTGTTCTGCTGTTCCGTCTATTTGCATATTAGCCTTTTATTATATAGAATTGTTTTTTCATCTTTATTTAAAGTTGAAAGTGTTACACATGTCCTCTTTATTTTCCCAGTCACCCCTTCTATTGCCTCCCACTCCCCTCCACCACCATACTATTGTCTGTGTCCATGTGTTATGCATATATACATACAAGTCCTTTGGTTTATCTCTTCCCACCCACCCAACCACCCACCCTCACCTCCACGTGGTGGTGTTAGGCTCCACGGGATAACTTCCTCATCTCAAGATTCTTGATGTGATCACATCTGCAAACACTTTGCCACATACGGTGACGTTTGTTGGTTCCAGGGACCAGGACCTGATGTCTCAGAGGTCTGTGCCACCTTGGGCAAGTGTCCCAGCCTTCTTGTGCCTCGGTCTCCGCACTGTAAAACCACAGCGGCCATCTTATCGGGCTCCTAGGAGGAATCAATCAATCAGTCCATTACAGAAAGCACTTAACATGGTGACAAGCACATGAAAAGAGCTCCGTGTTAGCTTTTAATCTGATCAAGACTCTCCGGCCGTGACAACACCACCACCAGGACAGCTCCCTGCTCTGTCCTGCTCAGCACCGTCTCTGACCCTGGCACGGGGACCGCACAATGTGGGCGTCCCGGACACAGCTCATGCCGCCGGCCGCTGCCTGGCTGGGTGGCTTTAGGGACGCCGTCTCTCCCCTCTGGGCCCGGTCCCTCCTGCCTCCGTGAGAAGCTTCCAGCGGTAAAGTCCATTTCTCCTTCTGGAAGGGCGCGTCCCTGCCGGGCAGAGGGTTCAGGGATCAGGGGCCGGCCGCAGATGCTTTCTCTCTGAGTCACTAGATTCCTCCATGTAAGGCCAAGTGTCTAAACATTATGCGCAAGCTGGCTGGAGATAAGGTGGGGAAACACTGATTTGGCCAAAGCAAGTGCAGCCAAGGCCCTGGGCCGGACCTCCCGGAACTTTTCAGCAGCATGACTTAGCGCCTAGCACCTGCCAGGAGGCGGAGTGGGAGTGGCGGGGAGTTGGGGGGGGGCACTGAGGCCTAGCTGTGGGGGTGAGAGCCTGCTCCAGGCATCTCTAGTCCCAGAGGCAGCGTCGAGTCAAATCCTCCAGCGGAGAAACTGAGGCCCCCAAAGAGCGAGACCCTCAGGCTCAATACAAGCTATCCTCCCCCAAAATGTGTACTCACAACGTCTGTAGATTCTATTACATTTTGAGAATGAAACATGTTTTTAGTAAATACTGCCTGTATCATTACTCGACATGCGTATGTATTTTTGGGGGGCACCCTATATTTATGCTGTGAACTCTCTCTTCCTTCCCGTGTGGGCCAATGGAAGCTGAGAGATGGGTCAGTGAGGTTTGAAGAGAGAGAACCCAGGGACCAGAGGCCGGCGGACAGGAGAAAGTAGTGAGAGCCGGGAGCTCTGTCTCCACAGCCTGACATCCGAAGCCGCCCTATGGGGACCCTGTGGCGACACAGTCCTCTCCCTCAGGGAGGCCTGGAATCCAACAGTGGTTTTGCTTTCTCAGGAAGAAGTGGAATCAGATGCTACGTTTCTTTTGTCCTTTGAAGCATGGGAGTTGGAGGTGAGAGGACAATCAAATAAAAATAAAATAAAAAAAATCTTGCCCAGAAAAGAAACCTCTTTCCTAGACTCAAAAATACTTTGTTTACACAGATGGTTGCTGTCGGAGGCCTGACTCCGAGCCGCTGCGGGCGGCGGAGTGAGGATGGAGGGGCCTCTGGGCGAGCTGAGCAAAGTCACGGTCCTGGCGGTGTGAGCGCGGTGACCTCGGCTCTCCATCACGGAGGGCTCTTCTCCCGGCACCGGAGAGGGGCGAGGGCCCTTGTCCTGTCCAACAGCGTTACTGCTATTTTTTCTTTAAGTGTCTGAAGCGTCATCTCTGACCTCTGACCTCTGGGCTTGGATGACCCCTGGAGCTTGCACATCTTGGTGGGAGAATTAATGTCCTAGAGCCTTACACGTGTTTTGGGAGGAAATAGCGCTCGTCAAAGAACGACATGCCTGTCGGGCATCCCTGGCTGGCAGATAACATCAGAAGCACACGTGTGTGCTTGCATTTTCTCTTTCTTCTTCATTTTTCCACAACGAGGGAAGTGTTGGCCGGTATTTGAGAGGCATGAAAATGGAGAGAAGCAGCGGTGCGGTCCACTCTTCTCCCTTGTAGGAAAAGAACGTGTTTCTGGGTGTTTCTAAACCAAGACTGGCTCTTCTCCATCTATTCTGTGCGTCGGAAACACCTGGGGGTCTTGTTCCCTCCGGGGGCCTGGGGTGGGCTGAGCCTCTGCTTTCCCAGCATGCCTCCAGGCAACCTTAGCTGCTGGTCTGCGAGCACATCTGGAGTGACCAGGCCTGAGCACGTGGCTTGGTGCGTGGGGTCACTGCCATTGGCGAGGCTTATCAGGGTCAGCCAAGCCTGCCCACACGCCCCTGCCTTTAGACCTTCCTCCTGCTGTCCCTGCCACCACACACACACACACACACACACACACACACCATACACACACACACACACACACACACACCACACACCATACACACACCATACACACACACACACACACACCACACACATATACACATAAACATCACACACACACCATACATACACTATACGCACACACACACACACCACACACACACATACACACACAAACATCACACACACACACACACACACACCCCGTCTCTACTAAGCCTCTCCCTGAGCTCCATGCCTCCTCGGAGAGAGGGCACCTCCTGTGAGGTTTTGTCCACTTACAGGTTCAGGGACTGCCGGAGCTGAAAGGATCTTTGAGCGAATCTTGCTCGACTCTCTTCAGAGTTCCCAGGTACTTTTGTGGCAAGAGCTAAAATCCTGGCTCCACCTGGCTGAAGCAAAAATAAATAAATAAAAACAAAAAATAGCCTTAGCCAGTTTGGCTCAGGGGATAGAGCGTCAGACCAAAGGGTCCCGGGTTCGATTCCGGTCAAGGGCATGCACCTTGATTGCAGGCTCCTCCCAGGCCCGGCCTCGGTCGGGGAGCAGGCAGGAGGCAACCAATCCATGTGTTCCTCTCACATCGATGTTTCTCTCTGTCTAAAAATCAATGAGGAAATATCCTCAAGTAGAAATTAATAAAAAAACAAAACCCACAGGGGAAAAAAAATGATTGGCTCATGTAAATGAGCACCCAAACCTCTTTATGGAAGCAATGTTTGCACTGATAAAAATCCAGAGACAATCTACAAGTCAGCCAGGCGGGACTGGCCGAGCAGACCGTGGTTGGTTCATGCTCCGGAATGCACTCTGTTGATAAAGAGGCAGGGAGGGCGCCGGCTACGCTGACGTGAGGGAGCTCCGAGATGCCTGACTAAGAGAGAAAAACAGGCACAGAGTGGTACATACACAACACGATGCCGTTTGTTTCCAAACACACCACAAGAATCTGCATTTGCTACAAGTCTGTGCAGGTGCCTGTGGCTTCTCAACCAGCGCACGGGGCATGTGGAGCAGGAGAGTCTGTTGTGGGGCCGCCGTGGGCTTTGTAGACTGTTTCTCAGCGCCCTGCCTTCCACCTATTAGATGCCAACAGCACCGCTCCCCCAGGGGTGACCGCCAAAGTGCCACCAGACATCGCCAAACGTGGCCAGAAAGCAAAATCACCCCCCCATTTTAGAGCCACCGGAATAAGATCTGGAAACGCCCATTTCACAGACAAGATCAGTTACCTCTGGGGGGATGGGAAGGCCTGAGAGAGAGGTGGTTTTACATTCATTACTAACTCATTCATTCACCTGTTTCATCCATAGTTATTAAGCACCTACTGTGTGCCAGACACTGTGCTAGACACTAGGGACGCATGAGGGTGCGGGGGAACACACACACACAAAGATCGCTGCCCGTGTGGATCTGACATTCTCCTGGGGGCGACAGACAAGACACAAGTGAGGCATCAGCACACCAGACGGTGCTGAGTGCTAAGGACCAAAGTAAGGCAGGGAAGGGCCCGAAGCGGTGTTTGGATTTCGTAGAAGGAGAGTCTGTCTATCCATGTGCTATTTTAAAATTCTTCAGGGCCTGGGTGGGCTGAGCTGCCACAGCCTGGCTCCCTGTAGCTGGGACCGCCCTCACCAGGCTGCAGGCTGGGGCCCGGGCAGCAGCCGGCCCCGGACCTCCCTGCTTTTCCTAAATCCCCTCCGTTTCCAACAATAAACTCCTTGTCAGACCCCCTCAGCCGCACATCCGACAGCTGGCCGGCCGGCCCCGGGCACAGTGCTTAGTGCTCATGCGCCCTCCTCTGCCTCTATGGACCCCTCTAGCTCGCTGCCAAAGGATACTCATAACTTCTAACACATCTCTGTAGCAATAATAACTACAGTGGCCGAGGCCCTGGGTGTCTGGCTCCTGGGTGTCTGGCTTCATCTGTTCCCGCGGTCCCCTCCCTTACCAGCCCCCGCACTGGCTCTGTCTGCTCCTAGAACATTGGAGGTTGGCCCTGCCTTAGCCACTCGGCCCATGTTCCACGTTCTTTCTCTGTTCTATAGGGAAAAGGTCATCGGGTCTAAAATGGACTCTTTCAGTTCTGACCTCTGACTTGGGTTATTCCTGCCTCCGTTCCCCCTGCCCTGGGGCAGCCGACTGAGGAGGGTGCCAAGACCAACCGTGAGGGGGCAAGGGCTTGGGTCTGGAGGTGCCCGGCCCTGTTTAAATCTGGTTCTTTCCCCACCAGCAGCCTTCCCACCCTAAGTGAAGCGATGTCGGACCTGCCTTCGAGGCTTCTGGGCAGCATGGGGTCAGAACGTGCCAACGTGGCTGGACTCTGGTGCCCAGTCATTCAACCAAACAGCTCAGGTGGGGCTGCCGCGAAGGTGTGGTTAACACCTACGGTCTTGACGATGCTCAGGAGACGGTCCTGGGTCACCTGCTGGGCCTGGTCCAATCAGCAGAAAGGCTGTCAGAGCAGAACTGAGGTTTCTCTACGAAAGAAGACATTTGAGTGTCCAATCTGCCCTTCCTAACGGCCTGCCCTTTCAGATTTGCCCAAATAGATTATTCTCTCTCTCTCTCTCTCTCTCTCTCTCTCTCTCTCTCTCTCTCTTTCTCCTGGTTCTATTTCTCTGGTGGCACCTTGATGGTTCAGGAAGGATAAATAAGATAACACCTAGAAACTCTGGCATATAGTAAACGCTCAAGAAATACTATCACTGTTATTCTCTCCTCACCTGAAGGCACAGCTCTTGTCCTGAGGCCCCTGAGGGCAGCGGACATGGCTGAGCAGCACCGACCTGGGGACCAGAGGATCTGGCTTAGGCTCAGGCCTCTTCATCCCTTCCTAGCGGTGGTCTCCCAGGCCTCAGCACTCCATCTTGTAGGATGACAATCATCTACCGGTTCCTGTGATTCGATGGCATCCTGACCATCTAACACCGGGACACCGGGGATTTTGATAGAGCCTGCGGGCTTCCTTCTCCATGTCTGTTTGCTCACGTGTCATAGGCACAACGTATTGTGCTAGGCATTGTGGGAGGTCATAAGCCACAGAGGAGCCAGGGCAGCATGTGGCTTGTCTTGGAACGCAGACACATCAAACGTCTCTGAACTAAGACACTCCCTCTCCCTAGAGAGCCTTGGACTTGGGGCAGCCAGGAGGGAGTGGAGGTAGAGTTGGCCTGGATGACTCTGAGCTCACAACCATGATGAGCCAGTAATTTTCCTCTGAGATTAGTGTTCTTGGGATTAAGTCCTATTCATCCACCCATTCATCCATCCACCCATTCATCCATCCACCCATTCATCCATCCATCCATCCATCCATCCATCCACCTACCCATTCATCCATCCACCCATCCATCCATCCATCCATCCATCCATCCATCTATCCATCCATCCAACATTTATTGAGGACCTAGTCCGTGCCTACACTGTGTGGATAAGGGACAGAGTCGGAACTAGCCCCCAGCCTCCCTCATTCCTGCATCCACCCACCTTCTCAGGAAAATCCCCCTCCCGGGAGACCCAGGGACTAGGAGGAGCTCAAGGGGGACACTGGGGCTTCAGTTGTGTCTCTGCAGAGGCCAGGGCCTGCCCCTCCCACCACGTGGTAAAAGCGAAAACCTGTGGCTTTCCTCCCGGGACTGAGGCCGGTGGGCCTGGGGCTGGGCCGGGCTTCTGGAGCATTCAGAGTGGCTGGTGGTGAAAATGTTTCCTCAGGAAGCGTTCTACAGGCGTGTGCCTGTGCGTGTGCGTGTGTGAGTGTGTGTGTGTGTGAGTGTGTGTGTGTGTGTGTGTGTGAGTGTGTGTGTGTATGTGTATATGTGTATGTGTATGTCGGGAGGGGAAGAATGAGATGAGAATCAGAAAGTATGTGTGTCATGAGGTCAGGAAGGGG